>NC_069408.1:52814403-52885192 GCF_026875155.1 Cherax quadricarinatus | reverse complement strand
AACCCCCCAAAAACCATCTTCACTAAAACACAAAACTTCATTAATACACCACCTTCACTATAATTACACACACCTTCACTATAATACACTTATCTTCACTATATCCCTTACTACATTCAACCTACAAATCACATTTTTCATATAATACACACACTTCATATAATACACACACCTTCACTATAATACACCACCTTCATTATAATCACACACCTTCACTATAATACATTATCTTCACTATAATACATTATCTTCACTAAATACACACACTTCATAAAATACATTATTCTTCATATATTAAAACACCTTCACTTAATAAAACACCTTCACTATAATACACACCTTCATTATAATACACCACCTTCATTATAATCACCACTTCACTATAATACACCATTTTCCCACTATAATACACACACTTCATATAATACACCACTTCACTATAATACACCACCTTCACTATAATACACACACTTCACTATAATAACCACCTTCACTATAATACACACACCTTCACTAAAAACAAACCACCTTCACAAATAATACACTCACTTTACTATAATACACCCACCTTAAACTATAATACACCACCTTTTTTTTAAAATACACCCCTTCACTTAATACCCCAAAACCTTCACTATAAAACCCCCTTCATTAAAAACCACCTAATAAACACCACCTCATTTATACACTTCTTCACTTAATACACCCATTTTCCCTATAATCACCACTTCATTATAATCACCATCCCTTCACTATAATACACCACTTCACTATAATACACACCTTCCCTTAAAAATTATTAATACACCACTTCACTATAATACATTATCTTCACTATAATACACACCTTCAAAATAATACAAACATTCACTATAATACATCATCTTCACTATAATACACACACCTTCATATAATCCCATTTATTTTAAACATACATAAGGTCATTTGCTAAAGGGAGGAACCGGAAAACGCCCGTTAGCCAAGCTATCGGTCTAATCCCCCCCAACATCTTCTGTATTTATCCACCTTTTTTAAAGTACACACGTTTGGCCCTCTAAAACGGTACGGGAGTTTTTCCATCATCCACAACCTATTACCAAACCGATTTTCCCTATTCCCCCGAATCTGAATTTTTTCCCAACTTTAAACCATTGCTGCGAGTCTGTTAGGCTGTATTATCAGACACTATTTAATCCCTTTATTTATTCCTGTCTTTCCACTTAAAAACCCTAAATTTCATATCCCCCCCAAATTTCACGTTTTTCTAGGGGTGCATTTCGGGGCCCCTTAGTTATCCTCTGGGAAGGTTTTGATAATGGGATCATCTTTGTCTCCTCCTTTTGACTTTTTCCAGAGAATTTTACCCATTCTGTAAAAGGGTGCCCAAAAATGTGGCAAATCTAAATGAGGCCTAACCAGGATGAAAGGGTTAAAAGAAAACCTGAGGACTCCTTTTTTTTGCTTCTTGTAGAACCCAAGGTTCTATTAGTTTTTATTGCAAACATTATGCCTGTTGTTTGGGTTTTCAGATTCTGCAAACCAGAACCCCTAAATTTTTTCGCAACCCGAAATATTAAGATTACATTTTTAGTTTATATGTGGCTTTGGTTTTTGCCCTGTCCAACATTTGCTTTGCATTTGTCTATATTAAACTGATCTGCCATTTTCCCGACCACTCCCCTTCAGTCTATTAAAATCTTCGGGATGCTCGAAGTCCTCGTCAGAATAAATTTCGACGCCTTTTTTGGGTGTCATCGGCAAACTTCCCGATGTCGCCTTTATGCCCCATCTATGTCGTTTATGTAGATTGTAAAACAGCGGGGGGCCCCCAACATTGCCCCCTGTGGAACACCGTTTGGACGCTTCCACTCTGATTTCTCCCCATTTATGAAACTCTCTGTGCCTATTTGTAAACCCTGCCTTATCCAGGAAAAAATTTTCCTCCTATTCCATTGTCTTTTTTTTTCCCCATAGTTCTGTGTGGGGGCCCCTTTAAAAGCCTTTTTGAAGTCCTATACAAAATTTTTCAATTCATTCCATGATTACCCCCCCCAAAAACCTTTGTGAAAAAGTTAAAAAAATTCGTAAGGCGGAATCCCCTTTTTAAAACCATGCTGAGATTCGTTGATTAATTTAGCTTTTTTAGGTGGTCGAAGCCTCGGCAATTATTTATTCCATAATTTTCCCCCTTGGAGGTTAGGCTTATTGGTTATAGTTTTGAAGCTAAAGGGCCTGTCACCCGTTTTGAAAATAGGGATACATTTTCCATTTTCCATTTTCTGGACCATGCCAGTTTGTAGTGATATGTTGAAAAAATTGCCAAAGGTGTGTAAGTCCTCTTTAATTCCTTTTGAACCCTTCATACAGTTTTTAGGCCCGGGGGGGTTTGTTAGGGTTTTAATTTATCTATTTGCTAAGGACCCTTCACTTGTGACCTAATAGGCACAGTTTATTTTCGTCCTGTTCTACATAATTTATCATTTTTTGGTATCCGGTATCCTCCTGTGTAAAAATGAGAGGAAGTATGTGTTAAAATTCTACAATTTCCTTTCACTGTCAGTGAGCTGACCGAGGAACTTTTGAGTGGGCCTATCTTGTCCCCGATCTTACTTTTGTATACTGAAAAAAATCCTTTTGGGTTTTGTCTTGATTCCTTGCAAACTTTTAAACCCCATAAATTTTTTTTTGCTTTTTAAAATTCCCTTTTTTTTTTTCCCCCTTAACTGATATATCGTTTTTTAATTTCCCCCCCCCCTCTTTTGATTTGCCCTTTATGCCTCTCTTTTGACCAATCGATATTTTTAAACTATTTTATCATTGGGGGGCATTTTTTTGAATCCTCCTTAACTTAATAAATCATCTACTTATTAATACACTCTCTCCTATTCCTCATTCATATTCCACACATTTTAACAATAACTACCATTCCCTAAATAATTACCACTTTAAATTCAAACCTAAAACCCACTTAATCCTCACTTTTACCTATAAATACACTCACCTTTCACCTAATAAAACACTCCACCTTCATTGGGGGGTTAACCTCCTTCACTCCATAATACATCACCTAACAAAAACTTTTCCCTACCTCAAACACTCAACTTTTTAATTACCCTCCTTACTTAAACACCCACTTCAAATCTCACCTCATCTTCCCCTTTAAAATCATTCACCTTCACATAAAAAATCACCTCATTAAATACCCCAAATCTCCAAATACACCTTTTCCACATTTAATCCCTTTCACTTCCAACTTAAGAACAAAACCCCCTTAATTCCAAATCATTTTAAAACTGCAAAACTTTTGAAAGGTATAATAAAATATTTATCATAATAATCTAAATAATTATTTAAAAATAAATATCATTATATTAAACTTATATTATAATAATATTTATAATATAAAATTTATATAATTAATTATTTATATATAATAATTATTTATTTTAAATACATTTATTAAAATAAATATTTTTTATATAATATATCTTATATAATAAATTATATAATCAATTTATTATAATACATATTAATAATAATTATTTATATAATAATTATTTTTATATATATAATATATATATAACTATTTTATATAATAATATTTATATTTACCAACCACCCTATTAATTTAACCTATAATACCACTTTACTCGTAGGCAAATTTAATTTTAAAATTTTAAACTAAAATGAAATTATTAAAAAATTAATCAAATTAAAATATAATTTTTAAGGTAAAGCAATGCCAAATTTTTTAACCCCAGAAGGGACCGTGCACATTAAAATATAATTACAAAATGGAAAATGAAGAAAGAAACCTAAAGAGTGGTAAAAGTATTTAACCTAAGGCCAAATTTTGACCTAATGCCACGTACCAAAATGGGCCCAAAGGGGAAGGGCCACCTGGGAGGCGCAAGACCTTAGGCCGAGCGGAGGCCCCAGGGTAAGGCCAGCGGGAGGCCCCAGGCGAACCGAGCTGAAGCCGCCAGGCGTAATGCCGAGCTGGAGGCCGCAAGGCGTAAGGGCCGAGCTGGGGGCCGCAAGGCGTGAAGCTGAGTTGGAGACTCCCAAGCGTGGGCCCGAGCTGGAGGCCGCCAGGCGTAAGGGGCCGATTTGGGGGGCCGCCAGGCGTAAAGGGCCGAGTTAGAGGATGCCAGGCGTGAGGCCGGCTGGAGGCCGCCAGGCGTAAGGCCGAGCTGGAGGCCGCCAAGCGTAAGGCCGAGCTGGAGGCCGCCAGGCGTGAAGCCGAGTTAGAGACTGCCAGGCGTGAGGCCGAGCTGGAGGCCCCAGGCGTGAGGCCGAGCTGGGGGCCCGGGCCAGGGGGCCGGTTAAAGGGCCCGAAGGGCTGGAGACTGCCAGGCGTGAGGCCGAGCTTGGGGGCCGCCAGGCGTGAGGCCGAGCTGGAGACTGCCAGGCGTGAGGCCCCGACTGGAGACTCCCAGATGTGAGGCCGAGCTGGAGGCCGCCAGGCGTGAGGCTTATCTAGAGACCGCCAGGCGGGAGATTGAATTGGAGGCCGCCAGGCGTGAGGCCGAGTTGGAGGCTGCCAGGCGTGAGGCTGATCTAGAGGCCGCTATGCGGGGGACCGAGCTGGAGGCCGCCAGACTTGCGGCTCACTTGGAGCCCGCCAGGCGTGAGGCTGACGTGGGGGCCACCAGGCATGAGGCTTACCTGGAGGTCACCAGGCATGAGGCTGACCTGGAGGCCTCAAGGCATGAGGCTGACCTGGGGGCCTCAAGGCGTGAGGTAAGAGGGAAAGTCCACCAATCATGAGGTGGAAGCCGCTAGGCTCGACGCTGAGCTGGAGGCTGAGTTGGAGGCCGCCAATCGTGAGGTGGAAGCCGCCAGGTTTGAGGCTAAGAGGGGAGTCCCCCAAATCATGAGGTGGAAGCCGCTAGGCTTGAGGCTGTGCTGGATGCTGAGTTGGAGGCCGCCACCTTGAGGCTGAGTGGAGGCCGCCAATCGTGAGGTAGAAGCGCCAGGCTTGAAGTTGAGTTGGAGGCAACCAGCGTGTAGCTGAAAAGGTTGCCAGGTGTGTAGCTGAAGAGATCACCAGTTGTGTGGCCGAGACGGCAATCAGACAAGTGGATGAGGAGACCAGCAGGTCTCTGCTGAAGGTTCTGTCAGAATCAGTTTCTTCAGCATAGTTGCGTCACAAATTCTCTATTATTCCCTTCGAGGAACTTACAGGCCGTTTCAAGTCTTATAGCTGGCTGGAGGTAGGTCGTGGAGTAAGTTCCATTGTATACCGCATTAACCTTGAAGACCAAACTGTGTGTGCCAAGAAGGCTACTCACGAGGCATGCAGTTTCTAGTTTGTGTAAGAAGCGGTCTTTCTTAAGTAACTTGAGGGTGCTGGTGGTGCCCCTATCCCACTATGTATGTCCTTTGATCCCACCATCCTCGTGATGTCTTGTAGGGGTAACTCACGTCTGAATGATTTCTTAGAACTGTGTTCTCTCAACAAATGCCTTCGAGCCTTAATTAAGTTGACCATTAGCCTGAACGAAATTCATAGCAAGGGTCATGCATGGAGAATCTTAAAATGGATAATGTCATGATTCAGAATGAGCATGATCCACGTAATTTTACTGTTAACATTATCGATTTTGGATTAGCCGAGAGCCTGGGAGCTAATCGAAGAATATACAGGAAACGAAGTTGCCACTACCCTCCTGAGTCTCACTATCCAGGGAAAGCATCAAGTAGTTTTGATGTTTATTCTTTAGGTGATATTATCCATCATACCTGTGAAATGCTGGCCTATATTGGTTGTCCAGAGGACCTAATATCTCTAGCTCAGCTTATGAAGAAGGATGAGGAGAAACAGCGTCCGAATTTAACCTTCGTCATAAAGTCTCTGTCAAAAATTTTGGAAGACAATATGACTGATGGGGAGGATTCTGGGGAAAGTTTGATACAGTGGATTGCAAGATGGGTTTCAAAGATGAAGGTTCAAGGGATGAAATTCCTAGGATGAAGAAAATGCTCCATGAATCATGACCACACAGGATGATGATTACCTCGCCAGTGATAAGTGCTTCGCCAGAGATGAGTGCCTCGCCAGAGATGAGTGCCTCGCCAGTGATGAGTGCCTCGCCAGTGATGAGTGCTTCGCCAGAGATGAGTGCCTCGCCAGAGATGAGTGCCTCTCCAGTAATGAGTGCTTCGCAAGTAATGAGTGCCTCGCAAGTAATGAGTGCCTCGCCAGTGATGAGTGCCTCGCCAGTGATGAGTGCCTCGCCAGTGATGAGTGCCTCGCCAGTGATGAGTGCCTCGCCAGTGATGAGTGCCTCGCCAGTGATGAGTGCCTCGCCAGAGATGAGTGCCTCTCCAGTAATGAGTGCCTCGCCAGTAATGAGTGCCTCGCCAGTAATGAGTGCCTCGCAAGTAATGAGTACCTCGCCAGTGATGAGTGCCTCGCCAGTGATGAGTGCCTCTCCAGTGATGAGTGCCTCGCAGGATATATTATGTCCTGCCTGTGTGATGGTCATGCTCAGGCACGACTTCATGTATAATTAACTTGGAAAAAAAACGTAACTCTGAGCAGCCACCTCCACGTGGTGAGTTCTGGGTATATTGTTTGACTCTCAGAAGATAATGTCAGACAGAATAGCTGAGAGCTGCTGTCAGTCTACAGTTTGTCTCATGGACAATGTATACTCTACATTACCAGTAACTGTCAGAAGATAATGTCAGACAGAATAGCTGAGAGCTGCTGTCAGTCTACAGTTTGTCTCATGGACAATGTATACTGTACATTACCAGTAACTGTCAGAAGATAATGTCAGACAGAATAGCTGAGAGCTGCTGTCAGTCTACAGTTTGTCTCATGGACAATGAATACTCTACATTACCAGTAACTGTCAGAAGATAATGTCAGACAGAATAGCTGAGAGCTGCTGTCAGTCTACAGTTTGTCTCATGGACAATGTATACTCTACATTACCAGTAACTGTCAGAAGATAATGTCAGACAGAATAGCTGAGAGCTGCTGTCAGTCTACAGTTTGTCTCATGGACAATGTATACTCTACATTACCAGTAACTGTCAGAAGATAATGTCAGACAGAATAGCTGAGAGCTGCTGTCAGTCTACAGTTTGTCTCATGGACAATGTATACTCTACATTACCAGTAATTATTTACTCTCCTTCAAAATTTATGTGTTTAAAACTTTATTTCCTTCACATCAACACAATATTAATTATTGACTAAAAATACTGTTTAAAATTTTATTATTTCTTTAATTTACCTGGATTTAAATATTTTGTACATAAAACATACTTTATTTATAATTAATTTTGTTTAACTTTAAGTTTTATTATTTTTTCTTCATTTTCATAATTACTTTTGATTATTTTTTAAGTTATATTTTATTTATTAATTTTTGATATTTTTTATTTTTATTTATTTTATACTTTATCCTTTTTAGGTATATATATATATATATAAATATATATATATATAATAATATATATATATATAATATATATATATATATATATATATATATATATATAATATGTCGTGCCGAATATGCAAAACTGGTCAATTAGCAAGAACTCATTTAAAATTAAGTCCTTTCTAAAATTTTCCTCTTATACGTTTAAAGATATATTTTTTTCATTAATGTTAATGTAAAAATTTTTAATTTTGCACCAAAAGAATCTTAGAAAAACTACCTAACCTTATTATAACAAGAACAATTTATTTTAGCCTAACCCAACTAAATATATTTTAGATTTGTTTACAGTAATTTAATACTAAACAAACACAGTGATATATATTTTTTCGTTAGGTTCAGAATGATTTTGGCGAAATTATTGCATACACAAATTTTCACTTGTCCCTATATGGCAAGATGAACGTTGCTATTTAAGCCAAGATAGCAAATTCTGCCTATTCGGCACGACATATATATATAATAATATATATATATATATATATATATATATATATATATATATATATATATATATATATATATATATATATATATATATATATATACAGGGAAGGATAGAGCCCGCCTGCTGGCAGTGAGAGCCCCTCATGCTGGGGACTTCTTGTTGGCTGTTCCCAACTCCAGCCTTGGCACACGCCTCGACCCACAGACCATCCGCATCGGTGTTGCCCTTCGACTTGCCGCCCCTATTCTCGCCGAACACAGGTGTATTTGTGGCAGTGAAGCAGCAGACCGATTCGGGTACCATGGTCTTGTGTGCCGTAAATCCGAGGGAAAGATTGCAAGACATGAGGAGGTTAATAACATTATCAAGAGGAGCCTCACAACAGCTGGATGCCCAGCAGTAAGGGAGCCACCGCAACTATGCAGATCTGACGGCAGCCAGAAGCGTCCAGATGGTATCACCCTTCAAGCCTGGACAGATGGGAAGCAGGTGGTGTGGGACTATACATGTGCATCTACCTTGGCTGATACCTATCTCCAATACACCAGGGAGGAAGGAGAGGCAGCTGCCAGCTTTAGGGAGTCCCAAAAGTCTAGAAAATATGGAGAACTTGCCCATCATTATATGTTTGTTCCCATAGGCTCAGAGACCCTTGGCTCATGGGAAAGAGTGCATCTAATTTCCTTAAGGAGCTGGGAAAAAGACTCATCAGGGTAACTAGGGATCCCAGGGCAGCTAGTTTTCTGTTCCAGCGGCTCAGTGCGGCTGTTCAAAGGGGTAATGCATGCTGCATTTTGGGCACACGCCCCAGCTCTGAGGAGCTGGATGAGATTTTCGCCTTATAATCGGTGATACACACGTAACAACATGTACCGTATATGCCACCTTTATATCAACAATGTATCTCTTAAATCTTCTGTACCATATTATGTAATAAAATATTCCTATTGGTAAAAAAAAATAGTTTAAAAGATGGGGTGGTAGGGGAAGTGGAATATTCAAATGGCTTCAGGAAGAAATCCAAATATTCTTCCTTGAAGCCTTTTTATCCACTTCTCCGAGGCTATGGGTCCCACAATTTACACCAGAGGTGGACCCCATCCTATATTAAATATATATATATATATATATATATATATATATATATATATATATATATATATATATATATATATATTATATATATATATATATATATATATATATATATATATATATATATATATATATATATATATATATATATATATATAATATATATATATATATATATATATATATATATATATATATATGTCGTGCCGAATAGGCAGAACTTGCGATCTTGGCTTAAATAGCAACGCTCATCTTGCCATATAGGACAAGTGAAAATTTGTGTATGCAATAATTTCGCCAAAATAATTCTGAACCTAACGAAAAAAATATATTTCACTGTATTTGTTTAGTATTAAATTATTGTAAACAAATCTAAAATATATTTAGTTGGGTTAGGTTAAAATAAATTGCTCTTGTTATAATAAGGTTAGATAAGTTTTCTAAGATTCTTTGGTGCAAAATTAATTTTTTTTACATTAACATTAATGAAAATAATATATCTTTAAACGTATAAGAGAAAACTTTAGAAAGGACTTAATTTTAAATGAGTTCTTGCTAATTGACCAGTTTTACATATTCGGCACGACATATATATATATATATATATATATATATATATATATATATATATATATATATATTATATATATATATATATATATATATATAAATATATATGTATATCATTCTTTACAGTTTTTATCCACTTTTCGTTATTTTTTATAATTGTTTATTAACAAAACAGCTGTTTCCCACTGAGGCAGGTTACCTGAAAAAGAAGAAACACTTTCATCATCACTTACTCCATTACTGTCTTGCCAGAGGCATGCCAACACTGCAGTTCAAAAACTGCAACATATTTCCACTTCTCCTTCAGAGTGCAGGGACCGTACCTTCCACCTCCATGGCTCACGACTGGCTAACTGGTTTCCCTGAATCCCTTCATAAATGTTACCTTGTTCTATCACTCCAATAGGACATCAAGTCATTTAAACCAGTTGCTTCCATTCGCTCCTACCTAAAACACTCACACATGCTTGCTGGAAGTCTAAGCCCCTCATACACAAAAACCTACTTTAGCCCTTCCCTCCAACCAATCTTAGGATTCCTCCTTCCTGACATTCCTTCCAATACAGATTTATATGCCCTCCAAGACATTCTACATTAGTCCATGCTCTCTAAAATGTTTGAACCCCATCAACAACCCTTCCTCAACCCACTGAATAATTCATTTAGAAACCCTGCACCTACTTCTAATCTTCAAGCTATGAGTTCTCTGCATAATATTCACACTGCACATTGCCCACAGACACGACATCTCTGCCTGCCCCCTTCTTGTTGCAACACTCACCACCTAGGCTTCTCACCAATATCAGAGCATTGGTACCATATACTCATACTTTCCCTCCTTTGCTTCCATGGATAATGTCTTTTGTCTCCACAGACTCATCCGCGCACCAACTCATGTTTTTTCCCCTGGTAAATTCTATGGTACACCTTGCATTTCATAGATTCATCTGCTGACAAGTCCACTTCCAAATATCTGAACATATTCATTTCCTCAATACTCCCTCCAATCTGGTATCCAATCTTTCATTACCTAATTTTTTATCCTCAACACTTTGCTCTTTCCAATGTTCACTTTTAATTTCTTTCTTTTACATATCCTCCCAAATTCGTTCACCAACCTCTGCAGCTACTCTTCAGAATCCCCTAAAAGCACATTATCATAAGCAAAAGGCAACTATGACAGCTCCCACTTGGTGTTAGATTAGTTTTCTTAAAATCCCACACCTCTTCCAATGATCCGAGTGTACTTTGACATATCTTGAACATTTTTGAGTGATACTGGTAACCCAGCCGGAGCCGGGCAGTAGTGACATCAACGAGTTGGCTTATTTTGTTGGATGCACCATAGATATGTGGCTCCTTCTGCATGATACAATGATGATAAATGGACTGACTGGTGTCAGTCGTCCTGAGTCTTAAGTTAATAAAGTTCAGTTGAAGTTTTTTTCGTATGATTGTTCTCAAACTGCTAACTTACAAGCCAAGATTGTGATCTACTCTCTCTCTTCGAAAGCATATAACTTAGCCAAATCATCAGTTCAATCATGCATCTGAAGACCAATATGAGACGGAATCCACAGAAGGTGCACTCTGACTCTACTGTCCACAGCAGCGCTGTATAGCCCTTGTGGCTTAGCGCTTCTTTTTGATTATAATAATAATACTGTCCACAATCCTACAATATTTGTGTTTGGCTTCTGACGCAAGCACGACACAATTTATACTTAATGAGTTGAGTGCGTTTGTCGATAGCGAATCATTTACAATTAGAGTGTCAACCTTAGATACCTGGATACATTTGAGCGCAAGGAGTATGATTAACAGTTCTGATTGACGGGTAGAGACCCAGTTATTAATGCGTGCTCCAATGTCTTTATAAGAGACATCACTCTGATCACTCTGTATGACAACAGCAGCACTGTTGTACGCAGGTGTACAACACCGGAATTCAACCAATCATCTTATGAAATTCAGGGACGCTCAATTAGTGATCAAAGAAACTAATTTCCGTAGACGCAAGTGCCTTGAATCAGCACTGATCGCTGTTTCTAATACAATTAAACAAAACAAAGGCAGCTTCACCATCTCTGAAGTCTTAGCAAGAATCCTCCTGAAAACAGTAAACCCTGCCATCACATAGTCTCTCATTACATTACAGAGGATGAACACTGAAACAGACCTTCTCTAATTCAACCTCCAATAGAAATATTTACCTAACTTATTTTTATGCTACCCAAGTAATAGCTTTTATATCCTTTTACTCATGTGGAAATTATATTACTTCTACTACTATAACTTATAGCACTACTACTACTACTGCTACCACCACTAGTATTACACCTCACTCTAATCCCATATATATCCTCTGTGTCCATGTTTTGTTTGTAAGGGCTTGACAAAGCTCCTGGAGAGCGATACGTTGCTGCAATAAAATGTCACATTAGTTGCACTTGTGTCCTTTTACTTTACAACAGCCGCACTACCAGCTGCACCCATGGATTGGTGAACACAATAATCAGCATAAATAATTATATAATTTGTGTAAGAGTGTGTAGCGTGCGTGAAGGGTTAGTTTTCGAATCCCATAGTCCCATTTCATAGTCATGGTTAGCTATTCTTATCCCTTTTAAATGTCCCTCTTAATATCAATATATTCATTCATAAGATGACCCTCACTTCTTTTGATACGCCTATAAATTCCTTTGTTCTGTTCTAAAAGATATCTGAGCCTATTATTCATCCATTTGAGGTCATTTCTATTCGATCTAATTTCCTTATTTTGGATAAATGTCCTTTGGCAGCATGTATTGTGTTTAAGAAAGCTGTCGTACTGATAGCTCTCTTCGTTACTCCAGTCTACAGATAAGTGTTCTCTAAGCCCTTTGTAATCTGCTAAACGAAAATCTGGACCATTACTGAATTATCCCTAACTTCTTCTTCTTCTTACGACCAGAGCTTTGGTAAGATGGGTAAGGAAGAAAGATGGGTAAGGATGGAAATATTGGAAAAGGTGGGAGGGGGGAGAGGTAGATATAAAAGGTAAGTGGCCCAACCACTTTGGTGTAATTTAAAAAGTGTATGTGAAATGATAAGATATTCCTTAAGGGGTATAACACTAACCCATCAGAGTCACATAGATATAACAGATATATAATTTTTTTTTTCAGGATTCGCTGCCTGACCACGGTGGAGTGCGGTTGTGTCTCGGCACCCCTCTGCTGTCTTCAGGCGAGCTACCTTAGTTCAGCAACAACCATTGAGTATGAGGACGTGCGCTGCTCATTGGGATATCAACATGGCGGAACATACAGTACGGAGAGTGAATACTATCTGCATAGAGCTGGTTCGTGGTACGTTAAGTGAGATACGATGAACGTCCTTCTCCCTAACATCATCAGGGAACATATGGTATTCCCAACGAGAATTGTATGGCGTCGCCCTTAATGGTTTAACAAGAATCTTTGTGAAATTTCTACGAGTCGATTTCTACACAAGAATTGTCGAGCATTACCAGGAACAACGCATGAGTGTGAATTCAACGATGGATGTTGTTTACATGACGTCTCTAAGTACTTCACATGGGTGAAGGTACGGAATGTACCCTTCGAGGCTACGGCTTATGGCCTGCAGGAGTTTTTTTCGAAGTTATGGGACAGTGCATTCTGCAACAATGGGGGTGTGGAGGATGGTCCATATGAAGGAATGCCGGAAGGTTCTTACACCCTTAAAATGACTTTAACAAGGCCTATACCATCCTATGTTACGATGATCGGTTGTAGAACACAGGTTTATGTGTACTATGCTGGGCAACGGAAAACATTCGTCTATGTAGCTCTTATGAGCACATGGCAGCCCAGTGTCCTAGAGGCGGGCTTCTCGAATTCTCGACACTCCAATTGTGATTCAACGTCGTGTAATTTGGTGCCTGGCTCTGATGCCTCGGGAGGCCGGAGGATTGACCTCTGGAGCGAAGAGGTCGACCGGGAGGTGGCGGCGGCGGCGGAGACATGTGTCACTCTCCCAGGGGCGTCGGGGGAGTTGAAGGTGACATCTGAGGAGACTTTCGTCCAGGAAGCTTCAACCCAGGATGGTTATTGGCAGATGTGATCAAGGATTTTTTGGATGAGGAGGAACCCTGTGCAAAAGGTGTCCTCCAGTTCATGTGAAGCTGGAACTTTGGAGGGACAACAAATTGTTGAGGAAGACTGAGTAAGATTGGGCGGGAGCAGTGGTGGCCGTGGAGGTACACCAGGAGGATTTGTCTGAGGGTGATATGTGTGTAAGTGTGAGTTCTAGGAAACGAACTGCGGCATCAGAGATAGATGAGGTCATTACCCCGGGGCAGAGGCCGGGAAAAGTCATGGGCAGCGGTTGTGGAGCCGAGGACACATAGTGGTAGAGGTGTGCCTGAGTTGCAAATTGGGAAAGGGAGGGGGGAGGTGACTGCACAGGAAAACTCGAGTGGCAAAGGAACACGTAATATGAAAAGTGCAGTGGTAAATCCCAGAGGCATAGGGGAAAGCCGCCCCTTCTGAAATTTTTTCAGATGTGTCACGCTTAATGTTAATGGACTTAAGACTGAGGTCAAGAAAGTTTGGTTGGAGTGGTTTTTTAAGGCGGTTTGATGTTGACATATGCTTTTTGCAAGAGCATAATCACAGGGCTGGTATGTGTTGAGGGTGAAAGGATATCGGATGTATGTACCAGTGGTTTGCAATTGAAAGGTGGGGTAGCAGTTGCGTAAAGGAGACCAGCCCCTTGCGTGTCATCGGTTGGGAAGAGGGGGGGGGGAGGATCGTGAGGGTGGATGGCGTCTGGGGTGAGAGTCGAGTTAGTTTCGTGGGAGTTTACATGCCAGCAACTAGCAATATCAGGTAAAAGTAGATTTGTCAGAGAGGTATTGCTGTATCACTTGAGAGGTTTGCCTGCTATAACAGTAATAGGAGGTGATTGGAACTGTGTGATTAGGAGTGGTGATGTCGAACCGAGAGGGGCGGTTGTGTGCTGAGTGTGCTGAGGATGTATTGCGAGATATTGGGGTTGTTGATGTGGTGGGGAGGGGGGTTACCTAGTGGAGCATACGTTCGTCCGTAGGGGATATGAAGCGCGATTAGACAGAATTTATATTATTGTGAGGGTGCAAACCTTCGATGTGGGGTTTTCTGATCACAGAGCGGTAATAGCAGATTTGATGTGGGATGGAGTGGTGCGTATTTATTCTGGGTACTGGAAATTAAATGTAAGGCTTCTTAAGGAGGAGGGGGAGGGGCCTTTTTTCAGTGATTGGTGGTTGCCTTTTTGGGAGGCTAGGAACAGGGAGATAGATCTGTTAGATTAGTGGGAAATGCAGGCAAAACCTGGAATAGCGAATTTTTTTAAGGCTAGGGGACGAGAGGAGGCGAGGTGGCGTTTTGGGTTGCAAAATTATCTGGAGGGACAGTTGCAAGATTGTTATGTTGGGGGAGGTGGTAGGAAGGATGATATGGACAGACTGCGGAGTAGAATAGCTGAATTACACAATGATAGGTTTGATGCAATTAGGGTTAGGGCGGGTTAGAGGATGTTTGTGGGGTGATAAACCGTCTGGTATGTTTTACGTAAATTTCGGGACCGACAGAGTGTAACCACCATATCTACAATTGGAGACAAGCCCTGGGTGGGAGGGTAATCCAGTGGGTCGAGTCCTATCCAATACGGAAAGTATGATCTCTATGCTGATAGTTGGTTTAGAGAGAAATGGAGTTGGAGGGAGGGGGTTCCTGGGAGGTATTTTTGAAGGGGGGGTTCCATAGCGTTTTAAGTGAGCAGGATAGAGTGGGGTTGGAGGATGGTATAAGTGAGGTTGAGGTGGAAGAGGCAGTTTTCGGGATGAGTACCGGGAAAACACCAGGGATAACGGTATAACCAAATGATTTTTATAGGGCACATTGGGGGTGTATTAGGCAGTGTTTTGTTAGGCTATTGGACCATATGTTAACTATGGGAAGTTGGGCATATCGCAAAGTACGGGTGTCATAGTTTTGGTGCCAAACGAAGGGGGGGGGTAGAGAGTTGAGTGCTTACCGTGCAATATCTTTGATGTGCGCTGATTATAAGGTTTTTGCGAAAATTTTGGGTAATAGACTGAAGAAGGTCATGGGGTCGTGATACATGGGGACAGTTTGGTATCCCGGGAGGAGTATGCGGGTAGGTCATGGTCGTATTCGGGATTTCCTTGAGGGTAGTAATAAGGGAGGTATTCTAGGTCTGGATTGGGAGAAAGCTTATGATATGTGGATAGGGAATTTTTGATTGAGAGTATGGTGAGAATGGGTTTTTGGAGGGAGGGTGTTGGATGGGTGAGGACTTTGTATGAGAATGCATCAATGATAGTACAGGTAAATGGGAGGTTGGGTAGTTCAGTAAGCATGGGAAGGGGTTTAAAGGCAGGGGTGTCCACCTCCCAAATACTCTTTGCATGTATGCAGAATCCTTTCTATGTTCTGGTTGATGGTGGGATGGGAAGGTTGGGGGAGAGTGGAGGATATTGTGGAATATTGTTGGTTATGTAGATGATACAACTGTTTTACTTAATGAGATTGAAGATTTAAGAAAAGTGGGAAGGGTAATTGAGATTTTTGGGAATGCTACTGGATGAAGTTAATAAGCAGAAATCACGGTTGTTGGAGGTAGGGCTTGGGTAGGAGGGACCTTGGGGAGGAGTTTGGTTGGATAACTGTAGATAGGCTAAAGATTTGTGGGATTTTATTTTTGGCAGATGCACAGGAGAGCAGGAGGGTTAATTCAGAAATGGTAATGGACAGAGCTTAGAGTAGGCTGAGGAGTTTAAGGGCCGGGGATGTACCTTGCATCAAAGGGTTGTGGTGGTAAATACGCTGATTTATAGTAAGGTGTGGGGAGGGGCGGAAATTTACCCATTACAAAGTCAGGATATTATGGAAATGCAAAGAAGGGTCTTAAGGTATGTGTGGGGCTATGGGAGGGCGTGGTTGGGCAAAGATGTAGTAATGACTGCGGTAAGGCAGGGAGGACTGGATTGATTGCATTAGGGTCTAGGTGAAGGCGCTATATGTGAAGCAGAGGTATATTCGGGCAGCGGGGGAAAGGGGTCTTCGGGTGGGGAGGTGATGGGGATATCCGCAAATGGTGGGGTGGCAGGGACTTAGTGGAGTGTGAAGACATGTTGCGGTTTATGTTAAAGGTATGCAATGTTAAAAAAAACTCAAGGTAAAAACGGTTAGTGGGTGTGGCCGTCTCAGGAATTAATGCAAGGGATGGCAGTGTATCCCACATATGATTGGAGAGTGATATGGGTGGAATTCAGTAAATTAAGAATACCGGCAAGAGCGAGGGAATTAGTATATAGAATTCTTATGGGACTTTAGCATCGAAAGAGGTGCTAAAACGAATGGTTTTGTGAGAGAGGCGTCATGCGGTTTTGTGGTGAAGTTGAAACGGCTTTTCATGTAGTATATTTTTGTTCTGCATTGGAGGTGGTAAGATTGTGGTTGAAGAGGGTTTTCTTTTTATTGGGGGGGGAAAGATATCACCCCTTAGGGCTTTAATGTTAGATATGGAAGGGTACCCAAAAGAGTGGAAGGGCTATCAGATATGTAATAGTTGATTACTTGTATGTTTCTTGGGGAATGAGGAGGTGGAGGGAACATAGGATAAAAGCGTTGGCGGCGAGTTTTTATAGGACAGCATGTAGGAACAAACAATTATATGGGGGAAGGTGGGTAATTAGCTTTCCGGAGGGATATCGTGGACTTACTGTTGAACGTTTACTCCGTTTGAGTATGGGGTGAGAGGCAAGGGGTTGGTCTCTTCAGTGGTGCTACCTCTTGGTGTGATTGGAAGCCTGGTGAGGTATGGTTGATTGGTTTGCATCGGTGGTTGATGTGGGTAAAATTTTATTGTAGGAAGCCGTTGGGGGCTCCGGGGTATGTAGACCTTATGAATTTTTGTAAAATCACAGAGTCAAAAGTTGTATGTGATTTTCGTTTTTTTCCTTATTGTTATAAGAATCATTTTATATAGGAGGTTTATATTTATATGTATAATGTGAGGTTATGTCTTATATATTTTTAATCTGAAGATAGATTTAGCCTTGTCATACACCTTTTTTTTATTGTATTGAATATGTACATTATGCACTATGTATGAAAATATATAAGTATTTGATGGGGTTTATATATACCCTTATTTTGTATGGAAGGTCCTATTATATATTGAGTGTTAATCAGTAACATTAACTTTGTGTATGAGTAGGGTGTTTGGGGGAACCAATGTCTTTGGTATAGTTCTATCATAGATTGTAATATTTAGTTTATTTGCTGGCAAGTCATTTAGCGATTTATTTCTATGTATGATTTAGTTTGTTCTTATGAATAAGTGCACATACACGTATGTGTATATGCATGCGTATATGTATACATATATGATTGCAGGACTCGTTCCTACATGTCTTATAATGACCCTGACTGTTTTTGTTTGGAAGTCTGCTGGGTTGGGTTATTTAGTAGAAATTGTTTTCAATGACCATTCATTAGGGAAATTAATGTATGTTATTAGAATGGGGACTGTACATACGGGGGGGGGGTAGAAGTGTCAGCTGTGTCGGCACTGGCAATAATGAGTATTGTAAAGGAGGGTTTGAAGATTATGTGGATTAATAATATATAAATAACAAAGTGGAAAAAATAATGCAGATTGTAGTTTGGGTTTTCCTTGGTTATAATAATAATGATGAATATTGTTATGTTATCTTGTGTAATCTTACTTAACATAGTTACATTGGATGTAATGTATATGGGATGAGGGACAGGTGTGACAACAACGTTAATCGTCTGTGTTCATTTAGACAATGAGATTTATAATTTTGAGTAAGAACTGATACTGTGTTCTTTTATCTATTTAATGTATTGTGTTGTTTTAAATAAAAATATAAAAAAAAAAAAAGTCACATGTATGTTTGAATTTTTGGGGAATGCAACCATTTTAAGTTGAACGAGTGTTTCTTAAGTATAAGTTAGTGCTGGGATAGGGAACGTGGATTTGTTGTTTCATATTTAATGGATGACATGTCTTAGTTTATGTAACGTATGTATAGCATACATGTATAATGTGTATTGTGCTTTTTAAATAAAATATAAAAAAAAAAAATTTAAAAAGTGTATGTGAAATGATAAGATATTCCTTAAGGGGTATAACACTAACCCATCAGAGTCACATAGATATAACAGATATATAATTTTTTTTTTTTTGCGATTGCACAACGGATATTTATGCGACAATGAAGGCAATAATTTTCTGGCCAGTTTATAGAATTACGTGACAATGGCCTCTTACAGGTGGTGTCCACCCATGGTAAATAGCATAATTTTTACATTAGGTTGTTATATAAGATGTCTCCCTAATTGGGGGCGATGATTTTCTTAGTATACATAGAAGGGTTCTGGTGCTACCCAATCTTCTTCATCAGGGAGGTTGCTCAATATCATGGGTCGATGGTAATCATCTTTATGTATAAAACGACAGACCCTCTGTGGGAGTCATTCTTTGAGTCCTGTGAGGAGGAGTATTGATTACATAATCCGTGGTATTTACCACTTGTATAGGATGTTCTCTATCTGGCATGTATAGTTCTTGCATTGAATAGAGTTGTTTCTTTTTTAGTGTCGAGGCGTACATTTATGGCAGTAATATCTTGTTGTATGTGTGAATCTGCCATTTTAACTCTGTCTCTCCTCCTGGTATCGGTGATGAAGCGAAGAGCTCGATTCTGGACCCTTTGTAGCCGTAGCATGTTGGTCTTTGTTGTTAATGACATTGGGACACAAGGGTATTCGAGTATTGGTATTATTATCATTTTATACAGATGTTTTTTGACATGTTGAGGGGCTTGATTGAATCGAAAGAGACTGCTAAGACCGGCTTTGGCTATGGCAGCGGTGGGATACTGTAGCGTGGAGTCACTGTAGCGTGGGGTCACTGTAGCGTGGGGTCACTGTGACGCCACAATGAGCGTACAAATATATGCATACACACAAGCATCCACCCCCCTCCACGCACACACAAACACACACACATGGTAATGCATTATTTACAGCTAGCAAAGTCAGGGTATTTCTCCAGAATGGTCTGTAATATACCACTGTGGATAAAATACTTTGCCATTTCTTGAACATTTCTGAGTGAGTTGCCTCTAAATTCATTAATTTGATCACACTCCAGTACATAATGACTGAGGGTGTGACAATAGTCCATCTGGCAAAGTTTACATTTCGTCTGGTCTACATCTGGTGGTGATGATTTAACCTGCCATAGATACTTGTAACCCAGCTGGAGCCGGGCGGTAGTGACATCCAAGAGTCTGCTTATCTTGTTGGATGCACCATAGACATGTGGCTCCTCCTGCATGATGGAATGATAATAGATGGACTGACTTGTGTCAGTCTCCCTAAGTCGTAAGTCAATAAAGTTCAATTGTAGTTCTTTTCGTATTATTGTTCTCAAACTGCTAACTGACAACCCAAGATTGTAATCTACTCCCTTTTGAAAGCATACAGCTTAGCCAATTTATCAGTTCTATCATGCTTTGAGACCAGTATGAGATGGAATCCACAGCAAGTGCCTGTGACTCCAACTGTCCACAATTTACCATACCTATGTCTGGCTTCTGCCCAAGCATGCCACAATTTGTTTTTAAAGAGTTGAGAGCATTATGGATGACAAAAATCAGTTACAATTAAAGTGTCAACCTTAGATACTGGACGCATTAGAGCGCAAGGAGTATGGCAAACAGTTCTGTTTGAAGGGTAGAGGCCCAGTTATTGATGCGTGCTCCAATTTCTTCATCAGAGCCTCACTGTATGACAAACAGCAGCAACTCCCACCTGCACCAGTGGATGGTGAACAGAATCATCAACGTAAATAATTTGTGAAAGAGTGTTCTGTGTGACTAAGTTATCAATACAGCTTAAGGGAATCATGTTTGGCTTCAAGACGAAGTTTTGGTTGTGATTTAAGAAGAGTTTTGGTGGTGTGGAATTAGGTAATATCCCATGGAGCATGGAAGTGTGTCTGTTGCCTAACTTGACATAGATCATTAGCTGGTTTCATGCGGGGTCGGTTCCAGTTTTTTTCGACCCATCTGGAAGGATGTTCACCAGTGCTGAGGAAAGTTTGGGGGGCTTCTGTGCAGGGGTTTAAAGGGGGCCCTAACCTAAGCATATTGACCCAAGTAAGGATTTTTCTTTCAGTAACACGATCTCTAATGCTTGGAATATTAAGTTCTTTCCGCATATTAAAAATTTTGGCAGTACGAGGGCATCCTGGATGATCCTCATTGCTTCGTTTGCAGTTTTTCCAGTCCTCCAAGCTTCCAAGTCAGACAACGAGTGCAATAGGGGCCCGCCGCATAATCAACCAATGATCTAATATAAGCAAGATACATCATTTTCCAATTTTAACATTAGCACAATACTGGGATGAAAACCTGCCACAACTCTCAGTCTTTCTTTGTATTGGCGACAAAGTCTGTTCAACAGGCCCAAGTAGTGGAATCCCCAAAGCTTAGATACCTGTATTGCTTGCATATTCTAGAAGAGACCCATCATGCAACTGGATCTGACAAACTGTGCCTCTCTGTCGAGGAGGACGCCTGTTGAGTATCTTTGTTTTATCCCCTGAGATTATTAAGCCCATGCCCTGACACGAGGCTAGTACATGATTAAGAATGTTTTGGGTGTTGGAGAATCCGGTGGTTGTGAATCATTTATCATCAGCAAAAAACTAACCATATAATGATGGGGCTGGCTAGGCATAGCATTAAGGCATTAATCAGAATATTGAAAATGGCGGGACTAAGCACACCTCCCTGTGGGGTTCCAATTAAAAAATTTTTTAGTTACACTTCTATGTCCCGGGAAAACAACACAGACGACTTTCTTTTGGGACAGGTAATTTTTAATCCAGTGGAGAAGCCATCCTCAACATCCATTCTGGCAAGTTCACTAATGATTACATGTCGGTTGGCTAAAATCAAAAGCGGATTTAAGGTCAAGGAAGGTAGTGTATGAGCTGTCAGTGTGCAGAGTGAGAAAGGTGGTAATGCAATGTGCACACTCCTTCCATGCATGAAGCCATGGAACCGGGGGTACAAGAAATTTTTAATTCTGGCATAAGACGATTAAAGAATCATCCTTTCGAATGTTTTACACAAGCAGCTAGTAAGGGATATTGGGCGAAATGGAGTTTTGTTTATTGGGCTTTGGAATGGGAATAATGAGGCTGTTGGTCCATGGGTTAGGGAGCTCCCCCGTGACATAACTCATGTTATATAATTTTAAGTAAAGGATTACCTGGTGCTCGACACAGCAATCTGAGTATGTTTTTAAGTAATACCATCCTCAAACCCGGCGACGTGGAGTTTTCCTTAGTGCTGCATCAGTTCATAATTAGTGAAAGGAATGTTGCAGTCATCTGCCTTGCTGAGCATAAAGATACAAGTCTCTCCCTTGCATCATATTTGTCCATAATTTCGTCTGTGTGGTACGGGGAAGATTGTCATAGTTTGATGTAGCAGACCAAACACTGACTCATTCGCCCTATGCAAGGGATGAGGGTGCCCGATCTGCCCAGTTCTGTTATCCTTAATTTAATTATGTCCCCCCATGCCCGCTGAGTGGGGTTAGTGAGCATTGAGACCAATTGACAAATTGTTCCCAGTCTGTTTGCCGCAGTTCTCTCATAAGCTCTCTGGGGAGCAGAGGGCAGTTTGGAAGAGACTCAGTATTTCAGGGTTACGATGATTCTATAGGCTAGGCCTAGTCTGCGGCAGTACGTTTCAATGTTCGAAGTTTAGAAACATTGTAATAGGTATGGTTTTTTATAAGGAAATTATGATTATTATGGAAGTCATTTGGGTTTAGAGTACCCAAAAAGGGGTTTTTGAGGCGGCTCTAGTGTTCACAAGGGTCATTGTTAAAAATCTCGACAAAAGATTTCACTCATAAGAATTATACCAGTCAGTCACATGTGCAACAAATGTCATCATGCTGATAGGGGAAATTAAAACGTTTCCGTTTGAATTTTTCCACCAGGGAGGATTTGTATTACAATATTTTAGGGAGGTTAGCCTTGGGAAATGATCAGACGCTATTCTGTTACAATGGAAGACTCACAGCTGGGGAGAATTATGTTGAAGCCCAGTACGATCAAGGGGCCCCCCATTTGATATGTGTGGGTTCAAGTCACCTACAATTTGCACATTATCATGACTGTTTAAGAGTGACAACAGTTGATTACCATTCGATTACCAAACTGAGGTTTCCAATACTTTTGTGTCTTGCATTTTTTCACAATAATGAGAGTAGGTTCAGACTGATCACAAGTTGGGACCTCCAAGTAATTAAACTTATCAGCAGGAGCATACAAGTTAAATATGTTGAGAGCAGAGTTCCCAATATAAATCCTAACACCGTGGTATTGTAGCCCCTCTGCTTTCTTATGTGCAAGAAGTTAATGGGGAAGTGATTTTTTAATATATAGAACACAAGAGTTAGTAGATTTGAGGTTATATGCAACAAATGATGGCAATTTAGGGGGTTGGGATTTTTCAGGGACTCTGCACTCTTGTAGACACACAATATCAATGGATTCAGTAGTTACTTTATGATGAAGGTCAGAAAATCTTTTTCTAAGTGACGCAATATTCCAACTTAAAATGAATAGTTTATACGAGTTTGGTTCCATTATAAAAGTCCAGGGATAGAATTCAATTTCTCAGCAAAATGAAAAAACTTACTAAATAGCAAACAGGCATAATCAATATCAATATCAATATCATCAGTATTATCCTTATCCATGGGTCTCTTAAGTGCACTTCCACTATGGAGACCTCTTGGGAGTCTTTGTTTAGAGAGGTCATGGCGTTCTTCGTCTGTGAATGTATGGAAGGTGACACTATTCCTCACACTCACCTCTCCACTTTTATTACACTCATAACTATCATCACATGTACCACTTCCCTCAGCATTATGACCAGTGATACATACACCATTATCGATAACCGGGTCATCTCCACACTGAGAATCTATCTATACATTACACTCATCAATTTGACTATCATGATGGTCTTCACTGCCCTTATCATCTTCACTGTGATTGTAAACACCACTATCAGATTTATCATTTTTGTAATTATTAATACCACTGCAATCATCAGTTTGTTTATCATCACCACACTCATTTTCATAATAGCTGACAATCTGTGGGTTGGGGTACTCATTTGCAACCTCTCTAAGTTTTTCCTCGTGGTGCTCAAGTTGTTTCAAACACCATTGTTGCTTCTCCAGTACTGTTATGCGCAGCTGCATGTTGTGTACCACCCCAGCAAGACTAGCTGAGCCAGGTGGCTGACTGACAGCTGACTCAGCCAGACAGGTGGTGTCAACACCAGCATCATTACTAGTGTTGACAGTAGACGTGATCGTGCTCTGTTGATGTACTCCCAGAGTGACTCGCTCAACCACATTGTCTGAAATCAGGCATGGGTCAGTATTCAGACATGAAGTATCTGGTAGGCCTACTGCCTCATCATGGGGGGTGATGGGTGAGGCGGGAGCCCTGCGGCTGGCGATGTGGGCAGCTTTCACTCTGCAGTCAGCATGAGCAGCTGTGACCCCTGGAGTCTTACAATCGATACATTGTAATGCAACGGTCTGGTGTTTCTTGATCATATCATAGCACTGGTGAGAAGGATGGGCCTTGGCACACACTGTACACCAGTATGACTTAGCTGGGCATTTCTAAGCAATGTGACCCCAGCGCTGACACTTGTAGCATCTACGGTGAGGTGGTTTGTACAAAGCTATTTTGTAACTCCTGTTAAGCGCTGCACGAGAGTAGATATATGATGGTGGAGTCCCTTGGCCAATCCACTCAGCCAATATCAGATCATTTGGAAGTCGACGAGGGTTTGCAACTTGATCTGACAACAGAAATCTATGATCCAAGTACTTATTGGCATTGTGGATAACAATAAGCACTTTAGGTAATCTTTGTGGGGCAGCTTGGAGTTGGATGTTAGCATATTTATGAGTAAGAAGTTTTTCTATGAATGCCGGGTCGTTAGTAACAAAAACGTAATTATCCTCGTCATGACGAAAGCGAATCCGAAGGTTTTCTTCTGGGGTTGTCTAGTGTAGCTTTGTAAAACCATCTAAACTTGACCTCATACTCAGTGTTAGCAGGGAAATCAAGCCTAACCATTCTGCGATTGCTGTTGTTGCTCTCGCTGTTTCTTGCAGCAAGCCTCCTTTGATGAACGTGAACAAGACGGCCCAGCACCAGAAGTGGAAGGTTGAGGGTAGTCTGGGTTTTCCTCACAATTACCGGTATTATGGTCATTAGTTTCGGTCACAACCTTATCAAAACCTTAAAACTCATCTTCACTGGCACTTCCATCTGTATTAGAAGTGTCACTGGGGAACAAAAGTGTCCCAATTCTCCGAGGAGTTAGGAGTTTCTTACCGCGAGGCATGGTGAGCAAGGTGTACTAAAATGGCATTCCCAGAATGCGCCACTGGGTCCCAGAATTTTTTCCTACCACATACACTGACCACGCAGACCCATTCTCTCACATCTAGGCCTACCAGCTGTTTCCCGCTTAATTTGAAGCTGCTAGAATTTACGCTTACTTGTACAGCACCAACCCTGGCGCGCAGGCCATACTAGTATGGCACCAACCCTGAAGGGGTTCAAACTCACACTATCGCTACACTCAAAATACACTGATTTTCCATGAAAACCCATACCACTATCTATTTCTAGTTTAAAGACCTGTCAGCTCCCCCCACTGCATTGGCCATTGCTCCCACCCCAAACGTAGATAAGTGAATCCCATCCCTGGCATACATGTCATTTCTGCCATAGAAGAGGTCGCAGTTGTCTATGAATGTTATTGAATTTTCTTTACTGTTTATCCAGCCAGCAATTGACACCAATTGCCCTGGACAACCATTCATTTCCAACTCCTCTCCTGGGCAAAATGCCACATATCACAGGGTTCCCACCCTTCTTCCTAATTATCTCTACTGCTGTCCTATACTTGCTAATCAGGTCTTCACTCCTACATCTGCCAACATCATTGCCACCCACAATGAGACAGATAATAGGATTACTCCCATTACCTTTCATGATATCGTCCAGATGGCTAACAGTATCCCCCATCCCAGCCCCAGGAAAACATACCCTCTGGGTCCTCTTTTTGTCCTTAAGACAAAATGCTCTTTTCATAAATTTCACTTGACTGTCCCCAACTAAAGCAATGTTCTTACCTTCACTGGTGGAGTTCGTAGTGACGTTCTCGATAGTCTTCGCTGGGGTTTCAAGGGATGTCGACTCACCCTCCTCTGCCAATTATTCCTTGGTACTCATTGTGACATTTCCAGTAGACAACACACATTCATCGGGTAGCACTTAAAATGAGTTGGAAGTCTCCACAGCAGTCTTTTGAATCTTCATTGTTTCAGCCACTCTAACAGTCTTTTTAATTTTCAGCTTCGTTCCATGTTGGCTGGCCACTGACCAGGTTCCTCTCTTGACCTGAGGGCTCAGAACAGGAGGATTACTTTGAATCCTCTTGTTTTCCTCCTTCAGTCGCCGTATCTCAAGCTTAGCAACCCTAAGCTCCTCCTTTTGCTGCTGTTAGAGTTGCTCAAGAGAGGACATCTTGTGCAGATTCACAGAGAAAACATTGGACAGATCTTTACAGAGCTAAGTACAGGTGTAGTGTGTGATATGAGGAAGATGGCTAATGTTATTCCTATTTTTAAAGCAGGAAACAAGTGGTTACCATCAAATTACCGCCCAATAAGCCTAACCTCAATTGTAGGCAAATTACCAGTCAGTTACAGCTGATAATATAAGAAACCATCTCGATAGGCAATATTTGATTAATGATACTCAACATGGATTCACCAGGGGCCGTTCCTGCCTAACTAATTTATTAAATTTCTTCAGTAGGGCTTTTGAGGCCATTGATCATGATAAAGAATTCGATATTGTTATTTGGATTTTAGTAAGGCTTTGGATAGAGTACCACATCAGAGACTGTTAAAGAAAGTGGCTGCTCATGACATTGGGGAAAAGTGCTGTCATGGATCAAGTCATGGCTCACCAACAGGAAGCAGAGTGTGTGCATAAATTGGGTTAAATCTGAGTGGGGATCTGTAACAAGTGGCGTCCCTCATGGATCGGTTTAGGCCCATTGCTATTTATAATATATATAAATGACCTTGACAAGGGAATTGTTAGTGATATAAGCAAATTTGCTGATGACAGGAAGATAGGTAGGATAATTGATTCAGACGTTAATGTCTCGGAACTTCAGGAGGATTTAGACAAACTCAATTAGTGGTCAGAAAAATGGCAGATGCAGCTCAATGTAGATAAATGCAAAGTTCTAAAGCTCAGAAATGCTCATAACACTAGCATCTATCAGCAAAATAATGTTGAACTTAGCCGTACATAATGCGAAAAGGATTTGGGGGTTATGGTAAGCAGTAACCAAGACAGCAATACCAAAGCATACGTAATAAGGCAAACAGATTACTGGGATTTATATTAAGAAGTGTAAGCAACAGAAGTCCAGTGGTTATACTTCAGCTGTATACATCATTAGTAAGACCTCACCTAGATTATGTGTTTAACAAGATTATTTGGTAGGCTGTTGCAGAGTGGGTGGTTCAGTGATAAATGTCTTCGGAGGCTTCTTACTTTATTAAGTCGTGGTGGGTACACAGGCTTGCGTGTTGTGCCCATGGCCCGGGAGGGCCATCCCACGAGAGAGAGCTAGGAGTAGGCCTTGTGTCTTCCTGCTAGGCCACTGTGTGAGTGAGAGCGTGGCAAGGGCCAGCAGGCTGGCGTGCCCACCGAGTGGCCAGGCTACAGAGGGCAGCATCTGAGTAGCGCGAAATATGAACTAAGCTGGCAGACAGCATGGGCTGTCTGTGGCAATATAAACACAAATGCAGTATAATGTGATCCTTTATTGACTACGTTTCGCCCACACAGTGGGCTTTTTCAAGTCACAAACAGAACTACCTGGGGTGGAAGGAACGCGAGTATTTATAGTCCGGCTGAGGTCAGGTGAAGAATGCTGCATCTGATGATGTACCGAGTTGGGTTGTAGAGTCTAAAAACTTGGGTAGCTTGGAAAGGAGACTGGACAAGTTTGTGAGCAGACCTTCTACAGTGTTCTTATGTGGGATAGCGATGAAGAAGTTTCTTGGCAAGTGGTTCAGCTATGTTATAGAAGCCACTATTCTGGTTGAAGTTGTCGGATATAGAAATAAGTGATGATTCCAGGATTCTTCGGTATTGGGTGTTGTCTTCTGTGGCGATAAGTCTTGAGTTTCTGTAGTTTATCAAGTGGTTGTGTGAATTACGGTGTTGTACGCAGGCATTCCTTGTGTCGTCAGACCTCTTGCGTATTGGTGTTCTGAAATACGTGTTTGGAGGTCCCTTGATGTTTCGCCAACGTATAACTTGTTGCAGTCATTACAAGGGATTATGTATACCCCTGCAGAGGATGGAGGCTTGTCCTGCCTACTACTGGTGATGTCCTTGATGGTCGTGGTTGTGGAGGTAGATACTTGGAATGATGTTTTGGCAAAGATGTTGGAAACATGTTTGGCAATGGAGTTGGTGGGAAGGACTATGTATCTCTTCTCGGCAGTGTCTTCTCTGGGTGTGTTGAAGATGTTTAGTGCTCGCCGTCTGCAGTCTCTGATGAAGTGACGAGGATAGTGGAGTTTGGAAAATACCTGTTCAATTATAGTGCATTCTTCCTCAAGGAACTCGTTGCTGCAGATTCTGAGTGCACGCAGGAAGAAGCCTATAATTCCAAACTCCACTATCCTCGTCACTTCATCAGAGACTGCAGACGGCGAGCACTAAACATCTTCAACACACCCAGAGAAGACACTGCCGAGAAGAGATACATAGTCCTTCCCACCAACTCCATTGCCAAACATGTTTCCAACATCTTTGCCAAAACATCATTCCAAGTATCTACCTCCACAACCACGACCATCAAGGACATCACCAGTAGTAGGCAGGACAAGCCTCCATCCTCTGCAGGGGTATACATAATCCCTTGTAATGACTGCAACAAGTTATACGTTGGCGAAACATCAAGGGACCTCCAAACACGTATTTCAGAACACCAATACGCAAGCAGGTCTGACGACACAAGGAATGCCTGCGTACAACACCGTAATTCACACAACCACTTGATAAACTACAGAAACTCAAGACTTATCGCCACAGAAGACAACACCCAATACCGAAGAATCCTGGAATCATCACTTATTTCTATATCCGACAACTTCAACCAGAATAGTGGCTTCTATAACATAGCTGAACCACTTGCCAAGAAACTTCTTCATCGCTATCCCACATAAGAACACTGTAGAAGGTCTGCTCACAAACTTGTCCAGTCTCCTTTCCAAGCTACCCAAGTTTTTAGACTCTACAACCCAACTCGGTACATCATCAGATGCAGCATTCTTCACCTGACCTCAGCCGGACTATAATTACTCGCGTTCCTTCCACCCCAGGTAGTTCTGTTTGTGACTTGAAAAAGCCCACTGTGTGGGCGAAACGTAGTCAATAAAGGATCACATTATACTGCATTTGTGTTTATATTGCCATTGTGTCGGTATTTTATACCATTTATTTCCATGGGCTGTCTGTGCAGACAGTGCAGGCTGTCTACATATGCAGCTCAGTTCTGGTCTCCATTTCACAGAATGAATATAAATTCATTAGAAAACATTCAGCGACGAATGACAAAATTAATTCATTGCATTAGAAATCTTCTGTATGAAGGAAGATTGAAGTCCCTTAAATTACATTCACTTGTATGATGAAGAATGAGGGGAGACATGATAGAAGTGTATAAGTGGAAGATGGGTGTTATTGAAGGGGATATAAATAAGGTCTTGAGGATATCTCTCCAAGAGTGAACCCACAATAATGGATTCAAATTAGACAAATTTAGATTTAGAAAGGATATAGGACATTATTGGTTTGAACATAGGGTAGTTGATAAGTGGAACAGTCTGCCTTGTAGGGTTATTGAAGCTAAAACCATGGGAGCTTGTTGGATAAATACATGGGTGAGAGGGGTTGGATTTGAGTGGGACTTGGACGTGAGTGAATGGAATTATCAAAGCTTATTTCTTGGGTAGCACTGAAAATTGGGTTGGGCAAATATTTTGTTAGTGGGATGGATTGTGAAGGACGTGCCTAGTGTGGGCCATCAGGCCTCCTGCAGTGTTCCTCCTTTCTTATGTTCTTATGAGTAGAGTAATCAGTACTCTGGGTATAGAGAAGGTCTTCATTGCTTACTCATTTTAACTTAAATTAAGAAGCCAGTGGTCTAGAGGTTTATTCTCTAAAGTCGCTAGAAATTGGAAGATCTTGTGAAACTTTCATTGTATAGAATTCTCATGTGTTAAAAGACTTCAAAAAAAGTATTCTAAGTCAACACTCTAATTGTCTCGAAAAATAGAGACGCTGTATCTTTATTGATCATATTTATATTAAAAGCTCATTCAGCTAGAATGAAGGTCATGGTAATTTATAAGTTGTGTATAAAGTTTGTGTTTATATATAATTACTGAGAAAAAGGAACAATTAAAATACGTTAAGTCAATGACGTTATTTACGTTATATTAAAAATATATTTTACAAAGTTTTTCGATCTCCTTATTAATCCGCATACAAGGTCAAATTATATCATCAGAAATGAATCCTTATTATGATATAACTGGAGAATGATTCTTTATGAAAATCTCCTAGACTAAAATCGCCGATTATTTATAAAAATTATCGTAATTACATACTTCATGCTGTTTGGAAACAGAGCCTTAAATATCCAACTTAATATATCGATAAATGGTTCCTTTATTTCAAGACACACTGAAGGTAAATTTCTAGGTCTTCTCGTTAACTGTAATTATAAATTTCAATCCCACATCCAGCATATATCAAAGAAAATTTCCAAATCAGTAGGCATCCTTTCCATGACCTGTACTTAGCTCAGTGAAGACGTGTCGAGTGTGCTCTCTACGGACTGAACCAAGATGCCCTCCATCGAGCAACTTTACCAACAGCTTAAGGAGGATGACGAAGATGGAGATTGACCGAAGAAAACAAAAGAATTCGTAGTAGTCCTCCTGTTTTGAGTCCTCAGGTCAAGAAGGGAAACTGGTCAGTAGCTGGACAGCATTGAACGAAGTTGACGATCAAGAAGACGAATGGAAAGGTAGAAACGATGAAGAAGAAAGAGACTGCTGTGGAAACTGTTGTGGAAACATCTAATGCATTCTCCGTGCTACCCAACGAATGTGAGTCGACTACTGGGAACGTCACGACGAATGACACCAAGGATGGTAAAAATATTGTTGTTGTTGTTGGGGATAGCCAAGTTAGGTACATGGACAGGGCATTCTGCTTGAAGGACAGAAGTAGGAGACAGAGGATTTGTTTTCCTGGGGCTGGGATGAAGGATATTGTTAGCCGTCTGGATGATATCATGAGAGGTAATGGGAGCAATCCTATTATCTGTCTTAGTGTGGGAGACAACGATGTTGGAAAACGTAGGAGCGAGGACCTGATTAGCAGGTATAGGTCAGCAATAGAAATAATTAGGAGGAAGGGTGGGAACCCTGTCATATGTGGTATTTTGCAAAGCAGAGGAGCTGGAAGTGAATGGTTGTCCAGGGCAATTGGTGTCAATTGCTGGCTGGACAAATACTGTAAGGAAAATGCAGTAACATTAATTGACAACTGGTACCTCTTCTATGGCAGAAATAACATGCATGCAAGGGATGGGGTTCACTTATCTAGGTCTTGAGGGGGGGGGGCACTGGCAACTGCATTGGAGGGATCTGTTAGGACTTTGAAGTAGGAATAGTTAGTGGTATGGGTTTTGGCAAGAAAACAGTGAAGTCCCAGTGTAGTAATATTATGAGTTGTAGGGGAACTAGTAATAAGCAGAACGAGGTAGATATTGAAAAGCCAGTGACACTAGGTGATAAGGAAAGTAATAGGTTTAGTAGAAAAGCAAAAATGAGCAGGGAGGGTAAAGAGAAAGGAGGGTTTTTCAATGTATATAATGCTAATAGCCGTAGTGCTAGGAATAAGATGGACGAGTTGAGATTAGTTGCTAGCACAGGTAACATTGATGTATTTGCCATAACTGAGATGTGGTTTTATTCAAAAAGTCGGGACATGCCTTCGGAATGTCACATTCAGGGTTTTAAATGTTCCAAGTAGATAGAAGTATCGGGAAGGGGGGTAGGGTGGCAGTGTATGTCCGAGATCGCTTGAACTGTTGCATAAAAACGGGTATTAAGTATTAAGTAACACATACAGAGTCTGTTTGGATAGAACTTTCAGAAGGGCATGAAAAATTGATTTTAGGTGTGATATCCCTTCCCCAAACTTAGACAGGGACCAAGGGAGACTACTATGGGAGGAAATTGTTAAGGCCACAAGGCACGATAATGTAGTAATTCTAGGAGACTTTAACTTTAGTCATATTGATTGGAATTTCTTAACTGGGAATTTAGAATCATATGACTTCTTAGAAGTAGTTCAGGATTGTTTTTTGAAGCAGTTTGTGACATAACCTACAAGGGGAAATAGCCTGCTTGACTTAGTTCTGGCAATCAATGAATCCTTTGTTAATAATTTAGAAATTTCAGAGGAACTTGGCACAAGTGACCACAAATCAATTACATTTAGCATTGAATGGAAGTATGATATTAGGGATAACTCAGTAACGGTCCCAAATTTTCGCTTAGCAGATTACGATGTGCTTAGAGAACACTTATCATCTGTTGACTGGGGTAACGAAGAGAGCTATCAATATTACAGTTTTCTGAACACTATACATGCTGCCCAGAGAACATTTATCCCGTATAAAGAAATTAGATCGAATAGAAATGACCCAAGATGGATGAATAATAGGCTCAAATATCTTTTAGGACAGACAAAAAGAATTTATAGGCGCATCAAAAAGGTGAGGATCATCTTATGAATAATTATATTGACATTAAGAGGGACATTAAAAAGAGGATAAGGAAAACTAAACAGGACTATGAAATTAAAGTTGCTAGGGAATCGAAAACTAACCCGAAATTTTTTTTCCAGGTTTATAGAACAAAGGTTAGAGATAAGATAGGTCCCCTTAAAGATAGCTCTGGGCATCTTACTGACAAGGAGAATGAAATGTGCTCTATTCTTAATAATTATTTTCTCTCAGGTTTCACTCAGGAAGACACTAACAATATCCCAGTAATAAATTCTTATAGTGGGCCTGAAGATGATAAATTATGCAATATCATAGTCACTAGCGAAATGGTTATCAAACAGATAGACCGACTGAAGCAAAATAAATCCCCGGGCCCTGATGAACTTTTTTCTAGGGTTCTTGAAGAGTGTAAAATGGAAATTGAACCATTGACTAATATTTTTAATATTTCTCTTCAAACAGGTGTAGTGCCTGATATGAGGAAGATGGCTAATGTAATTCCTATTTTTAAATCAGGGGACAAGTCGTTACCGTCAAATTACCGCCCAATAAGCCTGACCTCAATTGTAGGCAAATTACTATAGTCAATTATAGCTGAGATTATAAGAAGCCATCTGGATAAGCATAATTTGATTAATGATACTCAGCATGGATTCACGAGGGGCCTTTCCTGCCTAACTAATTTAACGTTCTTCAGTAAAGCTTTTGAGGCCGTTGATCATGATAAAGAATTCGATATTGTTTATTTACATTTTAGTAAGGCTTTTGATAGAGTACCGCACCAGAGACTTAAAAAGAGTGGCAGCTCATGGCATTAGGGGAAAAGTGCTGTTATGGATCTAGTCATGGCTCACAAATAGGAAGCAGAGAGTAGGCTTAAATGGGGTTAAATCCGAGTGGGGAACTGTAACAAGTGGCGTACCACAGGGATCAGTCTTATGCCCGTTGTTGTTTATAATATATATCAATGACCTGGAAGAGGGTATTACTAGTGATATGAGCAAATTCGCCGATGACACAAAGATAGGTAGGATAATTGATTCAAACGTAGATGTTAGGGAACTTCAGGAGGATTTAGACAAACTCTATTCTTGGTCAGAAAAGTGGCAGATGCAGTTCAATGTAGATAAATGCAAGGTTCTGAAGCTCGGGAGTGTCCATAACCCTAGCACTTATAAGTTAAATGATATAGAACTTAGCCATACAGATTGCGAAAAGGAATTGGGGGTTTTGGTGAGCAGCAACCTTAAACCAAGACAGCAATGCCTAAGTGTATGTAATAAGGCAAATAGATTACTGGAATTTATATCAAGAAGTGTAAGCAACAGAAGACCAGAGGTCATACTGCAGCTTTATACATCATTAGTAAGGCCTCACCTAGATTATGCAGCTCAGTTCTGGTCTCCATATTACAAAATGGACATAAATTCGTTAGAAAACATTCAGCTTAGAATGACTAAATTAATACATAGCATTAGAAATTTTCCCTTTAAATGAAGAAAGATTGAAGACTTTTAAATTTTACTTCACTTTTTTAGAACGAAGAATGAGGGGAGACCTGATCGAAGTGTATAAGTGGAAGATAGGTATTAAAAAAAGGGGATATTAAACAAGGTCTTGAGGATATCTCTCCAAGAGAGAACCCGCAGTAATGGATTTAAATTAGATAAGTTAGATTGAAAAGGACATAGGAAAGTATTGGTTTGGAATAGGCTATTGATGAGTAAACAGTCCTTCCTAGTTGGGTAGTTTCAAATTTAGGTTGGATAAATATATGATGAGAAGGGTTGGATTTGAGTGGGACTTGCAAATGAGTGGATAGAGTTATCAGAGCTTCTTTCTTGGGTGGTATTGAAAATTGGGTTGGGCAAATGTTTTGTTAGTGGGATGAATTGTAAAGGACCTGCCTAGTATGGGGCCCAAAAGGCCTGCTGCAGTGATCCCCCCGTTCTTATGTTCTTATGTAATATACGATACTATGTACCCCAAACGACATTCCTTACCCTATTCCACTCTTTAATATATCCCTACCTCACCTATGATGTTTGTGCCCGGGGATCAACCACAGCCAACCACCTTAAACCTTTAATAACCCAACAAAAAGCTGCTATACAGATGATTACCAGGTCCTGTGCTAGACAGCACACCCGCCCCACCACTTTTCAAAATTCTGAACTTGCTAAATATTCGAGACATACACTCATTGTGCCTGCAACACATACAGAACATTATACTAAAATACAATCCCTCCACTTAAACTTCTCCTTGATACGTACAACAGAACGCATAGCCACAATACAAGGCATAAGGCACTCTTCAACATCCCTCGTGTCAGTCTCACTCTATGTAAAAGTGCAATGTACATAAAGGGCCTGAAGATCTGTAATTCACTACCTGAACTGGTAAAGGATCCCTGGATTACTTATAAATTCATGACTTTGCTTAAAAATAATCTCATCTCTCAATTATACCACACCAACCAAAACAGCTTTTAATCAATTATATGACTTCTAGTCTATTAAACATCTGCAAGTCCATGAAATATTACTGTTTGAACCATTAATTGTAATATTGTTTTTATGTGCAACTTCATGATCATTATTCTTATAAAGCTCCATCTTGACTACCTCGCATAAAGACTTTAATAAAAAAATAAGCATTTCTATTTTTTATACATTTGTAACTACCTTTTGCAATCCTTCATCAGTTAACTTCTATTTTTTTTTTAACTCTAATGTGCGGTCTATAATAGTTGGTGTAATACAAAACTCCCCTTTTTTGTTTACTGTCTAGTATTAGTGCAAACACTGTTAGGTACTTTTTGTTTACTGTCTAGTATTAGTGCAAGCACTGTTAGGTACTCTTTGTTTACTGTCTAGTATTAGTGCAAACACTGTTAGGTACTCTTTGTTTACTGTCTAGTATTAGTGCAAGCACTGTTAGGTACTCTTTGTTTACTGTCTAGTATTAGTGCAAGCACTATTAGGTACTCTTTGTTTACTGTCTAGTATTAGTGCAAGCACTGTTAGGTACTCTTTGTTTACTGTCTAGTATTAGTGCAAGCACTGTTAGGTACTCTTTGTTTACTGTCTAGTATTAGTGCAAACACTGTTAGGTACTCTTTGTTTACTGTCTAGTATTAGTGCAAGCACTGTTAGGTACTTTTTGTTTACTGTCTAGTATTAGTGCAAACACTGTTAGGTACTACTGATATACCTAGTCTTCATAGTTCACTATTTTTTATTACTAATCATATAATTTGTGTTATTACTTAATTAAAGCACAAAATTTAGGCAAGTCAAATCTTACTATTTAATTTTATTTAGGACCATTTTTTACCATCTTTTAACTCTGAAGAATTGAGACACTTATGCAGCACATGGGAATCTTTATTGAAGAAACGTTTTGCCACATAGTGGCTTCATCAGTCCAATACAAAGCAGGGAGGCATAAGTAGAGGAGGCGTTTGAGGTAATCAGTCCCTCAGCCTGGAGTCGATGTGTTCAGTCCATCAATCTTGTAGAAAGTACAGCATAGGGCCGTAGCTGTGGCTTATATACTGTAGTCAGGTGAGACGAAGCAGGAAGAGGCGGGATCATAGTGGAACCATCCACTAGTCTAAGTAGGTCTTCGTCCAAAGATTAGACAAGTTTTGAAGAATTCTTTGCATGTCTTAATTCTTCAACTTGTCGGTTTTCAAAACCATTCATCACATCTGTCAATCACTGCATCATCATGGGATCTTGATACAAAGAATTCTTCAAAACTTGTTCAATCTTTGGACTATGACCTACTTAGACTAGTGGATGGTTCCACTATGACCCCGCCTCCTGCTTCACCTCACCTCACTACAGTATATAAGCCACTGCTACGGCCCTATGCTGTACTTTCTACAAGATTGATGGACTGAACACATCGACTCCAGGCTGAGGCACTGATTACCTCAAACTCCTCCTCTACTTATACCTTCATGCTTTGTATTGGACTGATGAAGCCATTGTGTGGCAAAACTTTTCTTCAATAGATTCCCATATGCTGCATAAGTGTCTTAATTCTTCAACTTGTCGGTTTTCAAAACCATTCATCGCATCTTTTAAATTTATATTTTTTTGCGTTATTATTGCTTGTTAAGTATCTGAGCAATCTGTAGAATAATTCTTCTACCTACACTCTGTACTGCTTGTATAAGCTCTCATATCACCTCCAGTGCAACATTAACAGTTATCTTTATACTATTTATACATTGTTAATTTTGCATTATTCATATGATTGCAAACATCGATCCTGACATCAACCTTTCATTAAATGACACACATGATCCTGGCAACAATTGCCTTTATTATACTGCCAGTCAGGCTAAGACACTACTCAGTGCTAAAATTCATTGTCCATTTCGCTTCCCGGCCGAGTGGACCTACTGCGCAGACGCTCCTCAGTTGCCTGACAGCGGTGGTGTGAGGAGGTGGTTTTGCGCCTCTGATGACAATACAGGATAACGACTGTTGTCAACATGGCAGTTAGTCTTAGATGCCGGATCAATACTGTTGGTATTGAGCTCCTTCGAGGAACAATTTCGCCTAGTTCTACAGAAGTCTTATTACCCAAGATCATCAGAGAGACGTACGGCATTCAAGATGGAGAATTATATGGGGTTGCTTTAAACGGTGCCCATAGAATTTTTGTAAAACTGATTTCAGCAACGGTCTATGAATCGTTGGTTAACCGTTTTCAGGACGTGAGTCTTAACGTCACAACAGCTGTCCGTGTGAAAATGATTGATGTTTCAAGGCATTATACATGTATCAAGTTAGGCAATGTTCCCTTTTTGAGGCGGACGAGGCAGATATAAGGAAAGTTTTCGAGAAATATGGGACAGTTCATTTCGCCCAGTATGGTATGTGGGTGACAGGCGCCTATGCAAGTCTGCCAGAAGGTACTTTTAACCTCAAAATGACTGAGACACCCCATACCGTCCTATGTTTATCTCCAAGAATTTAGGATGCAGGCCATGGTTATGTGTCCCTGGCAACAACATACGTGCCGCCTATGTGGTGAGTATGATCACATAGCAGTGACTTGTGAAAAGCAGAGACGTGTGCCTTGACCTGAGGTGGAAGTCGCCGCCCATGCTTCAAAGGGGGCAGGTGAGGATCAAACATCGGAAGGAGGGCATGGTGTTTTGTGGAGTGAGATAGTGGATCAGGCACACAGGACTGCAGATGAGGCTGAGTCCCTCCACCAGTTGCCTGACCCGGAGTCGCCTCCAGTGGATAGTGATGAGCAGAAACAACAGGAGGAAGTTTTTGAAATAGAGGAGGAATTGGCGGAGGTTTTGAAGACTTGGTCACCGCCTGAGGAGGATATTACATCTGAGCGAGGTGTCGTTAGTGAGTTGTCGCTTCCAGTTTGTCGGAGAAAAGAGATTTTGGGAATTGATGGCGAGATGGAGTCGTCACTGGAATCAATAAACCATTGTAAGATGGAGGTTGAGGTTCATCATGAGGCATCCCTGGACCAAGATATGGAGGACGTGACACTCACGAGGAAGAGGGCTGCTATGTCAGACTCTGATGATGTCCTGATGCCAGCGCAAAGGCCTAGGAAGCAGACTGGGATGGAGGGTGAAGGTAGAGGTGTAGGTGGTGGTGGCCATGACAGGAGGCACCAGAAGAAGAGGGGAGGAAAAGAGGGTACTGTGAAGGTGCCAAACAGGAATACAAGCTCTGGAGTTGAAAAGAGTGATGAGAGGAGGCAGGGGTGGAAAATTTAAAAGGCCTTAGGTGTATGACTGTAAATGTAGAAGTATGAAGAGAGAATGGTTTTGTACGCTTTTGAATAAATCTAAGGTGGATGTAGTGTTCCTTCAGGAACATAATTTTAAAGAAGGTAGGGTGTTGGAGGTGGCAGGTTTTCGAGTAGTCACCCTGCCATCTACCTGTTTAAAAGGTGGTGTGGGTATTTTAATAAGGGAGATGAGCCCGTTTGTTTTGGCAGAGAAGTGAGGGGGAGAGGGTGTTGCGTGTGGATGGGTGGTGGATGGGCAAGTGTGTGTGTCTTTTGTAAGTGTGTATGCGCCTGCAGAGAATAACATACAGGTAAAGAAGGAATTTGTGTGTGAGGATCTTGTGTTTTTCTTACGTGCACTGCCGGAGGTGGCAATAGTTGGTGGGGACTGGAATTGCGTAATTAGGGTAGCTGATGTGGAACCGAAAGGGGCAAGATATATGTCTGTGGCTCTCAGGGAATTGTTAAGGGATGTTAGATTACGTGATGCATTTCGGGGGGTGTGGGAGAAAGAACATACGTTCGTTAGAAGAGGGTATGCAGCAAGACTAGATAGTGTACCTTTCTCAGGGAGTAGATGTAAAATCTTTCAGTACTATTGAGGCCACTATGTCGGATCATAGGGCAGTGGTGGTGGAGGTTGGGTGGGGGGCGCTCGCAGAAATATACAGAAGTTATTGGAAATTAATCATAAGTGTGTTGAGTAATGAGGAGGGGTTGGAGGGGTTTTCTGTCCTATGGAGGGAGCTTAGTGAGGAAGAACAGGGGGTGAACGACATCGTGACATGGTGGGATTGTGTTGCTAAGGAAAGGATTAGAAAGTTTTATGTGAGGGAGGGTAAACGTATTAATATTTTAAAATATGGGCTTGCAAACTATTTAGAGGATAGGTTAAGAGGTTGCTATGGGCAGGGGGTGGTTGGGGGCAATTTTCCTATGGACGAAATAGGTGAAATATAAGGGAGACTGAGAGTGTTACAAAATGAAAGGTTTCAAGCAGGTAAGCATGCAGGCAGGGGTAGAAGAGGTGCTTTGGGGTGACAAGCCGTCTGCGTGTTTTGCGACATCAAAAGCAAAGGCAGGCTGTGACAGCTATCCCAAGTTTAGAGGTACATGAGATGGTGGGGATTTATAGAGCTGGGCAGGAGATAAGAACCATGAGAGGGATGTGTGAATATGCAGATGCATGGTATGAGGAGTATTGGACAAGTGGAGGGGTGGGAGACATGGCTTTAGACAAGGTGTGTACGTATGCAACGTGTAATTTAGGAAACAGTGACAGAAAAGCATTAGGTGGGGTTATTACGGCAATGGAAATAGAAAATGCGTTAAGGGGAATGAGGAAGGGTAAAGCTCCGGGTATTGACGGTCTCCCGGTTGAATTTCATTTACAACATTGGGCGTTGGTAAGGGGATTCATAGTTAGGTTATTTAATTGAATGAATGGGAAGGGTGAATTGGGGGAGAAGCAGTTGTAGTGTTGGTCCCGAAGGGCAAGGGGCAGCCCACCCTCCGGGAGTACCGAGCCATGTCGCTGCTATGTGCAGCCTATAAGGTTTTTGCAAAAATCTTAGGTAATAGGTTTAAATGTGTTGTGAGTAGGCTTTGATGGCTCTAGACTGGCAGGGAGCTTATGATAGAGTGGAAAGGAGAGCTTTGCAGGTTTTAATTAGGAGACAGGGTTATGTGGAGGAAATAGTCGATTGGGCAAATACATTGTATAAGGGGGCTAAAATGAGGGTAGAGATTAATGGGTGTATGGGGAGGGAGATTGCAATGGGCAGAGGACTTAGACAGGGATGCCCCATGTCCCAGATAATGTTTGCTTGTTTCCAGGACCCCTTTTATAGAATGGTTGAACGTAGTTTATGTACTGAAGGTGAGGGAAGGGGGAAAGGGAGGGTCTGGCCGGGATTAATAGGTTATGTAGGTGATACAACTGTTCTGGTACGTGAAGGGATGTCAATGAGAGTTTTGGATGATGTGCAATTGTTTGGAAGTGCCACAGGAATGCAGGTAAACAGTGAGAAGTCAGTGGTCATGGGGTTGGGTAATTGGGTGGGGGGGGGGGGTGAGATGTAATGTAAAAAAAATAGGTGGTGTCTTTAAAGATCTCTGGTATTATTTATAGGGATGACATGGTTGCGGCGCGGGTGGAAAACTCGGATAGGTTGTTGGAAAGGGTCGTGGGGCGTCTAGGTGTTTTGAGACCCCAGCACTTAACTCTTGTACAACGTGTACAACGAGTGATAGTCGTAAATGTTTTATTGTATAGTAAGGTTTGGCATATCGCGGCTGTTTTCCCAATTACAGGGACAGCAATTACGGGGATTTTAAAATGGGTGTTCAAATTTTTGTGGGGCTCAAGTTGCGATTGGTTAAGGAGAGAAGTTGTAATGTTACCTGTAACGTCAGGGTGGGTTGGGGTTGATGGATCTGAGGAGGGGGCTAAATGTTTCTTAAATGGGAAGTTTTGCGTGTGAGTGTGAAGGCGAGGCAGTTGGATAGGATACATGATAGGCTGGGTATGTGGCATGGAGGTGTGGAGTTGCGGTAATGCGAAATTGTTTTGAGGACTTTGATGTTGGTTAAGGAACTGAGAAATGTTCGAATAAGGGTTTTGTGTTGGTTGCTAGCAGGTAGGTGTGTTGTCCCAGTTGAGGGTTTGTTTCCCATGTATAAGTGGAAGAGCATTTTGTATAGATTTAGTAAGCTGAAGTTAAACCCTAGGGCGCGTGAGGTGATGTTTCGTTTTCTGCATGGTATCCTTCCGTCAGGAGAGATACTAAGAAACAGAAAGGTTGTAGAGGGTGGGGGGTGTGGTATCTGTGGAGGGGATGAGACTGCGTTCCATGTAGTATATTTTTGCAAAGGGTTAGGGTCAGGTGCTGGTTGAGTAGGGTGATACAGAGGGTGGGAGGCCGTGGGGTGTCGGCTCTGAGAGCTTTAAGCCTAGATATTGGAGGGCTAGATGAGGGTGTCATAAGAGCATTAGATTATATCATGGTGGATTATATATATATACATACATACATACATATATATATATATATATATATATATATATATATATATATATATATATATATATATATATATATATATATATATATATATATATATATATATAAATCGTGGGTGATGAGGGGGAGGGGGGATAGTGAAGAGCGAAGGCGGGATCTTGCGATAGCGTTCTATCGAACTATGTGTTGTAACAAGGAATTGTATAGAGGGAGGTGGGATCAGGCTTTCTCTGAAGGATATAGAATGCTAACGCTAGGAATTCTCGTGAATCTGTGGATAATAATGAGTGTGTATAAGGTAAGAGGGTTTTCTTTTTTTGTTAGAGGTTTACATAGGTAGAGAGGAAGTCAGGGGGTTACAGCAGGCTTGTCTCCTGGGGGGGGGGGGGGGCGTGAGAGTGTTGTGAATGTTGGCATGGACTGGTTTCCAGGTATTTATAGATACTTTATGCTCAGCCTTAAGGTTTTCATATCACGGGTGGATGTGGAGCTTGACAGCTCGATATGATCTTCACAAGTTTTTTCATGAATGTAGGTGTAATCTCGAAGAATTTCTGCTTATGTATTTTTGGAAGGATATTTTGGTCGTGTATGACACGATTCTTGAGTTATATGTTCTTCGAGTCATGGAGTGTTTTTTTATTTTTAGTTTATATTGTTGATAATGTGTTAGGCGTTTGTATGTTGTGATAAACTTATATACTGCTTTGTTTTGTGCATATCTGCACATGTGTTTTATGTGATTTTTGAAATTTTTTTTTTTTGTATATTCCTTTCTTTTGTAATAAGCCTTTGTCATATGCTAAGCTTTATGTAAAACTTTTATATATGTTGGTTCTGTTTCATTTAAAGTTTATATAACTTAGGTCATAACCCTGGTACCGTTCTGCTGTTAAGTTCTATGTTCTTGATGTAAATTTTTACTGTATGGTGTACAGTTATATCTACCGAGTTTATTGATGCAAACCTTTTGTGTCAGATATTTTTGTATAGGTTTTTTTTGTAACAGTCAATGAGTTTTGGTTTGGAGATTATGATGTTTTTCTTTTTATGTCTATTTATTATTTGCTCTTGTAATCCTGTATTAGTTTTAAATAAAATATATAAAAAGTGCTAACAATAACATAAGAGTATTCAATTATAATGTCAGATCACTAAGCAAGAACTATGATGACCTCCAAGTACTATTGAATTCTCTAAATGTCAGTATGCGTATCATTACTCTCACTGAAACATGGCTAAACATGTTACAAACATCTATTCCGTAACTGGCTACACAGCCATACGCAATTGTTGGCCAGATCAATTCTACTTGCACAAGGGATGTACATGGTGAATATACCTTTGCTAAATATTAATCCAAAAAAAACTTACAAAGCCTCTAACAGTCGGAATTTACAGAGTTCCTCACTCCAATATTTACTCTTTTAGTGAGAAACTAAGAAACATAATAACTAGTGCTGAAATGAACACCACCTAATACTTATAACATAAATCTAATCCATGACCATGACCCACAAGTGACTGAATTCACAAACACTATGAACAGCTGCTTGCTACTACCAACAATAACAAAACCTACAAGAATCACTGACACACATGCCTCATTACTAAACCATATCTGGACAAACACTCTCCCCGTTAAAAGCAAGGATAATCACAGAAAACACTACTGACCACTATCCCATCTTTCTCATAAGCAACTTGTGTAAGGCGCCCCAGGACACAACTAACATCACATTCCCACTACATGACGAGTCATCTGTTAATAACTTTATTTCAACTTTTAGTGACATTGACTGGCAAAACTAGCTAGCAGACAGCTTCGATATTGTTGGATGTTGCAAACAATATTTTTAATATTTTTTTTACGAAAATACCCAAAACCTCTGTAACATGTATTGCCCAATAAAAACAAAGCAGATCAGAGCAAAGAGACTAAACAGCCCCTGGCTTACAAACAGCATCTTCAAATCTATTAAAAAAAAACATCTATATGAAAAACAGTACAGAATGGGTCTAATAATTACAAAGGATCTCACAAAACGTTACTCATCAATAAGGAGGTCAAAAAAAAACTGTTATGAAAACAGATTTCATGACATAAAAGGAGATATGAAAAAGACCTGGATAATCTTATCTGAAATTCTAGGAACAAAAAAGCTGTCACAAAACAGATTGATTAACTTAACTAAACCAGATAAACCTCTCCTACACCCAACTGATACTGTCAACACACTTAATGTCTTTTTCTCTACCGTAGGAACAAAACTAGCAAGTAAAATCCCAAGCTCAAACATTCAACCAAAAGACTACCTCACTGGCAACTAACCTAATACTCTATTTTTGGCCTCAACAAACTCTACTGAATTCTTACTTATCATCAAAACACTAAAAAACAAGACAGGGGACCTAGATAACTTACCACCACTTATATATAAAAAAGCTTCTCATATGTTGTCACCAATTACTGCAACTCTCGTTAACAAATCCATTGAATCTTCCACCTTCCAATCCATTTTCAAGACAGCAAGAGTCACCCTGATCCTCAGAGGAGGTGATCCAACTGAATCGAACAATTATAGGTCTATATCAAACCTGCCCCTACTATCTAAAATCTTCGAATAATTAATACACAAACAAGTCTACTCTTACTTCGTATCACACAATATACTCAACCCTTGTCAGTTTGAGTTCAGACTGAAAAAAAGTACTAATGTGAATAAACAAATGCTTGAACTAATATACTCTGCACTCGAGGAAAATGAATTACTCCTGGGACTGTTCATAGACTTACGAAAAGCTTTAGACACAGTTGACCATGACCTTTTGCACCAAAAACTCGAATATTACGGGGTCAGAGGACACTCTCAATTACCTAAAATCTTATCTTCACAATAGAACCCAGTACGGAAACACAAATGGAGCCTGTTCCACTGTGCAACCTGTTCTTGTTGGAGTCCTGCAGGGGAGCATTCTTGGCCCATTTCTCTTTCTCATTACATCAATGACCTACCAAACGCATCTAATCTCCTTAAATCCATTTTATTTGCAGATGGCACAACTTATGTCTTTTCTCACCTAAACTCAACCATACTAACAGACACAGTAAATGCTGAACTGCTAAAAATATCAACTTGGATGATTACCAACAAACTTACTCTCAAAACCCACTTCATGCTTTTCGGAAACAGAGCTTCAAATGTACAGCTAAACATACTGATAAATGTTTCACCTATCTCGAGACAGGCAGAGGGCAAATTTCAGACAAACATGCAGAAAATTTCTAAGAAAATCTCCAAGACAGTAGGCATCCTTTCAAAAATAAGGTACTATGTACCCCACCCAGCTCTTCTAGCTTTGTACCACTCTCTCATTTGCCCTTACATCACCTATGTTATTTGTGCATGGGGCTCAACCACAGCAAATCACCTTAAGCCTTTAATAACCCAGCAAAAAGCTGCAGTGCGATTGATTACTAACTCCTGCAATAGACAACACACTCCACCACTTTTCAAGTCTTAATTTGCTAAATATACAAAACATCCACACTTATTATTGTACCTACTACACACACAGAACACTATACTTTAAGGTAAACCCTCCTCTCTAACTCCTCCTTGATAACTACAACAGAACACACAACCATAATACGAGACACAGATCACTCTTCGATATCCCCTGTGCTCATCTCTCCCTATGCAAAAATTCTATGCATGTAAATGGCCCGAAGATCTGGAATTCATTGCCAGAACACACTAAAGGACCCCTGTCTGTAAATCAGTTTAAGGCCCAAATAAGAAATCACCTCTTCACCCAAAATTAACCAGACGAACCATACCTAACCACTACCAGTTTCCCAAAGGTACTCATATTGTGCTGATGAATGCTCAACCACTCACTACTTTGAAATTAGGATGTCTGTTCTTTTCACTGTGTCAAATAGTACTAGATTATAATACAGTACTTCATAATGTAAATTGTTCCATTGAAATACCAAATTTCATTGTTTTAAGTAGTACTAAACTGTAATACATCATATTGTAAACTGTTTTAAATTGTTACACTGTAATCTTTATTAACTAAGTCAGTACTAGACTTATCAAAAACCATGTAGCATCACCTGATATAATGTTAAATTCTCCTGTACTTACTCTAACTCATCTAATGACCATATGAACTATATATTATTGCCTTACTATTCTTAAGTTATTCTTTAAGTTTGGCATGTACACCCAACTATTATATTCCTCTGTACAACCATGTAATTTGTCAAAATAAAAAATCTTAATCTTAACACAAGTTTACCACTCTTATCTTGTAGATGAATGGTTCAGAGAACCGACAAGCTGATAAATTAGACACATGTGAAACACTCGGGTGTCTTTAATGAGGAAGCGTTTCGCCACACAGTGGCGGAATGAAGCCACTTTGTGGCGAAACGTTTCCTCACTAAAGATACCCAAGTGTTGCATATGTGTTTAATTTATTCACTCTTATCTTGTCTAGATTTAAGTAGTTATTATGTTCTAGGATTAGGGGCCACATTGTACTAAGTATTCGACCCTTTTATTTGTCGACCTATTACGTTGATTTTTGGTGTACTATTAGAAGCTTATATCGACCATCTTGTAATCAAGTTTCAGAAAAATCGGACAAAAAGCAAATGAAAAAAGCTAAATTTACTAAAAATTACATTGGCAGAGGACCAGTACGAAGTGGTACTTGGAAAAATGGTTTTGACAATTGTTGCTCATAAAACACTTCTAATTCCAACATTGCTCGAATTCCAGTTCTATAATAAACCTTATGTACATGCTAAAAAAAAATAAAGTATATAAGTTTTTTTACATTTAGGAAGATATCGGCCTTGTTGCCCATTCATTCTTTTATGTTGTTGTGAAAATCAGGTCAATTCATTCATAAATAATGACTGTCTGCCCCCAAATAGGTAAATAACTTACTTCCGAGATAATGGCTGATACGCGCGGCTGCCCAGGTACGCGGGGAAATATTTTTTTTTTCCCAAAAAAAATTCTTTACACTTTTTCCGTAACCTACGAGTGTTTATTACAGTTAGCCATCATAAATCTCCGTTTTCTCTCATCATAGTAACTAGAGAATGGGTATATGGCCTTGAGACGGGATTGGTCCATGAACATCTTTCCCCTCAGGCGTCATATTATGCTACATAGTATTTGTTCTGGCTTAATTTTTGTTTCTATGCTATTATTATATCGCCTTATGCCATAATAGATCCATTGTGACAGGTAAATAAACCCTATAACTGATATTAGCGTGAGTATAGAATATTTTGTTGGCTGGTGAGTGTCAGCCATGACAGCAATATTCCCAAGGGAGGCTCCTGATTGGTTCCCACGACATATTAGCTCCGCCCACTTCACCAGGATCTTAAATGCTGAATTTATATTATATTAGACGTAAAGATAAGAAAATGCTAAAAACACGGAAAAAATGCGGCGTCAGAGCACATGTTAGGTTACTATTTCCCTCACTATCTTCACTACTGCTACTGTCACTATCATCTTCACTATTACTACTGTCACTATCATCTTCACTATTACTAGTCACTATTGTCTTCACTATTACTACTGTTACTATGTCGGGTGACTACTGACAACTATCATCTTCACTATTACTACTGTTACTATCATCTTTACTACTACTACACGTGTCACTATCATCTTCACTAATGCGACACCTGTCATTCTCATCTTCACTACACATCACTATCATCTTCACTACTACTACACCTGTCACTATCATCTTCACTACTACTACACCTGTCACTATCATCTTCACTACTACTACACCTGTCACTATCGTTCTCACTACTACTACACCTGTCACTATCATCTTCACTACTACTACACCTGTCACTATCGTTCTCACTACTACTACACCTGTCACTATCATCTTCACTACTACTACACCTGTCACTATCGTTCTCACTACTACTACTATAACAATAATCAGTCATCGGTTTTTCACTATCATTGACACACTATCATCACTATTCTCACTGCCCTTATTAACCTACCTTTCACTGTCACTATATTTCACTATTATCTTGCATATTTAGCTGAGCATATGTCCATAAATTATTTATAATCACGTATATTAAGTTCAACATTTGTAACTTTGTTTTTACATATTGTGTTCCTGAGAGTTATCTGTGGATTATTGTGAATTTCAGCCTCACTATATTACACTATTATCTAGTATATTTAACTTAAATCAGCTGTACACCTCACTATATTACACTATTATCTAGTATATTTAACGTAATATACAGAACTATATTTAGAATAATCTATATCAAGTTCAAACTTACAAAGTCATTCCTTAGTTATTGTGAATTCTAATATAACTATATTACGCTATTTAGTTAATTTAACTTAGGTCAAGGAGAGAGCAAAATATAAAAGTAAATTGAAATTTTTGATCAAAGGTTGAATAAGAACTTTAAAAATGGAAGATCACCGACGCCCTAATAGACGTGTGGTTTTCACAACTTTAGTGCGAATAATACAGTGGATTCTTGGTATAAAAGATCCACTTAACACTATCCCTGTCTACTGTTCAGTCATTTGTTTTGTAATCAACATAGTTTTGTTTTTCATTACATTGGGGTATGAATTAGACGGGGAGAGTGATATTGTGTGTTACTCTCAAGGCAGCGGCTTCAAGACCCGTGTTGAAGATGACAATGTCATCAACATCTGCAGGACCCACTACCGAGTTAGAAGTGCAGGAGGTGACCTTAATAGTTACTCTCCTGTGTTATCTTTCATGAAGGAGAGGATCATTGTGGTCTCTTTCCTTAATCTCATTCCCATTGTCCTCAAATTATTTTTAGAGCATAAACCCATTAAAGCATTCCTTCAGGATCCTGGAAAAGCAGATGAAGAAATACAAAAGAATACTAAAAAGTACTGGAATAACTATGCTGGTTCCCACGGAGGGTTACTCAGGACTAGATTTATCATTGCATAGTTTGTATTATGGTGCCCATCACCCAAATGTACATCATGGACCTAGCCACAAATGGAAAATTCTTCCGCATACCAACATTTTATCCTTTCACGAGGCAGGAAAACACTTTTACTGACTTAGTCAGGGACTCAACAAGCAATCAAAATACCAGAGAATCAAACAAGAATGAATTGGGAAACATGTTGCCTGTGACAGCATTATGTTCCATTACTCCCAACATGGCTTTATCCATCCTTAACACTGAGAACTATGGTTGCCGTTACCCTCACAACCAAAGTCACGAAGCAATATTGTACGTTCAGTTTGTCATATATGGTATAAATACATTCATCAGTGTTTTCTGTGTTTTGTATTATACACTGGCATTGCTACCGTGCCAGGGTCGTGCCAGAGTGCCATTGTCGCCATATTATCAAAACTCAACAAAACGGATATTTAAAACATATTCCGAAGATGAACTCTGGGTGCTGGGTCACCTGAAGACCGTAGCAGGTCACGACACCTTGGTGACCTGTTTCAATCAAATGTTGGAGTTACTGGAAGAAAATTCACCTCAGGAGGAAGAACTACAGGCCATTGTACCTGTGTGAAACGTTGATAAATGATGTGTGAAACGTTGAAACACATGATAAATGATGTGTGAAACGTTGAAACACATGATAAATGATGTGTGAAACGTTGAAACAACATGATAAATGATGTTTAAACGTTGAACACATGATAAATGATGTGAAACGTTTGAAACACATGATAAATGATGAGTGTGAAAGACTTGAAACACATGATAAATGAGCAAGTTAGTAAAGGTAACAATTATTATTTTGATTATTCTTATTATTTCATATTATAGGTGTTATTTATGTGAGAATTGTAGTGGTGATGATAATGATAGTATCAGTAATGATGGTGAGGTTAATAGTGACTTGTAGTGGTGATGATAGTGATGGTATCAGTAATGATGGTGAGGTTAATTGTGAATGTTGTAGGGCGATGATAGTGTAGTTTTAGTAATGATGGTGAAGTTAATTGTGACTGTTGTAGGGATGTTGATAGTCATAGTATTAGTAATGATGGTGAGGTTAACTGTGACTGTTGTAGTAATTTAATTGTAGTGATGAAGATGATGACATAATAAGTGATGACAATAGTGTGATATAAATATCAGAAGTAGTGATGGATCTTATAATTTGTAGTAATAGTGATGATTATAATAATTGTTATAGTAATGATAGTGGTGGTTATAATGGTTGTTATAGCAATGATGGTGGTGGTTATAATTGTTATAGTGATAGTGGTGATTATAATATAGTAATAGTGGTGATTATAATAGTTATAGTAATGATAGTGGTAGTTATAATAATTGTTATAGTAATGATAGTGGTGATCATAATAACTGTTATAGTAATGATACTGGTGGTTATAACAATTGTTATAGTAATGATAGTGGTGGTTATAATGGTTATAGTAATGATAGTGGTTATAATAATTGTTATAATAATAGTGGTGATTATAATAGTTGTAATAGTAAGGATAGTGGTGGTTATAATAGTTATAGTAATGATAGTGGTGGTTATAATAATTGTTATAGTAATGATAGTGGTGGTTATAATAATTGTTATAGTAATGATAGTGGTGGTTATAATAACTATAGTAATGATAGTGGTGGTTATAATTGTTATAGTAATGATAGTGGTGGTTATAATAATTGTTATAGTAATGATAGTGATCATAATTGTTATAGTAATGATAGTGGTGGTTATAATAATTGTTGTAGTGATGGTTATAATAATTGTTTAGTGTAAGTGGTGTTATAATAATGTTGTAGTGATGATAGTGGTAGTTAAAAACTTATAATAATTGTAGTGATAGTGGTAGTTATAACAATTATAGTGACAGTGGTGGCTATAATAATTGTTGTAGTGATGATAGTGGTAGTTATAATAATTGTAGTGATTAGTGGTAGTTATAATTGTTGTAGTGATGATAGTGGTAGTTATAATAACTTATTAATAATTGTAGAGTGATAGTGGTAGTTATAAATTATAGTAATTGTAGTGATATTATTATACAATTATAGTGACAGTGGTGCTATAATAATTTTGTAGGTGATAGTGGTGTTATAATAATGTTGTAGTGATATAGTGGTAGTTATAATAATTATAGTGATAGTGGTGGTTATAATAATTGTTGTAGTGATGATAGTGGTAGTTATAATAATTGTAGTGATAGTGGTGGTTATAATTATTGTTGTAGTGATGATAGTGCTGTTTATAATAATTGTAGTAGGTAATAACTATAGTGATAGTGGTGGTTATAACAATTGTTTTAGTGATGATAATGGTAATAATAATTGAAGTAGTGATAGTGGTTGTTATAATAATTGTGATGATAAGTGTGATTATAATAACTGTTGCAGTGATAGTGGTTATAATAATTGTTGTAATGATAGTGGTGATTATAATAATTGTGATGATAAGTGTGATTATAATAATTGTTGTAATGATGATTGTGGTGATTTTAATTATAGTAGTGATAGCGGTGGTTATAATAATTGTTGTAGTGATGATACTGATAATAGTGATGATAGTGGTAGTTATAATAATTGTAGTGATAGTTATGGTAATTGTTGTAATGATGACAATGGTTTACCTGAAGTTTACCTGGAGAGGGTTTCGGGGGTCAACGCCCCCACGGCCCGGTCTGAGACCAGGCCTCATGGTGGATCAGGGTCTGGTCAACCAGGCTGTTGCTGCTGGCCACATGCAAGCTGACGTATGAACCACAGCCCGGTTGGTCAGGTACTGACTTTAGGTGCCTGTCCAGTGTTTTCTTGAAGACAGTCAGGGGTCTATTGGTAATCCCCCTTATGTATGCTGGGAGGTAATTGAACAGTCTTGGGCCTCAGACACTGAGTTTTATATATATAATATATATATATATATATATATATATATATATATATATATATATATATATATACATAATATATATATATATATATATATATATATATATATTATATATATATATATATATATATATATATATATATTTTATATATATATATATATTATTTAAAACCATACAAAAAGACAAAACACTAAAGGAAAATCCATAAAGACGACAATATATGTCAATAACTGAAAAACATTACATTAGATATTGAAACAATAACAAATAACATAATATAACAAATATGACAACAATAACCAACTATAAAATCTGATACCTAAACTTAAAACTGTCCTATACTAGATACATGTGGATAAGTTAACATTCGTAAAAAAAATAAAAAAAATAAAAAAACTATATTAACCCTTCCTCCAATTAATCATCCTTGCTATTAATGTACACTAGAATGATAAAATACAAGTATACATTTATTATTTAGTTACAGATGAAATTCCTCTGCTCTGAACACGGAAAGAAATACAGGTAATAATTGAACCTATGATGTCAAGAACACATCCGAGCGAACACCCACACCGACCATACAGGTCCATTACAACTGCACGGTCCGCGCACCTGCTCGCCCAGGTGTGCACATGTACATTGCACATTAGAACTGCACGGTCCGCGCAGCTGCTCGCCCAGGTGTGCACATGTACATTGCACATTACAACTGCACGATCACGCAGCTGCTCGCCCAGGTGTGCACATGTACATTGCACATCAGAAACTGCACGGTCCGCGCACCTGCTCGCCAGGTGTGCACATGTACATTGCACATTAGAACTGCACGGTCCGCGCACCTGCTCGCCCAGGTGTGCACATGTAAAATTGCACATTACAAACTGCACGGTCCGCGCAGCTGCTCGCCCAGGTGTGCACATGTACATTGCCCCATTACAACTGCACGATCCACGCAGCTGCTCGCCCAGGTGTGCACAGGTACATTGCATTTACAACTGCACGGTCCGCGCAGCTGCTCGCCCAGGCGTGCAAATGTACATGCACATTACAACTGCACGATCCACGCAGCTGCTCGCCCAGGTGTGCACAGGTACATTGCACTTTTAAAACCCTGCACGGTCCGCGCAGCTGCTCGCCCAGGTGTGCACATGTACATTGCACATCAGAACTGCACGGCCCGCGCAGCTGCTCGCCCAGGTGTGCACATGTACATTGCACATTAGAACTGCACGGTCCGCGCACCTGCTCGCCCAGGTGTGCACATGTACATTGCACATTAAACTGCACGGTCCGCGCACCTGCTCGCCAGGTGTGCACATGTACATTGCACATTAGAACTGCACGGTCCGTGCACCTGCTCACCCAGGTGTGCACATGTATATTGCACATTGGAACTGCACGGTCCGCGCACCTGCTCGCCCAGGTGTGCACATGTACATTGCACATCAGAACTGCACGGTCCACGCAGCTGCTCGCCCAGGTGTGCACATGTACATTGCACATCAAACTGCACGGTCCACGCAGCTGTTCGCCCAGGTGTGCACATGTACATTGCACATTAGAACTGCACGGTCCGCGCAGCTGCTCACGCAGGTGTGCACATGTACATTGCACATTAGAACTGCACGGCCCGCGCAGCTGCTCGCCCAGGTGTGCACTTTGTACATTGCACATTAAAACTGCACGGCCCGTGCAGCTGCTCACCCAGGTGTGCACATGTACATTGCACATTAGAACTGCATGGCCCGCGCAGCTGCTCGCCCAGGTGTGCACATGTACATTGCACATGGAAACTGCACGGTCCGTGCACCTGCTCGCCCGGGTTTGCACATGTTCTTTGCACATCAGAACTGCACGGTGCACGCAGCTGCTCGCCCAGGTGTGCACATGTACATTGCACATTAGAACTGCACGGCCCGCGCACCTGCTCGCCCAGGCGTGCACATGTACATTGCACATCAGAACTGCACGGTCCACGCAGCTGCTCGCCCAGGTGTGCACATGTACATTGCACATTAAAACTGCACGGTCCGCGCACCTGCTCGCCCAGGTGTGCACATGTACATTGCACATTGGAACTGCACGGTCCACGCACCTGCTCGTCCAGGTGTGCACATGTACATTGCACTTCAGAACTGCACGGTCCGCGCAGCTGCTCGCCCAGGTGTGCACATGTACATTGCACATTAGAACTGCACGGTCCGCGCACCTGTTCGCCCAGGTGTGCACATGTACATTGCACATCAGAACTGCACGGTCCACGCAGATGCTCGCCCAGGTGTGCACATGTACATTGCACATCAGAACTGCACGGTTCACGCAGCTGCTCGCCCAGGTGTGCACATGTACATTGCACATTAGAACTGCATGGCCCGCGCAGCTGCTGGCCCAGGCGTGCACATGTACATTGCACATGAGAACTGCATGGCTCGCGCAGCTGCTCGCCCAGGTGTGCACATGTACATTGCACATTAAAACTGCACGGCCCGCGCAGCTGCTCGCCCAGGTGTGCACATATACATTGCACATTAGAACTGCACGGCCTGCGGAGCTGCTCGCCCAGGTGTGCACATGTACATTGCACATCAGAACTGCACGATCCACGCAGCTGCTCGCCCAGGTGTGCACATGTACATTGCACATTAGAACTGCACGGTCCGCGTACCTGCTCGCCCAGGTGTGCACATGTACATTGCACATCAGAACTGCACGGTCCGCGCAGCTGCTCGCCCAGGTGTGCACATGTACATTGCACATTAGAACTGCACGGTCCGCGCACCTGCTCGCCCAGGTGTGCACATGTACATTGCACATCAGAAGTGCACAGCCCGCGCACCTGCTCGCCCAGGTGTGCACATGTACATTGCACATTAGAACTGCACGGCCCGCGCAGCTGCTCGCCCAGGTGTGCACATGTACATTGCACATTAAAACTGCACGGTCCGCGCAGCTGCTAACCCAGTGTGCACATGTACATTGCACATTAGAACTGCACGGCCTGCGGAGCTGCTCGCCCAGGCGTGCACATGTACATTGCACATTAGAACTGTACGGTCCGCGCACCTGCTCGCCCAGGTGTGCACATGTACATTGCACATTAGAGCTGCACGGTCCGCGCACCTGCTCGCCCAGGTGTGCACATGTACATTGCACTTTTACAACTGCACGATCCACGCAGCGGGCTCGCCCAGGTGTGCACAGGTACATTGCACATTACAACTGCACGGTCCGCGCAGCTGCTCGCCCAGGCGTGCACATGTACATTGCACATTAGAACTGCACGGTCCGCGCACCTGCTCGCCCAGGCGTGCACATGTACATTGCACATTACAACTGCACGATCCACGCAGCTGCTCGCCCAGGTGTGCACAGGTACATTGCACATTACAACTGCACGGTCCGCGCAGCTGCTCGCCCAGGTGTGCACATGTACATTGCACATCAGAACTGCACGGTCCGCGCAGCTGCTCGCCCAGGTGTGCAGATGTACATTGCACATCAGAACTGCACGGTCCACGCAGCTGCTCGCCCAGGTGTGCACAGGTACATTGCACATTACAACTGCACGGTCCGCGCAGCTGCTCGCCCAGGTGTGCACATGTACATTGCACATCAGAACTGCACGGCCCGCGCAGCTGCTCGCCCAGGTGTGGCACATGTACATTGCACATTAGAACTGCACGGTCCGCGCACCTGCTCGCCCAGGTGTGCACATGTACATTGCACATTAGAACTGCACGGTCCGCGCACCTGCTCGCCCAGGTGTGCACATGTACATTGCACATCAGAACTGCACGGTCCACGCAGCTGCTCGCCCAGGTGTGCACATGTACATTGCACATCAGAACTGCACGGTCCACGCAGTGTTCGCCCAGGTGTGCACATGTACATTGCACATTAGAACTGCACGGTCCGCGCAGCTGCTCACGCAGGTGTGCACATGTACATTGCACATTAGAACTGCACGGCCCGCGCAGCTGCTCGCCCAGGTGTGCACATGTACATTGCACATTAGAACTGCATGGTCCGCGCAGCTGCTCGCCCAGGTGTGCACATGTACATTGCACATTAAAACTGCACGGCCCGTGCAGCTGCTCACCCAGGTGTGCACATGTACATTGCACATTAGAACTGCACGGCCCGCGCAGCTGCTCGCCCAGGTGTGCACATGTACATTGCACATTAGAACTGCATGGCCCGCGCAGCTGCTCGCCCAGGTGTGCACATGTACATTGCACATGAGAACTGCACGGTCCGTGCACCTGCTCGCCCAGGTTTGCACATGTTCATTGCACATCAGAACTGCACGGTGCACGCAGCTGCTCGCCCAGGTGTGCACAGTTACATTGCACATTAGAACTGCACGGCCCGCGCCCCTTTGCTCGCCCAGGCGTGCACATGTACATTGCACATCAGAACTGCACGGTCCACGCAGCTGCTCGCCCAGGTGTGCACATGTACATTGCACATTAAAACTGCACGGTCCGCGCACCTGCTCGCCCAGGTGTGCACATGTACATTGCACATTGGAACTGCACGGTCCGCGCACCTGCTCCTCCAGGTGTGCACATGTACATTGCACTTCAGAACTGCACGGTCCGCGCAGCTGCTCGCCCAGGTGTGCACATGTACATTGCACATTAGAACTGCACGGCCCGCGCACCTGTTCCCCCAGGTGTGCACATGTACATTGCATATCAGAACTGCACGGTCCACGCAGATGCTCGCCCAGGTGTGCACATGTACATTGCACATCAGAACTGCACGGTCCACGCAGCTGCTCGCCCAGGTGTGCACATGTACATTGCACATTAGAACTGCATGGCCCGCCCCAGCTGCTGGCCCAGGCGTGCACATGTACATTGCACATGAGAACTGCATGGCTCGCGCAGCTGCTCGCCCATGTGTGCACATGTACATTGCACATTAAAACTGCACGGCCCGCGCAGCTGCTCGCCCAGGTGTGCACATATACATTGCACATTAGAACTGCACGGCCTGCGGAGCTGCTCGCCCAGGTGTGCCACATGTACATTGCACATCAGAACTGCACGATCCACGCAGCTGCTCGCCCAGGTGTGCACATGTACATTGCACATTAGAACTGTACGGTCCGCGCACCTGCTCGCCCTGGTGTGCACATGTACATTGCACATCAGAACTGCACGGTCCGCGCCAGCTGCTCGCCCAGGTGTGCACATGTACATTGCACATTAGAACTGCACGGCCTGCGGAGCTGCTCGCCCAGGCGTGGCACATGTACATTGCACATTAGAACTGTACGGTCCGCGCACCTGCTCGCCCAGGTGTGCACATGTACATTGCACATTAGAGCTGCACGGTCCGCGCAGCCGCTCGCCCAGGTGTGCACATGTACATTGCACATTAGAACTGCACGGTCCGCGCAGCTGCTCGCCCAGGTGTGCACATGTACATTGCACATTAGAACTGCACGGTCCACGCAGCTGCTCGCCCAGGTGTGCACATGAACATTGCACATCGTACCTACAATTAGATTTAGCTCAACATTTTTCAATAATGCCATCCGTAGAACCATTCTACCCAATTTGCATAATAAAGAGCCGATTGTATCAAGGAACATTTCACAATTATCATAAATTTACCCTAACCTAAGCCTAGTATTCCATCTGTATTATAAATATCTAATCAACACGAAAATTTACCATATACCCCTAACCATATTCGTTGATGTACATGATACAACCATGTATTACCATCAAGAAAAAAAAGAACAATAAAAAGGAAATCCCACTCTTCATCTCTAAAATTCTGACTTCAATTTACCATTCACTTCCAACGTTATTTATAATAATACGTCGACTCAACTACGAATGATTCATTCATTCTGTTCAACTCAAGGTTTCCTAAAAAACTTAACTACATACATAGTATTGCCACCATCTAGACAAATTAAAAAGAAAAACAGTACCCTAATATATCATAACACACTATGACTCTATTGACAACCAATTCAATTGTGCTTACAAAAATACATTGTAATTTTTTTTTTATATTTTATTTAAAACTCAGGTACAAAATATAAGGGTACTTAATCAATATGTAACAAGATACAAGCAGTAAAGCGATAATCTTCAGTGACTACACAAATACCAAAGAAGCAGTTATATAATGACATCAGACTGGCTGTTGCGCTCCAATCAAAAGCTACTTTTATGTACTGTACTTCACATGAAAAGTTGGTCTTATAATAAAAAACGATAGTCCTACCTAGTAAAGCTTACACTCCCCCCCCTTGAAAAACTACCACTTTCTCCTTAGTATACTCATTAACATCTCTTATACATTTATAAGAACTTTAAGGACTTCATTATGATCCAATCATATTTACATTACACTTCTCCTTTTCCCCAGTGCAAGATAAAATCCACTTGCACTAGACGTCACAACACATTACATTTGTTCGTATAAAAAAAGAACTAACATTATAACTTACAACAATATATAGATAGTAATTATTTGACAAAGTAAAGAATACCAACTAATATGGTAACAGTACACTAGAAATGTAACTCACACACTAATACATATTCCCATTTTTTATGTATTATCATGTTCAACAAGATATATATATTTATTAACAATGTTCCAGAGCATTATCAAACTTACTCTGTCACGCACTAAGTTACACAATATAACTTATGGCTCTTAATAAAACATGTACCGGTCAGTACTACCTCAATCATTAAGAACAGCAACCTGACAAAAGACACTTCAGAAAGCCACCCCCTGCCATCCCCTGACCCCATGCTATCTGTATTAAAAACCACAAATTCACATTCCCTTCCATGCTCAAGCTCGTACCTGACGTCGAAAGTCATAAAACCCCTGTCTCTTAACCAAATGTCACCAGTTCACCCCCTATCCCCCCTCATTCCTAAACACATTACACCCATATGCTCCACTACCACACACTTTTATTCCACCTTCCATCCTCCACTAATCTCAAAAAAAGAACAAAAATGCCAGTTTAGGGAGAAAACAGCCCAATCCACCTCTAAACTACACCCAACCCCAACATTACACCTACCGGCAGATTACGATAACCCAAGGGAAAACTATTTACCCACAACCTCCCATATAGTAGCCTATTTCTGCATACTGTACGATACACACTCGCCGCAAGCGCCCGCACCCTATATTCACCCCCCCACCTCCCGCATGCACCAAGACGCATACAAAAAATCTGCCACTACATACATCACTGCCCTCCGAATGTCCTTGGAAACCCCTCCCACATCAAAATGCAAAGCCCTCAAAGTCGAAATGTTTCTCCCCCCTCCCCCCACTATACCCAAAACTCTCGCTAACCATGTCCTTACAAAACCCAAGTTCTCACAAAAATATATAACATGAAAAGCCGTCTCCTCTTCCCCACAATGCAAACAAGTGCCAGCACCTACATAACCCATTCTATATAGCGCTGACCTTGTGGCTAGAATTCCCATAAAGAATCTATAAACCACTTCACGAACCCTTGGCTTTAATCTGATCTTCCGAAAATCTTCCCAAATGCCCTTCCAATCATACATCGGGTATGTAGCTACTCCCTGTATCACTGTACCCTGCCAACCTGTCCTCCCCAGCCTACTTACCCTCACTTTTTTTGCTTCCTTTACTGCCAACAAATTTCGCACCATATCTTCACACTCCAGTAGTGCCTTCCCCTTCCACCATTTTCGCACATCCTCCATGACCTCTTCCAACCTTCTACCCCTCTCCCCTCCCACCATCAAATACCGCTGCTTCACATACACTGCCTTCACTCGTGTGTCCAAAGGTATAAGACCCAGCCCACCCTGCCGTACACCCATCATCACCACCTCCTTCCGTAGCCATGGCTTCCCATATCCCCACACATACCTCAAAACTACCCTCTCCAGTTCCTGAATATCGCACGACCTCAGGGGATATATTTCTGCCACGCCCCACACTTTACTGTACACAAGTGTATTTACTACCACCACCCTCTGCTGCAATGTTACATCCCCAGCCCTCCACCCATGCATCCTACCCATCGCTCTACTCACAACTTCCTTTGAATTTATTCTCTGCGCCTCCCTAGCATCCGCCATATACACAACCCCACATATCTTAATTCTATCCACTACGTTCCACCCATACTGCTCCCCCAAACCCCCCCCACCCACCCACGTGCCTACTTCTAATAACTTTGACTTTGCTCCATTAAGACTGTAGTGTGTCTTGTAAGACTTTAGTGTGCCTTGTAAGACTGAAGTGTGTCTTCTAAGACTGTAGTGTGTCTTGTAAGACTGCAGTGAGCCTTGTAAGACTGTAGTGTGTCTTGTAAGACTGTAGTGTGTCTTGTAAGACTGTAGTGTGTCTTGTAAGACTGTAGTGTGACTTGTAAGACAATAGTGTGTCTTGTAAGACTGTAGTGTGTCTTGTAAGACTGTAGTGTGTCTTGTAAGACTGTAGTGTGTCTTGTAAGACTGTAATGTGTCTTGTGAGACTGTAGTGTGTCTTCAAAGACTGTAGTGAGTCTTGCAAGACTGTAGTGTGTCTTGTAAGACTGTACTGTGTCTTGTAAGACTGTAGTGTGTCTAGTAAGACTGTAGTATGTCTTGTAAGACTGTAGTGTGTCTTGTAAGACTGTAGTGTGTCTTGTAAGACTGTAGTTTGTCTATTAAGACAATAGTGTGTCTTGTAAGGCTGTAGTGTGTCTTGTAAGACTGTAGTGTGTCTTGTAAGACCATAGTGTGTCTAGTAAGACTGTAGTGTGTCTTGTAAGACTGTAGTGTGTCTTGTAAGACTATAGTGTGTCTTGTAAGACTGTAATGTGTCTTGTAAGACTCTAGTGTGTCTTGTGAGACAGTAGTGTGTCTTGTAAGACTGTAGTGTGTCTTGTAAGACTGTAGTGGTTCTTGTGAGACTGTAGTGTGTCTTGTAAGGCTGCAGTGTGTCTTGTAAGACTGTAGTGTGTCTTGTAAGACTGTAGTGTGTCTTGTAAGACTGTAGTGTGTCTTGCAAGACTGTAGTGTGTCTTGCAAGACTGTAGCTTGTCTTGTAATACTGTAGTGTGTCTTGTAAGACTGTAGTGTGTCTTGTAAGGCTGTAGTGTGTCTTGTAAGACTGTAGTGTGTCTTGTAAGGCTGTAGTGTGTCTTGTAAGGCTGTAGTGTGTCTTGTAAGACTATAGTGTGTCTTGTAAGACTGTAGTGTGTATTGCAAGACAGTAGTGTGCCTTGTAAGACTCCAGTGTGTCTTGTAAGACTGTAGTGTGTCTTGTAAGACTGTAGTGTCTTGTAAGACTCTAGTGTGTCTTGTAAGACTGTAGTGTGTCTTGTAAGACTGTAGTGTGTCTTGTAAGACTGTAGTGTGTCTTGTAAGGCTGTAGTGTGCCTTGTAAGACTGTAGTGTGTCTTGTAAGACTGTAGTGTGTCTTGTAAGACTGTAGTGTGTCTTGTAAGGGTAGTGTTCTTGTAAGGCTGAGTGTTCTTGAAAGATTTGTAGTGTGTCTTGAAAGACTATAGTGTGTCTTGTAAGACGTAGTGTGTCTTCAAAAGACTGTAGTGTGTCTAGTAGGCTGTAGTGTGTCTTGCAAGACTGTAGTGTGTCTTGTAAGACTGTAGTGTGTTTGTTAGACTGTAGTGTGTCTTGAAAGACTGTAGTGTGTCTTGTAAGACTGTAGTGTGTCTTGTAAGACTGTAGTGGTTTGTAAGACTGTAGTGTGTCTTGAAGACTGAAATGTGTCTTGTAAGACTGTAGTGTGTTTGAAAGTTGTTGCGTCTTGTAAACGTAGTGTGTCTTGTTAGACTGTAGCATGTCTTGTAAGACTATAGTGGTCTTGAAAGACTGTAGTGTTCTTGTAAGACGTAGTGTGTCTTGCAAGATGTAGTGTGTCTTGTAAGACTGTAGCGTGTCTTGTAAGACTGTAGTGGTCTTGTAAGACTTAGGGGGTTCTTGAAAGATCTTTAGTGAGCTTGTAAGCTTTAGTGTGTCAGAAAGATTTTTAGTGTGTCTTTAAACTGTAGTGTGCTTGTAAGACTGTATGTGTCTTGAAAGACTTTAGTGTGTTTTAAAGACTGTAGTGTGTTTTGTTAGACTGTAGTGTTTTTGTAAGACTGAGTGTGTCTTGTAAGAATGTATGTGTCTTGAAGAATTTTAGTGGCTTGTAAGACTGTAGTGGTTGTAAGCTGTAGTGTGTCTAGTAAGACTGTAGTGTGTCTTGTAAGCTGTAGTGTGTCTTGTAAGACTATAGTGTGTCTTGTTAGATCGTGGTCTTGTAAGACCGTGTGTGTCTTGAAAGACTATAGTGTGTCTTGTAAGATGTAGGTGTTTGTAAGACGTAGTGTGTCTTGAAAGACTGTAGTGTGTCTTGTAAGACTGAGTGGTCTTGTAAGATTTAGTGTGTTTTCTAAGACTGTAGGTGCTAGAAAGAGGTATGTGTTTGTAAGCTGTAGTTGTCTTGTAAGACTGTAGTGGTCTTGTAGACTGTAGTGTGCTTGTAAGACTGTAAGTGTGTCTTGTAAGACTGTAGTGGCACTTGTAAGACTGTAGCATGTCTTGTAAGACTGTAGCGATTCTTGTAAGACTGTAGTGTGTCTTGTTAAGACAGTAGTGTGTCTTGTAAGACTGTAGTGTGTCATCTAAGACTGTAGAGTTGTCTTGTAAGACTGTAGTGTGGTCCTTGTAAGACTGTAGTGCGTCTGTAAGACTGTAGCATGACCTTGTAAGACTGTAGCGAGGTTCTTGTTAAGACTGTAGTGTGTCTTGTAAGACAGTAGTTTGTGTCTTGTAAAGACTGTAGTGTTGTCTTGTAAGACTGTAGTGTGTCTTAAGACTGTAGTGTGGTCCTTGTAATACTGTAGTTTGTCTGTAAGCTCTGCTGTGCCTGTAAACAGTAGTGTGTCCTTTGTAAGGCTCTGCTGTCCTTGTAAGACTGTAGTGTGACTTGTAAGAGATTATGTGCGTCTTCTAAGACTATAGTGGTGGTCTAGTAAGAGTGTAGTGTTGTCTTGTAAGACTGTAGCATGTCTTGTAAGACTGTAGTATGTCTTGTTAGACTGTAGTGTGTCTTGTAAGACTGTAGTGTGTCTTGTAAGACTGTAGTGTGTCTTGTTGGACTGTAGCATGTCTTGGTAAGACTGTATTGTGTCTTGTAAGACTAGAAGTGTTCTTGTTAGACTGTAGTGTGTCTTGTAAGACTGTAGTGTGTCTTGTAAGAGTGTAGTGTGTCTTGTAAGACTGTAGTGTGTCTTGTAAGACTGTAGTGTGTCTTGTAAGATTATTGTGTGCTTGTAAGACTGTATGTTCCTGTAAGACTGTAGTGTAGTCCTTGTAAGACTGTAGTGTGTCTTGTAAGACAGTAGTGAGTCCTTGTAAGACCTGTAAGTGTGTCTTGTAAGCCTGTATGTGCCTTGTAAGACTGTAGGTGTCCTTGTTAGACTATAGTGGTGTCTTTTAAGACTGTAGTGTGTCTTCTAAGGACTGTAGTGTGTCCTAGTAAGACGTATGTGTCTTGGCAAGACTGTAGTGTGTCCTTATAAGCCTGTTAGTGTGACCTTGTAAGACTGTAGTGTGTCCTTGTAAGACTGTATGTGTCTGTTAGACTGTAGGTGTGTCTTGTAAGACTGTAGTGTCTTGTAAGACTGTAGTGTGTCTTGTAAGATGTAGTGTGTTCTTGTAAACTGAAGTGTGTCTTGTAAGACTGATGTATCTGACAGTAAGACTGTAGTTTGTCTTTGTAAGACTGTAGAGTGTCTTGTAAGACTGTAGTGTGTCTTGTTAGACTCTAGTGGTGTCCTTGTAAGACCATAGTGTGTTTGTAAGACTATAGTGGTGTCTTGAAGACTGTAGTTTGGTCTTGTAAGACTGTATGTGTCTTGTAAGACTGTAGTGTGTCTTGTAAGACTGGTAATGGTCCTTGTAAGACTGTACATGTCTGTGTAAGACTGTAGAGTGTCCTTGTATAGACTGTAGTGTGTCTTGTATGATTATAGTGCGCCTTCTAAGACTATAGTGTGTCTAGTAAGAGTGTAGTGTGTCTTTGTATGACTATATTGTGTCTTGTAAGAACTGTAGTGTGTCCTTGTTTAGACTGTAGTGTTCTTTGTAAGAACTGAGTGTGTCCCCTTGCAAGACTGTAGTGTGTCTTGTTAAGACGTTGCATGTCTTGTTAAACTGTTGTGTGTCTTGTAAAGACGTATTGTGTCTTGTAAGATTATAGTGCGTCATCTAAGACTATAGTGTTTCTAAGTAAGAGTGTAGTGTGTCTTGTAAGACTGTCATTGTCTTGTAAAGACTGTAGTGTGTCTTGTAAGAACCTGTAGTGTGTCCTTGTACGACTGATAGTGCGTCTTGTAAGGACTGTAGCATGTCTTGTAATACTGTAGCGTGTCTTGTAAGACTGTAGTGTGTCCCTTTAAGCAGTAGTGTGTCTTTGTAAGACTAGTAGTGTGTCTTGTAAGACTGTAGTGTGTCTTTGTAATACTGGTAAGAGTGTCCTTGTAAGACTTAGTTTGTCTTGTAAGGCTCCTGCAGTGCCTTGTAAGACTGTAGTGTGTCTTGTAAGGCTCTGCTGTGCTTGTATAGACTGTAGTGTGTCTTGTAAGATTATAGTGCGGTCTTCTAAAGACTAAGTGGTCTAGTAAGATGTAGTGTGTCTTGTAAGACTGTAGCATGCCTGTTAAGAATGTATATTCTTGTTAACTGTAGTGTGTCTTGAAAGACTGTAATGTGTCTTGTAAGACTGTAGTGTGTCTTGTTGGGGGTGGATCGTGTAGCATGTCTTGTAAGGACTGTAGTTGTCTTGTAAAAGACTAGAGTGTGTCCTTGTAAGATCTGTAGTGTGTCTTGTAAGAGTGTAGTGTGTCTTGTTAGACTGTAGTGTGTCTTGTGAAGACCTGTAGTGTGACTCGTTAGATTATTGAGTCTCTCTTGTAAGACTGTAGTGTGTTCTTGGTAAGACTGTATTGTGTCTTGTAAACGTAGTGTGTCTTTTTAGACCTGTAGTGTGTCTTTTAAACTGTAAGTGTGTCTTGTAAGACTGTATGTGGTCCAGTAAGACAGTAAGTGTGGCGTGTAAGACTGTAGTGTGTCTTGTAAACTTTAGTGTGTCTTGTAAGACTGTAGTGTGTATTGTAAGACTGTAAGATGTCTTGTTTAGACTGTAGTGTGTCTTGTAAGACTCTAGCATGCTGTAAAACTGTAGCATGTGTCTTGTAAGACTGGTAGTGTGTCTTTATAAGAACTGTAGTGTGTCTTGTAAGACTGTACGTGTCTTTTGTAAGACAGTAGTGTGTCTTGTAGAACAGTAGGTGTTTGTCTTGTAAGACTGTAGCGTGTCTTGTAGAACTTGTAGTGTGTCTTGTAAGCCTGTAGCAATGTCCTTGTAAGACTGTAGCGTGTCTTGTAGACTGTAGTGGCCTCTTGTAAGACTGAGTGTTGTCTTGTAAACAGTAGTGGTGTCTTGTAAGACTTAGTGTGGACTTTGTAAAGACTGGAGTGTGTCTTTAAGACTGTAGTGGTGTCTTGTAAGACAGTAGTGTGTCCTTGTAAAACAGTAGTGTGTCTTGTAAGACTGTAGTGTGTCTTGAAAGACTGTATGTCTCTTGTAAAGACTGTAGTGTGTCTTTTGTTAGATTATAGTGTGCTTGTAAACTGTAGTGGTGTCTTGTAAGACTGTTGTGTGTCTTGTAAGACAGTAGATGCGCTTGTTAGACCTGTAGTGTGTCTTGTAAGAACTGTGGTGGTTTTGTCTTCTAAGACAGTAGTGTGTCTTGTTAGACTGTAGTGTGTTCTTGTAAGACTAGAGTGTGTCTTGTAAAGACTGTAGTGTGGGCTATAAGACTGTAGTGTGTCTTGTAAGACTATAGTGTGTCATGTAAGACCTGTAAGAGTGATCTTGTTTAGACATAGTGTGGGTCTTTTAAGACTGTATGCGTCTTGTAATACGTAGCTGTCTTGTAAGACTGTAGTGTGTCTTGTAAGACTGTAGTTTGAGTCTTGTAAGACCTGTAGGCGTGTCTTGAAGACTGTAGTGTGTCTGTAAGACTGTAGTGTGTCCTTGTAGACTGTATGTGTCTTGTTAGGACTGAAGTATTTCTGTAAGACTGTAGTGAATGTCTTGTAAGACTGAAGTGTGTCTGTAAAAAATACCCCTGGTAGTGTATCTTGTAAGACTGTAGTGTGTCTTGTAAGACTGTAGTGTGTCTAGTAAGAATTGTAGTGTGTCCATGTAAGACTCTAGTGTGTCCATGTAAGACTCTAGTGTGTCTTGTTAGACACTCGTGTGTCTTGTAAGACCATAGTGTGTCTTGTAAGACTAATAGTGTGTCTTGTAAGACTTATGTGTCACCGCTTGTAAGACTGTAGTGGGTGTCTTGTAAGACTGTAGTTTGACTTTAAGACTATAGTGTTCTTTGTAAGACTGTAAGCATTTCTTGTAAGACTGTAGCGTGTCATGTAAGACTGTAGTGGAGTCTTGATAAGATTGTAGCAAGTCTTGTAATGACCTGTTGTGTGTCTTGTTAAGGCTCTAGTGTGGTTTGTAAGACTGTAGTGTGTCTTGTTAGACTGTACTGTGTCTTGTAAGACTGTAGTGTGTCTTGTAAGACTCTAGCGTGTCTTGTAAGACTGTAGCGTGTCTTGTAAGACTGTAGTGTGTCTTGTAAGACTGTAGTATGTCTTGTTAGACTATAGTGTGTCTTGTAAGACTGTAGTGTGTCTTGTAAGACTTTAGTGTGTCTTGTAAGACTGTAGTGTGTCTTGTTAGACTGTAGTGTGTCTTGTAAGACTGTAGTGTGTCTTGTAAGACTTTAGTGTGTCTTGTAAGACTGTAGAGTCTTGAAAGACTAGTGCCTCTTGTAAGACTGTAGTTGTGGTCCATTGTGTAGAACTATATGTGTCCTTGTAAGAACTGTAATGTGACTTGTAAGACTGTAAGTGTGTCTTGTAAAATGTAGTGTGTCTTGTAGACTGTTGTGTGTCTTTGTAAGACTGTGTTGTAGTCTTGTAAGACTGTATTGTGTCTCTGGTAAGTTTGTGTGTGTATTTGTAAGACTGTAGTGTTTCTTGTAAACTGTAGTGTGTCCTTGTAAGACTGTAGTGTGTCTTGTAAGACTGTAGCAGTGTTTTGTAAACTTTAATGTGTCTGTAGGACAGAGTGTGTCTGAAAGATTGAAGTGCTCTTGTAAGACTGTAGTGGTGTCTTGTTAGACTGATACATGTCTTGTAAGACTAAGTGTGTCTGTAAAGACTGTAGTGTGTCCTTGTAAACTGTAGTGTGTCTTGTAAGACTGAGTGTGTCTTGTAAACTGTAGTTGTGTCCTTGTAAGACTGTAGTGTGTCTTGTAAAGACGTAGTGTGACTTGTTAGACTTATTGTGTGTCTTGTAAGACTGTAGTGTGTCCTTGTAAGCCTTAGTGTGTCTTGAAAGACTGTAGTGTTCTTTTAAGACCATAGGTGGTCTTTTAAGACTGTATGTTGTCTTCTAAGACTGTATGTGTCTAGTAAACTGTAGTTTGTCTTGCAAGACTGTATTGTGCTTAAGACTGAGTGTGTCCTTGTAAGACTGTAGTGTGTCTTGTTAAGACCTGTAGTGGTGTCTTGGTTAGCTGTAGTGGTGTCTTGTAAGACTGAGTGTGTCTTGTAAGACTGTAGTGTGTCTTGTAAGACTGTAGTGTGTCTTGTAAGACTGTAGTGTTTCTTGAAGACTGTAGTGTATCAGTAAGACGTAGTGGTGCTTGTAAGACTGTAAGTGTGTCTTCTAAGACTGTAGTGTGTCTTGTTATGACTCTAGTGTGTCTTGTAAGACCATAGGTGTCTTAAATAAGACTATAGTGTGGGTCTTGTAAGACTGTAGTTTTGTCCTTGTAAGACCTGTAGTGTGTCTATGTAAGACTGTAGTGTGTTCTTGTAGAGAACTGTAGTGTGCTTGTAAGACTGTAGCATGTCTTGTAAAACTGAGCGTGTCTGTAAGATTGTAGTGTGACCTGTAAAGATTATAGTGCGTCTCTAAGACTATAGTGTGTCTAGTAAGAGTGTAGGTGGTGTCTTGTAAGAACTGTAGTGTGTCTTGTAAGACTGTAGTTGTCTTGAAAGACTGTAGTGTGTCTTGTAGACGTAGTGCGTCTTGTAAGACTGTAGTGTGTCTTGTAAGACTGTTGCATGTCTTGTAAGACTGTTGTGTGTCTTGTAAGACTGTATTGTGTCTTGTAAGATTATAGTGCGTCTTCTAAGACTATAGTGTGTCTAGTAAGAGTGTAGTGTGTCTTGTAAGACTGTAGCATGTCTTGTAAGACTGTAGTGTGTCTTGTAAGACTGTAGTGTGTCTTGTAAGACTGTAGTGCGTCTTGTAAGACTGTAGCATGTTTTGTAAGACTGTAGCGTGTCTTGTAAGACTGTAGTGTGTCTTGTAAGACAGTAGTGTGTCTTGTAAGACTGTAGTGTGTCTTGTAAGACTGTAGTGTGTCTTGTAAGACTGTAGTGTGTCTTGTAAGACTGTAGTTTGTCTTGTAAGGCTCTGCTGTGCCTTGTAAGACTGTAGTGTGTCTTGTAAGGCTCTGCTGTGCCTTGTAAGACTGTAGTGTGTCTTGTAAGATTATAGTGCGTCTTCTAAGACTATAGTGTGTCTAGTAAGAGTGTAGTGTGTCTTGTAAGACTATAGTGTGTCTTGTAAGACTGTAGTGTGTCTTGTAAGACTGTAGTATGTCTTGTTAGACTGTAGTGTGTCTTGAAAGACTGTAGTGTGTCTTGTAAGACTGTAGTGTGTCTTGTTGGACTGTAGCATGTCTTGTAAGACTGTAGTGTGTCTTGTAAGACTAGAGTGTGTCTTGTTAGACTGTAGTGTGTCTTGTAAGACTGTAGTGTGTCTTGTAAGAGTGTAGTGTGTCTTGTAAGACTGTAGTGTGTCTTGTAAGACTGTAGTGTGTCTTGTTAGATTATTGTGTGTCTTGTAAGACTGTAGTGTGTCTTGTAAGACTGTAGTGTGTCTTGTAAGACTGTAGTGTGTCTTGTAAGACAGTAGTGTGTCTTGTAAGACTGTAGTGTGTCTTGTAAGACTGTAGTGTGTCTTGTAAGACTGTAGTGTGTCTTGTAAGACTGTAGTTTGTCTTGTAAGGCTCTGCTGTGCCTTGTAAGACTGTAGTGTGTCTTGTAAGGCTCTGCTGTGCCTTGTAAGACTGTAGTGTGTCTTGTAAGATTATAGTGCGTCTTCTAAGACTATAGTGTGTCTAGTAAGAGTGTAGTGTGTCTTGTAAGACTGTAGCATGTCTTGTAAGACTGTAGTATGTCTTGTTAGACTGTAGTGTGTCTTGAAAGACTGTAGTGTGTCTTGTAAGACTGTAGTGTGTCTTGTTGGACTGTAGCATGTCTTGTAAGACTGTAGTGTGTCTTGTAAGACTAGAGTGTGTCTTGTTAGACTGTAGTGTGTCTTGTAAGACTGTAGTGTGTCTTGTAAGAGTGTAGTGTGTCTTGTAAGACTGTAGTGTGTCTTGTAAGACTGTAGTGTGTCTTGTTAGATTATTGTGTGTCTTGTAAGACTGTAGTGTGTCTTGTAAGACTGTAGTGTGTCTTGTAAGACTGTAGTGTGTCTTGTAAGACTGTAGTGTGTCTTGTAAGACTGTAGTGTGTCTTGTAAGACTGTATCTTGTCTTGTAAGACTGTAGTGTGTATTGTAAGACTTTTAGCGTGTTTGTAAGACTCTAGTGTGTCTTGTAAGATGTAGTGTGTCTTGTTAGACTATAGTGTGTCTTGTAAGACTGTAATGTGTCTTGTAAGACTTTTGTCTTGTAAGACTGTAGTGTGTCTTGTTAGATTATTGTGTGTCTTGTAAGACTTAGTGTGTCTGTAAGACTGTAGTGTGTTTTGTAAGACGGTTTAGTGTTGTCTTTTAGACTTAGTGTGTCTTTTAAAGACTGTATTTGTGTCTTGTAAAGACTGTAGTGTGTCTAGTAAGACTGTAGTGTGTCGTTTTAAGACTTTTTAGTGAGTCTTGTAAGACTTTAGTGTGTCTTGTAAGACTGTAGTGTGTCTTGTAAGACTGTAGTGTGTCTTGTAAGACTGTAGTGTGTCTTGTAAGACTCTGGCATGTCTTGTAAGACTGTAGCATGTCTTGTAAGACTGTAGTGTGTCTTGTAAGACTGTAGTGTGTCTTGTAAGACTGTAGTGTGTCTTGTAAGACTGTAGTGTGTCTTGTAGAACTGTAGTGTGTCTTGTAAGACTGTAGCATGTCTTGTAGAACTGTAGTGTGTCTTGTAAGACTGTAGCATGTCTTGTAAGACTGTAGCGTGTCTTGTAAGACTGTAGTGTGTCTTGTAAGACTGTAGTGTGTCTTGTAAGACTGTAGTGTGTCTTGTAAGAATGTAGTGTGTCTTGTTAGACTGTAGTGTGTCTTGTAAGACTGTAGTGTGTCTTGTAAGACTGTAGTGTGTCTTGTAAGTTTGTAGTGTGTCTTGTAAGACTGTAGTGTTTCTTGTAAGACTGTAGTGTGTCTTGTAAGACTGTAGTGTGTCTTGTAAGACTGTAGCATGTCTTGTAAGACTGTAATGTCTCTTGTAACACTGTAGTGTGTCTTGAAAGATTGTAGTGCGTCTTGTAAGACTGTAGTGTGTCTTGTTAGACTGTAGCATGTCTTGTAAGACTATAGTGTGTCTTGTAAGACTGTAGTGTGTCTTGTAAGACTGTAGTGTGTCTTGTAAGACTGTAGTGTGTCTTGTAAGACTGTAGTGTGTCTTGTAAGACTGTAGTGTGTCTTGTAAGACTGTAGTGTGACTTGTTAGATTATTGTGTGTCTTGTAAGACTGTACTGTGTCTTGTAAGACTATAGTGTGTCTTATTAGACTGTAGTGTGTCTTGTAAGACTGTAGTGTGTCTTGTAAGACTGTAGTGTGTCTTGTAAGACTGTAGCGTGTCTTGTAAGACTGTAGTGTGTATTGTAAGACTGTAGCGTGTCTTGTAAGACTCTAGTGTGTCTTGTAAGACTGTAGTGTGTCTTGTTAGACTATAGTGTGTCTTGTAAGACTGTAGTGTGTCTTGTAAGACTGTAGTGTGTCTTGTAAGACTGTAGTGTGTCTTGTTAGACTGTAGTGTGTCTTGTAAGACTGTAGTGTGTCTTGTAAGACTGTAGTGTGTCTTGTAAGTTTGTAGTGTGTCTTGTAAGACTGTAGTGTTTCTTGTAAGACTGTAGTGTGTCTTGTAAGACTGTAGTGTGTCTTGTAAGACTGTAGCATGTCTTGTAAGACTGTAATGTGTCTTGTAAGACTGTAGTGTGTCTTGTAAGATTGTAGTGCGTCTTGTAAGACTGTAGTGTGTCTTGTTAGACTGTAGCATGTCTTGTAAACTATAGGTGTCTTGTAAACTGTATT
>NC_069408.1:52812571-52813903 GCF_026875155.1 Cherax quadricarinatus | reverse complement strand
CCCTGACCCTCCTGTCCTCCAGTGTCGTCAGGCCGATTTCCCTCAACCTTTCTTCGTAGGACAATCCCCGTAGCTCTGGGACTAGTCTTGTTGCAAATCTTTGCACTTTCTCTAATTTCTTGACGTGCTTGTCTAGGTGTGGGTTCCAAACTGGTGCTGCATACTCCAGTATGGGCCTGACGTAAATGGTGTATGAGGTATGAGTGGTGTATGTATGGTGTATGAGGTATCGGAACGCTATCCGTAGGTTTGCCAGGCGCCCGTATGCTGCAGCAGTTATCTGACTGATGTGCGCCTCAGGAGATATGCTCGGTGTTATACTCACCCCCAGATCTTTTTCCTTGAGTGAGATTTGCAGTCTTTGGCCATCTAAACTATATTGTGTCTGCGGTCTTCTTTGCCCTTCCCCAATCTTCATGACTTTGCATTTGGCAGGGTTAAATTCAAGGAGCCAGTTGCTGGACCAGGCTTGTAGCAAGTCCAGGTCTCTTTGTAGTCCTGCCTGATCCTCATCCGATTTGATTCTTCTCATTAACTTCGCATCATCTGCAAACAAGGACATTTCTGAGTCTATCCCTTCCGTTATGTCGTTCACATATACCAAGAACAGCACAGGCGCTAGGACTGACCCCTGTGGAACCCCGCTTGTCACAGGCGCCCACTCTGACACCTCGTCGCGTACCATGACTCGTTGTTGCCTCCCTGTCAGGTATTCTCTGATTCATTGCAGTGCCTTTCCTGTTATGTGTGCTGATCCTCTAGCTTTTGCAGTAACCTCTTGTGAGGAACTGTGTCGAAGGCCTTCTTGCAGTCCAAAAATATGCAGTCGACCCACCCCTGTCTCTCTTGTCTTACTTCTGTAACCTTGTCATAAAACTCTAGTAGGTTTGTGACACAGGATTTTCCTTCCCTGAAACCGTGCTGGTTGTCAATTATACACTTGTTTCTTTCCAGGTGCTCCACCACTCTCCTCCCGATGATCTTCTCCATGACCTTGCATACTATACACGTTAGTGATACAGGTCTGTAGTTTAGTGCCTCATGTCTGTCTCCTTTTTTAAAAATTGGGACTGCATTTGCCATTTTCCATACCTCAGGGAGTTGCCCAGTTTCAAATGATGTGTTGAAGATCTTTGTTAATGGCTTACATAATATCTCTGCTCCCTCTTTAAGGACCCATGGAGAGATGTTGTCTGGTCCCACCGCCTTTGAGGTGTCAAGTTCGCATAGCAGCTTCTTCACCTCCTCCTTGGTTATATGTACCTCATCCAGCACTTGCTGGTGTGCCCCCCTGTTCTGATTTCCTGGAGTCCTACTGGTTTCCACTGTAAA
>NC_069408.1:52792571-52807571 GCF_026875155.1 Cherax quadricarinatus | reverse complement strand
AGGAAATTTGTTTTTGGGGTTCACAACTCTCACTCTCAAGGGGGCAAAAGAGCATTTCACCCCCCCGGAGATGGTTCATTTAATACACATACCTAAAAGTCCCCCAAAAACCATTGCTAGAAACCCTTCCCTTAAAACCCTTTTTAGAGCAACTGCTCAAGAAAAATTTTTTCCCTACGGGTATATAATTTATCACAAGTTAAAACACGATGGATCTAAAAGGAGTTTCTGGCGGGGCTGCACTGCTCTTGTTCCCACCTCCTATTTGAACGATAATAAATTTTTGAGTTAGCACAAGATTAAAAAAGGGCGTCACACTGCAAACTGAAATTTTTTTGCAAACCCCAAAGGCCTAAAGTAACTTGACACTGACTTGACTTTTCATCATTACTGATTTTTGTCATCATTGAGGCCCTTGGCTCTTAATTTACCCAAAAAATGCCAGGGGGGGGAAACCGGTATAGATACCAAAAATTGGGACAAAGGGAAATTAATTACATTGTATGGACCCCTCACACATTGGGTTCTCCTTCATGATAAAAATTGATATGTTTGCCAAGAAAAGTACCAGAAGGAGAAGTAGAATTAACTTTTTGGGTTTAATGTGTCTAGCATTAGGAATAATTTAGGGAGAAAATAAATAATGAAGATGATTTTATAGGAATGCAGTTAGGCCTGGTAGATCAAAAACCCACATGATACATAAGAGATAAGTATGTTTAAAGGAGCAACTTGCAATGTGAACAGACTATGAGTTTAGTGGGCCCGGGTTAGGCTTTGGGTTTCAAGTACTTCTGGCGTTTGGAGACACACAATGATGATCAAACTAAAGTAAATTATGTGATCGGCATATGGGCACTCTCTTTAACACAAAAGTTTAATTGTCCACTTATTGGGAATACAGAGACGACAGTATAAAAACCTATGTGAATGTCAAGAACTTTTTAATAAAATAAGATACCAGATATCTAAGCAAAATTTTCCCAAATTTTGCTTGTAACAGATAATGAACTATAGATAGTAGATAAAAACCATTTTGTATCCCCGTTAACCCCCTTTTGGGGCCTAGTTCCAGGCCTTTTGTGTTCAATCTCTCGCGCTAAAACCCAAATGGATTGGAGTCACAATAAACAGCCACTTCGGGGCAAAAATCTAAAAATCTTAAAAACTCTCAACGTCCACCTCAGAACTTTTTTTTTGTTTACTGAAAATTTTTTTGCCCAGAGTGTGTGAACTGTACGTAATTCGTTTCTTTTTTTTAAATGATAATTAAAAAATTAATACTAATTTTTTTTTATTATTCTTGAAATATCATTATTACGTCTAGTATCAAATTAACTATCATCAAACATTGTACAAAATCAAAAAGATCGTTTAAAGAATCTGATTTTAAAACAAATGCTAAAGATTATATTATAAATTCTAGCCCTTGGGGCTTAGCGTTTTTTTTGATTATAATAAAATATATTAAAATTTTTAAGGAAAGAAAAAAAAATAAAAACTCCCAAAAAAGAAAGAAAATACTTGTTTCTACTTTTCTATTTTTTCTTGTTTTTTCAGAGTAAAAGAAAGCGGGGAATCGCCTGTCTGATTTCACAGGTCCCCTGCTTCCAATATTCTCCTGGAAACGTCAAAAATGACGTCGGTCTTCCCTGTGAAAAGAAAGTCACTGTCTTGACAAAGACTTTTCCATTCCTCTATGTCTTGTTTTGAGAACTAATTTGTAATTTATTGGGGCAGGAGATTATTGCTTTTTTCCCTGCTAATATTTGGAAAAACAATTTTTTCTTTGGGAGTCGTGGAGTTGTTTTATAATAGTTTTTTGTTACTCGGTACAAACCTTTTTGGATGTAGTATCAGGATGCTCACTTTTCGACCGTGGTTTTACTGGAAACTTCTTGATCAAAACCTTTAGCCACCCAAATCCCTAAATATCATAGGAGTAGATGACATTTTCTTTATTAAACTATTTAGATGATTGCTAAAATAATTGTCACAAAGTGATGTGCTTATGGCTCTTATAAACAGTGAGCGGGTTTTATTTTTTTTGCTGAGTTTTCTTGTCTTCCCGACTGAATTCATTGCTTTCCTAAAGAAGTTTGGTTTTGTGCGTTTTTGTTGTTCTTTCTGTTTCCATTTTCCGGTGTATGTTTTCTTCCTAATTTTTCCGTTTTATAAAATTCAAAAATAGGGGAAGAAGTGATTTTTTTTTCTGTAACTTTCGGGTTAAGCAAATTTTGTAAGCAAGACCGCAGGTCTGACTTTATTATTTTGAAAGTGTTTTGATTCGCGTTTCATTTTATTTTTTGTAATTTAACTTGAACAATAATTCAAATTGGGGGAAACAGTACACTATATTCTTTTTAATCTGAAAGGAGAATATTTTTCTATTTTTTTTTTTAAACAATCGGCTGTCTTCCCAAAAGGGCAGGGGGGCCCCGAAAAAAAAAAATTTTCATTTTTCATCCACACTGTTTTGCCAAGGGAGCGCTTGCATACGTTATAAAATGAACATTAACCCCCTTTCCTTTCAGAGTGTGGGCACTGTACTCCCCACCTCGGGAGTCAAGTCCGCCTTCGGTTTCCGTGCTCCCTTATAAAGCGTTTGCTCCACCCCAACAAATGTCAATTTTAAAAACCACTTGTCTTCTTTCCTCCTTGTAACACACTCACGCATGCTGGCGGGAAAAGTCTAAGCCCCTTGCTACAAAACGTCCATTACCCTCCCTTTAACCCCTTTCCCAGACTGTCCTACCCCGCCTTTCCCCCCCACAGATTTTTACATTTGGCCCCCAAACTTACCCATCACATCCCTCAAATGTTTCTCCCCCTTTACTTTTGGTCCCCCACCACAATTACTTCTCACTTGGTTCAAAAGTTCCACACATCGTTAAATCTTTTAAAAACTCTCTCCTCTACACTCCTCTTTTTCCAGGTGCTGCAACTTATTTTGGCCCCTTTTCGCATCCGCCCTTATTTAAAACCAATTTTCCTTGAATTTTTTCATTTTTTTTCCCATTTCTCCTTCCAAAACTGATCGATGTTGCATTATATATCAATATTAAAGGTCACAAAATTTCCCCTAAAATACTTGTACATTAGATGATTTCATTAATGGAAATTTATTTGAGCATTAACAAGACGTGCAGCCCGGAACGTGTCAGCCAGGAGAGTGTTTAGCCAGGAGACTGTCAGCCGGAGACGTGTCAGCCGGAAATGTCAAGGAGCGTGTCAGCAGGGGCGTGTCACCGGGGACGTGTCAGCCAGGAGACGTGTCAGCCAAAGGGGGAAAAACGTGTCAGCCAGGAATGGGTCGGCCAGGGGGGACGGTCAGCAGGAGATGTGTCGGCCAGGAGACGGGGCAGCCCGGAGACATTCACCAGGGGACGTGTCACCTTGGGGAGGGGGTGTCAGCCCGGAGAGTGTGGGCCCGGAGAAAGTGTCAGCCAGGGAATGTGCCCGGCCAGGGACGTGTCAGCCCAGAAGACGTTAGCCCCCAAAGGGGCCAAACCCAAGACCCCAAAATTAAAAAAGCCAGAAAAATGGCCAGGCCCACTCTCACTCCGGTGGGTGTGATCATCCACCCTGATCACGGACTCTCCGTGGACTGCTGCTGCCCAGCAACACAGAAAGCCCGGGGCGAAAAAAGCAAGTCAAAAATTACAGTGTTAGACAATGTGTCAGCATTTAACACTCGAATATGAGCCCTGAAAATATAAATGTTACATCTTACCTAAAAATAAAAACTAATCAAATAAAAATGTAAAGCAAATTTTGTTGCAAATTTTCTAAATCGCAAAAAAGCAATATAAAATTTTAGAGAGGTAACATACATTGGACCCTTGGGGGGGGGGGGGGGGGGAGGGAATTGGGAGGGGGGGGGGGGGGGGGGTTATTTTTTGTGGGGGGTTTTTTTTGGGAAAAATTTGTTTATTTTGGGAAAAAATTTAAAAATGATAAAATTTAAAAAGTATATTTTTTAAAATTTTGGGGGGAAATTTTTAAATTAAATTGGAGGATTTTTATAAAAGGGGTGGATATATTTTGGAAAAAAAAGGCATTTAAGGGAGTGGGTAAAAACATAAAAAAAAAAAAATCAAAAAATTGGCCCGGAAAGGGGAACTCAGGGGGGGGCAAATTCTTTTCCGTTAATTTTCGTTACCCAGGCCTTTTTCCAAAAAGGGGAAAAAAATTCCTGGAAGTCATTTGAACGCATTTCCTTTTACATCCCCGGGACTTGGCCCCAAAAAAAGCCCACAAAAAAAATAAAAAATTTAAGTAAACAATTGATTTTTAAACCTAATATCCCAAAAAAAAAAATTTTATTTTATAATAATAAACTGGAAAGAATTTTTTTGGGGGGGCCCGAGTGCATAAAATTTTCTTGGGTACCGTGCCCAGTCAGGGGTAGCAATCGTCAGAGGACAAACTTAGCGCAGGCAGGCCACTCTCATCACTGGGAGTGGATCACTCATTTACTCATGGACGGTGCCCGAACACACAATGCGGCAGCGAAAAATCATGGAGTGGCAATAAATTATGGAGTAGACTAATTGTCAGCATGACACTCGAACTAGGAGCACTGATATAAGTTCGAGCACTCATCTCTGTCGAGGCACTATATCTGCGATGCTACTCATCGCTGACAGCAATCATCACTAGGCGAGGTAACTCATCACTGGGGTCAAAGGCACTCATCACTGGCGAGGCACTCATCTCTGGCGAGGCACTCATCACTGGCGAGGCACTCATCCTGGCGAGCACTCATCCTGGCGAGGCACTCATCATCCTGTGTTGGTCATGATTCATGAGCATTTTCTTCATCCTAGGAATTTCATCCCTTGAACCTTCATCTTTGAAACCCATCTTGCAATCCACTGTATCAAAACTTTCCCCAGAATCCTCTCATCAGTCATATTTTCTTCCAAAATTTTTGACAGGAAATTTATGACGAAGGTTAAATTCGGACGCTGTTTCTCCTCATCCTTCTTCATAAGCTGAGCTAGAGATATTAGGTCCTCTGGACAACCAATATAGGCCAGCATTTCACAGGTATGATGGATAATATCACCTAAAGAATAAACATCAAAACTACTTGATGCTTTCCCTGGATAGTGAGACTCATGGAGGGTAGTGGCAACTTCGTTTCCTGTATATTCTTCGATTAGCTCCCAGGTCTCTCGGCTAATCCAAAATCGATAATGTTTAACAGTAAAATTACGTGGATCATGCTCATTCTGAACCATGACATTATCCATTTTAAGATCTCCATGCAAGACACCTTGCTGTGAATTTGTTCAGGCTAATGGTCAACTTAATTAAGGCACGAAGGCATTTGTTGAGAGAACACGTTCTAAGAAATCATTCAGACGTGTGTTACCCCTACAAGACATCACGAGGATGGTGGGATCAAAGGACATACATAGTGGGATAGGGGCACCACCAGCACCCTCAAGTTACTTAAGAAAGGTCGCTTCTTACACAAACTAGAAACTGCATGCCTCGTGAGTATGCCTTCTTGGCACACACAGTTTGGTCTTCAAGTTAATGCGGTATACAATGGAACTTACTCCACGACCTACCTCCAGCCAGCTATAAGACTTGAAACGGCCTGTAAGTTCCTCGAAGGGAATAATAGAGAATTTGTGACACAACTATGCTGAAGAAACTGATTCTGACAGAACCTTCAGCAGAGACCTGCTGGTCTCCTCATCCACTTGTCTGATTGCCGTCTCGGCCACACAACTGGTGATCTCTTCAGCTACACACCTGGCAACCTTTTCAGCTACACGCCTGGTGGCCTCCAACTCAACCTCAAGCCTGGCGGCTTCTACCTCACGATTGGCGGCCTCCAACTCGGCCTCAAGCGTGACAGCCTCCAACTCAGCCTCAAGTGTGGCAGCCTCCAACTCAGCCTCCAGCTCAGCCTCAAGCCTAGCGGCTTCCACCTCATGATTGGTGGACTCCATCTTAGCCTCAAGCCTGGCGGCTTCCACCTCATGATTGGCGGCCTTAAACTCAGCCTCAAGTGTGGTGGCCTCCAACTCAGCCTCCAGCTCAGCCTCAAGCCTAGCGGCTTCCACCTCATGATTGGTGGACTCCTTCTTAGCCTCACGCCTTGAGGCCTCCAGGTCAGCCTCATGCCTGGTGACCTCCAGGTCAGCCTCATGCCTGGTGGCCTCCAGGTCAGCCTCACGCCTGGCGGTCTCCAAGTGAGCCGCACGTCTGGCGGCCTCCAGCTCGGTCCCCCTCATGGCGGCCGCTAGATCAGCCTCACGCCTGGCGGCCTCCAACTCGGCTTCCCGCCTGGCGGCCTCTAGATAAGCCTCACGCCTGGCGGCCTCCAGCTCGGCCTCACACCTGGCAGTCTCCAGCTCGGCCTCACGCCTGGCAGTCTCCAGCTCGGCCTCACGCCTGGCGGCCTCAAGCTCGGCCTCACGCCTGGCAGTCTCCAGGTCGGCCTCACGCCTGGCAGTCTCCAGCTTGGCTTCACGCCTGGCGGCCTCCAGCTCGGCCTTATGCTTGGCGGCCTCCAGCTCGGCCTTACGCCTGGCGGCCTCCAGCTCGGCCTCACGCCTGGCAGTCTCCAACTCAGCTTCACGCCTGGCGGCCTCCAGCTCGGCCTCACGCCTAGCAGTCTCTAACTTGGCTTCATGCCTGGCAGTCTCTAACTCGGCTTCACGCCTGGCGGCCTCCAGCTCGGCCTTACGCCTGGCGGCCTCCAGCTCTGTCTTACGCCTTGCGGCCTCCAGCTCGCCTTACGCTTGGCGGCCTCCAGCTCGGCTTACGCCTGGCGGCTTCCAGCTCTGTCTTACGCTTGGCGGCCTCCAGCTCGGCCTCACGCTTGGCAGTCTCCAACTCAGCTTCACGCCTGGCGGCCTCCAGCTCGGCCTTATGCCTGGCGGCCTCCAGCTCGGCCTTACGCCTGGCGGCCTCCAGCTCGGCCCTCTACGCCTGGCAGTCTCCAACTCAGTTCACGCCTGGCGGCCTCCAGCTCGGCCTCTACGCCTAGCAGTCTCTAACTTTGGCTTCATGCCTGGCAGTCTCTACTCGGCTTCACGCCTGGCGCCTCCATAGCGGCCTACGCCTGGCGGCCTCCATCTCTGTCTTACGCTTGCGGCCTCCACTCGGCCTACGCTTGGCGCCTTCAGAGCTCGTCCTTACGCCTGCGGTTCCAGCTCATGTCTTACGCTGGCGGCCTCCAGCTCGCCTCACCTTGGCAGTCTCCAACTCAGCTTCAGCTGGCGGCCTCCATCGAGCCTATGCCTGGCTCCTCAGCTCGCCTTAACGCCTGCGGCTTTGCAGATTGCCGGGAGTCTCCAGCTGAGCTTTACCACTCTTGAGCTTCTTCTTTGTCTTCATTTTCTGAAGTATTCATTGTAATAGTGTCACTCCATTATTGGCCTACGTTTCATTGGCCACATTCTGTGCAATTAGTCTATTTGCCACTTTCTAGGCCTTAAAGAGATATATTATAATTACGACTTCTGAGTCTAATTCATATTTACGGATAACTTCATTTTAGTAATTAATATTAAATGTGGGTACGAGTATAATAGCATGGTATCATAGTAAATATAGCAGTTTGCTAGGAGTATCTATAAAGATATATATATATATATATATTATATGAATATATATATATAAATAATTATATATATAATATTGTATAATTATATTGATTATTATAGTAAAATATTATATATATGAATATATTATATGAAGATGTTATATATATATGTAAATATTATATATATATATATATGTATAATTATATATAATAATATATATTATATATATTATTAGTGTATATATATGATAGCACAATACGGAGTGAAGTGCACGTGCAGGTATTATAATGATGTGTGAATTATAGTGTGGTGAGTGTGTATGTGTATAGTGAAGTGAGTGCATTATAGTGAGATGAGTGTATTTATATGAAGATGAGTGCATTATAGTGAGATGAGTGTTTATAGTAAGATGAGGTGAGTGATTTTATATGTAGGTGAGTGTATTTATAGGAAGTGAGTGTTATTATATGATGAGTGTTTTATAGTGGAGGATTAGTGATAGTGTATATTGATGAAGATGAGTGTAATATAATGAAGTGAGTGTATTATAGTGAAGGTGAGTGATTATATAGTAAGAAGTGAGTGTAATTATAGTGAAGATGAGTGTATTATAGTGCAGGATGAGTGTATTATAGTGAAGGTGTGTTATTATAGTAAGGTGAGTGTTTTATAGTTGAAGGTGTGTGTTATTATAGTGAAGGTGGTTGTATTAGAGTGGGAAGTGTACTAAAATGAAGGTTGAGTGTATTATAGTGAAGGTGAGTGTATTATAGTTAAGGTGAGTGTTTATAGTGAAGTGTTGTGTATTATAGTGAAGGTGAGTGTATATAAGTGAAGGTGTGTGTATTATAGTTAAGGTGAGTGTGTTATAGTGAAGTGTGTGTATTATAGTGAAGGTGTGTGTATTATAGAGTGAAGAGGTGAGTGTATTATAGTGAAGGTGTGTGTATTATAGTTAAGGTGAGTGTGTTATAGTGAAGGTGTGTGTATTATAGTGAAGGTGTGTGTATTATAAAGGGTTAAAGGTGAGTGTGTTATAGTGAAGGTGTGTGTATTATAGTGAAGTGTGTGTAATTATAGTTAAGGTGAGTGTGTTATAGTGAAGGTGTGGTATATGTGAAGTGTGTGTATTAAGTTAATGAGTGTGTTAAGTAGTGGTGTATTATAGTGAAGGTGTGTGAATTTAGTTAAGGTGAGTGTTTATAGTGAAGGTGTGTGTATTATAGTGAAGTGAGTTGAATATAGTGAAGGTGATGTTGTATTATAGTGAAGATGGAGTGTATTATAGTGAAGATGTATGTATTTAGTAAGTGAATGTATATAGTGAAGATGGTGTATTATAATGATTGAGTGTATTTAATGAAGATGTGTGTATTGTAGTGAAGGTGTGTGTATTACAGTGAAGGTGAGTTGATTATAGTGAAGGTGTGTGTATTATAGTGAAGATGGGTTGTTATGCAGGGTTCTGCATGACATCGTAATGTACACATAGTGGAGAAGTGTTTACCTGGAGATTTACCTGGAGAGAGTTCCGGGGGTCAACGCCCCCGCGGCCCGGTCTGTGACCGGACCGGAATGTTATAATTGTAAAGAATAATTTTATAATTCATAATGTGCATTTGGGGGCACTGTAAAGTACTCTAACTGTAATTATAAAGAAATCCTGCTAGGGACTTATTTTCCAAGGGTGTTTGGGTAAAAAAACCATACCACGGGCGGGATTTGAACCCGCGGTCAGAGAGTCTCAAAACTCCAGACCGTCGCGTTAGCCCCTGGACCAGCTACCCACAATAAGATTCGTCCAACTAGGTATATTTCTACACCATAGGAAGGTTAGCATAGGCACCACTGTGACCACAAATGCAAGTTTTTTATAGACGAATCTCCCTCAAAGCCGTTTAACATGACTCACGAAATCGTAATGACACGATTGCAAACAAAACCAATCCCGCCCGTGGCATGGTTTGTTTGCAATCGTGTCATTAGATTTCGTGAGTCGTGTTTGGGGTACGCGAGTAAGCGTGGCTGGGGTAGTCACGTGGAGTCAGCATGGTGTGGAGGCTGGCGTCGGAGATGCTGGGTATTTAAACTAAGTTTGTAGTTGTGTACTCCTTTTGTTTAGCTAACCCAAGCTATAGGCTCTTCTATGGCTTACCTGTATGCCCCACCCAGGCTCTGACACATGGTCAGGGTGCTGTGGGAGGAGTGAGGAAAATAAGAAATGGGTTTTTGTAGTGGAGTAGTGACGGCCTGGCGCTGACTAGGCCTAGTGGTTACGGTGGCTGGACCTCCAGCCAGCTGTTTCTTGTGTTCCATCATTAGGGCGTTTAGGATTAAGGTGTTTCTAGAGTGTGTATATAGTGTTATGTTGAATAAATAGATATATTTTCCTAACTGGGAGTTTTGCCTAACCCTCTGTTAACCAACCCATTGAAGTAACACATACTGGTTTAGCGCTTCTCTTTTGACTGGGATAGCCTTGGGTGGCCTGTTTATGCTTGAGATGTGTGTGTAACTTTTACCTTTGCCCTAAGACAAGGCTCTAGCCCCCAGCTGTCCCACATTTCTGCGTATCATGGGTGTATTAGAGTGAAAGAGTGTACCAAAATGATGGTGAGTGTTTTATAGTGTAGGTGATTATATTAGAGTGAATGAGAGAGTACTAAAATGAAGGTGAGTGTAATATAGTGAAGTGAGTGTATTATAGTGAAGGTGAGATGATTATATAGTGAGGGTGTGTGTATTCTAGTGAAGATGGGTGTATTAGAGTGAAGGAGAGTGTACGAAAATGATGGTGAGGGTTTTATAGTGTAGGTGAGTGTATTAGAGAGAAGGAGAGTGAACTAAAAGAAGGTGAGTGTAATATAGTGAAGCTGAGTGTATTCTAGTGAAAGTGAGTGTATTATAGAGAAGGTGAGTGTACTAAAATGAGGTGAGTGTAATATAGTGAAGCCGAGTGTATTCTAGTGAAGGTGAGTGTATTATAGAGAAGGTGAGTGTACTAAAATGAAGGTTTACCTGGAGATTACCTAGAGTTTACCTGGAGAGGGTTTTGAGGGTCAACGCCCCCGCGGCCCTGTCTGAGACCAGACCTCATGGTGGATCAGGGTCTGATCAGCCAGACTGTTACTGCTGGCACCACGTAAGTTTACGAACTACAACCTGGTAGGTCAGGTACTGACTTTAGGTGCATTTCCAGTGCCTTCTTGAAGACAGCCAGGGGTCTATTGGTAATCCCCCTTATGTATGCTGGGACACTTATTATGTTGTCTCTCAGTGTACTCGTGGCGCCCCTGCTTTTCAACGGGGGAATGTTGCATCTCGTGCCGAGTCTTTTGCTTTCATATGGAGTGATTTTCTTGTGCAGGATTGGTACCAATCCCTCCAGCACCTTCCAAGTGTATATTATCACGAATCTCTCTCGCTTGCATTCCAGGGAATACAGATCAAGGGCCTTCAACCGTTCCCAGTAGTTTGGTGCCTTATACGTACTTTGTGTGCCGTGAAATTTCTTTGTACACTCTCAGGTCTGCAATTTCGCCAGCCTTGAAGGGGGCCGTGTAGTGTTATAGCGTATTTTAGAGAAGAGAGCACAAGCGATTTGAAGAGAATCATCATGGGCTTGGCGTCCCTAGTTTTGAAGGTTTTCCTTATCCATCCTATCACTTTCCTAGCAGAGGAGATAGATACATTGTTCTGGTCTTTGAAGGCGGATTCTCTGACATTATCACTCCCAGGTCCTTCACATTACATTTTCAGCTCTATTGTATGGTTAGAATTTTGTCGTATACCCTGGCACATTTTCAATTTCTTCAAGTTTCCCATATCTAAGTAGTTGAAATTTCTCCTCGTTGAACTTCATTTTGTTTGAGTGCCCCATTCGAAGGTTTGGTTGATGTCCGCTTGAAGTCTCTCGGTGTCTTCAGTGGAGGTACTGCCATGGTGATCCAGGTGTCATCCGCAAAGGAAGACTCGGAGCAATGGCTTACATCTCTGTCAGAAACGAGGATGAGGAATGAAATGGAAGCGAGTACTGTGCCTTGTGGAACAGAGATTTTTACTATGGCTGTCTGGGACTTTACTCTGTTTATATTACTCTTTGTGTTCTATTTGTTGTTTTTTTTTCAGGAAGTTGTAGATCCATCTACCAACTTTTCCCGTTATTTCTTTATCACGCATTTTTGTGTGCTATTACACCATGGTCACACTTGTCGAAAGCTTTAAGCAAAGTTTGTGTATACATCTGTACTTTGTTTTTCCTCTACAAAATCCAGGACCTTGTCATAGTGGTCCCGTAGCTTGGACAGGCAGGAGCGACCTGCTCTAAACCCATGTTGCCCTGGGTTGTGTAATTGATGGGTACTTAGGTGGGTGGCTATTTGCTTCTTAGAACTCTCTCAAAGACTTTCATGATATGGAATGTTAGTGCAATTGCTTTACTGCCATCTTTGTGGAGTGGGGCTATGTCTGTTGTTTTTAGTGTGTGTGGGTTGATCCCTGTGTCCATGCTCCCTCTCCATAAAATGCTGAAGGCACGCAAAATGGGCCTGGAACAAAGCGCATTGGCATGTCATCAATTGCCTCTTCAAAGTCCTTGGGAGCTAGAATAATATCCAATATTTTTGGGATAACCAAATTTTGGGTTTCGTTCACAAAGAATTCGTTTGGATTGTCGACCCTTAGTCTGGGCAGTGGCTCGCTGAACACTGAATCATACTGGAACCTTAGTATCTCACTCATTTCTTGGCTGTCATCTGTGTATGTCCCATCCCGCCTAAGCAGGGTCCCAATACTGGATGTTGTTTTTCTTTTAGATCTGGCATAAAAGAAGAAGTATTTTTTTTTCAATTCCACTTATGGCTTTTAGTTTTTCCTGTGATTCTTGTCTCCTATAAGATTCCTTCAGCTTAAGTTTGATATTTGCAATTTCACTGACTAGTGCTTCCCTTCGTATTACAGATATATTGGCCCCACTCAAGAACTCTTTGACTCGTCGCCTTCGTCTGTATAGGGAACGTTTCTCTCTTTCTAGTTGTTCATCTTCTCTTTCTCTTTCTTAATGGAATGTGTCTTGAGCAGATCTCATGAACCACAGAATTCATTTTTTCAAGGCAAATGTTCGGATCCGTGTTGTTTAGGATATCTTCTCAGCTTGTTTCATTTAGGACATGGTTTACTTCATCCCATTGTATGTTTTTGTTATTGAAATTGAATTTTGTGAAGAGACCATCATGACTGCTCACATTTTGCTGGTCATGAGCCCTGTGCATACATGTCTGTACCTCTGTTATGTTGTGATCTGAGTGTATTTTCTTTAATACAGTTATATTACGTATCAGACCGTCATTTTTAGTGAAGATGACGTCCAATGTATTTTCTAGTCTTGTAGGCTCTACTATTTGCTGGTTTAAAGTGAATTTGGTGCAGAGATTTAATAGTTCATGTGTGTGTGAATTTTCATCTGAGCTGTCTCCCGGAGTGATCTCTGCTAATACATTGTTTGTTATACTCGTCTATTTTAGGTGCCTCAAGTTGAAATCTCCTAGCAGTAAAGATGTTTGGGGACAGAGTTGGGAGATTTTCCAGACAGTGGTCAATTTTCTCAAGCTGCCTGGAATTGGTGGGAAGTTGCATCTGGAGGCTTGATACTACCACAATGACAAGGTTTTGCTTTTCAATCTTTGACTCCAAAACTTCAACTACATCAATGAGGTGTTTAGTAGTTCTGCGCAAATGTCATACAGGACAATATATTCCTTGTTGCTGTGTTTAGTCTGACGCATCTGAATAGGTTTATAACCTGGGATCCATATTTCGTTGTCATTATGATCCTTTATGTGGGTCTCTGTGAATGCTGCAAACATTGCATTTGACTCCATGAGCAGTCCCTTGATGTAAGGAATTTTGTTGTTTTTAACGGCATTAGACCCTGTATGTTTGCAAAGACAAATGTCGTTGTATTGGTGGAATTTAGGGGGGGTTTATTTGCTGGCTCTAATATCTTTTGCTCTGGAGTAGAGGCCAATGTCCGTGCCTCTGCTCCAGAAGTGTTTTAAGGTGGTGTAGGATTATTGTCATTTCTTGCCAGTCTTTTTTTCCCTCCTGGCCCTAAAAAACCTCTGTCTCTGGTGAGGTTGTGGCTCTTCTCTTTTATTTCCCATAGTCTGGCTGCTCTGTGTCTTCTAGTTCCTTTTATATGATGTGCCTGGCAATATGCATTGTAGCATTTTCTTTCATGGATTGATGAGTGGCACATTTTTGGATCAAATAAGTTACAAGAGGGGAAGTTGCACTCTCCCCTTGTCATGTGGGTGCGGCATTTTTTGGGATGGTCAAAGGTGCATGTCCCACCTGTTATACCAGATATACCATGCCTGCAGATACCCAAGGCATAGCTTTAACATAGATTGTAATTCTGTTTGCTTGGAGTTATTGTAGATGCGTTCGCTGCTGGTGCATTTATTTTTCCTGTTTCCTCCCTATCTTTCACCCCTGTATGGACATCAGTGTTTCCACCAGGTTTTGCTGGTAGTGTGTCGACACTATTCCTTGAGGCATCATCCCACTTTGAACCATCTCAAGCATAGTATTTATATTTTGAAACCTCTGTGAAGGCTTACTCAGCCCTGTAACAACTTCAGTCAGTATTACTCAGGCTGGCTCCTCCTCAGGAAAATTAATGAATAGAAAAAGAAATAATAACAGACAAACATAAACACTTTATTATATAGAAAATATAAAATATAAAACACTTAAATATGAAATATTAATCCTACATTAAAGAAAATGAAAAATGAAAAATATAAATGAAAACTGAATTCAACGCTAATATACATAGGGGTGTCTGGTGTTGGTGACACTGAGTGTTGTTGAAACCGTAGCAGTTGCTGATGATAGGGGGGGGGGTCGCAGGTGTTGGTTACAACCCACCGGTTCGTTCACCATATACCCTTGAGTATTCTATCCCGATGACAGGAAAGCAGGTTCTTTACCGCTGCAATGATGGGGGTTACGTCCTGCACATTTCATACCAGGTGCACAGGTAATTAAATCCAAAAAGGGGAAGTTCAGGACTTTAGTCATCTCCATCAGTTCTTCTCGTTGATTGACAGGTGACCCTCTGTCATCCAAGCTGAAAAGAGAGAAGGCTACCCACTGCTTAAAAAATCATCTCCATGATAAGTACAATAACTAAAAGATGTGGTGATTATTACAACAGTCAACTTAGAGCAAGACTGAAAGGACTAAGTTTATTATTGGTCAAAAGTGAAGCTTTTTAACCAATAAAATCCCCTAGAATAAAAGGCAGGCATGTACTTACAGTAGTGTTGGGAGCTGTGAGTCGAGTGATTTTCTGTTTTGACCAGAGCCCCCCACGTCACCTTTCGGGGGGGGAAGGAGGGGAAGGATGCGGGGGGCTAAAAGACCT
>NC_069408.1:52749102-52792071 GCF_026875155.1 Cherax quadricarinatus | reverse complement strand
TAATTCGCGCTTCAATCCCCTACGGACAACGTATGCTCCACTAGGTAACCCCCCCTCCCCCCACCACATCAACACCCCAATATCTCGCAATACATTCCCCAGCACACGCAGCACACAACCCGCCCCTCTCGGTTCGACATCACACCACTCTAATCACAACAACAGTTCCAAACACCTCCTATTTCAGGTATAGCGCAGGCAAAACCTCTCAAGTGATACAGCAAACCTCTCTGACAAAAACTACTTTTAATTTACCCTGATATTGCAGTTCGGCATGTAAACTCCCACGAAACTAAACTCGACTCTCACCCCAGAAACTCCATCCACCCTCAACGATCCTCCCACCCCCCCTCTCCAACCGATGACATCGCAAGGGGCTGGGCTCCTTACCGCAACTGCTCCATCCACCTTTCAATTGCAAACCACTGTTACAACATCCGATATTCCTTTCAACCCTCAACACATCTACCAGCCCCTGTGATTATGCTCTTGGCAAAAAGCATATGTCAACATCAAACCGCCTTAAAAACCACCCCAACCAAACTTTCTTGACACCTCATCTTATTCCATTAACTTAAGCGTGAACACATCTGAAAATTACAGAAGGGGCGGCTTTCCCCTATGCCTCTGGGATTTACACCACTGCACTTTTCATATTACGTGTTCCTTTGGCCACTCTAGTTTTCCTATGCAGCACCACCCCCCCTCCCGGTCCCAATTTGCAACTCAGGCACATCCCTCTTACCACTATGTGTCCCGGCTCCACAAACCGCTGCCCATGACTTCTTCCCCGGCCTCTGCCCCGGGTAAAGACCTCATCTATCTTCTGATGCGGCAGTTCGTTCCTTAGACCTCACACTTCACACCTAACACCCTCAGACAGATCCTCCTGGTGTCCCTCACGGCCACCACATGCTCCCGCCCAATGCTTACTCAAAAGTCCTTCCTCAACAATTTGTTTGTCCCTCCAAAGTTCCAGCATCACAGAACTGGAGGACTACCTTTGCCAGGGTTCCTCCTCATACCTTAAAATCCTTGATCACAATCTGGCCAATAACCCATCCCTGGGTTGAAGCATCTGGACGAAAGTCCTCCTCAATGTCACCATTCAACTCCCATCGACGCCCCTGGGAGAGTGACACAGGTCTCCGGCCGCCGCCGCCACCTCCCGGTCGACCTCTTCGCTCCAAGGTCAATCACCGGCCTCCCGAGCATCAGAGCCAGGCACCAAATTACACGACCGTGAATCACAATTGGAGTGTCCGAGAATTCGAGAAGCTCCGCCACCTAGGACACTGGGGCTGCCATGGTGCTCATAAAGCTACATAGACACATGTTTTTCCCGTTTGCCCATCATAGTACAACTAAACCAGTGTTCTACAACCGATCATTCGTAACAAGGATGGTATAGGCCTTGAGTTAAAAAGTCCCATTTTTAAGGTGTAAGAACCTTCCGCATTCCTTCATATGGACCATCCCTCCCATTCCCCCATTGTTGCAGAATGCACAGTCCCCATAACTTCGAAAAAACTTCCTGCAGCCATAAGCCGTAGCCTCGAAGGGTACATTTTCCTCCTACACCATGTGAAGTACTTAGAGACGTCATTGAACACAACATCCTTTCGTTGAAATTTCACTCTCATGCGTTGTTCCTGTAATGCTCGACAATTCTTGTGTAGAAATCGCCTTTCGTAGACATTTTCACACAAAGATTCTGTTAACCAGTAAGGGCGACGCCCATAACAATTTCCTCGTTGGGAAACCAAATTATCCCTGAGTGATGTTATGGGAGAAGGTACGTTCATCGATCTCCACTTAACGTACCACGAACCAGCTCTATGCAGATATGTATTCACTCTCCCGGACTGTATGTTCCGCCATGTTATATCCCTACTGAGCAGCGCACTCCTCACTACTCAATGAGTTGTTGCTGACTAAGGTAGCTCGCCTGAAGAAGCAGAGGGGTGCCGAGACACAACGCACTCCACCTGGTCAGGCACGAATCCTGAAAAAAAAAAAAATTATATACTGTTAAATCTATGTTACTCTTGAGGTTACGTGTTATACCCCTTAAGGAATATCTTATAATTTTCACCATACCCTTTTTAAATTACACCAAATGGTTTTGTGCCACGTACCTTTTATATCCTAATCCCTCGTCCCCCCCTCCCATTCTCACACCCTTTTCCAATATTTCCATCCTTACCCATCTTTCTTCCTTACCCATCTTACCAAAGCTCTGGTCGTAAGAAGAAGAAGAAGTAGGGATAATTCAGTAATGGTCCCAGATTTTCGTTTAGCAGATTACAAAGGGCTTAGAGAACACTTATCTGTAGACTGGAGTAACGAAGAGAGCTATCAGTACGACAGCTTTCTTAACACAATACATGCTGCCCAAAGGACATTTATCCCAAATAAGGAAATTAGATCGAATAGAAATGACCTCAAATGGATGAATAATAGGCTCAGATATCTTTTAGAACAGAACAAAGGAATTTATAGGCGTATCAAAAGAAGTGAGGGTCATCTTATGAATGAATATATTGATATTAAGAGGGACATTTAAAAGGATAAGAATAGCTAACCATGACTATGAAATGGGACTATGGGATTCGAAAACTAACCCTACACGCTACACACTCTTACACAAATTATATAATTATTTATGCTGATTATTGTGTTCACCAATCCATGGGTGCAGCTGGTAGTGCGGCTGTTGTAAAGTAAAAGGACACAAGTGCAACTAATGTGACATTTTATTGCAGCAACGTTTCGCTCTCCAGGAGCTTTGTCAAGCCGTTACAAACAAAACATGGACACAGAGGATATATATGGGATTAGAGTGAGGTGTAATACTAGTGGTGGTAGCAGTAGTAGTAGTAGTGCTATAAGTTATAGTAGTAGAAGTAATATAATTTCCACATGAGTAAAAGGATATAAAAGCTATTACTTGGGTAGCATAAAAAATAAGTTAGGTAATATTTCTATTGGAGGTTGAATTAGAGAAGGTCTGTTTCAGTGTTCATCCTCTGTAATGTAATGAGAGACTATGTGATGGCAGGGTTTACTGTTTTCAGGATGATTCTTGCTAAGACTTCAGAGATGGTGAAGCTGCCTTTGTTTTGTTTAATTGTATTAGAAACAGCGATCAGTGCTGATTCAAGGCACTTGCGTATACGGAAATTAGTTTCTTTGATCACTAATTGAGCGTCCCTGAATTTCATAAGATGATTGGTTGAATTCCGGTGTTGTACACCTGCGTACAACAGTGCTGCTGTTGTCATACAGAGTGATCAGAGTGATGTCTCTTATAAGACACTGGAGCACGCATTAATAACTGGGTCTCTACCCGTCAATCAGAACTGTTAATCATACTCCTTGCGCTCAAATGTATCCAGGTATCTAAGGTTGACACTCTAATTGTAAATGATTCGCTATCGACAAACGCACTCAACTCATTAAGTATAAATTGTGTCGTGCTTGCGTCAGAAGCCAAACACAAATATTGTAGGATTGTGGACAGTATTATTATTATAATCAAAAAGAAGCGCTAAGCCACAAGGGCTATACAGCGCTGCTGTGGACAGTAGAGTCAGAGTGCACCTTCTGTGGATTTCCGTCTCATATTGGTCTTCAGATGCATGATTGAACTGATGATTTGGTTAGTTATATGCTTTCGAAGAGAGAGAGTAGATCACAATCTTGGCTTGTAAGTTAGCAGTTTGAGAACAATCATACGAAAAAAACTTCAACTGAACTTTATTAACTTAAGACTCAGGACGACTGACACCAGTCAGTCCATTTATCATCATTCTATCATGCAGAAGGAGCCACATATCTATGGTGCATCCAACAAAATAAGCCAACTCGTTGATGTTACTACTGCCCGGCTCCCGGCTGGTTACCAGTATCACTCAAAAATGTTCAAGATATGTCAAAGTACACTCGGATCATTGGAAGAGGTGTGGGATTTTAAGAAAACTAATCTAACACCAAGTGGGAGCTGTCATAGTTGCCTTTTGCTTATGATAATGTGCTTTTAGGGGATTCTGAAGAGTAGCTGCAGAGGTTGGTGAACGAATTTGGGAGGATATGTAAAAGAAAGAAATTAAAAGTGAACATTGGAAAGAGCAAAGTGTTGAGGATAAAAAATTAGGTAATGAAAGATTGGATACCAGATTGCAGGGAGTATTGAGGAAATGAATATGTTCAGATATTTGGAAGTGGACATGTCAGCAGATGAATCTATGAAATGCAAGGTGTACCATAGAATTTACCAGGGGAAAAAACATGAGTTGGTGCGCGGATGAGTCTGTGGAGACAAAAGACATTATCCATGGAAGCAAAGGAGGGAAAGTATGAGTATAGTGGTACCAATGCTCTGATATTGGTGAGAAGCCTAGGTGGTGAGTGTTGCAACAAGAAGGGGGGAGGCAGAGATGTCGTGTCTGTGGGCAATGTGGTGTGAATATTGTGCAGAAAACTCATAGCTTGAAGATTAGAAGTAGGTGCAGGGTTTCTAAATGAATTATTCAGTGGGTTGAGGAAGGGTTGTTGATGGGGTTCAAACATTTTAGAGAGCATGGACTAATGTAGAATGTCTTGGAGGGCATATAAATCTGTATTGGAAGGAATGTCAGGAAGGAGGAATCCTAATATTGGTTGGAGGGAAGGGCTAAAGTAGGTTTTTGTGTATGAGGGGCTTAGACTTCCAGCAAGCATGTGAGTGTTTTAGGTAGGAGCGAATGGAAGCAACTGGTTTAAATGACTTGATGTGCTATTGGAGTGATAGAACAAGGTAACATTTATGAAGGGATTCAGGGAAACCAGTTAGCCAGTCGTGAGCCATGGAGGTGGAAGGTACGGTGCCTGCACTCTGAAGGAGAAGTGGAAATATGTTGCAGTTTTTGAACTGCAGTGTTGGCATGCCTCTGGCAAGACAGTAATGGAGTAAGTGATGATGAAAGTGTTTCTTCTTTTTCAGGTAACCTGCCTCAGTGGGAAACAGCTGTTTTGTTAATAAACAATTATAAAAAATAACGAAAAGTGGATAAAAACTGTAAAGAATGATATACATATATATATTAATATATATATATATATATATTATATATATATATATATATATATATATATATATATATATATATATATATGTGTGCTGAATATGTAAAACTGGTCAATTAGCAAGAACTCATTTAAAATTAAGTCCTTTCTAAAGTTTTCTCTTATACGTTTAAAGATATATTATTTTCATTAATGTTAATGTAAAAAAAATTAATTTTGCACCAAAGAATCTTAGAAAACTTATCTAACCTTATTATAACAAGAGCAATTTATTTTAACCTAACCCAACTAAATATATTTTAGATTTGTTTACAATAATTTAATACTAAACAAATACAGTGAAATATATTTTTTTCGTTAGGTTCAGAATTATTTTGGCGAATTATTGCATACACAAATTTTCACTTGTCCTATATGGCAAGATGAGCGTTGCTATTTAAGCCAAGATCGCAAGTTCTGCCTATTCGGCACGACATATATATATATATATATATATATTATATATATATATATTTATATATATATATATATATATATATATATATACATATATATATATATATATATATATATATATATATATAATATATATATATATATATATTATATATATATATATATATATATACATATATATATATATATATATATATATATATATATATATATATATATATATTTAATATAGGATGGGGTCCACTCTGGTGTAAATTGTGGGGACCCATAGCCTCGGAGAAGTGGATAAAAAAGGCTTCAAGGAAGAATATTTGGATTTCTTCCTGAAGCCATTTGAATATTCCACTTCCCCTACCCACCCATCTTTTAAACTATTTTTTTTTACCAATAGGAATATTTTATTACATAATATGGTACAGAAGATTTAAGAGATACATTGTTGATATAAAGGTGGCATATACGGTACATGTTGTTACGTGTGTATCACCGATTATAAGGCGAAAATCTCATCCAGCTCCTCAGAGCTGGGGCGTGTGCCCAAAATGCAGCATGCATTACCCCTTTGAACAGCCGCACTGAGCCGCTGGAACAGAAAACTAGCTGCCCTGGGATCCCTAGTTACCCTGATGAGTCTTTTTCCCAGCTCCTTAAGGAATTTAGATGCACTCTTTCCCAATGAGCCAAGGGTCTCTGAGCCTATGGGAACAAACATATAATGATGGGCAAGTTCTCCATATTTTCTAGACTTTTGGGACTCCCTAAAGCTGGCAGCTGCCTCTCCTTCCTCCCTGGTGTATTGGAGATAGGTATCAGCCAAGGTAGATGCACATGTATAGTCCCACACCACCTGCTTCCCATCTGTCCAGGCTTGAAGGGTGATACCATCTGGACGCTTCTGGCTGCCGTCAGATCTGCATAGTTGCGGTGGCTCCCTTACTGCTGGGCATCCAGCTGTTGTGAGGCTCCTCTTGATAATGTTATTAACCTCCTCATGTCTTGCAATCTTTCCCTCGGATTTACGGCACACAAGACCATGGTACCCGAATCGGTCTGCTGCTTCACTGCCACAAATACACCTGTGTTCGGCGAGAATAGGGGCGGCAAGTCGAAGGGCAACACCGATGCGGATGGTCTGTGGGTCGAGGCGTGTGCCAAGGCTGGAGTTGGGAACAGCCAACAGAAAGTCCCCAGCATGAGGGGCTCTCACTGCCAGCAGGCGGGCTCTATCCTTCCCTGATATATATATATATATATATATATATATATATATATTTATATATATATATATATATATATATATATATATATATATATATATATATATATATATATATATATATATATATATATGTCGTGCCGAATAGGCAGAATTTGCTATCTTGGCTTAAATAGCAACGTTCATCTTGCCATATAGGACAAGTGAAAATTTGTGTATGCAATAATTTCGCCAAAATCATTCTGAACCTAACGAAAAAAATATATATCACTGTGTTTGTTTAGTATTAAATTACTGTAAACAAATCTAAAATATATTTAGTTGGGTTAGGCTAAAATAAATTGTTCTTGTTATAATAAGGTTAGGTAAGTTTTCTAAGATTCTTTTGGTGCAAAATTAAAAATTTTTACATTAACATTAATGAAAAAAATATATCTTTAAACGTATAAGAGAAAATTTTAGAAAGGACTTAATTTTAAATGAGTTCTTGCTAATTGACCAGTTTTGCATATTCGGCACGAATATAATATATATATATATATATATATATATATATATATATATATATATATATATATATATATTATATATATATAATATATATATTATATATATATATACCTAAAAAGGATAAAGTATAAAATAAATAGAAATAAAAAATAGCAAAAATTAATAAATAAAACATAACTGAAAAAATAATCAAAAGTAATTATGAAAATGAAGAAAAATAATAAAACTTAAAGTTAAACAAAATTAATTATAAATAAAAGTATGTTTTATGTACAAAATATTTTAAATCCAGGTAAAATTAAAGAAAATAATAAATTTTAAACAGTATTTTTAGTCAATAATTAATATTGTGTTGATGTGAAGGAAATAAAGTTTTAAACACCATTAATTTTGAAGGAGAGTAAATAATTACTGGTAATGTAGAGTATACATTGTCCATGAGACAAACTGTAGACTGACAGCAGCTCTCAGCTATTCTGTCTGACATTATCTTCTGACAGTTACTGGTAATGTACAGTATACATTGTCCATGAGACAAACTGTAGACTGACAGCAGCTCTCAGCTATTCTGTCTGACATTATCTTCTGACAAGTTACTGGTAATGTACAGTATACATTGTCCATGAGACAAACTGTAGACTGACAGCAGCTCTCAGCTATTCTGTCTGACATTATCTTCTGACAGTTACTGGTAATGTAGAGTATACATTGTCCATGAGACAAACTGTAGACTGACAGCAGCTCTCAGCTATTCTGTCTGACATTATCTTCTGACAGTTACTGGTAATGTACAGTATACATTGTCCATGAGACAAACTGTAGACTGACAGCAGCTCTCAGCTATTCTGTCTGACATTATCTTCTGACAGTTACTGGTAATGTAGAGTATACATTGTCCATGAGACAAACTGTAGACTGACAGCAGCTCTCAGCTATTCTGTCTGACATTATCTTCTGACAGTTACTGGTAATGTACAGTATACATTGTCCATGAGACAAACTGTAGACTGACAGCAGCTCTCAGCTATTCTGTCTGACATTATCTTCTGACAGTTACTGGTAATGTAGAGTATACATTGTCCATGAGACAAACTGTAGACTGACAGCAGCTCTCAGCTATTCTGTCTGTCATTATCTTCTGACAGGTTTCTGGTTTTTGTAGAGTATACATTGTCCATGGGCAAACTTTAGACTGACAGCAGCCTCAGCTTTTCTGTCTGACATTATCTTTTGCAGTTTTTGGTAATGGGGACAGTAACATTGTCCATGAACAAAATGTAGACCCGACAGCAGCTCTCAGAAATTTTGTCTTTTCATTATCTTTGACAGTCAAACAAATACCCCGAAAAACCCCCCGTGGAGGTGGCTTTCTCAGAGTTAAAGGTTTTTTTTCCCAAATTAATTTTTACATGGGAAGGGCGTGCCTTAGCATGACAACACAAAAGGGAGGACAAAATAATCCTGCGGGGCATCTTTACTGGCGAAACCCCTCATCCCCGCGAGGGGACTCCCCTTTACTGGGGGAGGCACTTTATCACTTGGGGAGGGAAATCATTACCTTTTCGAGGCCCCTCATTATTGGGGAGGCAATTTATTACTGGCGAGGGGGCTCATTTTGGGCGAGGCCTTTATTAATGGGGAGGAAATCATTTTCTGGGAGGCACTCATCACGGGGGGGCACTCATTACTGCAGGCACTCAAATTTCTTGCGAAGCACTCATTTTGGAGAGGCCCCTCATCTCTGGGGAGGCACTCTCTTGGCGGGAAACACTCATCACGGGGAGGCACTTTATCAATGGCGAGGACTCATCTCTGGGAGGCACTCCTTGGCGAAGGGACTTATCACTGGGGAGGCACTCATCCTGGCGAAGCACTTTTATCACTGGCGAGGCACTCATCTTGGCGAAGCACTCATACTGGTGAGGCAATTTATCAAATGGGGAGGGAATCATCATCCTGTGTGGGGGCAAGAAATTTATGGAGCATTTTCTTCATCCCAGGAATTTTTATCCCCTTTAACCTTCAAATTTTTAAAAACCCCCCTTGGCAATCCACTGTTTTCAAACTTTCCCCCCGAATCCTCTTTTATCAGTCCATATTTTCTTCCAAAATTTTTGACAGAGACTTTATTTACGAAGGTTAAAAATTTGGGCTTTTTTCTCCCCATCCTTCTTTTTTAAGCTGAGCTAGAGATTAAATTTGGTCCTCCCGGACAACCAAAATAGGCCCCAAAATTTTTTAAAAGGGATGATGGATAATATCACCTAAAAAATTTAAAAATTTAAAAATACTTGGGTGCTTTCCCTGGATAGTAAAAGGGCTCAGGAGGGGAGTGGGAAAATTCGTTTCCTGTATTTCTTCGATTTTGCCCCGGCTTTTCGGTAATCCAAAAAACGATTGGTTTAAAAGTTTAAAATTAAGTGGGTCAAAAGCTCTTTTTTAATTTATGAATTATCCTTTTTTAAAATCTCCCCTGCATTACAAACCCTTTTCTATAAATTTTGTTTTAGGCCCAATGGTCAACTTAAAATTTAAAGGGCCCAAGGCATTTGTTGAGAAAAACACAGTTTTTAAAAAAATCATTTAACGTGAGTTACCCCTACAAGACATCCCCGAGGAAAAAAGGTGGGATCAAAGGACATCAAAGTGGGATAGGGGGAAACCCCCAGCACCCTCAAGTTATTTAAAAAAGACCGCTTCTTTCACAAAATAGAAAAGGGATGCCTCGTGAGTAGCCTTTTTTGGCACACACAGTTTTTGGGCTTTAAGGGTTTAAAGCGGATACAATGGAATTTTCTCCAGACCCACCTCCAGCCCGCTATAAGGGCTTGAAAAGGCCTGTAAAGTTCCCGAAGGGGAAAAATAAGAATTTGTGACGAACCCATGCGAAGAAACTGATTCTGACAGAAACCTTTTAGCAGAGACCTGCTGGGTTCCCCCCTATCCCCCTTGTCCGATTTTCCGCTCCGGGCCCCAAATGGTGATCTCTTCTTACCCCACCTGGCAAAACCCTTTTTAGCTAAAAAGCATGGTTGCCTCCAATCAACTTCAAAGGGCCCGGCGGCTTCTACCTCACGATTGGTGGCCCCCAACCAGCCCCAAGCGTGGCGGCCTCCAACTCCCGCATTTCCAACTCAGCTCCAAACCCCTTTGCGGCCCTTCCCCCTTGATTGGTGGAAATCCCCTCTTTTGCCCCCAAGCCTGGGGCTTCCACCCACGATTGGGGGCCTCCCCAAAACCCGCCTTTCCCCTCAGCGTCAGTAGCGGGTTCCCAAACCCCATGATTGGTGGAAATCCCTCTTTGCCTCACGCCCTTTAGGCCTCCCCGTCAGCCCCATGCCCCTTTAGGCCTCCAGGTCAGCCTATGCCTTTGGGGACCCCAGGGAAACCTCATCCCGGTAGCCTCCCCCTTTAGCCTCCCCGGGCCCGGCGGGTTTTCCAATGAGCCGCAAGTCCTGGGGGCCTCCCCGGTCCCCCCCATAGCGGGCCCCTTTGATTTAGCCTCACGCCTGGCACCTCCCAAAACGGCCTACGCCTGGCGGCCTCCAAATTTAACTCCCGCCTGGGGGTCTCAAAATAAGCCTTCCAAAGCCCGGCCCTCCCGCTCGGCCTCACATCTGGCCCGTCTCCAGCTCGGCCTCACGCCTGGAGTCCCCAGCTCGGCCCCACCCCCTGGCGGCCTCAAACTCGGCCTCACCCCCTGGCAGTCTCCCAAGCTCGGCCCTTCCCCCTGGCGGCCCCCCCAGCTCGGCCCCACGCCTGGGGGGCCCCAGCTTCCCTCCGCCCCGGCCCGGGCCTTTTAAACTCGGCCTCACGCCGGCCCTCTCTAACTCGGTTCACGCCTGGCGGCCTCCACCCCGGCCCTTACGCTTGGCGGCCTTTCCAATTTGGCCTTACGCTGGCGGCCTCCAGCTTTGGCCTTTTACGCCTGGCAAATTTTTAATGGCCCTTTACCCTGGCGGCCCCCAAAAAGGCCCTTTCGCCCGGGGGCCTCCAGCTTCCCGGGCCTTTACGCTTGGCAGCTCCAACTCAGCTTCACCCTTTTCGGCCTCCCGTCGGCCCTTTCCCTTGGGGGCCCCCAGCTCGCCTTCGGGCCCGGCGGGGTTTTAGTCAGAATTTCGCCCCGAGGTCTCCACTGAGCTTTTTCCACCTTTTAAGGCTTCCTTTTGGTTCAGTTTTTCCCGAAGGTTCTTGTATAGTGTAAATCCCTTTTGGTGGCCCCGTTCTTGGCCAAAATTCCCCGGGGGCAATTAGGTTATTGGCCACTTCTAGGCCCTTAAAAAGATAATTTTTCGAATTCTGGAGTTAAATTTATTCTTTCGGGTAAATTTATTTTTGTAATTAATTTAAATGTTTTCGGGACGAGAAAACGCTGGGTATCTTTGTTAAAAAAAAGCAGGTTTCTTGGAATACCCCCTAATATTTATATATATAAATATTATATATTATAAAATATTTATATATTTAAAAAAAATATATATATATAAAATATTTTTATTATATATATATATTTACACAACGGAGTGAAGTGACTTTTTTTAGTGATGTGGAATTTTTAGTGGGGTTTGTGTATTTTAGTGAAGATGAGTGTTTTTTAGTTTAAGATGAGTGTATTATAGGATTTAATTTTTCATTTTTAAAAATGAAGGTGAATTATTTTTATTTAAATGAATGTATTATAGTAGATGAGTGTATTAAAAGGGAAAATGGGTGTATTTTAGTGAAAAATGAGTGTATTATAGTGAAAAATGATTTTTAAATTTAATGAAGATGAGTGTATTATTAAAAGAAGGGTGAGTGTTTTATAGTTTAAGATGAATGTATTATAGTGAAGAGGAAAGTTTTATAGTGAAGATGTTGGGATTATAGTGAAATGAGTGTATTAAATGAAGAAATTTTGAATTTTTAAAGAAGATGCGGTATTGTAGTGAAGTGAATGTTCAGTTTTCAGTGGTCAGTGTCACGTGAGGTCCCGACCCCGAGTGCTTTGGGGATTAGCGGGACGGTTTTTCCAAAACTTGGGTTTCTTCGCAGTGTTTTAAAAAAATGAGTTTTTGGGGAGTTGGGAAAGGGGGAGGTCTTTCTTTCCCCCAGGAGGAATTAAAGGGGCCCGAAGGTCCCCCTCAAAGGGCCTGGGAGAGAGTGTTATGGGTTTGGGGATGTGGGGAATGAAGGTTTCTTGCAGTGAGGTGCAGTCTGTCTCTCACTGTGGAGGAGGCTGTAGTTGGGGAAGGTAGCAACGGGTACCAGCAGTGAGGTGCAGCCCAGCACCTGCTAAAGTGGCGAGTTGTTCACAGTAAGGGAGGCGCATCAGAGTAAGGAAAGTTAAGAGTGAAGATTGAAGGTAGGAAAATCGCTTCTCTGTTCTCCAGGATGAATGTACTTCAGTGGCCAGTGAAGGAAAGGGTACTACTGCCCCTGCAAATTTGAAGGTAAGCGCTTTCTTGTGGTTGGTGACTCTCAGGTAAGATATGTTGCCCGTGCTTTTTTTTAATAGGAATAAGAAGATGAGAGATAGAGTGTGCTTTCCCTGGAGCGGTGTTGGGGAACATTGTCAACAGACGGGATAATTATCATGTCAGGTAATGGGAACAAGCCCATTATCTGTCTCAGTGCTGGTGGAAATGATATTGGGGAAGGGTAGGAGAGAAGGGGGCTGCTAGATAATTTACAGGTCAGCTATAGATTTCATTAAGTCTAAGGGAGGGATCCCAATCATATGTAGCATCTTGCCTAAGAAGGGGAGTAGGAAATGAATGGTTGTCTAGGGCAATTGGTGTAAATTGTGGCTAGACAGATACTGCAAGGAACTTGCAATCCCATTCATTGACAACTGGAACAACTTTTTATGGCAAACATGATATGTATGCAAGGGATGGGGTACATCTCTCTGGGGCAGGGGTGGTAGCATTGCAGACTCGATTGATAAGGCCTTTGGTGAAATCCCTATGATTTTAAACTGAGGGGAAGATAGAGGTATGGGTGTGTGTGGGAACAAGTAGGTTTGCAACACTAGGGTTGGAAACAGTAAATGTATAAAAGGCATTCAGCATGAAGTTATAAATAAAGACAATAGAACAGGTCAGAAAACAAAGGGGGACAGCAGAGGGCAGCAAGGGACTCCCTCCCTTAAGGTTTTACTATACTAATAGCAGGAGTGTTAGAAATAAGATAGATGAGCTAAGATTAATTGCAAGTGCAGGAAACATAGATATTATTGCTATAACAGAGAACCGGGCTCAAATCTGAAAGATGGGAGAGATGCCATCTGAATGTCACATACAAGGCTATAAATTATTCCACACTGACAGGGTCAACAGGAAAGGTGGTGGATAGTAGCGATGTATGTCAGAGACAATTTAAATTTTTTGGTTAGACAAGATTTTAAAAATTAGAAGCGTCAGCCACTGAAATCTGTTTGGTTACAGCTTCTCGAGGGCCGAGAAAAAACTAATTTTGGGTGTGATTTACAGGGCCCCAAATTCTTGATAGGGAGTGCAGTAAACTTTTTATGGGACGAAATTCGTAAGGCATCTACATACAAAATGTTGTGCTAATGGGAGATTTCAACTATGACAGATTGACTGGAGCAATTTGACAGGAAATTTAGAGTCGGGTGACTTTCTTGATACGATTTCCCGGATTTTTTTTTAAAACAGTTTTGTGACAGAGCCAACTAGGGGAAATAACCTCCTTGACTTGGTTCTTGCCAGTAGGGAAAACACTAATTAAATAATCTTGAGGTTAATGATGAGCTTGGGGAGAGTGATCACAAATCACTCAGGTTTTAACATATCATGGAATTCCCCTAATAATGGCAATCAAGTCTCCGTCCCTGACTTTCGCTTGGCTGATTGTCATAGGACTGAAAAATTACTTAGGTGGGCTGAACTGGAAGACCTGACTAGGGGTCAGGTAGGTGGTGATGGTTGCCCATATGATGCTTTCCCGGGCATAGTTCTAGCTGCTCAGTCAAATTTTGTTCCAAATAGGGAAATCAGATCAAACAAAAATGATCCTAAATGGATGAACAATAGATTAAAAAATCTGATTGGTCAAAAGAGAGGCATATATAGGCAAATCAAAAGAGGAGAGGGGCAATTAAGGAAATCGATATATTCAGTTAAAGAGAGAAATAAAAAAGGGAATTTTGAAAAGCAAAAAGAGATTATGAGGTTAAAGTTGCAAGAGAATCGAAGACTAACCCAAAAGGATTCTTTCAGGTATACAGAAGTAAGATCAGGGACAAGAAGGCCCACTCAAAAGTTCCTCGGGTCAGCTCACTGACAGTGATAAGGAAATGTGTAGAATTTTTAACACATACTTCCTCTCAGTTTTTTACACAGGAGGATACCAGTGATATTCCAGTAAAGATAAATTATGTAGAACAGGACGATAATAAACTGTGCACTATTAGGGTCACAAGTGACATGGTCCTTAGGCAAATAGATAAATTAAAACCTAACAAATCCCAGGCCCTGATGAACTGTATGCAAGGGTTCTAAAGGAATGTAAAGAGGAGCTTAGCACACCTTTGGCTAATCTTTTCAACATATCACTACAAACTGGGGATGGTGCCAGATAAGTGGAAAATGGCAAATGTGATACCTATTTTCAAACAGGTGAAGTCCTTAGCTTCGAAAATTTGGGCCAATAAGCTAACCTCTAGTGGGAAAAATTTTTGAATAAAAATTGCCGGGCCCGTTCGTAGCCACCTTGAAAAGCATAAATTAAAACAACGAATTCAGCATGGTTTTACAAAGGGGGGTTCCCGCCTTTACGAATTTATTAACTTTTTTTTATAAGGATTTGAGGAGGTAGACATGGTAAAGAATATGATATTGTGTATAGGATTCGTAAGGCTTTTGACAGGGGTCCCATCGGACTATTTAGGGAAAATTAAAGCACATGGAAAAGGAGGAGAAATTTTTTTTTCCCGGATGAGGCATGGTTTACAAATAGGCAGCGGAGTTTGCATAAATGGGGGGAAATCAGGTGGGGAAGGCAAGCGGGTTTTACGGGCGGAAACTCAGACCTGAGTTTGTCAGTGTCTAATGCAGACACACAACCTCAGTTCAATGTCGAAATTCTTTACGTCTAGGCTATGTTCTGTGAACAGAGTTACACAGAACAAACAACAAGAAAGAGACGATCTTCCAACATGGGCCAGCAAGGGAGAGCTAGAGAGGAACGTCTTGTTAGAAGCAACGTCAAACAGACAAGAGCTGGCGCAGGCCAGACCCACTCTCACTCCTGGTGAGGGGTGATCAACTCCACCCTGATCACGTGACTCTCCGTGGACTGCTGCTGCCCAGCAACACAGAAGCCAGCAGCGAAACAAGCAGAGTAAAAAATTACAGTAGTTAGACAATGCTGTCAGCTGTTTAACACTCGAACTATGAGCACTGAATATATAAATGTTACATCTTACCTAATATATTAAACTAAGTCAAAAAATATGTAAAGCACTATAGTTGCAATTTTTAACTAATATGCAAATAAGCAATATAAATTTATGATGAGGTAACATAATTGTGTCCATTTCAAGGTGGTCGCAATACGGAGGCACTCATTCTGGCAATGCACTCATCTCTGGCGAGGCAATCATCTCTGGCGTGGCACGCATCTCTGGGCGAGGCACTCATCATGGCGAGGCACCTCATCTCTGGGGTGGCGAGGCATCATCACTGTGTGGTCATGATTCATGGAAGCACTTTTCTTGCATCTAGGAATTTCATCCCTTGAACCTTCATCTTTGAAACCCCATCTGCAATCACTGTATCAAAACTTTCCCCAGAATCCTCTTCATCTGTCATATTTTTCTCCAACATTTTTGACAGAGAATTTTATGACGAGGTTAAATTCGGAGCTGTTTCTCTGCATCCTTCTTCATAAGTGAGCTAGAGATAATTAGGTCCTCTGGACAACCAATATAGGCCAGGCCATTTCCACAGGTTATGATGGATAAAAATCTCTTAAAGATAAACATCAAAACTACTGATGCTTTCCTGGATAGTGAGACTCAGGAGGGTAGTTGGCAACTTCGTGTCCTGTATATTCTTCGATAGCTCCCAGGCTCTCGCTAATCCCAAAATCGATAATGTTTACAGTAAAATTTACGTGGATCATGCTCATTCTGAATCATGAAATTCTCCATTTTTAAGATCTCCATGCATGACCCCCCCCCACAAAACCCTTGCTGTGAATTTCGTTCAGGCTAAGGTCAACGTATTAAGGCACGAAGGCATTGTTGAAGAGAACACAGTTCTAGAAATCATTCAGACGTGAGTTTACCCTACAAGACTCACGAGGATGGTGGGATCAAAGGACATACATAGTGGGATAGGGGCTCCACCAGCACCTCAAGTTACTTAAGAAAGACCGCTTCTTACACAAAACTAGATATAACTGCATGCCTCGTGAGTAGCCTTCCTTGGAAACACCACAGTTTGGTCTTCAAGGTTAATGCGGTTTACAATGCGAACTTAATCTACGACCTTCCTCCCAGCCAGATATAAGACTTGAACGGCCTGTAAGTCCTCGAAGGGATAATAATAGAGAAATTTGTGACAGAGCAACTATGCTGAAGAAACTGATTCTGACAGAAACCTTCAGCAGAGACATGCTGGTCTCTTCATCCACTTGTTGATTGCCGTCTCGGCCACACAACTGGTGATCTCTTCAGCTACATACTGGCACCTTTTAGCTACACGCCTGGTATCCTCCAACTCAACTTCAAGCCTGGCGCTTCTACCTCACGATTGGGCGCCTTCCAACTCAGCCTCAAGCGTGGCGGCCTACCAACCGTCTCAGCTGGCGGCCTCCAACTCAGCCTCCAGCTCAGCCTCAAAGCCTATGGCTTCCCCCTCATGATTGGGGACTTATCTTAGCCTCAAGCCTGCCGGCTTCCACCTCACGATTGGCGCCTTCAACTCAGCCTCCAGCTCAGCCTCAAGCCTAGCGGCTTCCACCTCATGATTGGTGGACTTCATCTTAGCCTCAAGCTGCGGGCTTCCACCTCACGATTTGCGGCCTCACTCAGCCTCCAGCCTCAGCTCAAAGCTAGCGGCTTCCACTCATGATTGGTGGACTCAATCTTAGCCTCACGCCTTGAGGCCTCCAGGTCAGCCTCATGCCTGGTGACATCAGGTAAGCCTCATGCCCGGTGGCATCCACGTCAGCCTCACGCATGGCGTCTCAGTGCGCCGCAAGTCTGGCGGCTCCAGCTTTTTCGGTTCTCCCGCATAGCGGCCTCTAGGATCAGCCTTCCTGCCCCTGGCAGCCTCCAACTCGGCCTCACGCCTGGCGGCCTCCAATTCAACCTCCTGCCTGGCGGCCTCTAGATAAGCCTCATGCCTGGCGGCCTCCAGCTCGGCCTCACACCTGGCAGTCTCCAGATCGACCTATGCTGGCAGTCTCAGCTCGGGCTCACGCCTGGCGGCCTCAAGCTCGGCCTCACGCCTGGCAGTCTCCAGGTCGGCCTCACGCCTGGCAGTCTCCAGGTCGGCCTCACGCCTGGCAGTCTCCAACTCGGCTTCACGCCTTGCAGTCTCCAACTCAGCTTCACGCCTCCCTTCTTTGCCTTTTTTTTTCCTTCTTTCGCGGCCTCCTAGCTCGGCCTTACGCCTGGCAGCCTCCAGCTCGGCTCTCGCCTGTCGGCCTCCAGATCGCCATCACGACTGGCGGCCTCCAGCTTGGCCTCACGCCTGGCAGTCTCTAACTCGGCTTCACGCCTGGCGGCCTCCAGCTTGGCCTTACGCTTGGCGGCCTCCAGCTCGGCCTCACGCCTGGCTGTCTCAACTCAGCTTCACGTGGCTGCCTCCAGCTCGGCCTCACGCTGGCCAGTCTCAAATCAGCTGACGCCTGGCGGCCTCCAGCTCGGCCTTACGCCTTCGGCTCCAGTCGGCCTTACGCCTTGCGGCCTCCAGCTCGGCCTTACGCCTTGCTGCCTCCTGCTCGGCTTACGCCTTGCGGCCTCCAGCTCGGCTTACGCCTTGGAGGCTTTCAGCTCAGAATTGCGCCTGGAGGTCTACAGCTGAGTTTACCAATCTTAAAGGCTCCCTCTTTGTCTTCATGTTTCCTGAAGGATTCTTGTATTGTGTCACTCCATTATGTGGCCACGTTCTTTGCCACATTACTGGGAAACACTAAAGAGTGGTGGCCTCGTTCTTGGCACATTCTGGTGCAATTAGGTATATTGGCCATCTTCTAGGCCTTAGAGATTTCTTACGACTTCTTGTGTATATTCATATTTACGGATAACTTCATTTTAGTAATTAATATTAATGTTGCGGTACGAGATAATGTGGTATCAGTAGTAAATAACTAGCAGGTTGCTTGGATTACCCATATATATATATATATATATATATATATAATATATACTATTTATAATACAATATATATATATATATATTATAATATATTATTAATTAGTTACTTATTAGCACAATGGCCGATTCACACAAGGCAGGGTGGCCGAAAAAGAAAAAGCTTTCACCATCATTCACTCCATCCACTGTTTGCCAGAAGGGTGCTTACACTACAGTTTTTAAACTGCAACTTAACCACCCCTCCTTCCAGAGTGCAGGCACTGTTCTTCCCATCTCCAGGACTCAAGTCCGGCCATGCGGTTTCCTGAATCACTTATAATGTTACTTTGCTCAACTCACAGCACGTCAAGTATTAAAAAAACATTTGTCTCCATCACTCTATCATAACACGCTCACGCATGCCTGCTTGGGAGTCCCATGCCACCTCGCACACAAAACCTACTTTCCACCTACTCCAACCCTTCCTAGGCCGACCCCTACCCGCCGTCCTTCCCACTACAGATGATACACTCTGAAGTTATCTGTTTCGCTCCATTCTCTCTACATGTCCGTAACAACCTCAACAACCCTTCTCAGCCTCTGGACAACAGTTTTGGTATCCGCACCTCTTCAACTTTACAAACTACGAATTCTCTGCTTTATTCAACCACACATGCCCTCAGACATGACATCTCCTCTGCCCCAGCCTTCTCCTCGCTGCAACATTCATCACCCATGCTTCACACCCATATAAGGAGCGTGGTAAAACTATACTCTCATACTTTCCCCTCTTTGCCTCCAAGGACAAAGTTCCTGCTATCCACAGACTCCTTTTAAAAAAATAAAAATTAAAAAAATTTAAAAAAAAAAAAAAAAAAAAAAAAAAAAAAAAAAAAAAAAAAAAAAAAAAAAAAAAAAAAAAAAAAAAAAAAAAAAAAAAAAAAAAATATAACAAAAAAAAAAAAAAAAAAAAAAAAATAAAAAAAAAAAAAAAAAAAAAAATGTGCACCACTCACTCTTTTTCCCTCATCACAATTCTATGATTCACCTCATCTTTCATAGACCCATCAGCTGACACGTCCACTCCACAAATATCTGATACGTTCACCTCCTCCATACTCTCTCCATCCAATCTGATATTCAATCTTTCATAACCTAATTCTTTTTGTGATCTCATAACCTTACTCTTTCCTGTATTCACCTTTTAATTTTCTTCTTTTTGCACACCCTTACCAAAATTCATCCACCAATCTCTGCAGCTTCTCTCAGAATCTCCCATGAGCACAGTGTCATCAGCAAAGAGCAGCTGTGACAAACTCCATCCTGTGGTGTTGATTTCTTTATTCTTTTTAAACTCCACGCCTCTTGCAGACCCTCGCATTTACTTCTCTTAATCCCATCTATAAAGTATATTAAACAACACGGTGACATCACCAAATCCTTGTCTAAGGCCTTACATTTTACTGGGAAAAAATTTCCCTCTTTTCTACATACTCTAACTGAGCCTCACTGTCCTATTAAAAACTCTTTCACTGCATTCTGTAACTACATCCTACACCATACACTTGCAACATCTGCCACATTGCCCCCCTATCCACCCTGTCATACGCCTTTTCCAAATCCATAAATGCCACAAAGGATCCTCTTTAGCCTTATCTAAATACTGTTCACTTATATGTTTCACTGTATATATATATATATATATATATCTATATATATATATATATATCATACACACATACGGAGTGAAGTGCAGGTATTATAGTGATGTGTGAATTATAGTGTGGGTTAGTGTATTATAGTGAAGATGAGTGTATTATAGTTTATCTGGAGTTTATCTGGAGAGAGTTCCGGGGATCAATGCCCCCGCGGCCCCCGCGGCCTCCTTAGGTCAGTGTCCCAGGATGCGACCCACACCAGTCGACTAACACCCAGGTACCCATTTTACTGATGGGGAACATAGACAACAGGTGGAAAGAAACACGTCCAATGTTTCTACTCTGGCTGGGAATCGAACCCAGGCTCTCACCGTGTGAAGATGAGTGTATTATAGTGAAGGTGTGTGAATTATAGTGAAGGTAAGTTGATTATAGTGAAGGTGTGTGTATTATAGTGAAGATGGGTTTATTAGAGTGCAGGAAAGTGTACTAAAATGATGGTGAGTGTTTTATAGTGTAGGTGAGTGTTTTATAGTGCAGGTGAGTGTTTTATAGTGTAGGTGAGTGTTTTATAGTGTAGATGAGTGTATTATGTAAAGGTGAGTGTAATTTAGTGAAGGTGAGTGTTTTAAGTGAAAGTGGGTGTTATTATAGTTAAGGTAAGTTGATTATAGTGAAGGTGTGTGTATTATAGTGAAGATGGGTTTATTAGAGTGCAGGAGAGTGTACTAAAATGATGGTGAGTGTTTTATAGTGTAGGTGAGTGTTTTATAGTGTAGGTGAGTGTTTTATAGTGTAGATGAGTGTATTATAGTGAAGATGAGTGTATTATAGTGAAGATGAATGTATTATAGCGAAGATGGTGTATTATAAATGTAAGAGAGTGTATTATATGAAGATGAATGTATTATTGTGAAGATAAGTGTATTATAGTGAAGGTGTGTGTATTACAGTGAAGGTGTGTGTATTATAGTGAAGGTGTGTGTATTATAGTGAAGATGAGTGTATTATAGTGAAGATGAATGTATTATAGTGAAGATGAATGTATTATAGTGAAGATAAGTGTATTATAGTGAAAGGTGTGTGTATATAGTGAGGTGTGTGTTATTATAGTGAAGGTGTGTGTATTATAGTGAAGATGAGTGTATTATAGTGAAGATGAATGTATTATAGTGAAGATAAGTGTATTATAGTGAAGGTGTGTGTATTATAGTGAAGGTGTGTGTATTATAGTGAAGATGAGTGTATTATAGTGAAGATGAGTGTATTATAGTGAAGATGAATGTATTATAGCGAAGATGAGTGTATTATAATGAAGATGAGTGTATTATAATGAAGATGAGTGTATTATAATGAAGATGAGTGTATTATAGTGAAGATGAATGTATTATAGCGAAGATGAGTGTATTATAATGAAGATGAGTGTATTATAATGAAGATGAGTGTATTATAGTGAAGATGAGTGTATTATAGTGAAGATAAGTGTATTATAGTGAAGGTGTGTGTATTATAGTGAAGGTGTGTGTATTATAGTGAAGATGGGTTGTTATGCAGGGTTCTGCATGACATCGTAATGTACACATAGTGGAGCAGTGTGCCATAATAGTATGAATGTTATAACTGTAAAGAATAATTTTATAATTCATAATGTGCATTTGGGGCACTGTAAAGTACTCTAACTGTAATTATAAAGAAATCCTTCTAGGGACTTATTTTCCAAGGGCGTTTGGGTAAAAAAAACATACCACGGGCGGGATTGAACCCGCGGTCAAAGAGTCTCAAAACTCCAGACGGTCGCGTTAGCCACTGGACCAGCTAGCCACAATAGGATTAGTCCAACTAGGTATATTTCTACACCATAGGAAGGTTAGCACAGGCACAACTGTGACCACAAATGCAAGTTTTTACAGACGAATCTCCAGCTAGCGTGGCCGTGACGAACTCTAGCTCAAGTCCCCTCAAAGCTGTTAACATGAATCGCGAAATTGTAATGACACGATTGCAAACAAACCAGTCCCGCCTGTGGCATGATTTCTTTGCAATCGTGTCATTACGATTTCGTGAGTCGTGTTTGGGTACGCGGAGTAAGCGTGGCTGGGGTAGTCACGTGGAGTCAGCATGGTGTGGAGGCTGGCGTCGGAGATTGTGAGGGAAAAGTTCAATAGATAGGAGTAGCGAGGGAGTATATAGTAACAATAGTTTCATTGCCGGCTGCTTGTTAAGGTAGGGTCAGTCTAGCTCCCGCTATCCCTTCCCCTCCCTCTTCCTCCCCCACGAAAGGTGACGTGTGGGGCTCCGGTCAAACAGTAAATCACTCGGCGCACAGCTCCCAACACTACTGTAAGTACACGCCTGATCATATTTTAGTAGACTATTGGTTGAAAGCTTCACTTTTTTGACATTTAACTTTGTTTCTTTCAGTCTTTATCTGTAAATTTTTTATTAATTCACCTATCTTTTAGGTATTGTATTATCATGGAGAGTGATTTCTCAAAGCAAGTGGGTAATCTCTCTCTCTTTTACAGCTGGAATGACTGAGTGGGTCACCTTGCCAACCAACGTGAAGGAATAGAAGGGACGGACTAACATCCGTGACATCCCATGTTTTAATCAACTTACCTGTTATGTAAGCCAACGCAGGACCTAACCCCTCATTATAGCAGTTGTAACGAACATGTTCCTGTCATCTGAGCAATTTATTCAGGTACAGTGTGAAGAACGAGCCGGTTCTGGTCACAACACCTTGATACCTCCCCACATCGCAAAGGCTACAGATTTCAACAAAACGCAGTGTCACAACCACTGACACCCATTACCACGATATACCTATATTAGCATTGAGTTCATATGATAATCCTTTATTTCTTTTCATTTTTCATTTTTCTTTCAAATAGGATCCATCCATGTTTTATTGTTTTGAAAAGTTTTTCCCCCTTTCTAAATAATAAAGTGTTTATCATTGTCTGTTATTATTTCTTTTTCTATCATTATTTTCTGAGGAGGAGCCAGCCTTGGTAATACTGACTGAAGTGGTTACAGGGCTGAGTAAGCTTTTCACAGTGCGACTTGCAGGATCAACTCGCTGAATCATGAATTCAAACTACATCTCGAATCTACCATTGGAACTTCAATGCGCATAACACCAGACGGTTACCTCCAGCCATGAGTAATCATTCTCTATGGTAGGACTACGGTACAGGTATTTAAAAGATTTGGTGATTTTTATAGTATCAATTTATTGTAAGATATTTTCAAGTCAGGCAGGATATAATATTAATTCTGCCACCTTTGGTTCGAGCCTGAAAACACTTTGGAGGATTAGACTCTAGGGACCCGAGATTTTCCAGTGACAATTTGTTTCTTTGAGCTCTTTATTATATCCAAGGGGAACTGTAGTAGTCACTAATTGATTTGTTGGTGAGAAGATTTGGGATGTCAAGTGACCCCATTCTACTTTTGGTTAGCTCAGAGCCGGCTTAGAACCTTCGTTTTAATTAATAATATTGTTTAATTGAAGCAGGGATCGAGCACTTGGTTTATTTACAGTTTAGCCGAGCAGGAATTGAAACCCTTCAGTTTTATTTTATACCAGTTTCTTTCCCTGATAGTTTTTATTCTTGCAAGCATGGAGGAAAAATTTTTTTTTAACCAGTTTTTTTTCTGGATGAACGCTGGATAGTAAGTTAGGAAATAACAGGAAAAATTTAGAACTTCATTATTGCTAAGAACCAGAGAAAGACTTGTAAGAGAGAGAATAGAGAGAGGAAAGAAGACAGAAAGGGAAGAGAAAAAGAAAAGGAGAGAGAGAGGATTGAAAGAGAAAAGAAAAAGGAGTAAGAAACCTATTGAAAGACAGGAGAGAAAGGAGAGAGTGAATTGAGAGAGAAATCCAAGAAAGACAGTTGAAAGAGAAAGAGGAAGACAAAAACGGAGCGTGATAGACTTGATCGTGATGAAAGGAAGGGGGGGCTAGACGAACGTGAGGACAGCTTAAATATGTGAGGAACAAGTTAAATTAAGAGAACTTGAGGAAAGAACAATGATAGAGAAGTTGAGGAAAGGAGCTAGGAACGTGAGGAAAAAGTAGAGAACATGAATTAGATAGAGAGAGAAAAGGATTGCGAGCTCGAAAAAATTCTCACATTGATTAGAAATAAAAAGTTAACTTTGACACAAAACAATAGAGGATGAGTATTGAACATATGCTCTAGTGCACTATTCCAACACCTAAATTTACATCCCTCATCAAGAGTGGAGAAATTACTTATACATTATCAAGCATTGAAAATACGCTACCCTCTGTTGTATGGCCTGCTGACACTGGGACTACAAGGTTAGGAATGTTATTTTCTGGTATGCTTTGATATCTATGCAACTTAGTCGCAGGATATCTTATGTTAATTATAACCTACTGAAGAAGGCATATTAAAGCATATCAAAAAACAGCACAAATTCTTACAGGAAATATTTCAGGTATGCACCTTACGCATGCCTAACTTTCAAGCAGTTACAGGTTAACCTCTTTCGTTTGTTCAGACTTTTGAGATAGGAGTTCAAGAAATTAATGACAGTTATGATTATCTTAGAGACTTCATGGTTGTTGACCAGTTCCTGACAAGCTATTCCTCACATGATTCGAAAAATTCATTAGAGAACGTTACCTGATTAAAGCCGAGAAGTTGCGGAGGCCGTTGACTTGTATGCTGAGGTCACAATTCCTATAAAGACTAAAGGGGATCGAACCACATAAGGGTAAGGTTCAATCTGACTTAAGAAATCAATGCCTCAGTGGTAAGTAAAAGTGACTGCTTTTATTCCTGGTTTGTCATTTGTGTGGTGTTAAGGGACATAAACGTCCAGTTTGTATTTAAGAAGGTCCAAAAGGTCTTAAAGATGCTTTAAAGACTGTAATGACCAAGCAACCTCTGTTCAGGAACAGTTAATGGACCTAATATATCACCATTTTACGAGACACTGGCTGAAAAATGTATAGTCATTTTGATAAGATGTTCCTAACTTAAAAGAAACTCATTCCTTGCCTATATTTTCAGACTACTTGGGGCCGTACGGACACCTTTACTACCATCCGTTGTTAATTAGGTCTAAATGTGTCTTCGTTCACAGGTTGGTCTGAAGCCGTGTACTAGCTCCATCACTTCTTGCTCCTACTAATAGGTAATTGTAAAAGGTTGCCATTCTTCTTCTGAGGTTGACCTTTCATCAAGCAAAGATGGGACATAAGCTTTTCTGATCTCTTCATGTTAGAGTCAGAAGCCCTCGAAAGTTCAGTTGAGACAATGTCTCGTGAGATTCTTGTTTGATTAAAAACCAGTGATGACTTTCTCGAAAGCGAGGAAGTAGGATCAACGGTTCAATTGTGAGATGAAAGTGAATGGTATCACCTCCGATAACATAAATGTTTTGACTAGGGTCAGACCAAAGCCCAGGCTTTTCCTAATGTCCATCCTATGATATTCCCTGAATTCAAGCCTTTAGATATATCGAAGGACTCTTGTCAATTTCCTACGTAATTGCCCTCTATTCAAATTTGCCATAAGCAGCTAAACAAAATCAAGTTATTAAAAGGAAAAATGTTCATATAAATTTGAATATATAATGGATATCTTGTATAAGTCAGTTCAAAATTAAAATTCAGATGAGATGATATTCCATCTTAGTTGTTCCAAGTCAATGCAGAGAGATGTTCTTAAAATGGCTCATGACTTACCAGTGGCCGGACATTTCTCGCACGGAAAACCTTAAAAAAATTAAGGAAACCTATTTTTGACCCAAAATGTCTCAATGTCACTCCACTGTAGATCGTGTAAAAGTTGCCAACTGTCATCTCCCAGAGGTAACCAGGCGAGTACTATGGTCAATGCCAGTCTCTTACGGTACCTTTTGAAAGAGTAGCTATTTGACATCGTTGGTCCATTTATCTCCACTTTCATCTGGCGGGACATAGATATAATTAAAATTAGTTGATTATGCTTCGAGTTTCCTGAAGCAGTACCCTTAAAGACCATAACTACTACAGGTGGTGGTTGAAGCCCTATTTGTCCATCTTCTTCAGAGTTAGGCATCCCTAGAGAGATTTTTCTGACCGCTGGGACACAATTCACATCTGGACTTAATGCCAAACATATTACCACTTCTGGGAGTGAAGCCCTCTCTTCACCACACAAATCATCCCAGCTGATAATGGGAGGCTTGAGCGCAGTAGCAATGATTTCAAGTCCATTTTAAGGAAACTTTGCTCCTTAAAACTAAGGAGTGCATCGTTACCTACCCTGTGCTTTGTTTGCCATGAGGGAAGTTCACAGTGACTCTTTGGGGTTTCACCCGTTGAACTTATATTGGTAGACAGGCCAGAGGGTCCATTGTCCAATCCTTCATGATTTATGGACTATTGAGGAGGTAAATGTTGAGGTTCAGTCTTTTTACCAGTTTCTCCTTCACCTTAGATCTAAACTTGAGGAGACTCTGACATAGTAAGTGCCCCACTTAAGCTTGTCAATGATCAGTACAAAACCTATTTTGATCCAAAAGTCATAGGAGAAGTTTTAGAGTAGGGGATGAAGTTCTGGTACTTTTTGCCTATCAAGTCAAATAAATTATTAGTAGCATGCGAAAAGTTCCCTATAAAGTATTAAAAATTTGTGGAATGTTGAACTACTAATTAAGTCAAGGGGAAACCTAAGCTTTATCATATCAACATCCTTTAAGAAATTTTACCAGAAGAAATTCGAGTTAACTGCCTCATACTTTGACTTAGTTTTTCCACACGAACTTGATAAGACAACTGAAGAATGTAAGGTATGTGTAATTGACACTAAAATTAGACTATGATGAAGAACTAAATGATTGGTGACTCTTGACCACTCGGGGCGCAACCATCATTAATATTACATGAATCTTTGGTTGACCATAAGGAGACATGAACTACTTCAATGTGTGAGTAACTTTTCAGACGTCTTTACTGAGATTCCAGGTGTTACCTACACGGTAGTCCATAAAGATTGACTTAGTGGACAGACAATCTATCAAACGAAAATTATACCAGTTATAGTTCACCTTAGGGATGCATTTGACCGAGAGGTAGACAAACTTATTAAAAACTGAAGTCATAGACCGTCAGTATTGCATATTGCTTCACATGTAGTCCATGGTTATGAAGGAGGATACTTCATATAGACTTGCTAGAGACTTCAGAGGCCTTATGCTATAAACTCGGTGGGAATGTGAACCTATGCTTTAATAGATAGCGATCTACTCAAATTTTATGACGCTTCCTTGCTTTTCAGAGATTGATATTGCGCAGGCATATCATCAAATAATGTGCTTATATCCTTTTCTAAGCAGTACTCCGCTTTTCCTAAACACAAGGGACTTTGATGCAGTATAGAAACTATGGAGGGGGGGGTGGGGCCATCGGTTTGGTAACTGCCTGTGCTACATCCGTGAGGACTGATGAGAAAAGGTCTTGGGTTAGATATGCAAAATGTTTCAGTTTATTTGGTAACCATTTACGTAATGACATCCACGTGGGCGGAAAAATATCCAAAACATTAACATCAGTTTTGCGTAGGTTACGCTCAATGCTCACTGCCAAGGCGAGGAATTGCTTCTTGGGGTATAAACAAGATTAGATATCTAGGAACTGATACTATCTAATATCTCTCTGCAGTCTCACCCCATTAAGATCAAAGCTTTATTAGAATTTAATTCACCAAAACAAGAAGTCTGCGTAGCTTTCTTGGTTCTGCAAATTTTTATGCACGGTTATCCACTAACCTTATTGATCTTACAGGCATCTTATCTGACTTCCTTAAAAAGTCTGTGAGGAACCTTTTGACTTTCCGAAGTAGCTCGGGGAAATTTTAATGAGATTAAAAGTATTCTTTTCGAAGGACCCTATACTTAAGATTCAGATATTAATAAAACATTTTGTTTAAGAACTGATGCTCCAATACTGGCTTAGGTGAGTGTCTACAAACCATGATGGTACTCCTTTCCTGTATGCTTCCTAAGCGGAAACTTCCTTCCTGCAGAAACGAGATACTCCACATAGAAAAGGGAATGGTTTAGACCTTGTGTGGGGTTTCTCCAAAACTTAAATTTTATTTGCTGGGGAAAAAGAATGCATTTTAGAAACGGCCCACTAAACTTTGATATACCCTAGGAACGTTAAGGGAACCTTACAGGCGCCTCTTGAGGTGGACATTGGCACTCAGATTTTTAAGTTACATATTGTGTATATCATGGTTCATCCAATTATTTCTCTGACTGGTTAAGTCGTTAAGTCAGTAGAAAATTTGTTGCCTTAACGACTTCCACATGTTGAACTTTTTCCTCGCCTTTTCTTCTTATTCTCCTTGACTATAAGTCTTGGTATGGGGAGTGTGAGGGAAAAGTTAATAGATAGGAGTAGTGAGGGGAGTTTATAGTAACAATAGGTTTTCATTGCTGGCTACTTGTTAAAGGTTGGGTAAGTCCAGCTTTCCACTGTTCCTCCCCTTTTTTCCCCATCCCCTAAAGTGATAGCTTTATATTGCCGGCTGCTTGTTAAGGTAGGGTCAGGTCTAGCTCCACTATCCCTCCCATCCCTATTTCCCCCCCCCGAAAGGGGACGTGTGGGGCTCCAGTCAAACAGTTAAATCTCTTCGTACTCGCAGCTCCCTAACTACTGTATGTCACGCCTGATCATATTTAGTGGACTTATTGATTGAAAGCTTCACTTTTGACCATTTAACTTAGTCCTTTCAGTCTTTATCTGTTAAATGTTTTATTCACATCTTTAGGATTGTACTTATCATGGAGGGTGATTCTTAAGCAGTGGGGTAATCGTCTCTCTTTACAGCTTGGTAGTGACAGCAGAGGGTCACCTGTCAAACCAACGAGAAAGAAATAGAAGAGAGACGGAACTAACTTCCTGAGACGTCTCATGTTTAACTCTACTTACCTGTTATGTAAGCCATGCAGGACCTAACCCCTCATTCATAGCTGTGGTTACGAAACTGTTTTCTGGTCATCTGAAGCAATTATTCATAGGCATACAACTCTGTGAAGATACGAAGCCGGTGGTTGAGTCAACAACACCTGCTACCCCCCCCCTCCCACATCAACAACGGCTACGATTTCAACAAACCACGCAGTGTCACCAACCACCTGACTCCCCTTTTCACAAATTTACCTATATTAGCGTTGAGTTTAATGTAATTTTTTTTTTACATTTTCATTTTTCATTTTTCTTTCAAATTAGGATCCCATTCATTGTTTTATTGTTTAACATATCCGTTTCTAAATATTTAAGTTATTAATCATTGTCTGTTTTTATTCTATTTACTATTTCATTAATTGTCCCTGAGGAGGTGCATGCCTTGGTAATCTGACTGATGTTGTTACAGGGCTGAGTAAGCCTTCACAGAGATGCTGGGTATTTAAACTAAGTTTGTAGTTGTGTACTCCTTTTGTTTAGCTAACCCAAGCTATTAGGTCTTCTATGGGCTTACCTCTATGCACCCCTGGCTCTGACATGGTCAGGGTGCTGTGGGTGAGTGGAGGGAAATAAGAAATGGGGTGTGTAGTGGAGTAGTGACGGCCTGGCGCTGACTAGGCCTAGTGGTTACGGCCTAGTCAGCGCCTAACTGGGATTTTTGCCTAACCCTCTGTTAACCAACCCATTGAAGTAACACATGCTGGTTTAGCGCTTTTGTTTTGTCTGGGATAGCCTTGGGTGGCCGTTTATGCTTGGGGTTGTGTGTGTAAACTTTTACCTTTGCCCTTAGACAAGGCTCTAGCCCCCAGCTGTCCCACATTTCTGCGTATCATGGGTGTATTAGAGTGAAAGAGTGTGTACCAAAATGATGGTGAGTGTTTTATAGTGTAGGTGATTATATTAGAGTGAATGAGTACTAAAATGAAGGTGAGTGTAATATAGTGAAGCTGAGTGTATTATAGTGAGAGTGAGAGTTTATAGTGAGGGTGTGTGTATTATAGTGAAGATGTGTGTTTTAGAGTGAAAACGTGTGATACGAAAATGATGGTGAGTGTTTTAAGTTTAGGTGGAGTGTATAGAGGAGGTGAACTAAATGAAGGTGAGTGTAATATAGTGAAGCTGAGTGTATTCTAGTGAAGGTGAGTGTATTCTAGTGAAGGTGAGTGTATTATAGAGAGTGAGTGTACTAAAATTAAGGTTTACCTGGAGTTTACCTAGCGTTTACCTGGAGAGGGTTTTGAGGGTCAACGCCCCCCCGGCCCTGTCTGAGACCAGACCTCATGGTGGATCAGGGTCTGATCAACCAGACTGTTACTGCTGGCCGCACGTAAGCTTATGAACTACAACCTGGTAGGTCAGGTACTGACTTTAGGTGCATTTCCAGTGCCTTCTTGAAGACAGCTAGGGGTCTATTGGTAATCCCCCTTATGTATGCTGGGAGGCAATTGAACAGTCTTGGTCCCGGGACACTTATTATGTTGTCTCTCAGTGTACTCGTGGCGCCCCTGCTTTTCAACGGGGAAATGTTGCATCTCCTGTCGAGTCTTTTGCTTTCATATGGAGTGATTTTCTTGTGCAGGATTGGTACCAATCCCTCCAGCACCTTCGAAGTGTATATTATCACGAATCTCTCTCGCTTGCATTCCAGGGAATACAGATCAAGGGCCTTTAACCGTTCCCAGTAGTTTGGTGCCTTATCGTACGTTTTTGTGCCGTGAAATTTCTTTGTACACTCTCAGGTCTGCAATTTCGCCAGCCTTGAAGGGGGCCGTGAGTGTATAGCAGTATTTTAGAGAAGAGAGCACAAGCGATTTGAAGAGAATCATCATGGGCTTGGCGTCCCTAGTTTTGAAGGTTTTCATTATCAATCCTATCATTTTCCTAGCAGATGAGGTAAGATATATTGTTGTAGTCTTTGAAGGCGAGATTCTCTGACATTATCACTCCCAGGTCCTTCACATTACTTTTCAGCTCTATTGTATGGTTAGAATTTGTCGTATACCCTGGCACATTTTTAATTTCTTCAAGTTTCCCATATCTAAGTAGTTGAAATTTCTCCTCATTGAACTTCATTTGGTTTGAGTGCCCCATTCGAAGGTTTGGTTGATGTCCGCTTGAAGTCTCTCAGTGTCTTCAGTGGAGGTCACTGCCATGGTGATCCGGGTGTCATCCGCAAAGGAAGACACGGAGCAATGGCTTACATCTCTGTCTATGTCAGAAATGAGGATGAGGAATGAAATGGAAGCGAGTACTGTGCCTTGTGGAATAGAGATTTTTACTATGGCTGTCTGGGACTTTACCCTGTTTACTATTACTCTTTGTGTTCTATTTGTCAGAAAGTTGTAGATCCATCTACCAACTTTTCCCGTTATTTCTTTATCAAGCATTTTGTGTGCTATTACACCATGGTCACACTTGTCGAAAGCTTTTGCAAAGTTTGTGTATACATCTGTATTTTGTTTATCCTCTACAAAATCCAGGACCTTGTCATAGTGGTCCTGTAGCTTGGACAGGCAGGAGCGACCTGCTCTAAATCCATGTTGCCCTGGGTTGTGTAATTGGTGGGTATTTAGGTGGGTGGCTATTTTGCTTCTTAGAACTCTCTCAAAGACTTTTATGATATAGAATGTTAGTGCAATTGCTTTACTGCCATCTTTGTGGAGTGAGGCTATGTCTGTTGTTTTTAGTGTGTGTGGGTTGACCCCTGTGTCCATGCTCCCTCTCCATAAAATGCTGAAGGCACGCAATATGGGCCTGGAACAAAGTGCATGGGCATGTCATCAATTGCCTCTTCAAAGTCCTGGGGAGTTAGAATATCCAATAATTTTGGGATAACCAAATTTTGGGTTTCGTTCACAAAGAATTCGTTTGGATTGTCGACCCTTAGTCTGGGCAGTGGCTCGCTGAACACTGAATCATACTGGAACCTTAGTATCTCACTCATTTCTTGGCTGTCATCTGTGTATGTCCCATCCCGCCTAAGCAGGGTCCCAATACTGGATGTTGTTTTTCTTTTAGATCTGGCATAAGAGAAGTATTTTTTTTTCAATTCCATTTATGGCTTTTAGTTCTTCCTGTGATTCTTGTCTCCTATAAGATTCCTTCAGCTTAAGTTTGATATTTGCAATTTCACTGACTAGTGCTTCCCTTCGTATTACAGATATATTGGCCCCACTCAAGAACTCCTTGACTCGTCGCCTTCGTCTGTATAGGGAACGTTTCTCTCTTCCTAGTTTTCATCTTCTCTTTCTCTTTCTTAATGGAATGTGTCTTGAGCAGATCTCATGAACCACAGAATTCATTTTTTCAAGGCAAATGTTCGGATCCGTGTTGTTTAGGATATCTTCTCAGCTTGTTTCATTTAGGACATGGTTTACTTCATCCCATTGTATGTTTTTGTTACTGAAATTGAATTTTGTGAAGAGACCATCATGACTGCTCACATTTTGCTGGTCATGAGCCCTGTGCATACATGTCTGTACCTCTATTATGTTGTGATCTGAGTGTATTTTCTTTGATACAGTTATATTACGTATCAGACCGTCATTGTTAGTGAATATGAGGTCCAATGTATTTTCTAGTCTTGTAGGCTCCACTATTTGCTGGTTTAAGGTGAATTTGATGCAGAGATTTAATAGTTCATGTGTGTGAATTTTCATCTGTGCTGTCTCCCGGAGTGTTCTCTGCTAATACATTGTTATACTCGTCTATTTTAGGTGCCTCAAGTTGAAATCTCCTAGCAGTAAGATGTTTTGGGCCAGAGTTGGGAGATTTTCCAGACAGTGGTCAATTTTCTCAAGCTGCTCCTAGAATTGGTGGGAAGTTGCATCTGGAGGCTTGATACTACCACAATGACAAGGTTTTGTTTTTCAATCTTTGCCTCCAAAACTTCAACTACATCAATGAGGTGTTCAGTACTGCGCAAATGACATACAGGCCAACATGTTCCCTTGTTGCCTGTTTAGTCTGTCGCATCTGAATAGGTTATAACCTGGGATCCATATTTCGTTGTCATAATGATCCTTTAGGTGGGTCTCTGTGAATGCTGCAAACATTGCATTTGACTCCATGAGCAGTCCCTTGATGTAAGGAATTTTGTTGTTTTTTAACGGCTTTAGACCCTGTATGTTTGCAAAGACAAATTCGTTGTATTGGGGGAAATTTTGGGGGGTTTTATTGCTGGCTCTAATAACTTTTGTTCTGGTAGAGGCCAATGTCCATGCTCTGCTCCAAAGTGTTTAAAGGGGGTGTAGGATTATTTTCATTTCTTGCCAGTCTTTTTTCCCTCGGCCCTAAAAAACCCTGTCTCTGGTGAGGGTTTGTGGCTCTTCTCTTTTATTTCCCATAGTCTGGCTGGTCTGTGTCTTCTAGTTCTTTTATATGATGTGCTGGGAATATGCATTGTAGCATTTTCTTTCATGGATTGATGAGTGGCACATTTTTGGATCAAATAAGTTACAAGAGGGGAAGTTTCACTCCCCCTTGTCATGTGGGTGCGGCATTTTTGGGGTGGTCAAAGGTGCATGTCCCACCTGTTTTACCCAGATATACCATGCCTGCAGATACCCAAGGCATAGCTTTAACATAGATTGTAATTCTGTTTGCTTGGATTTAGTAGATGCGTTCGTGCTGGTGCATTTATTTTTCCTGTTTCCTCCCTATCTTTCACCCCTGTATGGACATCAGTGTTTCCACCAGGTTTTGCTGGGAGTGTGTTCGACATATTCTTGAGGCATGCATCTACTTCTGAAAAACCATCTCCAGGCAGTATCTATATTTTGATCTTCTATGTATGGATGAATAAACGTGTTCTTCAGTGTTCACCACGACAGCATAGTACCCTCACTAGCACTTTCTTCTAAGACATCAATAGGCGACCCTCTGGAGACCTTTCTCCAGGACCGCACTAGCACCCTCAGGTGCACTGCCTGAGACAGCTCCATCCCTACCAACCATCTTATTTTCCCAGTTGTCATACCATGCTGACATATCTTTCAAGAAAGATTGTTTTATTGGTGTTCTTGGCTTTTAATATAGATGCATTTTCCTCCCATACAGGTGTATCTCGTTGGGATGAACAAAAACAGCTCTTGCAATTTTCGTCAAGTTGTGGTCAGTGGGTTTAAAATCCCTGTATATACCATGGGGACCATTGACCTCACACAGATAGGCAAGCACTCAGGCCTGTCATCGTCCCTTACTCTTTTTCAGAATACACAGATTTTCATGGTGGCGGTCATCTTACAATAATGGACAACTCTCCTAGGTAGCTGGGCCAATAATTCCTGAAGCATTTAATTTTTTTTTGTAACAGTTCTGGCCGATATGGCTTTATTTCCAACGACACCGTTTTGACATACGTCCAAATGCGCGAATCTGGACGAATCCAGCGAATTCGGACGAATCCGTTAGCGGAGCACTATATATCTTTTTTCTAATAATCACTTAACAGTAGATCTGCTATCTGTATGTGTAACTATTTGTTTGAGTTAGTTACTGTTTGAGGGTTGATAAGGGCGCGTTAGAGCCCCGTCGTTAGTTGAAAAACTAGTCGAGGATATATTGTTATCAACGAATCCGTTTGAATGCGGTCCATTTGAAATACGGGAAAAGTCCTTATTTGCTCAATGGTGTATATTTGGACTACTCTATGGACAGAACTTCTGGCCAGAATATTAAAACAGAGTATAAAGTGTTCTGTTTGATTACAGACAGTATAAACTTGCGTGTTTGGGAACAGGTTGTTTCATATACGAATGATTACTGGAGGAATAATGATTATCGATGTGTATATTGCGACCGCTGCTAATTACCAGGTTTTACCACACTTTGTAACGTCACTCCATCACAATATGTATAACAACTTCACATCTTGTTTATAATATTTCTACAAAAACTGTTACACTTTAGTATTTTCTCGAGATTTTGCAACTTTTCGTATTTCAAACAGGCTGTTGTATCTCGGATCACTATGTCTTTATAATCCACTGTCTGCATCGCTCTCGGGCCGTTGTAGATCTTTCCTGCCTGACGCTCCTCAGTCATGAAACAGTGGTGGAGTACGAGGAAGTGTTGTGTGTATGTTGGACACCGCTGGGGGAAAATTATGGTGTTAAGAATAATTGGCGGTTCTGTCATCGCTGACGCATTAATACTATTTGGATTGAACTACTTTGAGGGGCGATTACACCTAGTTTCAGCTCAAATACTTTTAATCCCAAGATTAATCAGGGAGGACACGGCATTCAAGATGGTGAATTGTATGGGGTAGCGCTGAACGGAGAGCCCATAGAGTATTTTTAAACTGCTTGCTGCGACAGTGTATGATTCGGTGGTTACGCGCTTTCAAGATGTGTGTTTGAACATTACTCCTGCTGTGGTGCGGGAGAGACTGGTGGACCGTTGTGCCTCGATATTTATATACTTGGATAAAGTTGCCGCAATGTCCCCTTTGAGGCAAAAAGAAGCTGACATCGAAAACGTATTTTGAGTAATATGGGAAACTGTGCATTCTGCCAGAAGGGTAAGTGGATAATGGGTGCACACAGGTAGGCCGGAAGGTACATTCTAGCTAAGATGACGTTGGGTCAACCAATACGTCATACGTGTATCTTCAAGATATTGGGACACAGGTTACATGGTTTTTATCCTGGACGCGGCGTAAGTGTCGCATTTGTGGAGAGTATGACCCACATTAAGCGACGCGGCATGCAAAAAGAACAGACGCGTGACCAATCCTGTGCACGAAAAGGAAGTAGCCCCAGTCACACGTGTTGAAAGGTGAGCATCGTTCGTCTGAGAAGGGCTGTGGTCGTATGTGGAGTGAGATGGGAAACAGGCTTTTTAGATACTGAGAGTTGAGTCTTCCCCTCAGCTCCCTGCACCTGCGTCGTTTGCCGATACCCATTTGCGGAATTTGTACCCCGGCATGACGTGTTGAGTATAGGTGAGGATTTGGATAAAGTTTTAAGGACCTTGTCACGCAAGTGGTGGAAGTCCGTCTCGAAAGACGTAGTGGAAGACTTTCTGAGTTCCGGATGTCACCAATATGAGATCAGCAGAAGAACGACGTGGGGACTGGACGTCGCGAGAATTCATACCTCATTGTGAGGTGGATGTTGAGGTACACCGTGAGGCGTCCTGGTTCTTGACAAGGATGGATAAGAAAAAAAAAACGTTCGAGGAAACGGCAGGCTGCGATGTCAGATTCGGTTGCACGTACTGACGCCGGCACAGAGATGGATGGAAAAAAAAACTGGAGAGGATGGGTGAGGGGAGGGGCGGGGGAGGAAGGGGGCGTCATGATGGACGGCATCGCAAGACGGGAGGCCGATTGGGAAGGTACTGTAAGAAGGACACATAGACATAAAAAATCAAGTGGTGAACAGGGGAGGGAAGAGGAAGGGTGGAGGAAAATATAACAGGCACTTCAGGTGTATGACTGCTAATGTTAACGGTTTATGTACTAGACTAAAGAGAGATTGGTTGAACAGTTTTTTCTTCGCAAACCATAGAATTGATGTTCTGTTCCTTCAAATGAGCACATTTCAAAGAAGGAGAATTGTTGCAGGTTGCAGGTTATACAGTACTGCCTCCCTGCCAACTATCGTTTGACAGGTGGTGTGGGATTTTAAAAAAGAGACGGAGCCGTTTGTGTTGCAGAGATGTGAGGGGCGGAAGGTGGGGGGGAGGGTGTTGTTGCAGAGATGTGAGGGGGGTGGGGGTGGGGTTGCAGAGATGTGAGGGGGGGTGGGGGATGAGGTGGGTGAGGGTGTTTTGCAGAGATGTGCGGGGGGTGGGGGAGGGTGTTGCAGAGCATGTGAGGGGGTTGGGGGGAGGGTGTGTTGCAGAGATAGATGTGAGGGGGTGGGGGAGGGTGTTGCAGGAGAAGGGATGGGGGGTGGGGGGAGGGTGTTGCAGAGATGTGAGGGGAGGTGGGGGGAGGGTGACTGCAGAGATGTGAGGGGGTGGGGGTGAGGGGTGTTGTTGCAGAGATGTGAGGGGGTCGGTGGGTGAGAGGGTTGTTGCGAGTGGATGCCACTTGGATGGAAAAGCGTGAATCCTTTGGTAAGTGTCTATGCTCCCTGCGGAGAAATGGACACGAAGAGGTTCGACTGATTTCTGTGTGTGAGGACCTTGTTTATTTTTTGCGTGGTCTTCCGGAAGTAGCGGATAGTGGGGGGTGACTGGATACTGTGTCATAAGGGCGGCTGACGTTTCGAACCCAAAGGGGCTGGGCATGAGGTCTGCACCTCTCAGAGATTTGTTGTGGGGATGTTAAGTTAATGAGATGTGTTTGGGGAGGGGTGTGGGAAACAGATCATATTTTATAGAAGGGGATATGCTGCAAGGTTAGACAGAGTGTATATTTCGCAGGGAGTCGTTGTAAAGTCTTTTAATTCGGTTGGAGACGGTCTTGTCAGAATTCATAGGCAGTTGTAGTAGAGTGGGTGGGAGGGATCATGGCCGAAATTTATAAGAATTATTGGAAAATTAATATTAGGTGGTTTAAGTGATGAGGAAGGGTTAAACAGGTTTTTCTATGGCTGTGGAATGAGCTTTCAAGGGTCGCTCAGGAGGTGGAAGCACATTGTAAGTGTGGGACTCCTGTGGCAAAAGAAAGGAATAAAATCATTTTAGCGTGTGAGGGAGGGGAGGCGTATAAAACACTTAAAATATGGGTAGTGAATTATTTAGAGGATCGATTACGAGGTTGTTAGGGGCAGGGTTCGGGTTTGGTGGTTGTATACCCCCATGGGACGAGACTGAGACATAAAAGAGAGCTTGCGAACGTTGCATAATGAGCGGTTTCAAGCGGTGCGGGTGCAAGCAGGATTAGAAGAAGTTTTGGGGGCGACAGGGGCCATCGCGTTGTGTGTTGAGACAACAAGCAAAAAGCAGGCGCTGACGGCAATCCCGAGCTTGGAGTGTAAATGAGCGATAGGGAATCCCATAGAGCAGGTTCAAGTGATAAGAAACTCAAAAGCTTTGAGTGCATTTGCGGATAGTGGTATAAAAATACTGGAATAGTTGTGGCGATGGATGAAGTGGAATTAAATAAGGTGTGGATGTGTGCTAAAGATGCCAGATTTTGGGGTCACAGTGATAGAAGGCTTTGGGTGGGGGTTATTACTGAGGAGGAAATTGAAATTTGCTTTACCGGATGAGGAAGGGCAAGGCCCGGGTATTGACGTTTACCGGTGGAATTTTATTTAGCAGCATGGAGTTGATTGGGAAGTTCATTGGTAAAAGATTATTTAAATTGTATGAAGGAGAAGGGTACGTTAGGGGATAAGCAGAATACGGTAGTAATTGTGGTGGTCGGTCCCGAAGGCAAAGGGCAGCCAAAACCTTGCAAAGTATAGGGCGATATCGTTGCTCTGTGCAAGACTATAAGGTTCGCAAATTTTTGGGTAATAGGGGTAAAAGTTGGTGGGGAGGGTCGTTTCGCAATCGCAGTTTGGGTTGCGGGCAGGTCGAGTATAGAAGGTCACGGGCTTTTAAGAAGTTTTTGTAGGGAGTCAACAGGGGGAGGGGAAGGGGGCGGCGCTTTACTGGCCTTGGATGACAGGCTGCTTGATAGGAGTGGAAAGGGGTGCACTGCAGAGTATTCTTCGGAGACAGGGTTATGAGAAGAAATAGTTGGGTGGGTAAACCCGCCGGTGTAAGGGGGCAAAGATGAGAGTACCAAAATAAATGGGTTGATATGGGGACGCGACTGAGATGGGCACAGAGGTTTAAGAAAGGGTTGCCCTATGTCACAGCTCTTATTTGCGTGTTGTTTCAGGATCCTATTTTACAGATGAATTGAGAGCCACAGTAAGTTCCGGGCTGTGGGGGGGGAGTAGGGGAAGGGTATTGTTGGCCGGCATTAATAGGTTATGTGGATGTTACGACTGTTTTGGCTGTCGTGAACGATGTCCATGAAATTGGTTGGAAGAGTTGTGTGTTTGAACGTGCACGGGCGTTTGAAGGTAAATTGTGGAAAAGTCGATGATCATGGTTGTGGTACTGGAAAGGGGGTGGAATGGTGAGCTGTAACTTGGTTAACACAAACTGCGATGTCCATTATAAGATTGCAGTATTATTTATAGAGACGATTCGGGAGGAAAATTCAGTAAGGACGTTGGAAAGGCATGGTCGTCTGGGTGTTTTGACAGGCCCCACATCTCACTGCCCAACTGTGCATCGTTGTTAAACGTTTTAATTGTATACTAAGGGTGGCCACGATTGGCGACTGTATTCTCAATTACAGGAAACAGCGATCAATGGAATATTGAGAAAGAGTATTACCTTTTTGTGGATCGAGGTGTGATTGGGTAAAGTGAGGTTGTTATCGTTACCTGTACGTCGAGGAGGTTTAGGATTGTTGGACTTCTTAAAGCGTAGGGTGAAGTGTTTTTCTATAGTGAGGAGGTTTGTTGGCGTTGTGGTGTGATGGGTGAAAAAGTGGTTTTGTGGATTGGAGAGTTAAGGGAACTGTGAGATTGTACTACGAGCTTTGTTGATGGTAAAGGTGACGGAGGAAAATTAGCATAAGGGTTTTAAGTAGGTTACTGGGGGGTTACCTACGTGCCGCATCTCCAGTAGAAGGTTTGTTCCCCATGTACTGTGGGAAAATATATGGCTTCGATTTAGTATGTTGAGTTTACGGCTCTAGGGTGCGTGAAGGTCTTGTTTCGTTTTTTTACATGGTATGGTTGTCCGTCAGGGGCATACTACGATCCAGGAGAGTCGTGTAGGGAGGCGATGTGTGGGTTTTGTGGTGGGGAAAAGGACACGGCTTTTCATGTTGTCTATTTTTGCGAAGGTTTAGAAGATGTCAGGGATTGTTTTTTTTTTTTTATTATTTTTATTAAAGCGAAACTACATACAAAATTTGATATATACTGTATATCATACAAAAAAAAGTGAACTTCACACCATAACCTTTGTACATAAGTCCTCCTTGCGGACGATTATACTTCAAACAATGTCGAAAAAACCTAAAGGTATTCCTTCCATCTTACACATGCAGTATGACCTAAGATAATTACATTTATTTCATGTATCAACTAACGTTTTACTACCTTCAATTAAAATTAAAATTCAAACTCATCCAATTAATGGACAGCTTCGCCATTGTTTGCAATGACCTAGGCCTCTCATGCATATGTCATTTCGAATCTCTCTTAATATACCAAAACAATACAAAATATTCCCTAAAATTAGTTGATTCTTCCTGTTATATATTATTCCTACTTTACCATGGAAAAGCCCTTGATAAGATGACATTCCTTATTATATATCTTCTGACATTTTTTAACAATTGTAAGAAATGGAACTACCATGGTTAACCTTATGTAAACTTAAAAACTTCAGTTATAATTATCCCCCATAAACCTTTCTCTTCCTGACAACACAATCTCCCCCTTTTTAATCCCCCCCCCATGTTAGGTTCTAAATTCAGAGGAGTTGGTTGGGTAGGGTGGTACAGAGGGTGGGAGGGAGAGGAGTGCAGGTCCTGCGCGCGTTAAGTCTCGACATCGGTGGATTAGACCAGGACGTTGAACGGGCTTTAGATTATATTATCGTGGATTACATTTATATTTCGTGGGTAATGCGGGGGAAAGGGGTCAGTGAGGTGAGAAGGCGTGTCCTTGCAATAACGTTTTATCGTACAATGTGTAGGAATAGGGAATTGTATGGGAGGAGGTGGGATAAGGGTTTTTCGGACGGTTATAAAAGGCTCACTCTTGAAACCCTTGTGAATCTGTGAATAAATATACGGGCATGCCGAATAAGTTGTCGTGTAGGTCAGTGGGCAATAGCTGGCTCGTCTCTTGGGGGGAAGGATGTGAGTTGCGTGAATATGAGTTTAGGCATGAATGTTTTTTAGTTGTTATGGATGTGTGGTTGTAGATTCAGGGGTTAGGGTTATTTATTGTACCTTTTTGTGTACAAAATGACTGGGGTGCCTTTACATATTTGTTATGTTTTTGATGCTTTCCTTTACCTGGAGTTTACCTGGAGAGAGTTCCGGGGGTCAACGCCCCCGCGGCCCGGTCTGTGACCAGGCCTCCTGGTGGATCAGAGCCTGATCAACCAGGCTGTTACTGCTGGCTGCACACAAACCAACGTACGAGCCACAGCCCGGCTGATCAGGAACCGACTTTTTTTTTTATATTTTATTTAAAACTAATACAGTTTAACATAAAAATAAAGAAACAGTATGGATCTCAATCAAATTAACTGACAAACAGATTGCACCTACATGCTGGCAAGATATTGCTGCCAAACATACAACAAGAACTTACGGCAAGAACATAACTAAAAAAAAAAATACTGTGACAGGGTCATGAATTGACATATATACACATTCATTAATGCAAACCCTTACATATATATAACTTGTACATATAACATGACATCTGACAAAGGCTCAATACACTTGAACATAAAATATACAAAAGTTATGTCAGTTAAATCCCATCCTTCGTATTAATAAAAAAAAAAAAAAACCTAACATCATAATCTTACTAGAACATCTACATATGTATCCCTAACAATACAGTTTTACATATACCAACATGCGAAAAAAAAAACATAAACCGTCTAGATATGTCTGTATACCATACAGACTAAAACTTAACATCAAGAACTTAGCATTGACACCAAACCGGTATCAGGGTACAGACCAGAATTATAAACTTTAAAAAGAATCGAGTCATACATATATAAAGTATTACATAACGTCTGACCCATGACAAAAGCTCAATACAATAGAAAGGGAAATACACACACACACACACACACACACACACCCACAAAGACAGGATGTTCCAGAGATTGGACACAGTAACAAGGGGACACAGTTGGAAGCTGAAGACACAGATGAATCACAGGGATGTTAGGAAGTATTTCTTCAGCCACAGAGTAGTCAGTAAGTGGAATAGTTTGGGAAGCGATGTAGTGGAGGCAGGATCCATACATAGCTTTAAGCAGAGGTATGATAAAGCTCACGGCTCAGGGAGAGTGACCTAGTAGCGATCAGTGAAGAGGCGGGGCCAGGAGCTCGGACTCGACCCCCGCAACCTCAACTAGGTGAGTACAACTAGGTGAGTACCCACACACCCACACACACACCCACACACACACACCCACACACACATGTACACACACACACACACACACACACACACAGAGTATACCTCGACCGTGACAGAACACAAGAAGAAAGGACTACACTGAAAGAGAGGGTACAGAGACGCAAGGAGGAACGAGAAGCAATGAAAATGAGCAGGACCCAGACACAGGAGAAGGGCAAACACACCCCACAGAATCTCCCACCAAAAGACTCCACCCGCGACATTCCCAACGCAACTGAGCAACCTATACTACAACCCACTCACTGTTCCCTCTGCCACCAATCCCCATATCAAAAACCTCACCCCAACAGCTGTCCCTTATGGGCATTCTGACCCCACCCCCATCAACACAAACCCCACCTACACCACAGCCCCATATAGTCCCCCCACCAAGGCTCCGCTCCCCAACCCCAATATTCTTGCATGACCACAATGATAGAAAAGAAACTAAAGGTTTGGTACACAAACGCGGATGAAATAATGAATAAACATGAGGAGTGGAATGAAAGAATCAGTGAAAAATCCCCAACATCATAGCAGTCACAGAAACAAAACTCGCTGAGAAAATAACAGACACAACTTCCAACAGATATCAGATCCTGAGAAAAAAGAAAGAAAAAGGGGG
>NC_069408.1:52717590-52748602 GCF_026875155.1 Cherax quadricarinatus | reverse complement strand
TCTAAAAGGGGCTCATGATTTAAACCATGGCCGGACATTTCTCGCACCGGAAAACCAAAATAAAAAAAGGGAAAAACCATTTTTGACCCAAAATGTCCCAATATCACACCTATTGTAGATCGTTAAAAAGTTTCCCAAACTGTCACCTCCCGGGGTCCGGGCGAGTACGAAAATGGTCAAAGGGCCATCTTTACGGTACCCTTCAAAAGAGTACTTTTGACATCGGGTCCTTTATCCCATTTTCATCGGGGGGAATAGAAAATTTTTAACATTATTTTTTTATTTCCCGATCCCCTGAAGCCGTACCCTTAAAGACCATAACTACTACAAGGGGCGAACCCTTTTGCCATTTTCTCCATATTGGCATCCCTAGAAAAAATTTGTCTGACCGGGGACACAATTCACATCTGACTTAAATGCAACACTCTACAAACTTCTGGAGTGAACCTCTCTTCCCACACCCAAAAATCCCAGCTGTAGTGGGGGGTTTTGGCGCCAGCTTTTCAAATCTAAAGTCAATTTTAAGGAAAATTTTGCTCCCTTAAACCAAGGATGGCATGTTACCTACCCTGTGCTTTGTTTCCATGGGGAAAATTTCCCCCAGTGACCTTTGGGTTTTTTATCTTTTGAACTTCTCATGGTAGACACCAGAGGTCCATTGTCCATCCTTCTTTATTTTGGACAATGAGAGGTAAATGCTGAGTTTCGTCTTTCTTACCATTTCTGCTTGTCCTTAACCAAACTTGAGGAGACCTCTGACAAGTTTCAAAAAAACCTAACTGTCAATGCCCAGTACAAAACCATTTTGATTCCAAAAAGTCAGAGGAATTTTAAATAGGGATAAGTTCTGGACTTTTCCCTACAAGTCAAAAAAATTAATTATACAGGAAAGGCCATAAAAGTTTTTAAAAATTTGGGGGAAAGTTGACTACCTCATAAAGTAAAGGGGGAAACCAAAAACTTTAAAATTTTCAACTCCTTAAGAAAATTACCGAAAAAATTCGGTTAACTGCCTTCATAACTTTACTTTTTTTCCACCGAACTTGATAAGCCCAACTGAAGAATTTTAAAGGTTGTGAAAATTGGCACCTCTAACTTAACTATGATAAAGAACACTGATTGGGTGCTCTGACCATTTGGGGCGAAACCCAACTTTAATTTTTAAGAATTTTTTGGAGACCATAAGAACATGAAAATACTCCATGTGGAGTAACTTTTCAGAGTCTTTACTGATTTTCCGGGTGTTACCTCCACGAAGTCTATAAGATTGACTTATTGGGCGGAAAATCCGATCAAACGGAAAAATCCCCTTTTTCCATTTTCACCTTAGGATCATTTGACCGAAGATAGACAAATTATTAAAAAAAAAACTTTGAACCTCAGATCTGCATTTTGCTCACAAGTGTCAGGGTTTAAAAAAGGGAGATAATTCATATAGATTTACTTTTGACTTCAGGGTCTTAAAATGTTTAAAACTGGGTGGGCTAACCCATGCCCTTAATAGATGCGATCTACACAAATTTTAGCTTTTTTCCCTTTTCAAGATTGATTTTGGGCGGGCATATCATTAAATAAGTTAGATCCTTTTCAAAAGCATATTTCCCCGCTTTTCCCACCACCAAGGACTGATGCAGTATGAACATCCCCTTGGGGTTTGGTTACTGCCGTGCTCCAATGAACTGAGAGAAAGTTCTTGGGTAATATGCCAAATTTTTTCAGTTTATTTTTGAAACTTTACGTAATACATCCAGGGGGGCGAACATATCCAAACATTAACATCAGTTTTGCGTGGTTATGCTCACATGGCCCCCACTGCCAAGCCGAGAAATGCTTTTGGTATAACAAATTAGTATCTTAGTTTGATTTTTCTAATATCTCCTGCAGCCTCCCCCAGTAAGATCAAAGCTTTATTAGAATTTAAAATTCCCCCAAAAACCAAGAAGCTCATGCTAGCTTTCTTGGTCCTCAAATTTTTATGCAGGGTTTATCCCTAACCTTACTGATCTTACGGGCATCTTATCGACTTCCTTAAAAAGTCGGGAAAGGGAAACCTTTTTTGAACTTTCCGAATAGCTCGGGAAAATTTTAACGAGAAAAAAGAAATCTTTTCAAAAGACCCTGTACTTAAGATTCCAGAATTAAAAAATATTTGTTTTAGAACTGATGCCTCCCCAAAACTGGCTTAGGGCAGTGCTACTACAATCCATGATTTTACCCCTTCTCTTTTTGCTTCCCAACAGGAAACCCTTCCCGCAGAAACGAGATACTCCACCATAAAAAGGAATTTTTGGGCCCTTTTTGTGGGGGAACTCCAAATTAAATTTTTTTTTGCTGGGGAAAAAAATTCATTTTTAGAAACGGCCACAAACCTTTTTAATACCTAAAAAGTTTTTGGGAACCAACAGTTTCCCCTTAGGTCCATTTGGGCCCCCAGACTTTTTAGTTCCATATTTTTGATATCAAACTCATCCAATTTTTCTCTGGGTGGTTAAATCGTGACAGTCAGTAGAAAATTTGTACCATACACGACTTCCCCCCAGTTAGAACTTTTTCCTCGCCTAATCTTCTTATACTCCTTGCTAAAGTCTTGGTATGGGGGGTGTAGGGGAAAAATTTTAAAAGATAGGAGTAGCGAGGAGTATTAGTAAAAAATAGTTTCCCTTGCCCCTACTTTTAGGGGGGAAGTCCACTTTCCCCTATTCCCCCCCCTTTTTTTTTCCCCTTCCCCTAAAGTGATAGTTTAATTCCGGGGCTTGTTAAGGTAGGGGCAGTCAGCTCCCACTACCCTTTCCCTCCCTCTTTTTTCCCCCCCCCCGAAAAGGTGACGTGTAGGGCTCCCCAAATAGTAAATACCAACTCCGCCCCAACACTACTAAGTAAAAAACGCCTGATCTATTTTAGTGGGCTTATTGATTGAAAGCTTCACTTTTGACCATTTTAACCCTTTGTCCTTTCAGTCTTTACGTTAAATGTTTTAATAATCACCCAAAACTTTTAGGGATTTACTTATCTGAGAGTGGGTTTCTTAAGCAGGGGGAATCTGCCTCTTTACAGTTGGAGTGACAGAGGGGCACCTGCCACCAACGAGAAGAATAGAAAGGGATGGACTAAATCCTGTGACGCCATGTTTTTAAACTACTTAAAAATGTTATTAAGCCAACGCAGGGCCAACCCCTCATTAATCATGGTAACGAACCTGTTTTTCCTGCTTCTGAACAATTATCAGGGTGCACTCTGTGAAGAACGACCGGGGGTGTCACCAAAACCTGACACCTCATTAAACCCCAATTTTCATATAAACGTTTAGTTTTTAAATTAAATTTTTTCTTTTATTTTTCATTTTTTTTTTCAATTAGGGTACCCATTATGTTTTAATTTTTTACAATTTCCTTTCTAAATAATAAAGTGTTAATCATTGTCTGTTATTATTTCTTTTTTTCCTTCATAATTTTCCCGAGGGGAGCCCGCCTGGGGAAAACTACTGAAGTTGTTACAGGGGTGATAACCCTTACAGAGATGCTGGGTATTTAAACTAAGTTTGTAGTTTGTACTCCTTTTTTTTACTAAACCCCAAACTAAGGCTCTTCATGGGTTACCTCTTTGGCCCCCCTGGGTCTGACATTCAGGTGCTGTGGGATGAGTGAGGAAATAAATGGGGGGTTTTTTTAGTGGATAGTGATGGGCCTTGCGCTGACTAGGGCCCAGTGGTTTAGGCTGGACCCCCACCACTGTTTCTTGTGTACCCTCAAGGGCGTTTTTGGGTTAAGGTTTTTTAGAGGTGTATATAATGTTAGTTGAATAAAAATTATATTTTTCCAACTGGGATTTTTTTGCCAAAACCCCCGTTAAAAAACCCATGAAGTAACACTGCTGTTTACGTTTTCTGTTTTTACTGGGATATCTTTGGGGGCCTTTTATTTTCTTGGATGTTGGGGGAACTTTTACCTTTGCCCTAAAACAAGGCTCTAGCCCCCAGCTGTCCCCCCCATTCTGCGTATCAGGGGGTATTAAGAGAAAGAGAGTGTCCAAAATGATGGGAGGGGTTTTAAAAAGGTAGGGGAGTGTATTAAGGGGAAGGGATGAATAAAATGAAGGTGAGTGTAATATAGTGAAGCTGAGTGTATTCAGTGAAAAGGGGGTGTATTCCCAGTAAGGTGAGGGGATTCTATGAAGGGGAGTGTATTTAGAAAGGTGAGTGTACAAAATTAAGGTTTTCCTGGAGTTTACCTAGCGTTTACCTGAGAGGGTTTTTGAGGGCAACGCCCCCCCCCCCCGCCCGTCGAGACCAGACCCCATGGTGGATCAGGTCGATCAACCAGATGTTTTTGCTGGCCGCACGTAAGCTTACGAACTACAATCTGGTAGGTCATGTACTGACTTTAGGTGCATTTCCAGTGCCTTCTTGAAGACAGCCAGGGGTCTACTGGTAATCCCCCTTATGCATGCTGGGATGCAATTGAACAGTCTTGGTCCCGGGACACTTATTATGTGTACTCGTGGCGCCCCTGCTTTTCAACGGGGGAATGTTGCATCTCCTGTCGAGTCTTTTGCTTTCATATGGAGTGATTTTCTTGTGCAGAATTGGTACCAATCCCTCCAGCACCTTCGAAGTGTATATTATCACGAATCTCTCTCGCTTGCATTCCAGGGAATACAGATCAAGGGCCTTCAACCATTCCCAGTAGTTTGGTGCCTTATCGTACTTTTTTGTGCCGTGAAATTTCTTTGTACACTCTCAGGTCTGCAATTTCGCCAGCCTTGAAGGGGGCCGTGAGTGTATAGCAGTATTTTAGAGAAGAGAGCACAAGCGATTTGAAGAGAATCATCATGGGCTTTTCGTCCCTAGTTTTGAAGGTTTTCATTATCCATCCTATCATTTTCCTAGCAGATGAGGTAGATATATTGTTGTAGTCTTTGAAGGCGAGATTCTCTGACATTATCACTCCCAGGTCCTTCACATTACTTTTCAGCTCTATTGTATGGTTAGAATTTGTCGTATACCCTGGCACATTTTTAATTTCTTAAAGTTTCCCATATCTAATAGTTGAAATTTCTCCTCGTTGAACTTCATTTGGTTTGAGTGCCCCATTCGAAGGTTCGGTTGATGTCCGCTTGAAGTCTCTCGGTGTCTTCAGTGGAGGTCACTGCCATGGTGATGCGGGTGTCATCCGCAAAGGGAAAACACGGAGCAATGGCTTACATCTCTGTCTATGTCAGAAATGAGGATGAGGAATGAAATGGAAGCGAGTACTGTGCCTTGTGGAACAGAGATTTTTACTATGGCTGCCTGGGACTTTACTCTGTTTACTATTACTCTTTGTGTTCTATTTGTCAGAAAGTTGTAGATCCATCTACCAACTTTTCCCGTTATTTCTTTATCAAGCATTTTGTGTGCTATTACACCATGGTCACACTTGTCGAAAGCTTTTGCAAAGTTTGTGTATACATCTGTATTTTGTTTATCCTCTACAAAATCCAGGACCTTGTCATAGTGGTCCCGTAGCTTGGACAAAGGGAGGAGCGACCTGCTCTAAACCCATGTTGCCCTGGGTTGGGGTAATTGGTGGGTATTTAGGTGGTGGCTTATTTTGCTTCTTTGAACTCTCTCAAAACTTTTATGATATGGAATTGTTAGTGCAATTGCTTTATTGCCATCTTTGTGGAGTGAGGCTATGTCTGTTGTTTTTAAGTGTGTGTGGGTTGACCCCGTGTCCATGCTCCCTCTCCATAAAATGCTGAAGGCACGCAAAATGGGCCTGGAACAAAGTGCGGGCATGTCATCAATTGCCTCTTCAAAGTCCTGGGGGGTTAGAATAATATCCAATATTTTTGGGATAACCAAATTTTGGGTTTCGTTCACAAAGAATTCGTTTGGAATGTCAACCCTTAGTCTGGGGAGTGGGTCGCTGAACACTGAATCATATTGGAACCTTAGTATCTCACTCATTTCTTGGGTGTCATCTGTGTATGTCCCATCCCGCCTAAGCAGGGTCCCAATACTGGATGTTGTTTTTCTTTTAGAGCTGGCATAAGAGAAGTATTTTTTTTCAATTCCATTTATGGCTTTTAGTTCTTCCTGTGATTCTTGTCTCCTATAAGATTCCTTCAGCTTAAGTTTGATATTTGTAATTTCACTGACTAGTGCTTCCCTTCGTATTACAGATATATTGGCCCCACTCAAGAACTCTTTGACTCGTCGCCTTCGTCTGTATAGGGAATGTTTTTCTCTTTCTAGTTTTCATCTTCTCTTTCTCTTTCTTAATGGAATGTGTCTTGAGCAGATCTCATGAACCACAGAATTCATTTTTTCAAGGCAAATGTTCGGATCCGTGTTGTTTAGGATATCTTCTCAGCTTGTTTCATTTAGGACATGGTTTACTTCATCCCATTGTATGTTTTTGTTACTGAAATTGAATTTTGTGAAGAGACCATCATGACTGCTCACATTTTGCTGGTCATGAGCCCTGTGCATACATGTCTGTACCTCTATTATGTTGTGATCTGAGTGTATTTTCTTTGATACAGTTATATTACGTATCAGACCGTCATTGTTAGTGAATATGAGGTCCAATGTATTTTCTAGTCTTGTAGGCTCCACTATTTGCTGGTTTAAGGTGAATTTGATGCAGAGATTTAATAGTTCATGTGTGTGTGAATTTTCATCTGTGCTATCTCCCGGAGTGTTCTCTGCTAATACATTGTTATACTCGTGTATTTTAGGTGCCTCAAGTTGAAATCTCCTAGCAGTAAGATGTTTTGGGCCAGAGTTGGGAGATTTTCCAGACAGTGGTCAATTTTCTCAAGCTGCTCCTGGAATTGGTGGGAAGTTGCATCTGGAGGCTTGATACTACCACAATGACAAGGTTTTGCTTTTCAATCTTTGCCTCCAAAACTTCAACTACATCTATGAGGTGTTTAGTAGTTCTGCGCAAATGACATACAGGCCAACATGTTCCCTTGTTGCCTGTTTAGTCTGTCGCATCTGAATAGGTTATAACCTGGGATCCATATTTCGTTGTCATAATGATCCTTTATGTGGGTCTCTGTGAATGCTGCAAACATTGCATTTGACTCCATGAGCAGTCCCTTGATGTAAGGAATTTTGTTGTTTTTTAACGGCTTTAGACCCTGTATGTTTGCAAAGACAAATGTCGTTGTATTGGTGGAATTTAGGGGGGTTTTATTTGCTGGCTCTAATATCTTTTGTTCTGGAGTAGAGGCCAATGTCCATGCCTCTGCTCCAGAAGTGTTTTCAGGTGGTGTAGGATTATTGTCATTTCTTGCCAGTCTTTTTTCCCTTCTGGCCCTAAAAAACCTCTGTCTCTGGTGAGGTTGTGGCTCTTCTCTTTTATTTCCCATAATCTGGCTGGTCTGTGTCTTCTAGTTCCTTTTATATGATGTGCCTGGCAGTATGCATTGTAGCATTTTCTTTCATGGATTGATGAGTGGCACATTTTTGGATCAAATAAGTTACAAGAGGGGAAGTTGCACTCTCCCCTTGTCATGTGGGTGCGGCATTTTTTGGGATGGTCAAAGGTGCATGTCCCACCTGTTTTACCAGATATACCATGCCTGCAGATACCCAAGGCATAGCTTTAACATAGATTGTAATTCTGTTTGCTTGGATTTATTGTAGATGCGTTCACTGCTGGTGCATTTATTTTTCCTGTTTCCTCCCTATCTTTCACCACTGTATGAACATCAGTGTTTCCACCAGGTTTTGCTGGTAGTGTGTCGACACTATTCCTTGAGGCATCATCCCACTTTGAACCATCTCCAGCAGTATCTATATTTTGAACCTCTGTGGACTGAATAACGTGTTCTTCAGTGTTCACCAGAACAACACTAGTACCCTCACGAGCACTTCTAAGACATCACTAGGACCCTCTGGAGCACTTTCCTCCAGGACAGCACTAGCACCCTCAGGAGCACTGCCCCGAGACAGCTCCGTCCCTACCAACCATCTTATTTTCCCAGTTGTCATACCATGCTGACATATCTTTCAAGAAGGATGTTTTATTGGTGTTCTTGTCTTTTAATATAGATGGCATTTCCCCATACAGGTGTATTTCGTTTGGGCAGACCCAAAAACAGCTCTCTGAATTTATGTCAAGTGTGGTCACTGGTTTAAAATCCCTGTATATACCATGGGACCACTGACCACACAGATGGCAAGCAATCCAGGCCTGTCATCGTCCCTCACTCTTTCTTCAGACTACACACATCTTCATGGTGGCGGCCATCTTACAATACTGGACAACTCTCCTAGCTAGCTGGTCAATAATTCCTCGAAGCATTTAATTTTTTGTAACAGTTCTGTCGATATGGCTTTATTTCCAACGACACCGTTTGAATCCGCCCAAATGCAGCGAATCTGGACGAATCCAGCGAATCCAGCGAATTCGGACGAATCCAGTAAGTGGATCACTATATATCTTTTTCTATTAATCACCATAAAGTAATCTGTCTACTGTATTGTAATATTTGTTTGTAGTTACTGTTTGAGTGTTTGATAAGGGGCGTAAGGCCCCGTCAGTTAAAGAAAACTAGTCAGAGGATATATTTTTATCAAAGAATCCGTTTTAATTCGGGCATTGGGTACGGGAAAATACCGTATTTCTCACTGGGTGAATTTTGGACTAGTCATGGACAAATACTGGGAGAATATTAAACAGAGTATAAATGTTCCAGTTTGATACAGAGAGTATAACTTGCGTGTTGGGGCAGGTGTTTCATAATACGAAGATTACTGGAGGATAAAATTATCGTTGTGTATAATTGCGAAACCCCTGCTAATTACAGGTTTACCAAAACCTCTAAACGTCATCCATCACAATATGTACTAAAACTATACCGTTATCAATTTCACAAAAATGTACAATTTCGTATTTTTCGGAATTTGCACTTCTTCGTATTTCACAGGACTGTTGTACTCTTTTGGAATCACTAATTAAAATCACTGGTCTGCATCGCTCTCGGGCCGTGTAGACTTTTCCTGTGACGCTCCTCAGTAACCTACAGTGGGTACAGGAGGGGGTTTTTGTCTCTGTTGACAAAATGCTGGGAAATTACTGGTTTTTAAGATGGCGGTTTGGTAATCGCAAACGCATTAAAACTATGGTAAAATTTAACTACTTCGAGGTGCGATTACACCGTTTAGCTCAATTACTTTACCCCAAGATAATCAGGGGGACACGGTATTCAAGATGGTGAATTGTATGGGGGTAGCGCCTGAAAGGAGCGCATAGAGTATTTGTGAAACTGCTTGCTCGCAGTTTATGAATCCGTGGTACGCACTTTCAAGATGTGGTTTTTTACGTTACGCCTGCTGTGGTGTGAGCTGGTGCGTGCATCGATATTATACTTGGATAAAGTTCGGAATGTCCCCTTTGAGGCAAACGAAGCTACATCAGAAAAGTATTTGAGAAATATGGAATGTGCATTCTGCCCAGCAGGGTAAGTGGATAATGGTGCCTACGCTGTTGCCGGAAAGGGACATTCAGCCTTAATTAAAATGACGTTGCGTCAACCCATACCGTCTTTACGTGTATCTTCAAGATTTTAGGCCCACGGTAATGGTTTTAAATCCGGGACAGCGGCGTAACGTGTCGCATTTGTGGAGAGTATGACCACATTTACACCACACTTACACTCGCTCCTCATTTGACCTATCATAAACAGAAATACTAATCTCAGTCTTAAAATAATGAATCCTGTGATACTCCAATACTGAAACTATATACTGTGCCAAAACAAAAGCATTCACATTGCTAAACTCATAAACTAGTATTTAGTCACTTAGCCATAATACCAACTTACCTCATAATTTGTAATATTTTACAATTAAGAAAAAAAACTAAGTATGCCCGAAATGCCTAGCCATGCTAAGCGTTCTAGTGGTACACTCTGTAATCACAATTTTACTACATGTAAACCAAACAATAACCAAATTTCTGTAAACTCAGCATTGTAATCCTTAAGAGAATAAACTTTGAATTGAATTGAATTGAACATAGCGGCGGCATGTGAAAAGAACAGACACATGACCAAACCTGTGCAAGAAGAAGTAGCCCCAGTGACATGTGATGAAGGTGAGCATCTTTCGTCAGAGGAGTGAGATGGTGAAACAGGTTTTTCGAAATGAGAGTGAGTCTTCCCCCCAGCTCCCTGCACCTGAGTCGTTGCCGATACCATCTGCTGGATTGATACCCCGCATGACGTGTTTTAGTTTTAGGTGAGGATTTGGATGAAGTTTTAAGGACCTTGTCACCGCAAGTGGTGGAAGCTTCGTCTCCGGAAGACGTAGCTGGAGACTTTCTGAGTCCGGATTGTCAACAATATGAGACTCAGCAGAAGGACGAAGAGACTGGGACGTCGGGAGACTTCATACCTCATTGTGAGATGGATGTTGAGGTACACCGTGAGGCTTCCTCGGATCTTGACATGGAGGATAAGAACGTTACGAGGAAACGGGCAGCTATGTCAGATTCGGATGACGTACTGACGCCGGCACAGAGGAATGGAAAAAAAACTGAGAGGATGGGTGAGGGGAGGGGCGGGGAGAGGGGGGGTCATGATGGACGCCATCGCAAGAAGGGAGGCGGGAAAGGGAAGGTACTGTAAGGAGACACACAGACATGACAAATCAAGTGGTGAAACACGGGGAGGAGAAGAGGAAAGGGTGGAAAATATAACAGGCCTTAGGTGTATGACTGCTAATTTAACGGTTTAAAGTACTAGACTAAAGAGAGATTGGTTGAACAGTTTTCTTAGCAAAAATAGAATTGATGTTCTGTTCCTTTAAGAACACAATTTCAAAGAAGGAGAAGTGTTGCAGGTTGGCAGGGTTTTACAGACTGACCCTGCCAATATTTTGTTTGAAAGGTGGTGTGGGTCTTTTTAAAAAAAAGAGACGAGCCCGTTTGTGTTGGGAGAGATGTGAGGGGGTGGGGGGAGGGTGTTTTCAGAGATGTGAGGGGGGTGGGGGGAGGGTGTTGCGAGTGGAAGGGACTTGGATGGGAAAACGTGTATCCTTGGGAAGTTTTCTATGCCCCTGCGGAGAATGACACGAAGGTTCGAACGGATTTTGTGTGTGAGGACCTTGTTTATTTTTTGCGTGCTCTTCCGGAAGTAGCGATAGTGGGGGGTGACTGGAACTGTGTCATAAGGGCGGCTGACGTCGAACCCAAAGGGGCTGGGCATGTGTCTGCACCTCTCAGAGATTTGTTGAGGATGTTAAGTTACGAGATTGTGTTTGGGGGAGGGGTGTGGGAAACAGAACATACTTTTATCAGAAGGGGATATGCTGCAAGGTTAGACAGAGTGTATATTTCTCAGGGAGTAGTTGTAAAGTCTTTTAATACGGTGGAGACGGCCTTGTCAGATCATAGGGCAGTTGTAGTAGAGGTAGGGTGGGAGGGAATGGCGGAAATTTATAAGAATTATTGGAAATTAAATATTAGTGTGTTAAGTGATGAGGAAGGGTTAGAGGGTTTTTCTATGCTATGGAATGAGCTTTCAAGGGAAGCTCAGGAGGTGGAAGACATTGTAACGTGGTGGGACTCGGTGGCAAAGAAAAGGATAAAATCCTTTTACGTGAGGGAGGGTAGGCGTATAAACACTTTAAAATATGGGCTAGTGAATTATTTAGAGGATCGATTACGAGGTTGTTATGGGCAGGGATCGGTTGGTGGTGTTTACCCCATGGACGAGATTGTAGACATAAAAGAGAGCTTGCGAACGTTGCATAATAAGCGGTTTCAAGCGGTGCGGGTGCAAGCAGGATTAGAAGAAGTTTTGTGGGGAGACAGGCCATCCGCGTGTGTGTTGAGACAACAATAGCAAAAGCAGGCGCTGACGGCAATCCCGAGCTTGGAGGTAAATGAGACGATGGAGGTAAATGAGCAGGTCAAGTGATAAGAAATTCAAAAGCTATGAGTGCATATGCGGATACGTGGTATAAAAAATACTGGACTAGTAGTGGTGTGGATGAAGTGGAATTAAATAAGGTGTGCACGTGTGCTAAGTGCATTTTGGGTCACAGTGATAGGAAGGCTTTGGGTGGGGTTATTACTGAGGAGGAAATTGAAATTGCTTTACACGGAATGAGGAAGGGCAAGGCCCCGGGTATTGACGGTTTACCGGTGGAATTTTATTTGCAGCATTGGGAGTTGATTGGGAAGTTCATGGTAAGATTATTAAATTGTATGAAGGAGAAGGGTACGTTAGGGGATAAGCAGAATACGGCAGTTGTGGTGTTGGTCCCGAAAGGCAAAGGGCAGCCAAACCTTGGGAAGTATAGGGCGATATCGTTGCTCTGTGCAGACTATAAGGTTTTTGCAAAAATTTTGGGTAATAGGGTAAAATGCGTGGTGGGGAGGGTCGTTTCGCCATCGCAGTATGGGTTGCCGGGCAGGTCGATGTGGAGTCAAAGGGGGGAGGGGAGGGGTCGGCTTTACTGGCCTTGGACTGGCGGGCTGCCTATGATAGAGTGGAAAGGGGTGCACTGCAGAGTATTCTTCGGAGACAGAGTTATGGAGAAGAAATAGTTGGGTGGGTAAACACGCTGTATAAGGGGGCAAAGATGAGAGTACAAATAAATGGGTGTATGGGGACGGACTTTGAGATGGGTGGAGGTTTAAGACAAGGGTGCCCTATGTCACAGATCTTATTTGCGTGTTTTCAGGATCCCTTTTACAGGATGGTTGAGAACACAGTAAGTTCCCAGGGTTGGGGTGGGGTAGGGGAAGGGGATTGTTGGCCGGCATTAATAGGTTATGTGGATGATACGACTGTTTTGGTGTGTTAACGAATGTCTATAAAATGGTTGGAAGATGATGTGCGTGTGTTTGAACGTGCCACGGGTATGAAGGTAAATAGTGAAAAGTCGATGATCATGGGGTTGGGTACCTGGAAAGGGGGTGGAATGGTGAGCGTTCATTAAAGATAATGGCGATGTCATTAAAGATTTGCGGTATTATTTATAGAGATGATTTGAATGTGGCACGGGAGGAAAATTCAGTAAGGACGTTGGAAAAGGTCATTGGTCGTCTGGGTGTTTTGAGGCCCCAACATCTCACTCTGGCCGTTTTGAGGCCCCAACATCTCACTCTGGCCAACGTGTGATCGTTGTTAACGTTTTATTGTATAGTAAAGTGTGGCACGTTGCGGCTGATTCCAATTACAGGAACAGCGATCAATGGAATATTGAGAAGAGTATTTACCTTTCCTGGGGGGATCGGGGTGTGATTGGTTAAAACGTGAGGTTGTTATGTTACCTGTACGTCGAGGAGGTTTGGGATTGTCGGACTTAAGCGTAGGGTGAAACGTGTTTTTCTAAAGTGGGAGGTTTGGCGTGGGGGTTTGTGATGGCGGGAAATATGGACCAAGTACTTACGAGGGTGAAAAAGTGGTATAGTGGAATGGAGTTAAGGGAATGTGAGATTGTACTACGAGCTTTGAAAAGGGAAAACGGGGGAACATTCCATAAGGGTTTTAAGTAGGTTACTGGGGGGTACGTGCGCAGCTCCAGTAGAAGGTTTGTTCCCATTACTCGTGGGAAAAATAATGGCTCCGATTTAGTATGTTGAAATTAGGGCCCTAGGGTGCGTGAAGTCATGTTTCGTTTTTTACATGGTATATTGCCGTCAGGGCAATACTACGATCCAGAAGAGTCGGGGAGAGAGGCGGTGTGGGTTTTGTGGTGGGGAAGACACGGCTTTCATGTTGTCTATTTTTCCCGAAGGTTTAGAAGATGTCAGGAGTTTTTTTTTTATTTTTTATTATTAAAAACGAAATACATACAAAATTTGAATATAAACTGTAAATCATACAAAAGTGAACTCCACACCATAACCATTGTCATATGTCCTCCTGGGACGATTATACCTTCAAAACAATGTCGAAAAACCCTAACAACATGCAGTATGAACCTAAGAATATTACTCATTTCATGTATCAACTAATGTTTTCTACCTTCAATTTAAAATTAAAATTCAAACTCATCCAATTGATGACCCGTTGCCAAATTTTTATCAATGACCTAGGTCCTCTCATGCATATGTCATTTTGTATTTCTTAATATACAAACAATACATGATTATATACACCTGGAAAATCCTAGAGGGGCTAGTACCGAACTTGCACACGAAATCACTCACTACGAAAGCAAAAGACTGGCAGACGATGCACCATCCCCCAATGAAAAGCAGGGGTGTCACTAGCACGTTAAGACCATACAATAAGTGTCAGGGGCCGAGACTGTTCAAAATGCCTCCCAGCACACATAAGGGGGATTACCAACAGACCCCTGCAGTCTTCAGCTGGCATGACAAGCACCTAAAGTTTAGTTCCCGATCAGCCGGGCGTAGCTCGTACGTTGGTTTGCGTGCAGCCAGCAGCAACAGCCTGGTTGATCAGGGGCTGATCCACCAGGAGGCCTGGTGACAGACCGGGCCGCGGGGGCGTTGACCCCCGAAACTCTCTCCAGGTAAACTCCAGGTAATAGTTGCTTCATCCTGTATTTTATATTCCTACTTTTACCATGGAAAAAGCCCTCTGATAAGATGACCATTTCCATATTATATATCTTCTGACATTTTTAACAATATGTATGAAATGGACAACCATGGTTAACCATATGAACTTAAAAAACTTCAGTTATAATTATCCCCCATAAACCTTTCTCTTCCTGACAACATAATCTCCCCCTTTTAATCCCCCCCCCATGTTAGGTTCTAAATTCAGAGGAGTTGGGTTTGGGAGGGTGGTTTAAAAGGGGGGGGAGGGGGAAAGGGGTGCTACCCCTTTTTGTTTGGGCAAACCCAAGCTATAGGCCCCTTCATGGCTTACCTCTAGGCCCCCCTAGGCTTGACATTCAGGGTGCTGTGGGATGAGTGAGGAAATAAATGGGGTTTGTAGTGGAGAAAGTAAAGGGCCCCTTTGCGCTGACTGGGCCCCTGTGGTTATGATGGCTGGCCCTCCACCAGCTGTTTCTTGTGAAACCCCATTAGGGCTTTTAAGGATTAAGGGGGTTTTCAGAGTGTGTAATAATTTTAAGTTGAAAAAATTTGAAAATTTTCCTAACTGGGTTTTTTTGCCAAACCCTCGTAACCAACCCTTTGAAGAAACCCACATGGGGTTTTTTAGCTTTTTTTCTGTTTTGACTGGGATATCTTGGGGGCCCTGTTTTTTGCTTGGGATGTGTGTGTAATTTTTAAACCTTTCCCCTAAGAAAAGGCTCTAGCCCCCAGTTGTCCCCAAAATTTCTGCGTACCCAAGGGGGGTATTAAGGAAAAGAGGTGTACCAAAAGGGAGGGGGTTTGATGTTTTTTTGTGTAGGGGGTTTATTAGGGGAAAAAGGGAGTAAAAAAAAATGAAGGTGAGTGTAATATAGTAAAAGTGAGTTTTATTCTAGTAAAAGGTGAGTTTTTTATTAAAAAAGGGGGGGAAAGGGTGAGTGTACAAAATTAAGGTTTACCTGGGTTTACCTAGCTTTTTCCCGGGAGAGGGTTTTGGGGCAACGCCCCCCCCCCCCCCCTGTCTGAGCCCAAAGACCTCATGGTGGATCAGGGTTTTGATCAACCAGACTGTATGCTGGCCGCCCCCCGAAAGCTTACAAACTAAAATTTCTGGTAGGTCATGATGACTTTAGGTGCATTTCCCAGTGCCTTCTTAAAGCCCACCCAGGGGTTAGGGTTAACCCCCCTTACATGCGGGAAATGAAATTGAACATTTCTTGGCCCCGGGACATTTTATTATTGTACTCGTGGGGGCCCCCGTTTTTCAAGGGGGGGGAATTTTTTGCAAACTCCTGTCGAGCCCTTTTGCTTTCATAGGGAGTAATTTTTCTTGTGCGGGAATTGGTACCAATCCCTCCAGCACCTTCGAAGTGTATTTTATCACGAATCTCTTCCCCTTGCATTCCGGGGAAATTACAGTAAAGGGGCCCTTTAAACCTTTCCCAGTTTTTTGGTCCCCTTATCGTTTTTTTTTGTGCCTTTTAAAATTTTTTTGGTAAACTCTCGGGCCCGAAATTTTCGCCAGCCTTGAAGGGGGGCCGTGAGTGTATAGCAGTTTTTTAAGAAAAAGAGCACAACCCGATTTTTGAGAGAACCCTCAGGGGCCTTTTCGTCCCTGGGTTTTAAAGGGTTTTTCTTTTTCCCTCCTATCATTTTCCTAGCGGGATGGGGGTAGATTATTGTTGTAGCCCTTTTAAAGGCCCGTTTTTTCTCTGAATTTCATTTCCCAGGTCCTTACATTACTTTTCAGCTCTTTTGTATGGTTAAAAATTTTGTGTATCCCCCTGGCACTTTTTTAAAATTTCAAAAAGGGTTTCCCCAATCTAATAGTTAAAAATTTTCTCCTCTTGAACTTCATTTGGTTTGATTTGCCCCATTCAAAGGGTTTTCGGTTATGTCCGTTTAAAGTCTCTGGGAGTTTTCATTTGGAGGTCACTCCATGGTAAATGCTTTTTCCCACCCGAAAAAAGGAAGACACGGAGCAAAGGCTTACATCTCTGTCTATGTCAAAATGAGGATGAGGAATAAAATTTGGAACCGGTACTGTCCCTTGGGGGGAACAGAATTTTTACTATGGTTGTTTTGGGGACTTTACTCTTTTTACTTTTAACTTTTTGTGTTCATTTGTCAGAAAGTTTAATCCATCAAACCAATTTTTCCCCGTTATTTCTTTATCAACCCTTTTTGTTTTCTATTACCCCAGGGTCAAACTTGTGGGAAACTTTTGCAAAGTTTTTGTTTTCATCTGTATTTTTTTTTATCCTCTACAAAATCCAGGACCTTGTCTTAGTGGCCCCCCGTAGCTTGGACGGGAGGAGCGACCTGCTCAAAAAACCCATGTTGGGCCCGGGGTTTTGGTGTACTTGGGGGGTATTTAGGGGGGGTGGCTATTTTGCTTCTTAAAAACTTCTAAAAGACTTTTATGATAGGGAAATTTTAAAGTGAAATTTTGCTTATTCCCCATCTTTGGGGAGTGAGGTTTATGTCTGTTTTTTTTTAAGTGTGTGGGGGTTGACCCCTTTTTTCCATGCCCCTCTCCTTTAAAATTTGCTGAAGGCACGCAAAAGGGGCCTGGAACAAAGTGCGGGATGTCATAAATTTGCCCTCTTAAAGTCCGGGGGGAGTTAGAAAAATTTCCCAAATTTTTTTTGGGGATAACCCAAAATTTTGGGTTTCGTTCACAAAAAAATTCTTTTGGGAAATTGTCCCCCTTTAGTCTGGGCAGTGGCTCGCGGGAACATGAATCAATTGGAACCTTAGTATCTCACTCATTTCTTGGTGTCATCTGTTTATGTCCCATCCCCCCTTTAAGCGGGCCCCCAATACTGGATGTTGTTTTTTCTTTTAGAGCTGGCAAAAGAAAAGTTTTTTTTTTAAAATTCCTTTTAAAGGCTTTTAGTTCTTCCTTTTTAAATTTCTTGTCTCCTTTTAAGATTCCTTCAGCTTAATTTGATATTTGTAATTTCACTGATTTATTGCTTCCCTTCTATTAAAATAAAATTGGGCCCCCCACTCAAAAACCCTCTTTGATCTCCCTTTCGTCTGTATGGGGGGAATTTTTTTTCTCTTTCTATTTTCATTTCTTTTCCCTCTTTCTTAAGGAATTTTGTCTTAAAGCAGATCTCTTTGGAACCACAAAAAATTCTTTTTTTTCAAGGCAAATTTTGGGATCCTTTGTTTTTTTAGGATATTTTCCCTTCGCTTGTTTCATTTAGGACAGGGTTTTAAATTTAACCCCCATTGTATGTTTTTTTACTAAAATTTTGAATTTTTTTGAAGAGACCATGGGGGACGCTCACATTTTGCTGGTCATGGGGCCCGGGTGATACATTTTCTGTACCTCTATTATGGTGTCTGAGTGTATTTTCTTTGATACGTTATATTACGTATCAGACCGTCATTTTTAGGGGGAATATGGGGTCCAATGTTTTTCTAGTCTTGTGGGGTTTCCCAATTTGTGGGTTTTTAAAGGTAAATTTTTATGCGAGATTTAAATTTCATGTGTGTGTAAAATTTTTTTCATCTGTGCTATCCCCCGGGAGTTTTTCTCTCCCTAATACTTTTTTTATACTCGTGTTTTTTTAGGGCCTCAAGTTAAAAAATCTCCTAGCAGTAAATGTTTTGGGCCAGGGGTTGGGGGGTTTTTCCAGACAGTGGAAATTTTTTCTAAAAAGCTGCCCCGGGAAATTGGTGGGAAGTTGCTTTCGGGAGGTTTGGGATTAACCACAATGAAAAGGGTTTTTCCCTTTTCAATTTTTGGGCCTCCAAAACTTCAACTACATCTATGGGGTTGTTTTAGTAGTTCGGGCCCCAAATGAAATACAGGCCAAAAATTTTCCCCTTTGGGTTCCCTGTTTAGCCCTGTCCCCAATCTGAATGGGTTAAAAACCTGGGACCATATTTCGTTGTCAAAATAACCTTTATGTGGGTCCCCGGGAAAATTTGCTAAAAAAACATTGCATTTAAAACTCCAGGGAGCAGCCCCCTTGATGTAAGGAATTTTGTTTTTTTAAAAAACGGCTTTAACCCTGTATTTTTGAAAAGGGACAAAATATCGTTGTTTTGGTGGAATTTGGGGGGTTTTTTTTTTCTGGCTTAATATCTTTTGTTCTGGAATAGGGGGCCTTTTTGTCCTGCCCCCTGCCCAAAAGGGTTTTTTTTCCCCCGGGGGGTTTTTGTAGGTTTATTGTCATTTTTTTGCCATCTTTTTACCCTTCGGGCCCCCTAAAAAACCTTTTGTTTTGGTAAATTTTGGGGCTTTTCTTTATTTCCCATAATCTGGTGGTCTGTGTCTTTTTTCCCCTTTTAAATATGATGGGGCCTGGCATATGCATTGTAGATTTTTTTTCATGGATTGATGAGGGGCACATTTTTGGTTCAAAATAAAGTTACAAGAAGGGGAAATTGAAATTTCCCCCCTTGTCTGTGGGGGGGCGGCTTTTTTTGGGGATGGTAAAAGGGGTGCATGCCCCCTTTTTTTAAACCAGATATACCATCCCCTGCAAAACCCAAGGATGCAACATAAAATTGAAATTTTTTCCGGGGTTTTTGTTGGGATTTTATTGGGGTAATTTTTTTTGCCTTTCCAACGGGTTGGTGGCCAATTTTTTTTCCCTTTCCCCCTTTTTTCCCACTTTAACCACTGGTTTTTTTAAAAACATCTTGGTTTTAAACCCGGTTTCCGGAAAAATGTTCACACATTCCCTTGGGGCATAAATCCCATTTTGGGAACCTTTTTCCTCCGGGCAGACAAGAACCTCGGAACGGGAAACAAAGCCCCTTAAAAATTTTTTTCCCGGGCAACATGCCCTACAATTTTTCAAGAAATGGAATTGGGCCTTTTTTTTAAAAGATGGCACCCCAAAAGGGGGGTTTTTTTGGGCCCAAAAACAGCTCCGGTTTAAAAATTTCCTTTTTTCCCCCCTTGTAAAAACCATGGGGAACATACCCAAAAAGGAGTTTTAGGTGTTCTTTCTTTTTAAATAAACATTTCCCCATGGGGGCGGGCCCCCCAAAATAAAACTCCCCTAATTTAGGGGTTAAAATTTCACTCGGTTTAAAAATTTGTAAATTCCTTTGGGACCAACGCCCACCTTTTTGGAAACCCCCAAATCCAGCCGGGGACGTCCACCAATTCCAGCAACACAATTTCATGGGGGGGCCCATTACCTTTTTTTTATTAACCACCTTCCCAGTAGCTGGTCAATTTTTAAATTTTTGAAGATTTTATTTTTTTTTAACCGGAAACCCGCCCGAAAAATGGCTTTATTTTCCAACGAACCGTTTAAATTTCCGGGCCCAAATGGGGGGAAAAATTCCTTTGGCCCGGGAATCCAGGCGAATCCGCGAATTTCCGGAAAATTTCCATTTTAAAGGGATAACTTTTTTTCCTTTTTCCCAAAACGAAGATTACTGGAGGAAAATTGTTTAAATCTTTTGTGTTATTGCGACCCCCCTGAAAAATACAGGTTTCCACACACTCAAAAGGGCACTCCATCACAATATGTACTAAAAAACAAAAACACTTTTTATAATATTTCTACAAAACTGTAAAACTTTTCTATTTTCCCGAGATTTTGCACTTTTTTTCGTATTTCAAACAGACTTTTGAAACTCTCTGGAATCACAAATTATAATCATTTGTCTGCATCGCTCTGGGGGCCGTGTAGACTTTCCTGGCCTGACCTCCTCAGTAACCTGACAGTGGTGGGTACGAGGAGGTGTTTTTCTGTTGACACTGCGGGGAAAATTTTAACGGGGTGTTAAGTGGCGGTTTGAAATCGCAAAGGGCCATTAATACTATTGGTATTAAAACTACTTGGGAGGTGCTTTACACCTAGTTCAGCTCAAAACTCTTACCCAAGAAATCAGGGAGACATACGGTATTCAAGATGGTGAATTGTAGGGGGTTAGCGCTAAAAGGGAGCGATAGAGTTTTTGTGAAACTGTTTGGGCTGCGACGTTTAAAAATCGGGGGTTTAAAAACCCCGAAATTTTAAAGTTTGGGTGTTTTGACGTTACCCTGCTTTTCGTTTTGAGACTGGTGGACTTTGACAAAATTTTAATACTTGGATAAATTTTGGGGAAATTTGCCCCCTTTGAGGCAAACGAACTGACACAGAAATGAAATTTGAGAAATAGGGGGAACTGTGATTCTCCCCAAAGAAAGGGTTTAAGTGGATAATGGTGCCTCCCGCATTTATCCCGGGAAAGGTTTAACATTCATTTAAATTAAGATGAGGGTTTTGGCGTAAAAACCCCCCCCTTTCAAACGTGTACTTAAAGATTTTAGGACCAGGAAATTGGTTTTACACCCGGACAGCGGCTTTCGGGGTCCCCAATTTTTGGGAGAGTATAAACCACATTTTACACCACATTTAAACACTCGCCCCCATCATTTTGACCTATCATAAAACAAAAAATACTAATCTCAGTTTTAAAATAATAAAATCCTGTGATACTCCAATACTAAAAAACTATTTATGTCCCCAAAAAAAAAAGGCATTCACTTTGGGTTTTAAACCCTCATAAAAAGTTTTTTAGCCCATTTACCTTTAATCCCCAACTTACCTCAAAAATTTGTAATATTTTTAAAATTTAAAGAAAAAAAATTTAAGTTGCCCAAAAATGCCTAGCCATGCTAACCCGTTCTAGTGGTCCCATTTCGGGTAATCACAATTTTACTACTGTAAACCAAACAAAAACCCCAAATTTTCTGAAAAACCAGCTTTTTAACCCCTTATAGAGAATAACTTTGAATTGAATTAAAATTGAACTAGCGGCGGAAATGTAAAAAAGAACAAAAACATAAAACCAAAACCCTGTGCAAGAAGAAGTAGCCCCATGACATGTGATGAAGGTGAGCTTCGTTCGTCAGGGGGGGGGAATGGTAAAAACGGCTTTTCGAAAGGGAAGGGGATTTTCCCCTCAGCCCCTGCAACCCTGAGTCGTTGCCGAAAACCACTGGGGAAATTGATACCCCCCCCATGACGTTTTGAGTATGGTGAGGATTTGGATGAATTTTTAAAAAGGCCCCTTGTCACCCCCAAGGGGTGGAAGCTTGGGTTCCCCCGGGAAGACGTAGTTGGAGACTTTCTGAGCCCGGGAAATTGTCAAAAAATAGGGAACCCAGCAAAAAGGAACGAAAAAAAGGGGGACTTTGGGGGAAAACTTCATACCCCCCTTGTGAATGGATTTTGAGGTACCCGTGGGGGCTTCCTCGGATCTTGCCCATGGAGGATAAAAACTTTACGAGGAAAAAGGGGCCAGCTATGTAAAATTTCGGATGACGTACTGACGCCGGCACAGAGGAAGGGAAAAAAAAAACTGAGGGGATGGGTGAGGGGGGGGGGGGGGGAGGAGGGGGGGTCATGGGGGACGCCACCCGCAAAAGGGGGGGGGGAAAGGGGAAAAGGTAATGAAAAGGAAGACACACAGACATGAAAAAATCAAGGGGTAAAAACACGGGAGGAGAAGAGGAAAGGGGGGAAAAATATAACAGGCCTTAGGGGAAAATCTAATGTTAACTTTTTAAATGTACTAACTAAAGAGGTTTTGGTTAAAACGTTTTCTTAGCAAACTTTAAGAATTGTTTGTTCTTTTCCCTTCAAGAACAAAATTTTTCAAAAAAGGGAGAAGTGTTCAGGTTGCGGGTTATAAGAAATTTGACCCTAAAAACTTTTTCGTTTAAAAGGGGGTGTGGGTTTTTTTTTTTTTAAAAAAAAGGGGGAACGAGCCCGTTTGTGTTGCAGAGATGTGGGGGGGGGTGGGGGGGAGGGTGTTGCAGAGTGTGAGGGGGGTGGGGGGAGGGGTGTTGCGAGTGGAGGGAAATTTGGGGAGGGGAAAGCGTGTTTTTTGGAATTTGGTCTATCCCCTGCGGAGAATGAAAACAAGGTTCGAAGGATTTTGTGTGTGAGGCCCCCTTTTTAATTTTTTGCTTTGCTCTTCCGGAAGTAGCGATAGGGGGGGGTGATTTGGAACTGGGTCATAAGGGGGGGCTGACGCCCGAACCCAAAGGGGCGGGGCATTTTGTCTCCCACCTCTCAGAGTTTGTTGAGGGATGTTAAGTTACGAATGTGTTTGGGGGAGGGGTTTTGGGGAAAAAGAACATACTTTTTTTTCAGAAGGGGTATCTGCAAGGTTAGACAAAAGTGTATATTTCTCAGGGGGTATTTGTAAAGTTTTTAATTTGGTGGGGACGGCCTTTGTCAGATATAGGGCAGTTTTAGTAGAGGGGGGGTGGGAAGGGGAATGGCGGAAAAATTTAAAGAATTATTGGAAATTAAAAAATTATGTGTTAAATGATGAGGAAGGGTTAGAGGGTTTTTTATGCTATGGAAAAGAGCTTTTTAAAAGGGGAAACTCAGGAGGGGGGGAAAAAAAATTGTTCGTGGTGGGGGCTCGGTGGGGAAAGAAAAGGATAAAAAACCTTTTTCGGAGGGGAGGGTAGGCTTTAAACAAATTTAAAATAAGGGAAATGAATTTTTAGAGGATCGATTCGAGGTTGTTATTGGGGAGGGATCGGGTGGTGGGGTTTACCCCCCCTTTGGGCGAGATTGTTTGAATAAAAAAGAGCCCTTTCGAACGTTGCATAAATAAGCTTTTTAAGCGGTGCGGGTGCAAGCAGGATTAGAAAAAAGTTTTGTGGGGGGACAGGCCATCGTTTTGTGTTTTGGAAAAACAATAGCAAAAGCAGGGGGCCCGACGGCAATTCCCCACTTGGAAAGGAAAAGAGACAAGGAGGTAAATGAAACAAAGGGCAAGTGATAAAAAAATTCAAAAGCTATGGTGCAAATTTCGGATACGTGGGTTTTAAAAAAAAACTGGACAGTAGTGGTGGGGGTGAAGTGGAATTAAATAAGGGTGCACGTGTGCTAAGTGCATTTTGGGGCCCAGTGATAGGAAGGGGTTTTTTGGGGGGGGTTTATTACTGAGGGGGAAATTGAAATTGCTTTACACGGAATGAGGAAGGGCAAGGCCCCCGGGGATTGGGCGGTTTAAACCCGGGGGAATTTTATTTTGGGATTGGGAATTGATTTGGGAAAATTTATGGTAAAATTTTAAAATTGTATGAAGGAGAAGGGTACGTTTGGGGGTAAAACGAATTCGGGAGTTTTTGGGGGGGTTGGTCCCGAAAGGCAAAGGGCAGCCCCAAAAAAAGGGAAGTAAAAGGGCGATATCGTTGCCTGGGCAGACATTTGGGGTTTTTTCAAAAATTTTTTGGGGAAAAGGGGGAAAATGCGTGGTGGGGGGGTCGTTTCGGGCCCTCGGGAGTATGGGTTGCCGGGGAGGGGCGATTTGGGGGGGTTTTTTAAGGGGGAGAAAGGGGGGGGGGGGGTCGGCCCCTTAAATGGCCTTGGGGCTGGCGGGGGTGCCTATGATAGGGGTGGGAAAGGGGGGCACCCGCAGAGTTTTTCTTTTGGAGACAGAGGGTTTTTTTTTGGAGAAGAAAAAAGTTGGGTGGGTAAAAAACGCGGGGATAAGGGGGGAAAGATGAGAGTACAAATAAATGGGTGTATGGGGGAAAGGGCTTTGAGATGGGGGGAGGTTTAAAACAAGGGTGGCCCCCATGTCACAGATCTTTTTTGCGGGTTTTCCGGGTCCCTTTTAAAAAGGATGGGGTTTAGAAAAACATTTAAAAATTTTTGGGTTGGGGGTTTTGGGGAGGGGGAAAGGGGAAATTTTGGGCCGGCCCTTAAAAAGGTTTAAAGGGATGTACGACTGTTTTGGGGTTTTTTAACGAATGTCTTTTTAAAAAAGGTTGGAAGAAAGATGTGCGGTTTTGGTTTTTAACGTGCCCCCGGGTTTTTAAGGTAAATAGTTTAAAAGTCCCATGAACATTTGGGGGTTTTTGGGGGCCTGGGGGAAAGGGGGGGGAATGGTGAGCGTTCATTAAAGTAATGGCGATGTCATTAAAGATTTGCGGTTTATTTTAGAGATGTTTTTAAAATGGCCGGGGGGGGAAAAATTTAGGAAGGACGTTGGGAAAAGGCATTGGTCGCTTTTTGGGTTTTTTTGAGGCCCCAACATCTCCACTCTGGGGCCCTTTTTTAGGCCCCCCAAAATCTCCCTCTGGGCCCCAAAGTGTGATGTTGTTACCCTTTTTTTTTGTAAGTAAAGGGGGTGGCAAAGTTGCGGCTGTATTCCCCAAATTTCAGGAACAGCGATCAAGGAATATTGAAAGATTTTTTACCTTTCTGTGGGGGTCGGGGGTGTGATTGGTTAAAAAAGTTAGGTTGTTATGTTACCTGTAAAGTCGAGGGGTTTGGGATTGTCGGACTTAAAGGGGTAGGGTGAAACGTGTTTTTTCTAAAGTTGGGGTTTTGGGGTGTGGGTGTGTGGCGGGGAAAAAATGGGCCAAGTACATACGAGGGGGGAAAAAGTGGTAATTTGGGGAAAGGAGTTAAGGGAATGTGAAATTGTACTACCCCAGCTTTGAAAAGGAACGGAGGGGAAAATTCCAAAAAGGGGTTTTTAAATAGGTTCCGGGGGGTACGTGGGGGCGCTCCATAAAGGTTTTTTTCCCCCTGTACTCGTGGGAAAAATAGGCTCCCATTTAGTATTTTGAAATTACGGCTAGGGGGCGTGAAATCATGTTTCGTTTTTTTTTCATGGTTTTATTGGCCGCCCCCCCGGGGGAATATACGATCCCGAAGGTCGTGGAGAAGGCGAGTGTGGGTTTTTTTGGTGGGGAAAAAAAACGGCTTTTAAAGTTGTCTATTTTTTTCGGAAAAGGGTTTTGAAGATGTCAGGAGTTTTTTTTTTTTTTTTATTATTTAAAAAAGGGAAAATACATACAAATTTGAAAATAAACTGTAAAAACCCTACAAAAAATTTAACTCCCACCCTAAAACCCTTTTTAAAATATGCCCCCCTTGGGACGATTATACCCTTTAAAAAAATGTCGAAAAAACCCCCCCACAAAATGCAGTATGAACCCCAAGAATATTACCTCAAATTTTAGTTTTCAACTAATTTTTTTTTACCTTCAAATTTAAAAATTTAAAAATTTAAACTCATCCCAATTTATGACAGTTGCCCTTGTTACAAAGACCTAGGGTCCTCTCATGCATTTTGTCAATTTTTTTATTTTTCCCAAAAATAAAAACAATACAAAGATTATATAAAACCTGGGAAAAAACCCGGGGACTAGTTAAACCCAATTGCACACGAAAATCACTCCCCTACGAAAGCAAAAAATTGGGAGGGCGATTTCAAACCCTCCCCCCAATGAAAAAGGGAGGGGTGTCACTAGCAAGTTAAGAGGGCCAAACAATAAGTGTCCCGGGGGCCCCAAAACTGTTCAACTGCCTCCCAGCACCCCATAAGGGGGGTTTCCAACAGCCCCCCGGCAGTCTTTTAAGCTGGCACCCGGGGCAAGGGACCAAAGTCAGTTCCCCCCAGCCCGGGCTGTAGCCGTTAAAGTTGGTTTTTCGTGCAGCCACAGCAACAGCCTGGTTTTATCAGGGGCTGATCCACCAGGAGGCCCGGTAAGGGGCCCCGGGGGCCCCGGGGGGGTTGACCCCCGAAACTCTCTCCAGGGAAACTCCCAGGTAATATTGCTTCATTCCCCGTATATATTTTCCTACTATACCATGGAAAAAAACCCTCTGATAAAGATGACCATTTCCCCTATTATATATCTTTGCCCCCTTTTTTAAATATTTTATGAAAAAGGACAACCATGGTTAAACCCCTATGAACTTAAAAAAATTCATTTTTAATTATCCCCCAAAAAAACCTTTCTCTTCCTACAACAAATCTTCCCCCCTTTTTTTCCCCCCCCATGTTAGGGTTTTAAAATTTAGAGGAGGGGTTTTTGGGTTTGGGTGGAAAAGAGGTGGGAGGGAGAGGAGTGCAGGTCCTCCCCCGTTAAATCTCGGGAAAACCCGTGGATTAAGGGCCAGGACGTTGAACGGGCTTTTGATTATATTACGTGGATTACATTTATATTTCTTGGGGTTTAAACGGGGGGAAAAAGGGCATGAGGTGAGAAGGCGTTTTTCCTTTTTCAATAACGTTTTTTCTACAATGTGTAGGAAAGGGAATTATATGGGAGGAGGGGGGATTTAAGGGGGTTTTTTGGGTTAAATTTGTTAAATTTAATAATTTTTTTTCACCCCATAAACCCCTCCTGGGGGCGGTAGTCAAAAAAATTACAGAAAGGGACATTTAAATTGGGCCAGGGACTGGATCCAAAGTTTTGGGTATCTGAACAAGTTACAAAAGGGAATGAAAATCACAATTTTAAAAAAGGTAATGAAATCCAATTTTCGGGAAAGGGAATGAACTCCAGGTAGGTTGGTAACCAAAAAAGGGGCAATTACAAAGGTTTTCAAGATTACAAAGGTACGTAATGGGTCCAGGGGCTGGGCCCCCCCCAAAATTTTGATAGCTGAAAATTTGGTACAAAGGTAATGATCACAATTAAAAAAGGTAATGGAAAAACTTAAGAAAAGGTTACTTTACGTTTATACATGGGTACAATCATGAACAAATTATAGTGTAATTTAGCCCTTTTACAATTTTTACAAACCGGTCCCAACTGGAATGAGTTTAGGTGCAAAAATTGATTGTTGAGAAAAAACACACACACCCCACACATGGTGAAAAAAAAGGAGGAAAAAAAAAAAATAAAATTACAACAAGGGGAAAGGGGGCAGTAGGCCCAAATGAAGCAGTTAGTCACAACAGTTTTTTAGCCATTTTTAAAATATAAAGTTTTTTAAACACCGAATGTGAAGTGTATTCTGAATAAAAGTGAAAAGTGAAACACTTGAGGGAAAGCGGGAATTTCCCTGACTAAAATGGTTTAAAACATCACGGGTTTAAGGGGTTTTCAAATTAGTGAGAGAAGGCCTATGTACGACGGCTTCCACATCAGCTTCGGCAACTTTTTCCCTCACAAACCCCTGTCAGCGGGAAATTAAAAATTTACCTGTTGGGGGTTGCATTTTGCAAGACCCGATCTGGGGCCTGCATCCCCTGTTAGATACTGGTCACTCACTCCCGCAAGCCCTTTTCCCCGAAAAAGAGTAGAAAAAAGCATGAGGAGAGTGCCCGGAGTTAAAAACGGGAGTGAGGGGGTAAGTAGACACTTTTAAAATAAAATTTTTCAACCTAGCTACTTTCTGAAATTTTTGAAGTAGAATTTGAAAAAAGTGTTTTCAAAATATTGGTAAACTTTGAAATTTCTGGGATTACTGGTATTTATTTGAAGGGATGAATACTTTGAAGTTGGGGGGACCCCACACACCCACCACAACACACCACACAAAACCCCACACACCTCAAACAAAAAAAAACACTTGTAAGCGTGTACACCCCACACACACACCACACACACACACCAAACATACACCCCCCCACCCCCCACAAATCACACAACACACCCCATACACCTACCAAAATACACACACACACACACACCCCACACACACCACAAAACCCACACACCAAAAACAAAAACAGTAAAACCCCAAGGCAACTTGAACGTAGTACACACGCAAACCCACACATACACAGGGATTTCCAAAACCCTCCCGTGAACTACCATTGAACCTTGTCCTCTCCTCTCCCCCCCCCTTTCCCATCCTAAGTAGAGGGCCATCTCTACCTTTCCACTCTTTCCTTTTATTTTTCTCTCTCTACCTTTTCACTTCTTCCTATCTCTCCTCTCCTCTCTCTTTTCCCTTTTTCCCATCTCTTTCCCCCCCCTTTAAAATTTTTTACCTCTAACACCCCCCCCCCCTCCCCCCCAAAAATCCCCTCCCCCTCTAACATCTCTCCCCCCCCAATTTTTTTCCCCTCTCCCTTTCCCCATTTTTCTCTCCCCCCCCTCCCCTCCCTCTCCCCCCTTAGCCCCTTTTCCCCCTTTGCCCCTTTTTCCCCTTTCCCCCCTTTTCCCCCTTTTTTTTTTTCCCCCCCCCCCTGGGCCCCCCCTCTCCCCCCCTTTGCTTCTCTTTCTCCCCTTTTTTTTTTTTTTTTTTTTTTTTTTTTTTTTTTTTTTCCATTTCTTCCCTCCCCTTTTTTCCCTTTCCTTGGTTCTTCTTTATTTTCCCCTAAACTTCCCCCCTCCACTCTTTCCCCCCATTTTTCCCCCCCTCTTTCCATCTCCACTTTTCTTTTCCCTTCCTTTCTCTTCCCCCCTTTGCTTCCTTTGTTTTCCTCCTTTTCCCTTTTTTCTAATTTTTCCCCTTCCCCTAATTTCTCCCCCCTTTCTCCATCTTTCTTCCCCTTTTTTTCCCCCTTCCCCCCCCTTTTTTCCCTTTTTTTTCCCCTATTCCTTTCTCTCCCCCCCACTCCCTTCCTTGTCTTCTCTAAAAAACAATCTTCCTTTTCCCAAAAAACTTTCTTTTTCCCTTTTTCCCCTCCCCCTTTCCCCTTTTCCCTTCCCTTCTCTTCTTTCCCCCCCTTTTTTTCAAACTCCCCCCCTTCCCCTTCCCTTCTCCTCTTCCCCCCCCTTTCCACCCCCTTTTCCCCCCTTTTTCCCTTCTCACTCTTCCCCCCCTTCTCTCCTTCTACCTTCCCCTTCTCTTTTCCCCTCACAAAAAAAAAAAAAAAAAAAAAAAAAAATGGTGGGGATCGCGGGAAACCCAAGGATCAATGAGAAGGGTTCGGTAGGGGGAGGATGGGGAGCAGGGGAAAAGGATGGAACAAGGGGGAGAAAATTGGAGGGCTTTCTAAAAAAAAGGAGAAGGGCTCCTGGAAATTGGAAAAGAGGTTGGAGAAGGAAAAAGAAGGGGGGAGGCACAAGTCGAAACTGCAGTGCCAAGAAAAGGGGCCTAGAAGTTGAGAAAAATGGGCTGAAGGATTACGGGGCATGCCCCGAAAACACAGCATATAAAGCTCGGGGCCAAACGGAAGGAAGGAATTATGAATATCAAAGGGTCATACACCTGCCGGGAGGCCCAAAGGAGTAAAAGGGGAAAAGAACGCGGGTTCAGAGGAGGGGTGGGGTCGAGCTGGGGCAAAACCAGGCTATCAAGAGCCACTGGAAAAATCAAGGGAAAACTGACCACATACGGCAGGATCCAGAGTCACGGGGGACAATGGGAGGAAAAAGGGCAAAACAGTGTTTATCCAGGGTTTCAGGGGGAGAGAGGAAAGGACCACACTGAAGGGGCAGGAAAAAAAAGGGAGGGGAAAAAAACATCAGGAAATGGGTGAGAGATGGACGAGTTTTGAAAATTTTCAGAAAATTTGGGGGGGGTACCGAAGGGGAGAAACCGACCAATCAGCTGATTCTGGGAGGGAAAACAGTGGGGAACAGGACCCCCCAAAGAAAACCCGATTGAAATCTGGGAAGAGTAAAAAGGGGGTGTTCCAACAAGCAAACAAAATCGGAACGACAGCAGCTGAGGGGGGGACAAAAAAGCAAAAGGGAGCAGGAAAAGGATTTTTTTTGGGTTATCCTAGGTTTCTTACACATAGCTGCTAAATATAAAATTTCATGAAACGAAATTGGTTAACCTGAATAAACTTACTTACTTACTTTAACTTCTAGTCAGTCAGAGCAGAACAAAAAGCAAAGGGCAAGCCACACCAACAATTTCAGAACCAACAACCTATACACCACCCCAACACACACTACAATCCCTCCCACAGCCCCGCCCAAACCCGACATAGAATCCCACATATGCCCCCAAGGGCTCCCACCCTCACAGGCCCCCCCAAAAACCCCAGTGTTTGGGAAAAAAACTGAAGGGAGGTACACAAACCCGATGGAATAAAAAATAAGTGGGGGAGTGGCATGAAAGAGTCAAAGAACATCCCGGACATCATAGCTCTCACAGAAACCAAGCTTTCAGGATGATAAAAATGCCATCTTTCCAACGGGAACCAAAACCTGAGGAAAGACAGAGGGAACAGGGGGGGGGGGGAGTGGCGTTGTGATCAAAACGCTAAAATTTTATGTGGGGAAAGGAGACAGCGGAGAAGAAAGTGATTTCATAGCGGAACACTTCACTCGGAGGTCCCCAAGGGGGAAAAAGCAGTGATTTTTAACCCACCACAGAACAGCAGGACCAAGGCAAATAAAAAGTGGGGTGGTTGATACACGGCTGAGGGCCCGAAGACTCATCATCAGGGCAAAGTCCCGATCATGGGTGACTTTTAAACCCAAAAGATCGTTGGGAGAACTTGGACCCACATGGGGGGCCCAAAAACATGGAGGGGTAAGAGATGGAGGGGGTACTGGAAAAAATTCATTTCCCAAAATGTAAGGGGAAATACATGAGAGAGAGGAGAGGGGTGAACCGCAAGGCTGGACTTAGTATTTCACCTTGAGAGTGCGATATCGAGGGCACCTATGAAAAACCCCTTGGGGGCCCGTGACCATGTGTTTTAAACTTTGAAAAACACAGTAGGCTACAAGTGGAGGGGGAAGCAGGAAGGCCCGGGGCGAATGAAGCCAAACTACAAAAAGGGGACTACACAGGAAAAAAAAGGAACTACCTAACGGGGTTCAGTGGGGCAGAGAACGGCGGGAACCA
>NC_069408.1:52688659-52717090 GCF_026875155.1 Cherax quadricarinatus | reverse complement strand
ATTCTACTTCTAAATTCAAAAAGTAGCTAGGTTGTAAAATTTAGTTTAAGTGTCTGACGTTATCCCTCACTCCCGCTTTACTCCTTGCACTCTCCTCTATGCTATTTCTACTCTATTCTGGTAATGGCTTGCGGAGTGAGTGCCCAGTTTCTAACAGTGATGCAGGACCGGGACTCAGTCTTGCAAAATGCCAAACCTCAACAGGTAAAATACTTGCGCTGACAGGGGTTTTTGTGATGACAAGTTGCCTGAAGCTGATGATGTAGCCGTCGTACATAGGCCTTCTCTCACTATTTTGTAACTCCTTCACCCGTGATGTTTATAACCATATATGCTCATGCATCCCGCGTTCCTCAAGTGATTTCACTTTTCACTTATTACAGAATACACTTCACATTCGGTGTTACACTTTATATGTATAATGGCATACAAACTGTTGTGACGTAACTGCTTCAGTAGGCCTACTGCCACCTTCCCTTGTTGTATATTTTATTTTTTCTTTCTCCTTTTTCTTTCACCATGTGTGTGTGTGTGTGTGTCTCAACAATCAATATTTGCACCAATAACTCATTACAGTTGTGACCGGGTGTGGAAGTGTGAAATTTGCTCATTACACTTAATTTGTTCATGATTGTAGCCATGTATAAACGTAAGTAACCATTCTTACAGAATTCATTACCTTTGTAACTTGTGAGCTCATTACCTTTGTACCTAGTTCAGCTATCAAAACTTTGGGGGCCCAGTCCCTGGACCCATTACGTACCTCTGTAATCTGTGAATACCTTTGTAACTTGTCATGATTGTGACCAGACCTACCTGGAGTTCATTACCTTCGTAAATTGTGAGTTCATTACCTTTGTAAATTGTGAGTTCATTACCTTTGTAACTTGCTCAGCTATCAAAACTTTGGAGTCCAGTCCCTGGACCAATTATGTACCTCTGTAATCTTTTGACTACCGCCCACAGGATGGGTATGGGGTGCATAATAAATATATTAAACTAACTAACTAACGAAAAACCCTTATCCCACCTCCTCCCATATAATTCCCTATTCCTACACATTGTACGATAAAACGTTATTGCAAGGACACGCCTTCTCACCTCACTGACCCCTTTCCCCCGCATTACCCACGAAATATAAATGTAATCCACGATAATATAATCTAAAGCCCGTTCAACGTCCTGGTCTAATCCACTGATGTCGAGACTTAACGGGCGCAGGACCTGCACTCCTCTCCCTCCCACCCTCTGTACCACCCTACCCAACCAACTCCTCTGAATTTAGAACCTAACATGGGGGGGGGATTAAAAGGGGGAGATTGTGTTGTCAGGAAGAGAAAGGTTTATGGGGGATAATTATAACTGAAGTTTTTTAAGTTCATATGGTTAACCATGGTTGTCCATTTCATACATATTGTTAAAAATGTCAGAAGATATATAATATGGAAATGGTCATCTTATCAGAGGGCTTTTTCCATGGTATAGTAGGAATATATATACAGGATGAAGCAACTATTACCTGGAGTTTACCTGGAGAGAGTTTCGGGGGTCAACGCCCCCGCGGCCCGGTCTGTGACCAGGCCTCCTGGTGGATCAGCCCCTGATCAACCAGGCTGTTGCTGCTGGCTGCACGCAAACCAACGTACGAGCTACAGCCCGGCTGATCAGGAACTGACTTTAGGTGCTTGTCCAGTGCCAGCTTGAAGACTGCCAGGGGTCTGTTGGTAATCCCCCTTATGTGTGCTGGGAGGCAGTTGAACAGTCTCGGGCCCCTGACACTTATTGTATGGTCTCTTAACGTGCTAGTGACACCCCTGCTTTTCATTGGGGGGATGGTGCATCGTCTGCCAAGTCTTTTGCTTTCGTAGTGAGTGATTTTCGTGTGCAAGTTCGGTACTAGTCCCTCTAGGATTTTCCAGGTGTATATAATCATGTATTGTTTGTATATTAAGAGAAATACAAAATGACATATGCATGAGAGGACCTAGGTCATTGATAACAATGGCAACTGTCATCAATTGGATGAGTTTGAATTTTAATTTTAATTGAAGGTAGAAAACATTAGTTGATACATGAAATGATGTAATATTCTTAGGTCATACTGCATGTTGTAGGGTTTTTCGACATTGTTTGAAGGTATAATCGTCCGCAGGAGGACATATGTACAATGGTTATGGTGTGGAGTTCACTTTTGTATGATTTACAGTTTATATTCAAATTTTGTATGTAGTTTCGTTTTTAATAATAAAAAAAAAAAAAAAACTCCTGACATCTTCTAAACCTTCGCAAAAATAGACAACATGAAAAGCCGTGTCTTCCCCACCACAAAACCCACACTCGCCTCTCTCCACGACTCTTCTGGATCGTAGTATTGCCCCTGACGGCAATATACCATGTAAAAAACGAAACATGACTTCACGCACCCTAGGCCGTAATTTCAACATACTAAATCGGAGCCATATATTTTCCCACGAGTACATGGGGAACAAACCTTCTACTGGAGCTGCGCACGTACCCCCCAGTAACCTACTTAAAACCCTTATGCGAATGTTCCTCCGTTCCTTTACAAAGCTCGTAGTACAATCTCACATTCCCTTAACTCCATTCCACTATACCACTTTTTCACCCTCGTATGTACTTGGTCCATATTTCCCGCCATCACACCCACACGCCAAACCTCCCACTTTAGAAAAACACGTTTCACCCTACGCTTTAAGTCCGACAATCCCAAACCTCCTCGACGTACAGGTAACATAACAACCTCACGTTTTAACCAATCACACCTCGATCCCCACAGAAAGGTAAATACTCTTCTCAATATTCCATTGATCGCTGTTCCTGTAATTGGGAATACAGCCGCAACGTGCCACACCTTACTATACAATAAAACGTTAACAACGATCACACGTTGGGCCAGAGTGAGATGTTGGGGCCTCAAAACGGCCAGAGTGAGATGTTGGGGCCTCAAAACACCCAGACGACCAATGACCTTTTCCAACGTCCTTACTGAATTTTCCTCCCCCGCCACATCAAATCATCTCTATAAATAATACCGCAAATCTTTAATGACATCGCCATTATCTTTAATGAACGCTCACCATTCCACCCCCTTTCCAGGTACCCAACCCCATGATCATCGACTTTTCACTATTTACCTTCATACCCGTGGCACGTTCAAAACACACGCACATCATCTTCCAACCATTTTTTAGACATTCGTTAACACACCAAAACAGTCGTATCATCCACATAACCTATTAATGCCGGCCAACAATCCCCTTCCCCTACCCCACCCCAACCCTGGGAACTTACTGTGTTCTCAACCATCCTGTTAAAAGGGATCCTGAAAACACGCAAATAAGATTTTGTGACATAGGGCACCTTGTCTTAAACCTCCACCCATCTCAAAGTCCGTCCCCATTTCACCCATTTATTTGTACTCTCATCTTTGCCCCCTTATACAGCGTGTTTACCCACCCAACTATTTCTTCTCCATAACTCTGTCTCCCAAGAATACTCTGCAGTGCACCCCTTTCCACTCTATCATAGGCAGCCGCCAGTCCAAGGCCAGTAAAGCCGACCCTCCCTACCCCCTTTGACTCCACAAACTTTAAAGCCGTGACCTTACATCGACCTGCCGGAAACCCATACTGCGATGGCGAAACGACCCTCCCCACCACGCATTTTACCCTATTACCCAAAATTTTTTCAAAAACCCTTTTAGTCTGCACAGAGCAACGATATCGCCCTATACTTCCAAGGTTTGGCTGCCCTTTGCCTTTCGGGACCAACACCACAACTGCCGTATTCTGCTTATCCCTAACGTACCCTTCTCCTTCATACAATTTAATAATCTTACCATGAACTTCCAATCAACTCCCAATGCTGCAAATAAAATTCCACCGGTAAACCGTCTAATACCCGGGGCCTTTGCCCTTCCTCATTCCGTTGTAAAGCAATTTCAATTTCCTCCTCAGTAATAAACCCCACCCAAAGCCTTCCTATCACTGTGACCCAAATGCACTTAGCACACGTGCACACCTTATTTAATTCCACTTCATCCACACCACTACTAGTCCAGTATTTTTTTATACCACGTATCCGCATATGCACTCATAGCTTTTGAATTTCTTATCACTTGACCTGCTCATTTACCTCCATCGTCTCATTTACCTCCAAGCTCGGGATTGCGTCAGCGCCTGCTTTTGCTATTGTTGTCTCAACACACACGCGGATGGCCTGTCTCCCCACAAAACTTCTTCTAATCCTGCTTGCACCCGCACCGCTTGAAACCGCTTATTATGCAACGTTCGCAAGCTCTCTTTTATGTCTACAATTCTCGTCCATGGGGTAAACACCACCAACCGATCCCTGCCCATAACAACTCGTAATCGATCCTCTAATAATTCACTAGCCCATATTTTAAAGTGTTTATACGCCTACCCTCCCTCACGTAAAGGATTTTATCCTTTTCTTTGCCACCGAGTCCCACACAGTTACAATGTCTTCCACCTCCTGAGCTTCCCTTGAAGCTCATTCCATAGCATAGAAAAACCCTCTAACCCTTCCTCATCACTTAAACACTAATATTTAATTTCCAATAATTCTTATAAATTTCCGCCATTCCCTCCCACCCTACCTTACTACAACTGCCTATGATCTGACAAGGCCGTCTCCACCGTATTAAAAGACTTTACAACTACTCCCTTGAGAATATATTACACTCTGTCTAACCTTGCAGCATATCCCCTTCTGATAAAAGTATGTTCTGTTTCCCACACCCCTCCCCCAAACACATCTCGTAACTTAACATCCCTCAACAAATCTCTGAGAGGTGCAGACACATGCCCAGCCCCTTTGGGTTCGACGTCAGCCGCCCTTATGACACAGTTCCAGTCACCCCCCACTATCGCTACTTCCGGAAGAGCACGCAAAAAATAAACAAGGTCCTCACACACAAAATCCGTTCGAACCTTCGTGTCATTCTCCGCAGGGGCATAGACACTTACCAAGGATACACGCTTTCCCATCCAAGTCCCATCCACTCGCAACACCCTCCCCCCACCCCCCTCACATCTCTGCAACACCCTCCCCCCACCCCCCTCACATCTCTGCAACACAAACGGGCTCGTCTCTTTTATTAAAAGACCCACACCACCTTTCAAACGAATAGTTGGCAGGGTCAGTACTGTATAACCTGCAACCTGCAACACTTCTCCTTCTTTGAAATTGTGTTCTTGAAGGAACAGAACATCAATTCTATGTTTGCTAAGAAAACTGTTCAACCAATCTCTCTTTAGTCTAGTACATAAACCGTTAACATTAGCAGTCATACACCTAAGGCCTGTTATATTTTCCACCCTTTCCTCTTCTCCTCCCGTGTTTCACCACTTGATTTGTCATGTCTGTGTGTCTTCTTTACAGTACCTTCCCATTCGCCTCCCTTCTTGCGATGGCGTCCATCATGACCCCCCCTCTCCCCGCCCCTCCCCTCACCCATCCTCTCAGTTTTTTTTCCATTCCTCTGTGCCGGCGTCAGTACGTCATCCGAATCTGACATAGCTGCCCGTTTCCTCGTAACGTTCTTATCCTCCATGTCAAGATCGAGGAAGCCTCACGGTGTTACCTCAACATCCATCTCACAATGAGGTATGAAGTCTCCCGACGTCCCAGTCTCTTCGTCCTTCTGCTGAGTCTCATATTGTTGACAATCCGGACTCAGAAAGTCTCCAGCTACGTCTTCCGGAGACGAAGCTTCCACCACTTGCGGTGACAAGGTCCTTAAAACTTCATCCAAATCCTCACCTATACTCAACACGTCATGCGGGGTATCAATCCAGCAGATGGTATCGGCAACGACTCAGGTGCAGGGAGCTGAGGGGAAGACTCACTCTCATTTCGAAAAGCCTGTTTCACCATCTCACTCCTCTGACGAACGATGCTCACCTTCATCACATGTCACTGGGGCTACTTCTTCTTGCACAGGTTTGGTCATGTGTCTGTTCTTTTCACATGCCGCCGCTATGTTCAATTTCAATTCAATTCAAAGTTTATTCTCTATAAGGATTACAATGCTGAGTTTACAGAAATTTGGTTATTGTTTGGTTTACATGTAGTAAAATTGTGATTACAGAGTGTACCACTAGAACGCTTAGCATGGCTAGGCATTTCGGGCATACTTAGTTTTATTCTTAATTGTAAAATATTACAAATTATGAGGTAAGTTGGTATTATGGCTAAGTGACTAAATACTAGTTTAGGAGTTTAGCAATGTGAATGCTTTTGTTTTGGCACAGTATATAGTTTCAGTATTGGAGTATCACAGGATTCATTATTTTAAGACTGAGATTAGTATTTCTGTTTATGATAGGTCAAATGAGTGAGCGAGTGTAAGTGTGGTGTAAATGTGGTCATACTCTCCACAAATGCGACACGTACGCCGCTGTCCAGGATGTAAAACCATTACCTGTGTCCTAAAATCTTGAAGATACACGTATGACGGTATGGGTTGACGCAACGTCATTTTAAATTTAAAGGGCTGAATGTACCTTCCGGCATACATGCGTAGGCACCCATTATCCACTTACCCTGCTGGGCAGAATGCACAGTTCCATATTTCTCAAATACATTTCTGATGTCAGCTTCGTTTGCCTCAAAGGGGACATTCCGCAACTTTATCCAAGTATAATATCGATGCACGTCCACCAGTCTCACACGCACAGCAGGCGTAACGTCAAAACACACATCTTGAAAGTGCGTAACCACCGATTCATAAACTGTCGCAGCAAGCAGTTTCACAAATACTCTATGCGCTCCGTTCAGCGCTACCCCATACAATTCACCATCTTGAATACCGTATGTCTCCCTGATTATCTTGGGTAAGAGTATTTGAGCTGAACTAGGTGTAATCGCACCTCGAAGTAGTTCAATACCAATAGTATTAATGCGTTTGCGATTACAAACCGCCATCTTAACACCAGTAATTTCCCAGCAGTGTCAACAGAGACACAACACCTCCTCGTACCACCACTGTCAGGTTACTGAGGAGCGTCAGGCAGGAAAGTCTACACGGCCCGAGAGCGATGCAGACAGTGATTATAATTAGTGATTCCAGAGAGTACAACAGTCCTGTTGAAATACGAAGAAGTGCAAAATCTCGAGAAAATACGAAAAGTGTACAGTTTTGTAGAAATATGATAAACAGTGTATAGTTGTTAGTACATATTGTGATGGAGTGACGTTTAGAGTGTGTGGTAAACCTGTAATTAGCAGCGGTCGCAATATACACAACGATAATCATTATTCCTCCAGTAATCTTCGTTTGAAGCACCTGCGCCAAACACGCAAGTTATACTCTCTGTATCAAACTGAACACTTTATATCTCTGTTTATATTCTGCAGTAGTTCTGTCCATGAGTAGTCCAAAATCACCCAGTAGCCAATACGGATTTTCCGTATTCAATGACCGAATTCAAACGGATTCGTTGATAACAATATATCCTCTGACTAGTTTCATTAAATGACGGGGCTTACGCGCCCTTTTCAAACACTAAACAGTAACTACAACAAAATTTACAATACGATAGAAGATCTATGTTATGGTGATTAATAGAAAAGATATAGTGATCCACTTACTGGATTCGTCCGAATTCGCTGGATTCGCTGGATTCGTCCAGATTCGCTGCATTTGGGCGGATTCAAACGGTGTCGTTGGAAATAAAGCCATATCGACAGAATGTTACAAAAATTAAATGCTTCGAGGAATTATTGACCATAGCTAGGAGAGTTGTCAGTATTGTAGATGGCCGCCCAGAGATGTGTTGTCTGAAGAAGAGTGAGGGACGATGACAGGCTGGATTGCTTGCCATCTGTGTGGTCAGGGTCCTGGTATAAGGGATTTTAAACCAGTGACCACACTTGACAAAATTCAGAGAGCTGTTTTTGGTATGACCAAACGAAATAACTGTATGGGAAATGCCATCTATATTAAAAGACAAGAACACATAAAACATCTTCTGAAAGATATGCAGCATGGTATGACAATGGGAAAATAAGATGGTGTAGGACGGAGCTGTCTGGGCAGTGCTCCTGAGGGTGCTAGTGCTGTCCTGGAGGAAAGTGCTCCAGAGGGTCCTAGTGATGTCTTAGAAGTGCTCGTGAGGGTACTAGTGTTGTCCTGGTGAACACTGAAGAACACGTTATTCAGTCCACAGAGGTTCAAAATATAGATACTGCTGGAGATGGTTCAAAGTGGGATGATGCCTCAAGGAATAGTGTCGACACACTACCAGCAAAACCTGGTGGAAACACTGATGTCCATACAGTGGTGAAAGATAGGGAGGAAACAAGAAAAATAAATGCACCAGCAGTGAACGCATCTACAATAAATCCTAGCAAACAGAATTACAATCTATGTTAAAGCTATGCCTTGGGTATCTGCAGGCATGGTATATCTGGTAAAACAGGTGGGACATGCACCTTTGACCATCCCAAAAAATGCCGCACCCACATGACAAGGGGAGAGTGCAATTTCCCCTCTTGTAACTTATTTGATCCAAAAATGTGCCACTCATCAATCCATGAAAGAAAATGCTACAATGCATACTGCCAGGCACATCATATAAAAGGAACTAGAAGACACAGACCAGCCAGATTATGGGAAATGAAAGAGAAGAGCCACAACCTCACCAGAGACAGAGGTTTTTTAGGGCCAGAAGGGTAAAAAGACTGGCAAGAAATGACAATAATCCTACACCACCTGAAAACACTTCTGGAGCAGAGGCATGGACATTGGCCTCTATTCCAGAACAAAAGATATTAGAGCCAGAAAATAAAACCCCCCTAAATTCCACCAATACAACGATATTTGTCTTTGCAAACATACAGGGTCTAAAGCCGTTAAAAAACAACAAAATTCCTTACATCAAGGGACTGCTCATGGAGTCAAATGCAATGTTTGCAGCATTCACAGAGACCCACATAAAGGATCATTATGACAACGAAATATGGATCCCAGGTTATAACCTATTCAGATGCGACAGACTAAACAGGCAACAAGGGAACATGTTGGCCTGTATGTCATTTGCGCAGAACTACTAAACACCTCATAGATGTAGTTGAAGTTTTGGAGGCAAAGATTGAAAAGCAAAACCTTGTCATTGTGGTAGTATCAAGCCTCCAGATGCAACTTCCCACCAATTCCAGGAGCAGCTTGAGAAAATTGACCACTGTCTGGAAAATCTCCCAACTCTGGCCCAAAACATCTTACTGCTAGGAGATTTCAACTTGAGGCACCTAAAATACACGAGTTATAACAATGTATTAGCAGAGAACACTCCGGGAGATAGCACAGATGAAAATTCACACACACATGAACTATTAAATCTCTGCATCAAATTCACCTTAAACCAGCAAATAGTGGAGCCTACAAGACTAGAAAATACATTGGACCTCATATTCACTAACAATGACGGTCTGATACGTAATATAACTGTATCAAAGAAAATACACTCAGATCACAACATAATAGAGGTACAGACATGTATGCACAGGGCTCATGACCAGCAAAATGTGAGCAGTCATGATGGTCTCTTCACAAAATTCAATTTCAGTAACAAAAACATACAATGGGATGAAGTAAACCATGTCCTAAATGAAACAAGCTGAGAAGATATCCTAAACAACACGGATCCGAACATTTGCCTTGAAAAAATGAATTCTGTGGTTCATGAGATCTGCTCAAGACACATTCCATTAAGAAAGAGAAAGAGAAGATGAAAACTAGAAAGAGAAAAACATTCCCTATACAGACGAAGGCGACGAGTCAAAGAGTTCTTGAGTGGGGCCAATATATCTGTAATACGAAGGGAAGCACTAGTCAGTGAAATTACAAATATCAAACTTAAGCTGAAGGAATCTTATAGGAGACAAGAATCACAGGAAGAACTAAAAGCCATAAATGGAATTGAAAAAAAATACTTCTCTTATGCCAGCTCTAAAAGAAAAACAACATCCAGTATTGGGACCCTGCTTAGGCGGGATGGGACATACACAGATGACAGCCAAGAAATGAGTGAGATACTAAGGTTCCAATATGATTCAGTGTTCAGCGAGCCACTGCCCAGACTAAGGGTTGACATTCCAAACGAATTCTTTGTGAACGAAACCCAAAATTTGGTTATCCCAAAAATATTGGATATTATTCTAACTCCCCAGGACTTTGAAGAGGCAATTGATGACATGCCCATGCACTTTGTTCCAGGCCCATTTTGCGTGCCTTCAGCATTTTATGGAGAGGGAGCATGGACACAGGGGTCAACCCACACACACTAAAAACAACAGACATAGCCTCACTCCACAAAGATGGCAATAAAGCAATTGCACTAACATTCCATATCATAAAAGTCTTTGAGAGAGTTCTAAGAAGCAAAATAGCCACCCACCTAAATACCCACCAATTACACAACCCAGGGCAACATGGGTTTAGAGCAGGTCGCTCCTGCCTGTCCAAGCTACGGGACCACTATGACAAGGTCCTGGATTTTGTAGAGGATAACAAAATACAGTGTATACACAAACTTTGCAAAAGCTTTCGACAAGTGTGGACCTGGTGTAATAGCACACAAATGCTTGATTAAAGAAATAACGGGGGGAAAAGTTGGTAGATGGATCTACAACTTTCTGACAAATAGAACACCCAAGAGTTAATAGGAAACAGAGTAAAGTCCCAGGCAGCCATAGTAAAAATCTCTGTTCCACAAGCACAGTACTCGCTTCCATTTCATTCCTCATCTCTCATTTCTGAAATAGACAGAGTAGATGTAAGCCATTGGCTCGTGTCTTCTTTGCGGGATGCCACCCGCATCACCATGCAGTGACCTTCCCACTGCAGGACACCGAAGAGACTTCAAGCGGACCATCAACCGAACCTTCGAATGGGGCCACTCAAACCAAATGAAGTTCAACGAGGAGAAATTTCAACTACTTAGTATGGAAACTTTAAGAAATTAAAAATGTGCCAGGGTATACGAACAAATTCTAACCCATACAATAGAGCTGAAAAGTTAATGTGAAGGGACCTGGGAGTGATAATGTCAGAGATTTCGCCTTCAAAACTACAACAATATATCTACCTCATCTGCTAGGAAAATGATAGGATGGATAATGAAACCTTCAAAACTAGGGACGAAAAGCCATGATGATTCTCTTCAAATCGCTGTGCTCTCTTCTCTTAAATTACTGCTATACACTCACGGCCCCCTTCAAGGCCTGGCGAAATTGCAGACTTGAGAGTGTACAAAGAAATTTCACGGCTCAAAAAAAGTACGAATAAGCACCAAAAACTACTGGGATGGTTGAAGGCCCTTGGATCTGTATTCCTGGAATGCAAGCGATGCGAGATTCGTGATAATATTACACTTCGAAGTGTGGAGGGATTTGGACCAATTCTGCACAAGAAAATCACTCCATATGAAAGCAAAAGACTCGACATGAGATGCAACATTCCCCTTGAAAAGAGGGGCGCCACGAAGTACACATAATAAGTGTTCCCGAGGACCAAGACTGTTCAATTGCATCAGCTGCATAAGGGGGATTACAGTAGACCCTGGCTGGTCTTCAGAAGGCCCTGGAACTGCACCCTAAAGTCAGTACATGACTACGATTGGTAGTTGTAAGCTTACGTGCGCCCGCAGTAACCAGTCTGGTTGATCTGCCTGATCCCCATGAGGTTGTCTCAGACAGGGCGGGGGGGGGGCGTTGACCCTAAAACCCTCTCAGGTAAACGTAGGTAAAACTCCAGGTAACCTTATGTTAGTACACTCACCTATCTCTATAATACACTCACCTTCACTAGAATTACCCTCAGCTTACTATAATACACTCACCTTCATTTAGTACTCTGTTCACTCTAATATAATCACCTACACTATAAAACACTCACCATCATTTTGGTTACACTCTCTTTCACTCTAATACACCATGATACGCAGGAAATGTGGGACAGCTGGGGCTAGAGCTTGTTTAGGGCAATAGGGTTATAAAAGTTACCACACACATCCCAAAAAGCATCAACAGGCACCCAAGGACTATCATCAAAACAGAAAAGCGCTAAACAGCATGTGTTACTTCAAATGGGTAGGTTAACAGAGGGTTTGGCAAAAATCCCAGTTAGGAAAATATATCTATTTATTCAACATAACATTATATACACACTCTAGAAACACCTTAATCCTAAACGCCCTAATGAGGGTACACAAGAAACAGCTGGCTGGAGGTCCAGCCATCATAACCACTAGGCCTAGTCAGCGCAAGGCCATCACTACTCCACTACAAACCCCATTTATTTCCTCACTCATCCCACAGCACCCTGACCATGTCAGAGCCTAGGTGGGCATAGAGGTAAGCCATAGAAGAGCCTATAGCTTGGGTTAGCTAAACAAAAGGAGTACACAACTACAAACTTAGTTTAAATACCCAGCATCTCTGTGAAGGCTTACTCAGCCCTGTAACAACTTCAGTCAGTATTACCAAGGCTGGCTCCTCCTCAGGAAAATTAATGAATGGAAAAATAAATAATAACAGACAATGATTAACACTTTATTATTTAGAAACGGAATATGTAAAACAATAAAACATGAATGGGTATCCTAATTGAAAGAAAAATGAAAAATGAAATGAAAAAATATTACATTTGAACTCAACGTTAATATAGGTAAATTGTGGTAATGGGAGTGTCAGTTGTTGGTGACCACCACGGCTTGGTTCTTCACAAGTGCACTAGAATTATTGCTTCAGAAGGACAGGAAACAGGTTCGTTTCCACTTGATATAATGAGGGGTTAGTCCTGCGTTGGCTTACATAACAGGGTTAAGGAGATTATCATGAGACGTCACAGGATGTTAGTCTCTCCTTCTATTCTTCTCGTTGGTTGGCAGGTGACCTCTCTGGCACTCCACGCTGTAAAGAGGAGACAGATTACCCACCTGCTTAAGAAATCACTCTCCATGATAAGTACATACCTTAAAAGGATGTGGTGATTATTAAAACATTTAACGAGTAAAGACTGAAAGGACTAAGTTAATGGTCAAAAGTGAAGCTTTCAAATCAATAAGTCCACTAAAATATGATCAGGAGTATTACAGTAGTGTTGGGAGCGTGAGTGAGGTGAATTACTATTGGACCGGGCCTTACACGTCACCTTTCGGGGGGGGGGGGGGGGGGTAGAGGGGGGAAAGGGATAGTGGGAGCTAGACTGACCCTACCTTTAACAAGCAGCTGGGCAATTAAAACTATCACTTTAGCGGGAGGGGAAACAGGGGAGGATTAGTGGAAGCTTGGACTACTACCTTAACAAGTAGGCGTGCAATGAAAATATTGTTACTATATCCTCCTCGCTACGTCCTATCTATTGAACTTATTCCCTCACCATCCCATACCAAGACTTTATAGTCAGGGAGTTTAAGAAGAATAGGCGAGGAAAAAAAGTTTCTAACATGAGGAAGTCGTGTTAAGGTAACAAATATTTACTGACTGTCACGACTTAACCAGCCAGAGAAAATAATTGGATGAGCATCGATATACCAATATGGAACTTAAAAGTCTGGAGTGCCAATGTGCACCTCAAGAGGAGGACTGTTGGTTCCCTTTACGTTTCTAGGTATATCAAAGTTTGTGGTCCGTTTCTATAAATGAATTCTTTCCCAGCAAATAAAATTTAGTTAGGAGATACCCACACAAGGCCAAACTTTTTCCTTTTCTATGGTGGGTTATCTCGTTTCTGCGGGAAGGAGTTTCCTGCTTAGGAAGCATACAGAGAAGGGGTACAATCATTGGTATTGTAGTCGCACGGCACCTAAGCCAGTAATTGGAGGAATCAGTTCTAAACAAAATATTTTCTTAATATCTGGAATCTTATTACAGGGGTCTTCGAAAAGATACTTTTTTTAATCTCATTAAAACTTTTCCCGAGACTTTACTTCGGAAAGTCAAAAGGTTCCTTCACAGACTTTTTAAGGAAGTCGGATTAAGATGCTTAAGATCAGTTAAGGTTAGGGATAAAACCGTGCATAAAAATTTGCAGGTCCAAGAAAGCTAGCATGAGCTCTTGGTTTTGGGAATTTAAAATTCTAATAAAGCTTTGCTGATCTTACTGTGGGAGAGGCTGCAGAGTGCAGAGAGATATTAGAAGTATCAATCTAAGATATTCTAATCTTGTTATACCCAAGAAGCATTTCTTCGGTTGGCAGTGAGGCCATGAGAGCATAACCTAGCAAAACTGATGTTAATGTTTGGATTATGTTCGCCCCAGTGGATGTCATTACGTAAATTGGTTATCAAAATAAAACTGAAACATTTGGCTTTACCCAAGACTTTCTTCATCAGTCTCATGTAGGTAGCACAGGCAGTTACCAACCGAAGCGGCATAGTTCTATACTGCATCAAAGTCCTAGGTGGGTAGAAAAGCGGAGGAGTATGTTAGGAAGAAGGATCTAACATATTTAATGATATGCCTGCCAATAATCAATCTCTGAGAAAAGGAAGGAGATCATACAATTTGTGTAGATCGTATTATTAAGGGCATAGGTTCGCCATTCACCGAGGTATAGCATTAGACCTCTGAAGTCAATAGTAAGTCTATATGAATTATCCTCCTTATTAACCATGACTACTTGTGAGCATTTGCAGGATTAATGAAGGTTCAATGATTCCTTAGTTAGTTTTAATAATATGTCTTATCTCTCGGGTCAAATGCATCCCTAAGGAGAAACTGGAACTGGGTATAATTTCGTTTGAACGGATTATCCGCCCAATAGTCAATCTTATAGACTTCGTGGAGGTAACACCTGGATATCAGTAAAGACGTCTCTGAAAAGTTACTCACACATTGGAGTAGTTCATGTCTCTATGGTCTATCCAATGATTCATTAATATAAAAGTTGGGTTGCGCCCGAGTGGTTCAAGAGTCACCAAGTCATGTAGTTCTTATATTAGTCTAAGTTAGAGGTGCAATCTACACACAGACCTTACATTCTTCAGTTGTCTTATTCAAGTTCGTGTGGAAAAAAAACTAAAAGTCAAGTTTGAAGTCAGTTACCGAATTTCTTTCGGTATAATTTCTTAGGATGTTGATATGATAAAGCTTAGGAATCCCCTTGACTTCTATGAGGTCGTCAACTTTCCCACAATTTTTTTAAATACTTTATTATGGGACCTTTCCATGCTACTAATAATTTATTTTGACTTGATAGGCAAAAGTACAGAACTTCATCCCTACTTAAAACTTCTCCATGACTTTTGGAATCAAAATCGGTTTTGTATGGTCCATTGTCCAAGCTTAGTTTTTTCGAAGAAACTATGACTGAGGTCTCTCAAGTTTGGATCTAAGGTCAAGGAGAACTGGTAAGAAGACTGAACCTCAGCCTTTACCTCCTCATTAGTCCATAAAATCATGAAGGATGGGACAATGGGCCTCTGGCCTGTCTACCTAGAGCAGTTCAAAAGAGAAACCCAAAAGAGTCACTGGGAAACTTTCCCTCATGGCAAACAAAGCACAGGGTAGATAACGATTGCACTCCTTAGGTTTAAGGGAGCCAAGTTTCCTTATAATGGACTTGAGGAATCGAATGCCTGGCGCTCAAATCCTCCCATTACAGCTGGGATGATCGGGTGTGGTGAAGAGAGCTCACTCCAGAAGTTTGTAGAGATGTTGCATTAAGGTCAGATGTGAATTGTGTCCCACGGTCAGACAAAATCTTCTAGGGATGCAACTATGGAGAGATGGACAAAAAGGTCTTCTAGCCACCTCTGTAGTAGTTATGGTCTGTAAAGGGTACGGCTCTTCAGGGAGACTCGAACGCATAATCAACTAATGTATATATATATATATGTCCCCCAGATGAAAGATGGAGATAAAGGGACACATGTCAATTAGCTACTCTTTCGAAGGGTACGATAAAGACTGGCATTTGGACATACGTCTCGCCGGTACCTCGGGTGGATGACAGTTGGCAAGCTTTACACGATTCTACACTAGGTGTGATATCTGAGACATTTTGGAAAGAATACTCACAAAACTAGGTTTCCTTAATTTATTTTACGGTTTTACGGTGCGAGAAAATGTCCGGCCACTGGTAAGTCATGAGCCTTTTAAGACAGTCTCTCTGCATTTGCCTTGGAACAACTACTGTAGGAATAGTCTATCTCATCTGAATTTAATTTGACACTGAGTAAACCAGATATCCTTCAAATATTCAAATTTATATGAACTGTTTTTCCTTTTAATAAACATGATCTTTTTGTCTAGCTGCATTATGGCAATTCTGGAAGAGAAGGGCATTACGTTGTAAAATGACACCGAGTCCTTCGATATATCTAAGGGCCCTTTGAATTCAGGAAAATCAGAGGATGGACAGTAGGAGAAGCTGGGCTTTGATCTGAGCCCTAGTCAGACATTATGGTCACGGAGGTGATATCTTCACTTTCATCTAAACAATAAACCGGTGAGCCTACTTACTCGCTTCGAGAGTAGCATCACTGGTTTTTAATCCCACATGAATCTCACGGAGACATTTGTCTCATCTCTGACTTTCGGAGGGGCTTCTCTGACTCTAAGGAAGAGGATCTGAAAAGCTTATGTCCATCTTTGGTGATGGAAAGGTCAACCTCAGAAGGAAAGTGGCACCTTTTACCAATTAACTATTAGTATGGAGAAGAAGTGATGGAGCTAAGTACGGCTTCAGACCAACTGTGAAACCATTTAGACCTAATGTAACAACGGATTGGTAGAAAAGTGTCCGTACGGCCCAAGTAGTTGAAAATATAGCAGAGTGGCGTTTCTTTAAGGTTAGGAACAGCTTATCAGAAATTGACTATTACACGGCATCCAGTGTCTCGTAAAATGGTAGATAAATTAGTTCATTAACTGTTCTGAACAGAAGGGTGCTTGGTCATTTACAGTCTTAAAACATCTTCAACTTTTTGGGACCTTCTTAGAAGGAACAATCTGGACGTTTAAGTCCTTAACACCACACAAATGACAAACAGGAATAAAAGAAGTCACTTTACTTTCCCCTGAGGCTTTGATTTCTTAAGGTCTGATGAAACCCTGCCCTTAGGGTTCGATCCCTTTAGAGTCTTTATAGGAATTGTGAGCCTCAGCATACAAGTCAGCGGCACCCTCAAAAACTTCTGGCTTTAATTCAGTGTTTCGTTCTCTAAAGAATGTTGTATCTTATGAGAAAGATCTGTCAGGAACTGGTCAACAACCATGAAGTTTCTAAGAGATTCATAACTGTCATTAATTCCTGACCTCTCTAGCCAAAAGTCGAACAAACGAAAGAGTGTTATTGTATCTGCTGAAAGTTTTGGCCAGGCTGTTAAGGTGGCATACCTGAAATCTTTACCTGGAGTTTACCTGGAGAGAGTTCCGGGGGTCAACGCCCCCGCGGCCCGGTCTGAGACCAGGCCTCCTGTGGATCAGAGCTGATCAACCAGGGCGGTGCTTGCTGCTGGCTGCACGAAACCAAACATTAGAGCCACAGCGGGCTGATCGGAACTGACTTTAGGTGCTTGTCCAGTGCCAGCTTGTGAAGGATGCCAGGGGTCTGCTGGTAATCCCTGTTATGTGTGTGGAGGCAGTTGTTGAACAGTCTCGGGCGCCCTGACACTTATTGTTTGGTCTCTTAACGTGCTAGTGACACCCCTTGCTTTGCATTGGGGGGATGGTGAATCGTCTTCTTTCTGCCAAGTCTTTTGGCTTTCGTAGTGAGGTGATTTTCGTTGTGCAAGTTCGGTACTAGTCCCTCTAGGATTTTCAGGTGTATATAATCATGTATTCTCCTCCTGCTTTCCAGGAATACAGGATTAGGAACCTCAAGCGCTCCAAAAATTGAGGTTGTTCTTATCTCGTTATGCGCGCGTGAAAATTCTCTGTACATTTTCTAGGTCGGGCAATTTCACCTGCCTTGAAAGGTGCAGTTAGTGTGCAGCAATATTCCAGCCTAGATAGGAAACAAGTGACCTGAAGAGTGTCATCATGGGCATGGCCCTCCTAGTTTTTGAGGTTCTCTTATCATCCTGTCATTTTTCTAGCAGCTGCGATGGATACAATGTTTTGGTCCTTGGAAGGTGAGATCCTCCGAACATGATCCACTCCCAGGTCTTTGTCGTAGGGTTTCGCTTTCTATTTTGTGGCAGATTTGTTTTGTCCTCTGATGAAGATGTAATTTCCTCATGTTTACCATATCTGCGTAATTGAAATTTCTTATCGTTGAAACTTCATATTGTTTTCTGCAGGCCCACTGAAAAATTTGGTTGATGTCTGCCTGGAAGCTTTGCGTGTCTGCAATGGAAGACATGTCATGCAGATTTCGGGTTGTCATTCTGCAAAGGAAGAACACGGTGCTGTGGCTGACATCCTTGTCTATGTCGGATTTAAGGGATTGAGGAACAAGTGGGAGCGAGGTTACTGTGCCTTGTTTGGAACAGAGCTTCACCGTAAAGAATTTGTGGTTTTTTGATATGCTTTAAGTTATTCCCTTTTCAGTAGGTTATAATTACATATGATATCCTGCGACAAAGTTGCCATAGTTATTTCAAGGCTGTACCAGAAAATATAACATTCCTAACTGATAGCCAGGTGTGTGAGGAAGGCCATTCACCAAGAGGGTAGCGGTATTTTCAAACCTGATAATGTATGAAAGTAATGTTCATACCCTCTGTGAAGGGAGGTAAATTAGGTGTGGAATATGTGCACTTACAGCATGATGTTCAACTACTCCTTCCTCTATTTGTTGGTTTGATGTAACGTTAACTTTTTTTTCTCTATTCAAGGGAGGAATTTTCGAGCTCGCGTGCGATCTTTTTCTCTCTCTATTAATTCCTGTTCTCTAGTTTTCCTCAGTTCTCTAGCTCTTTCCTAACTTCTCTATCCTTTTGCTCTTTCCTCAAGTCTTAATTTAGCTTGTTCCTCACATATTAAGGCCTGTTCCTCACCTCACGTTCTCTAGCTCTTTCATCACGATCAAGTCTATCACGCTCCTTTTTGTCTTCTCTTCTCTTTCTAACTGTCTTTCTCTGGATTTCTTCTCAAAATTCAATCTCTCTCCTTTTCTCTCCTGACTTTCAAGGTTATCTTCTCCTTTTCTTTTCTCTTTCGGTTTTCTCTCTCTCATTTTTCTTCTCTTTTCCCTTTCTGTCTGTTTCTCTCTCAATTCTCTCTCTTTAGTCTTTTGGATCTTAGCACCATGAAATATTCTAAATTTTTCCCTGTTATTCCTAACTTACTTCCAGCGTTCATCCAAAAACTGGTATTCCTCCTTTACATTGCAAGATAACCAAACTATCAGGGGAAATGAAAACGGGTGTAAAGAAAACTGAGGGTTCAATTCCTGCCCTCTGCTTTAAAACTGTAAATAACCAGAGTTGACGATCCCTACTTCAATTTAACAATATGTATTTAATTAAAACGAAAGGGTCTATGCCGGCTCCGAGAAACCAGTAAGTAGAATGGGGTCACTTGACCAACCAATCTTCTCACCAACAAACAAGAGTAGGCCCTATGACGTTCCTTGTATAATAAAGATCTCAATGAAACTATTTGATCACTGGAAAATCTCGGGGTCCCTAGAGTCTAATCCTCCAAAAGTGTTCAAGCTCGAACAAAAAAGTGCAGATTAAATATTATGTCCTGCTGACTTGATTACAATTAAATTGAGACTATAAAAATCACCAAATCTTTTAAATCCTTTACCGCAGTTCCTACCAATAGAGAATGATTACTCATGGCTGGTGGTAACCGTCTGTGGTATGCGGCGTTGAAGTTCAATTGTAGATTCGAGTTGGAGTTGAATCTTGATTCAGTTCGAGTTGATCTGGCAAGCTCGCCACATGTGAAGGCTTTACTCAGCCCTGTAACAACTTAGTCGATTATTACCAAGGCTGGCTCCTCCTGAGGAAAATTATGAATGCATAAGAAAAAGAATAAAGCAGACAACAATGATAAAACACTTTATTATTTAGAACGGAAAAATGTAAAACAATAAACCATGAAGGGGTATCTAATTGAAAGAAAATGAAAATGAAATGAAAAAAAAATACATTTGAACTCATGCTAATGTAGGTATATCGTGGTAATGGGTGGATGTCAGGTGTTGGTGACACTGCGTGTTGAAATCGTAGCCGTTGCTGATGTGGGGCGGGGTAGCAGGTGTTGGTGACACCGGTTCCTTCTTCACAGAGTGTAGCTTGAATAATTGCATCAGATGACAGGAAAACAGGTTCGTTACCACTGCTATAATGAGGGGTTAGGTCCTGCGTTGGCTTACATAACAGGTAAGTAGATTAAACATGGGATGTCTCAGGACGTTAGTCCGGTCTCCTTCTCCATTCTTCTCGTTGGTTGGCGGTGGAACCTCGCTGTCATTCCAGCTGTAAAGAGAGATAGATTTACCCACTGCTTAAGAAATCACTCTCCATGATAAGTACAATACCTAAAAGATGAGGTGATTATTAAAACATTTAACAGATAAAGACTGAAAGGACTAAGTTAAATGGTCAAAAGTGAAGCTTTCAATCAATAAGTCCACTAAAATATGATCAGACGTGTACTTACAGTAGTGTTGGGAGCTGTGAGTCGAGTGATTTACTGTTTGACCGGAGCCCCACACGTCACCTTTGGGGGGGGGGGGGAAGAGGGAGGGGAAGGGATAGCGGGAGCTAGATTGACCCTACCTTAACAAGCAGCCGGCAATGAAACTATTGTTACTATATACTCCCTCGCTACTCCTATCTATTGAACTTTTCCCTCACAATCTCCGACGCCAGCCTCCACACCATGCTGACTCCACGTGACTACCCCAGTCACGCTTACTCCGCGTACCCAAACACGACTCACGAAATCGTAATGACACGATTGCAAAGAAACCATGCCACGGGCGGGATTGGTTTGTTTGCAATCGTGTCATTACGATTTCGTGAGTCATGTTAACAGCTGTGAGGGGACTTGAGCTAGAGTCGTCACGGCACGCTACTGGAGGATTCGTCTTGTAAAACTTGCATTTGTGGTCACAGAGGTGCCTGTGCTAAACTTCCTATGGTGTAGAAATATACCTAGTTGGACGAATCTTATTGTGGCTACTGGTCCAGTGGCAACGCGACCGTCTGGAGTTTTGGAGTTTTGAGGACTCTTTGACGCGGGTTTCAATCCCGCCGTGGTATGTTTTTTTATCAAGCACCCTTGGAATAGTCCTTGAAGGATTTCTTTATAATTACAGTTCCCAAATGCAAAATTATGAATTATAAAATTATTCTTTACATTTATAACAATTCATACTATTATGGCTCAATGCTCACTATGTGTACTTTACGATGTCATGCAGAATTGCATAACAACCCAACTTCCACTTATAATACACACACTGCATATAAGACAACTGCAACCTTCACTATATTACACTTATCTTCACTATAATACATTTATCTTCACCTTAATACACACAAAAAACCCTTTCCCCAAACCTATAATTACACTTATTTCACTATAATTACACACACCTTACTAGAAAACACACACCTTCCCTTAAGCACACACCTTCACGATAATACACACACTTCAATATATACACTTATCTTCACTAGTATTCACTTATCTTCTCTATTATACACACACCTTCAACTATTAAGACACTTATCTTCACTAGTAATACACTTATCTTCACGTATAATACCTTATCTTCACTAGAATACACACACCTTCACTATTATACACACACTTCACTATAATAACACTTTGCTTCACGATAATACACTGATTCTTCACTTTAAGAACACACCTTCACTATAATACCACGTATCGTCACTATTATAAACCGTCACTATATACACACACCTTACTTATAATACACACACGGCAACTTTATACACCTCTTCTCGTATTAATACACTTATCTTCACTATAATACACTTATTTCACTAGAATACCACCACTGCACTATAAGACACTATCTTCACGATTAATATCTTATGCTTCACGAGAATACTCGTATCTTCACTATAATACACACACCTTCACGATAATTCACCACACCTTCACTATAATTACACTTATTTCACTATAAATAACTTATCTTCACTATAATACACACACCTTCATAGTGAATACCAATTATCTTCACTATACGACAAACCTTCACTATAATACACACACCGGCACTATAATACACACACCTTCACTATAATACAATTATCTTCACTATAATACAACTTATCTTCATATAATACAACACCTTCACTATAAAGACACTTATCTTCACTTTTAAGACACACACCTTCACTATAATACACACAATCACTATAATACACACACCTGCACTATATAAATACACACACCTTAATATAATTCACTTATTCTTCACATAATCACTTATCTTCACTAGAATACACACAACTTCATATAATAAAGTATCTTTTCCCCCAAAAAAACCCTATTTTTTTAAATTTTTTAAAACACACACCTTCAATATAATACACACACTTCACTATAATACCACACACCTTCACTATAATACACACACGTCATATAATACACCACACTTCACTATAATACACACACCTTCACTATAATACACACACTGCAGCATATAAATACACACACCTTCACTATATTACACACACCTTCATATAATACACACACCTTCACTATAAAACCACTCCTTCACTATAATACACAACCTTCACGATAATACACACCCTTCACTATAATACACCTCACCTTCACGAAGTACAACACATTCACTATAATACACACACCTTCACTATAAATCCCACACACCTTCACGAATAATACAACACCTTCACTATATACACACACCTTCACTAGAATAACACACACTTCACTATAATACACACACATTCACTATATTACACTTATCTTCACTATAATACACACACCTTCCCTATAATACCAACACCTTCACTACATACACACACCTTCACTATAATACACACACCTTCACTATAATCACACACCTTCACATAATACACACACCTTCCACTATTATCCACACACCTTCACTATAATACACTTTTTTCACTATAATAACACACACCTTCCTATTATACACACACTTCACTATAATACATTCATCTTCACATTATACACTCATCTTCATTATATTCCACTCATCTTCATTATAATGCACTCATCTTCACTATAATACACTCATCTTCCACTATAATACACACATCTTCCATTATTTAATACAACTCATCATCCCATTTAGACATCATCTTCACAATAATACACAATCTTACTATAATCACTCCACCTTCATATAAGACACACACCTTCACTATAACCAAAAACTCACCTTCACTATAATACACTCACTTTTTATACTAAATCCACTCACCTTCACTGTATTACACTCACCTTCATTTTAGTACACTCTCCTTCACTCTAATACACTCACCTACACTATAAAACACTCATCTACACTATAAAACCCTCACCATCTATTATAGTACACTCTTCCTGTACACTCTAATACACCATTTCATTATAATTACACTCATTTCACTATAATAATTATCTTCACTATAATACATTCCTTCATTCTAATATGCAAATCATCACTATAATACACTCATCTTCACTATAATACACTCATCTTCAACTATAATACAATCACCCCACTATAATTCACACATCACTATAATACGTGCACTTCACTCCGTTTTTTATGTGTATTATATATATATATATATCTATATATATATATATATATATATATATATATATATATATATATATATCTATATATATATATATTATATATATATATATATATATATATAAATATTTATATAGATATATCTATATATTGTATATATTTATATAAATCTATATATATATATATATATATATATATATATATATATATTATATATATATATATATATAATTATATATATATATATATATATTTATATTATATATAATATATATATATATATATATATATCTTATAAATATATATATATAATCTATATATATTATCTATATATATATATTATATATAGATATTATGGGTATTCAAGCTACTGCTGTATTTCACTATGATCCAGCGTTTATCTCGTACCGCAACAGTTAATATTAATTACTAAAAATGAAGTTATCGTAAGAATGAATTAACTCCAGAAGTCGTAAAATATCTCTTAAGGCCTAGAAGTGGCCAATAGACCTAATTGCACCCAGAATGTGGCCAGAACGTGGCCACCTAATGGACAGTGACACTATACATGCATCCTTCAGGAAACATGAAGACAAAGCGGAAGCCTTCAAGAGTGGTAATAAAGCTCAGCTGGGACCTCCAGGGCAATTCTGAGCTGGAAAGCCGCCAGGCGTAAAGGCCGAGTGGAGGGCGCAAAGCGAAAGGCCGAGCTGGAGGCCGCAAGGCCGTAAGGCCGCCGAGTGGAAGGCCGCCAGGGCGTAAGGCCGAGCTGGAGGCCGCCAGGCGTAAGGCGAGTGGAGGCCGCAGGCGTTAAGGCGAGCTTGAGAGGCCGCACGGCGTAAGGCCGAGGGCTGGAGCGCAAGGCGTGAAGCTGAGGTTGTGGGAGACTGCCAAGGTGAGGCGAGCTGGAGGCCGCAGGCGTAAGGCCGAGTTGGAGGGCCGCCAGGCGTGAAGCCGAGTTAGGAGATGCCAGGCGTGAGGCCGTGTGGCGCCGCCAGGCGTAAGGCCGAGCTGGAGGCCGCCAAGCGTAAGGCGAGATGGAGGCCGCCAGGCGTGAAGCCGAGTTAGAGGGACGCCAGGCCGTGCGGCCGACAGCTGGCAGCCGCCAGGCGTGAGGCCCGAGCTGGAGGCCGCAGGCGTTTGCCGACTGGAGACTGCCAGGCGTTGAGGCCGAGCTTGAGGCCGCCAGGAGTGAGGCCGAGCTTGGAGACTGCAGGCGGAGGCCGAGCTGGAGACTGCCAGATGTGAGGCCGCGCTGGAGGCCGCCAGGCGTGAGGCTTATCTAGAAGACCGCCAGGCGGGAGATTGAATTGGAGGCCGCCAGGCGTGAGGCCGAGTTGGGGGCTGCAGGGCGTGAGGATGTTCTAGGAGGCCGCTATGCGGGGGACCGAGCAGGGAGGCGCCGCGACTTGAGGCTCACTTGGAGACCGCAGGCGTGAGGCTGATGTGGAGGCCACCAGGCATGAGGCTTACTGGAAGGTCAACCAGGCATGAGGCCTGACCTGGAGGGCCGAGGCCCTCAGGCAGAGGCTGACTGGAGACCTCAAGGCGTGAGGGCTAAGATGGCGTCCCCAATCATGAGGTGGAAGCCGCTAGGCTCGACGCTGCGTGAGCTGGAGGCTGAGTAGGAGGCCGCCAATCGTGGGTTTGGAAGCCGCCGGCTTGAGGCTAAGATGGAGTCCCACCACTCATGAGGTGGAAGCCGCTAGGCTGAGGCTGAGCTGGGATGCTGAGTTGGATGGCCGCCACACTTGAGGCTGAGTTGAGGCCGCCCATCGTGAGGTAGAAGCGCCGGCTTGAAGTTGAGTTGGAGGCAACTGGTCCGTTGTAGCTGGAAAAGGTTGCCAGGTGAGTAGTGAGAGATCACCAGTGTGTGGCCGAGACGCAATCAGACAAGTGGATGAGGAGCCAGCAGGTCTTGCTGTAGGTTCTGTCAGAATCAGTTTTCTTCAGCATAAGTTGGGTCACAAATTCTCAATTTTCCCTTCGAGGAACTTCAGGCCGTTTCAAGTCTTTATAGTGGCGGAGGTAGGTCGTGGAGTAAGTTCCATTGTATACCGAATTAACTTGAAGACCAAAGGTGTGTGCAGGAGGCTACTCACGAGGCATTGCAGTTTCTAGTTTGTGTAAGAAGCGGTCTTTTTGTAAGTACTTGAGGGTGCTGGTGGTGCCCTGATCCCACATGTATATCCTTTGATCCCACCATTCGTGATGTCTTGTAGGGGTAACTCACGTCTGAATGATTTCTTAGGGAACTGTGTTCTCTCAACAATTGCCTTCGAGCCTTATTTAAGTTCACAATTAGCCTGAACAAATTCATAGCAAGGGAGTCATTGCATGGAGATCTTAAAATGGCTAATGTCATGATTCAGAATGAGCATGATCCACGTATTTTCTGTTACATTCTCGAATTTTGGATTAGCCGAGAGCCTGGGCGCGAATCGAAGATATTAAGGAAACGAAGTTTGCCACTACCCTCCTGAGTCTCACTATCCAGGGAAGAAAGCAACAAGTAGTTGATGTTTAATTCTTTAGGTGCTATTAGCATCATACTGGTGAAATGCTGGGGGGGGGGGGGGGGGGGGGCCTATATTGGTTGTCCAGAGGACCTATATCTCTAGAAACTCAGCTTATGAAGAAGGGATGAGGAGAAACAGCGTCCGAATTTAAACCTTCGTCCTAAAGTCTCCTGTCAAAAATTTTGGAAGACAATATGACTGATGGGGAGGATTCTGGGAAAGTTTGATACAGAGGATTGCAAGATGGGTATCAAAGATGAGGATCACGGGAATGAATTCCTAGGATGAAGGAAAATGACTCAGAATCATGACACACAGATGCGGATTACCCTAGCCCGTGATAAGTGCTTCGCCCGAGATGAGTGCCTCGCCAGAGATAGTTGGGTGCCTCGCCAGTGATAGAGTGCCTCGCCAGTGATGCATTGGCAAAGGGGTCAACCCACACACACGAAAAACAACAGACTAGCCTCACTCCACAAAGATGGCAATAAAGCATTGCATAACTTCCATATCATAAAATTCTTTAGAGGAGAGTTTCTAAGAAAGCAACATAGCCACCCACCTAAATACCACCAATTTACACAACCCAGGGCAGACATGGGTTTAGAGCAGGTCGCTCCTGCCTGTCCAAGCTACGGGACCACTATGACAAGGTTCCTGGATTTTGTAGAGGATAACAAAATACAGTGTATACACAAACTTTGCAAAAGCTTTCGACAAGTGTGGACCTGGTGTAATAGCACACAAATGCTTGATTAAAGAAATAACGGGGGGAAAAGTTGGTAGATGGATCTACAACTTTCTGACAAATAGAACACCCAAGAGTTAATAGGAAACAGAGTAAAGTCCCAGGCAGCCATAGTAAAAATCTCTGTTCCACAAGCACAGTACTCGCTTCCATTTCATTCCTCATCTCTCATTTCTGAAATAGACAGAGTAGATGTAAGCCATTGGCTCGTGTCTTCTTTGCGGGATGCCACCCGCATCACCATGCAGTGACCTTCCCACTGCAGGACACCGAAGAGACTTCAAGCGGACCATCAACCGAACCTTCGAATGGGGCCACTCAAACCAAATGAAGTTCAACGAGGAGAAATTTCAACTACTTAGTATGGAAACTTTAAGAAATTAAAAATGTGCCAGGGTATACGAACAAATTCTAACCCATACAATAGAGCTGAAAAGTTAATGTGAAGGGACCTGGGAGTGATAATGTCAGAGATTTCGCCTTCAAAACTACAACAATATATCTACCTCATCTGCTAGGAAAATGATAGGATGGATAATGAAACCTTCAAAACTAGGGACGAAAAGCCATGATGATTCTCTTCAAATCGCTGTGCTCTCTTCTCTTAAATTACTGCTATACACTCACGGCCCCCTTCAAGGCCTGGCGAAATTGCAGACTTGAGAGTGTACAAAGAAATTTCACGGCTCAAAAAAAGTACGAATAAGCACCAAAAACTACTGGGATGGTTGAAGGCCCTTGGATCTGTATTCCTGGAATGCAAGCGATGCGAGATTCGTGATAATATTACACTTCGAAGTGTGGAGGGATTTGGACCAATTCTGCACAAGAAAATCACTCCATATGAAAGCAAAAGACTCGACATGAGATGCAACATTCCCCTTGAAAAGAGGGGCGCCACGAAGTACACATAATAAGTGTTCCCAGGTGATGCCTCGCCAGGATGAGGCCCCCCAGTATAGTGCCTCCCAGTAAAGAGTCCTCGCCATAGAGTGCCTTGCCCGTGATGGGGCCTCCGTGATGAGTGCCTCGCCAGTGATGAGGGCCCCGCCGGATGAGTGCCTTTTCCAGTGTGAGTGCCTCGCCCGGATGAGTCCTCGCCGGAGAGTGCCTCCCAGTATGATGCCTCGCCTTGAGGCCTCGCCCTATGAGTGCCTCGCCAGTTGAGTCCTCGCCAGTGATGAGTGCCTCGCCCGTGATAGTGCCTTCCCCGTAAAGATGCCCGCAGGATTTTATGTCCTGCCTGTGTGATGGTCATGCTAACGACTTCATGTATTTAACTGGGAAAAAAAAAAGTAACTCTGAGCAGCCCCCTCCACGTGGTGAGTTCTGGTATTTTTTGACTTTAAAGATAAAGTCAGACAGAATGCTGAGAGTGCTTCGTCTACATTTGTTCATGGACAATGTAACTCTTCATTACCAGTAATGTAGAAAT
>NC_069408.1:52673002-52688159 GCF_026875155.1 Cherax quadricarinatus | reverse complement strand
TTTTAAATTGGGATTGTTTGGGGAAATTTCAGGGTAAGATTATTAATGATAAGGAGAGGGTACGTTAGGTGATAAGCAGAATACGGCAGTTGTGGTGTTGGTCCCGAAAGGCAAAGGGCAGCCAAACCTTGGCATATAGGGCGATATCGTTGCTGTGCAGACTATAAGGTTTTCGCAAAAATTTTGGGTAATAGGGTAAAATGCGTGGGGGAGGGTCGTTTCGTCATCGCAGTAGGGGTCCCCGGGGCAGGTCGATGTTAGAAGGTCACGGCTTATAAGAAGTTTTGTGGAGTCCAAAGGGGGAGGGGAGGGGGCGGTTTTTACTGGCCTTGGACTGGCGAGCCGCCAAATGATAGAGTGGAAAGGGTGCACTGGAGAGTATTCTTCGGAGACAGGGTTAGGAGAAGAAATAGTTGGGTGGGTAAACACGCTGTATAAGGGGGCAAGGATGAGGGTACAAATAAATGGTTTTATGGGACGGATTTTGAGATGGGTACGGTTTAAGACAAGGGTGCCCTATGTCACAGATCTTATTTGCGTGTTTTCAGGATCCCTTTTACAGGATGGTTTGAAGCACAGTTAGTTCCCGGGTGGGGGGGGGGGGTAAGGGGATGGGTTGTTGGCCGGCATAATAGGTTATGTGGATGATACGACTGTTTTGGTGTGTGAACGAATGTCTATGAAAGGGTTGGAAGATGTTGTGCGTGTGTTTGAACGTGCCACGGTATGAAGGTAAATAGTGAAAAGTCATGATCATGGGGTTGGGTACCTGAAAGGGAGGAATGGTGAGCTGTAACGTGGTTAACACAACTGCGATGTCATTAAAGATTTGTGGTATTATTTATAGAGACGATTTGGATGTGGCGCGGGAGGAAAATTCAGAAAGGGACGTTGGAAAGGTCATTGGTCGTCTGGGTGTTTGAGGCCCCAACATCTCACTCTGGCCCAACTGTGATTGTTGTTAACGTTTTATTGTATAGTAAGGTGTGGCACGTTGCGGCTGTATTCCCAATTACAGGAACAGCGATCAATGGAATATTGAGAAGAGTATTTACCTTTCTGTGGGATCGAGGTGTGATTGGTTAAAACGTGAGGTTGTTATGTTACCTGTACGTCGAGGAGGTTTGGGATTGTTGGACTTAAAGCGTAGGGTGAAATGTGTTTTTCTAAAGTGGGAGGTTTGGCGTGTGGGTGTGATGGCGGGAAATATGGACCAAGTATATACGAGGGTGAAAAAGTGGTATAGGGGAATGGAGTTAAGGGAATGTGAGATTGTACTACGAGCTTTGTTGATGGTAAAGGAACGGAGGAACATTCGCATAAGGGTTTTAAGTAGGTTACTGGGGGGTACGTGCGCAGCTCCAGTAGAAGGTTTGTTCCCCATGTACTCGTGGGAAAATATATGGCTCCGATTTAGCAAGTTGAAATTACGGCCTAGGGTGCGTGAAGTCATGTTTCGTTTTTTACATGGTATATTGCCGTCAGGGGCAATACTACGATCCAGAAGAGTCGTGGAGGGAGGCGGGTGTGGGTTTTGTGGTGGGGAAGACACGGCTTTTCACGTTGTCTATTTTTGCGAAGGTTTAGAAGATGTCAGGAGTTGTTGTGGTAGGGTGGTACAGAGGTGGGAGGCAGAGGAGTGCAGGTCCTGCGTGCGTTAAGTCTCGACATCGTGGATTAGACCAGGATGTTGAACGGGCTTTAGATTATATTATCGTGGATTACATTTATATTTCGTGGGTAATGCGGGGAAAAGGGGTCAGTGAGGTGAGAAGGCGTGTCCTTGCAATAACGTTTTATCGTACAATGTGTAGGAATAGGGAATTGTATGGGAGGAGGTGGGATAAGGGTTTTTCGGACGGTTATAAAAGGCTCACTCTTGAAACCCTTGTGAATCTGTGATAAATATACGGGCATGCCGAATAAGTTGTCGTGTAGGTCAGTGGGCAATAGCTGGCTCGTCTCTTGGGGGGAAGGATGTGAGTTGCGTGAATATGAGTTTGGGCATGAATGTTTTTAGTTGTTATGGATGTGTGGTTGTAGATTCAGGGGTTAGGGTTACTTATTGTACCTTTTATGTACAAAATGACTGGGGTGCCTTTACATGTTTGTTTTTGATGCTTCCTTTGTGTAAAGACTCGTTGTATTCTTGAGTCACTAGTTTTCTTAGTTTTGTTTTTGATTGTGTTATGGAGGTCCAGATATTTGGTATATAAACGTGCATATATATGTATGTATGTGTATATGTGTGTATACGTATATATTATATATATATAATATATATATATATATATATATATATATAATAATATTTATATGAATATGTATTTTGTATGTATAATGTGTATGTATATATGTATGTATATATTATATATATATATATATAAATATATATATATATATAAATATATAATATAATATATATATATATATATTATATAATATATTATATTATGTATATATTTCATGTTTTTATCCCTTCCCTGTTACTGTTCAATCTAGTCTGTGAGTCACCAAAGTATTAAAGGGATATAACACGTGTACATTACCCTGAGTCGTCCAATTGTATCCTATAAATATGTAGCAACATTATGATTTTTGTTGTGATTCAATCGTAGTTCATAGGTATCAAGATTGAACACTTATGGAATGGATGGAAATTGCTGACGATTAATATGATCGTCAATTTATATAATATTTATTATGTTAATGAATTTGTGTTAGAGTAAATCATTGAATTTGTGTCTAAGTTGGAATTTCTATAATCAATTGTAATATTTTGTATGCAAATTACATAAACTATTGTTTAAACATCAATGTAACATGTTTGTATGATGTGCATGTAGGTTATAATGGTTAAGTGGGGTTTCCACCAGTGTTATATTTGTTACGCAAACAGTTATATCTTTTGGTATTGTGTTGTTTAGTGAAACGTACGTATGCATTTTATGGTGTTTGTCGTATATATCTATACGTATTAGTTAAAGATTTTTTCTGGTATTTATGGTGTGTACCTCGTTGTACTCTTAGATTATGTATGGTGATGCTATTTAATTTTAAGCAGCCTTGTATTTATGATGTTTTAAATAAAATATAAAAAAAAAAAAAAAATTTCCCTTCCAACTTTTAAATTACAATTTTTATTAATTACTAAAAGGGTTTGATTTATTAAAAAGAAAAAAAAAAATGTTATTAAGGGAAAAAGGGAATGAAAAAAATTTTTTTCTCAGAAACCATCGACTGCAAAAACATTTTTTATATTCAAATTTTTCGGTTGAGAATAATGAAACGGGAAAACGGAAGGTTTGAATGATAGAAAAAACTGAACAAATTTACGGCACAAATTGATTTTAAAAAAGTTACGTTTATCTGTAACTGTACAAAGAAAACGTTTCAAATTTAATTTAAAACAGAAAAAAAGCGCAAAATTTCTTAAGGGATATAGAAACCAGGGAAAATTGGGGGCTTTAAAAAAATTCATTCAAGAAAGGGGGGGGAAAGAAGGGCCGGGGTTTTTTTTAAATCAAAAAACCTTTCCCCAGTTTTCATGGGGTTCAAATAATTTTAATTTTAATTTTAAAAGTAAGATTATTCCTTTAAACCACAAATACTTACAAAGATTACCCAAACACAGCAGTATTTTGTGTAAAGAACCTAGCAAAAACCCAAAAAAAAGGTTTTGAGTGACTTTTTAAAAAAATTGGGGTTCTTTGCTTTTTTTAACTATAGTTTTTGGGGGTTTAAAAAGGAGCAAAATTTCTGATCAAAAAAGTTTCCCCAAACCAACCCCCACGGGGGGAAAAATTAGGGGAATTTGCTGATGAACAAAAAAAACCCCCCCCAAATTTCCATTCTGTTGGGGAAAAATAGTGCACTCCAGGATGTTTTGAATGGGCCCTGTTTGGCAGTGGTCGGAGAAGTGGCAGTTTTGCTTTTTAAAAATAGACAAATGCAAATTTCCCTTAATTTTTGGGAAACGGGGACAAAAACCATGCCCCCTTAAAAACCTAATATTGAAGACTTAAATACCTGCAAAAGGAAATTTGGGAGTTCTGGTTAGCTTTTAATCTGAAAACCAAGACAACAGGGATAATTGTTAAAATTAAAGCAAAACAAACCCTTTTTTGGTTTTCATATCTAAAAATTTATAAAATAATGGAAGTCCGGGTTTTTTCCAACTCTTATTTTTCCTTTGGGTTTTGGGGGGCCTCATTTAGCTATGCCTGCACAGTTCGGGTCACCGTATTACAAAATTGGTTTTTTTAAATGCTCGGGAAAAACGTACAGAGGGGATGCCCAAAGTTGGTTCCCATGTATCAGAAATCTTTCCCTATGTGGGTGGGATTGGGGGCCCCTTTAATCTGCCTTCTCGAAAGGCGTAAAATTTGGGGGGGTAAGATCGGGGTTTGTATAAATGGAAAAAAAAGGAAAAAATAAAGGGGAGTTTAAATTAGCGTGCTAAAAATTTTTCCAGCCAAACAGGACCCCGCACGAGGGTTTCCCGGGGCCCTTTGGAAAAAATTTCAGATTCGGGAAAGGGTTTATAGGAAAGAAACTGGTTTGGTAATAGATTTTGGGAAATGGGGGAAAACAAACCCCCCCAGAAACCATCATAGAACTTTGACCTTGGTATTTTTAAAAAAAAATGTTGGGAAAATACATGAGTGGGTGTGGGTGGTAGGAATGGCCCTGACTAGCTTTACTCCCGGGTCTGGTGCCGTGCTGTTTCCCTTTTTAAGGGGAAAAATGACCTGACTAAGGGTAAATTGTTCTAAGGGGGGGGGGGGGGGCAGGGGACCTGCTTCCTATGGCTCAGTAGGCCTTTTCCCAGTTTTCCCTTTTATTTTCCATGTTCTTTTACAGAGGTCTTTCCAGACTTTGGGAAAAAAGGGGTTTCCCAAGAATTTTTTCCCCAAAGATAAATTAAACATCCGTTAAAAATCTTGAGCTGGTAATAGGGGTTTTTCCCAGTAATATATAATATTTGTAATGAAAAAAACAAAAATGTTTATGAAAATTTTTTCCCTTTAAAATAATGAAAGCTTTTTCCTTTTTAAATTAAAAACCCCTTTAAAATCACGGAAATTTTTATTTCTTTCCTTTTTTTTTTTTCATTTACATTAAAAAATTTTTTAAAAAAAAAAAAATTTTTTTCTTTTTTTGGAAAAAATAAAAAGAAATTTGATAAGATTTTCAAAAAAGAAAAAAAAGGAAAAAATAAAGGAAGAAAAAATTTTTAGGGTTTAAAAACTGATCGTAAAAAAAACACCCAAAATAAGAAAGATTTTTTTCTTTTTTTTAAAAGAAAAAAAAATTGATAAATTTGCAAAAAAAAAAAAAAAAAAAAAAAAAAATTTTGGTTTTCCATAAGGATTAAAATTAAAAATAAATATGATGACGCTGTGGGAAAAGAGCCCTTTAACCATTTAAAACATCAGAAACAATTTGCTTGAAAAATTTTTATCAAAAAAAAATTTTGGGACATGGTTAAATTGTGAGTGAAAAAACGTTTTTAAAAAAACCCCCTTTAAATTGGGAAAAAGGTTTTAAAGTTAATTAAAAAAAAGTCATTCCGAGAAATTGATCTGTTTTCTAATTATTTCTTTTTTTTTAATTTTTTTAATGTTCTCTCCATTAAAGGGCGGTAAAAAAATGCTCGTAGACAATGTACAAAAAACCTTTACTGCACATAAAAGTTCCCCCAAAAAACCTTAAACTACTGGGAACACTTGGAAGCATTTGATTTACTCACGGGAAAAAGGGCAGGCGAGAAAAAAATGCATATAATTCCCCCCTTAAAAAATTTTAAAGGGGGGAAATGGGCCCCAAAATCTGCCCCCACACAAATCTTCCCTTACGAAAGCAAAAGCTTGGAAGGGATAAAAAAATACCCCGATAAAAAGGTGGGCGGCGTCATTAATACACAAAGGGTTTAAAAGAAAAATAAGATCCGTGACCCAAGTTTGGGTTCAACACCCCCACCAGCCAAAAGGGGAAATTACCAATAGCCCCCCGGGTAAAGTCAGTCCCCACATCACCCGGGCTGGGGTTCTTACTTTTGGACTACGTGCGGCCAAAAGTAACCCCCTGCTGATTAGGCCCCTATCCACCGAGAGGTTGGTCGGGGGACCCGGGCCGGGGGGGGACTTTGACCCCCCAGAATCCCTTTCCCCAGGTAAACTCCGGGTTTGATAGACCTCTCATTGTACAAATACACAACTTTAATATTCCGGTTTCCCGTCACTAAACGTTTATCTTTTTTGGCTTTCAAAAAGTTTTTTAATTTTCTGGGGGGCCTTTGGGGGGCCACGGCCCGCGCCTCCATTTCCCAACAAGGCTCCCAAGGTGGGGGCCTATTTTTGTTTTTTCCCTTTTTTCCTTTTTTCGTTTCCCCCCTGCCACTAAAAAATCCCCTGGAGTTGGGTTGTCGTCCCTCCCTATTGTTTGTCTTGTGGGGTCTTCCCTCCTGGCCCCTTTTAGTTGGTATGCAGGGCACCCCGATGTTGTAACACTGCTTCTGGAGGACCGGGGAAAAGTGGCACATTTTTGGTTTTGAAAAAAAGTACGGAAAAGAACGACACACTCCATTAGACAGGGGGGGTCGCTACATTTTTTGGGGGATGGTCAAAGTTGCATGCCCCTTTTTTTTCCTCTGTTTTTCCTTTGTTTTTCAGATCCCCCAAAGGGCTAATATTTTGCACAAATTCCCCTTTTGGTTTGGGGGAATTTGTTGGGAGGTGTGTTGTAAATTTCTGAGGTTTCGGGGACTGAAACTATAATCCTCAGAAACCAAAAGCCAGGGCCACCCCGCCCGGGTTTTTCCATCTATTTTCCCCCAGTAGAGGAAGAAGGAGGAGAACCTCTCCAACATCTTTTTACTGGGGGCCCAACGGTTTGGGGCAATGAGGGTTGAATATTTAGGGTTTTTTAGATGGTTGTAAAATTTACTTTTTTTTTGGGGTTTGGTTTTTGGGTTTAAATTTTAGATTTACCGATGTGTCCCCCGGGAGCCCTGTCATCTTCACTTTCGCTAAAACGACCCCCAAACTTATATTACTGCCTTTTCTAGTTGTTCCAATGTTATCTCTGTTGTGTTAATCAAAAATAAAACCATATTTTTATTTAAAGTTTTTTTATTAAAGTTTTAAATCCGGTGAAAGAACAAAATAAGAACATACCGTGGCTCCCTATGAGAATGGGTGGAGTGGAAATTAAAACCAAACCCCGGTAGCCTTTTGAATCCAAAATTTAGCAAATCTTGAATTATAATAACATTAATAAATTTTTGGGCCCTTGTCACCCCAAAAGTTATCTCTGAGTTACCAGACCTTTCCACGGGGGGCCATTTGGGTTTGTCCCTTTAAAGGGCCGCCCCCCCCCCGCCTTCCCCGGTTCATGTGTCCCGGAATCCATCCCCTGGGCCCCCCGGGTTCACCCTTCCTCACTTTCCCTAAAGGGCAGCCTCGCCCCCTCCTCTCTGCCTTCCCGCCCTTTAGCCTTTCCCCGGGTTAAAAAGTATTTTTGGAAATTTTAAACCGTCCGCCGCCGGATTTTTCCCCCTTTTCACTTTCCCCAAGGCAGCCCTCACCAACCTGTAAATTCCCTGCCAACCCCCCGGTTTATGTATTCCCGGAAACCCCCGTCTACCCCCAATGGCTTCCCCTTCCCCAAATTCCCCCCCGGTCCAACATCAAAAATGCACTTTTTCATGCTTTCCCCAAGTTCATGTACCAGGAAATTTCCCTCCCTTTGCCCCCAGATGTCTCCCCTTTCCCCCCCCTTAAACCCCCAAAGGGTTGGTTTAAAACCCCAAAAACAACCTTTCCCCCCGTTTATGTATCCGGAAAACCATCCCCTCGCTCCCCGGATGGCTTCCCCTTTCCCCCCTTTTCCTAAGGTCAAACGGGGTTTTGGCAGTGCCCTTTCCCCGGGTCGGGCTTCCCGGGGCCAATTTTGGGGTAAACCCCAGGTGGAATCCCTTTTTCCCCTTTCCCCCAAAAACAGCGGTTTTTCTTGCTTTAACCCCCGGTTATGTACCAAAGGGAAACCATCCCCTCGCTCCCAGATTCTCCCCTTTCCCCCCTTTCCCAAGGTTTTTCCCTTTAACAACAACCCTTTCCCCAAATTTATGTATCCAGGGAAAAACCAACCGCTCGCTCCCCCCGATGTCTTCCCTTCCCCCCTTACTTAAGGTCAGCGAGTTGGTCAAATGCCTTCCCCGGATCAATTCTTTAAAGGGGTCCCCTTTGGGGTCCCCCCAGGTGGAAAACCCCTTTCCCCCCTTCCCCAAAGTCAGCGGTATTCCCTTTCTTTACCCCCTTCATGTATCCCGGAATCGATCCCGTCTTTCCGCCGGAGGGCTTCCCTTCCCCCCCTTCCCCAAGGGCGCCTAAAATGCACGTATTTATGCTTTTCCCCAGGTTTATGTATCCAGGGGAAACCTTTCCCCTCGTTCCCCCGATGGTTTTCCCCTTCCCCACTTCCCCCAAATTTTGCCCCAACAAAAACCTTCCCCAAGTTTTTTATCCCGGAAACCATCCGCTGCTCCCGGATGTCTTCCCTTTCCCCCCCTTTCCTTTAAAGGGCAGCGAGTTAGGCATGCCCCTTCCCCCGGGTTTTAATTCTCCAGGATTCCACTTGGTTTTCACCCCAGGTGGGGAAAACCCTTCCCCACTTCCCCCAAAATCGCGGTATTCTTGCTTTAAACCCCCGGTTCATTTATCCGGGAAACGAATTCCCTCTACCCCCCCGGATGTCTTCCCCCTTTAACCCCTTTCCCCAAAGGGCAGCCTCAACGTGGTATTCATGCCTTTCCCAGGTTTTATGTATCCAGAATCGATTTCCCTTACCCCCGGTGTCTCCCCCCTTCCCCCCTTACCTTTAAAGGGCAGCCCAATAAAAACCTTTCCCCCAAACCATGTATCCAGGAAACCATCCGTTCGCTCCCCGGGTTTCTTTTTTTCCCCCCTTACCTAAAGGGCGGCGGTGCCTTTTCCCGGGGTCAGTGTCCCAGGAAACCCCTTGTTCACTGAGTGGAAATCCCTTCCCCCCTTTCCCCAAAAGTCAGCGGTTGCCACCCCCAGTGACCTTGCTGAAAGGAAATTGGGCTTGGGCGTTGGCTACGGGGAAATGACTGTCCCGGTAGGTGGAAATTTCTGGGGGGACACAATTAAAATGCGTCCAGTGATTACATCCCCAAAGGGCAGCCTGGAACCCAAAACCCCCTGGAAAGAAAACCGAAGCCCCTACACAGCTCGGGCCCCCCTCGGGGGGTAAATTTAAAAAAAAATTTTGGAATTCCTTTTAAAGTTACACTAGGGAAATTTTTAAAACGAGAACAATTTTTTTTAAATTAAATTTTGGGAGTTTAAAAGTGTTTTTTGAGCGACATTCCCATGTGAAAAAATGTAAATAAATAAAGATGAACCCCGTTTTAGACACGAGTGGAGGATGTGTGTCGTGTGTAACCCTGTTATTTTTTAAAAATTTAATGTAAAAAATCTTCGTGTTAGTATATTGGTGTCATATGTACCGTTCTTGTGGTTCACGAATGGCTTTTGTAAATGTTATTTTTTTATGAAAAAAGTATCAAAATTTAAAACTCTAAATTTTTCCCCTATGAAAACTAAACAAATTTATAAAAAAATAGCTATTTGGGATTTCGCAAATGAATTTGAAAGGGCGGAAAATATACATACATGCGCGCACAAAATGTGTATGTGTGTGTGGGATAAATACGGTTTTTTAAAGTGTTAAAAAGCGTGGTTTTTGAGGGGACACCGGTCCCACATGAAAGGCTTTCTCTGGATTACTGTCTTCTGAGCAAAGGTTTTAATGACATCACAGTCTTTAAGACCACATGACACACACATCTTTTAAGACCCAGGTGACATCACCCGCTTTAAAAACCACAGGTGGGCCCTCACACGTCTTTTTTGACCACCCGGTGACACACACACTCTTTTAAGGCCAAAGGTGACATCACCGTTTTTTAAAACCCCCAGGTACATCACCCGTCCTTTTGACCCCCAGGGGACATCCCCACGTCTTTTAAGGGCCACAGGGGACACACACGTCTTTAAGATCACGGTGACATTCACCCTCTTTAAGACCACAGGTGAAATCACACGTCTTTTAAGACCACAGGGAATCCCCCCAAAGTCTTTAAGAAACCCCAGGTTTAAAATCACCGGCTTTAAGACCACAGGGTTTACAACACAAAGTCATTTTGACCACAAAGGGGACATACACTCTTTAAAAATCACAGGGGACATCACCCGTCTTTAAAAACCACAGGGTGACACCAAAGTCTTTTAAAACCAAGGGAACATCACACGTCCCCTTTTAAAACCACAGGTAACATCACACGTCTTTTTAAAACCACAGGTAACCCTCACACGTTTTTAAACCAAAAGGTTTAATCACACGTCTTTAAGAACACAGGGTAACATCACACTCTAAAAAGACCACAGGTGACCAAAACACGTCTTTAAAGGACCAAAAGGGGAAATCACAAAGTTTTAAGAAACCCCCAGGGAACATCACCCCGTCTTTAAAGACCCCAAAATTGACATCACACGTCCTTTTAAAACCACAGGTGACATCACACGGGCTTTTAAAAATCAAGGGAACATCACAGTCTTTAAACCACAAAGGGGGCATCACAAAGTCTTTAAAAAAAACCCAGGTGACATTTACAAAGTCTTAAGACCCCAAAAGGTGACATCACACGTCTTTAAGACCCAGGAAAATTTCAACGTCTTTAAGACCCAGGTGACATCACACGTCTTTAAGCCCACAGGTGAATACAGTCTTTAAGACCACGGGTTGACATACAAACTTATCAAACCCCAAAGTTTTTTTGTGTAAGTCTTTCCCGTTTTTCTTGCATATTATAACTTAAAAATTCAACACTATTGCTCTAAAAACTTTGTAAGTTAAATACATTTTTAACTTGTATTTTTTAAAAAACCCTATAATCCACCTAGTTTTGTTCCCTTTTTTAAATAAGTGTTTTTCACTTGGGTATTTCATTGTTTACCTTGATGCAATATTTTTTCCCCTTTCGAATTCACACTCTTCTTTGGTACGTATTTTTTGTTTTTTCCAAATTTCTCCTCATATTTCTGACCATTTATGCAACAGTCATTTTCCCATTATATTATTTTTTTTTAAAATTTTTTCCCTTTTCTTTTATAAACATTAAAACAAATCATTAAAAGATTCCAGAATTTTATTACAACTGCCTCACAAACTTCAATTTTAAATACATTCTAAATTTCCCAGTTTTAATCTTTTTTGACTATTTTTTTTATTTGACTGACAAAACTTTTGACGCAGAGTCAGCCAGGCGAAGCAGACTCAGCAGGCTGACGCGGGTCAGCAGGCTGACAGCAGAGTCAGTGGGCTGACGCAGAGTCAGCCAGGCTGACAGCAGAGTCAGTCAGGTGACAGCGTACCCAGAACTGTGCTTTCTTTTGTAAATTTATTATGTAGTTCATAATTTTTTCTATGTTTATTTTTCATTTCATCTACACTTACAATCACTAAAAACACACTACTGTACATTACTACTGTTTTACCATAAATCACTACACACTATTTCGTAACATATATTTTCATGTTTTACCGTTTCATGCATATCTACACCCCTTCACGTACTGTTTAATTAATGAAATTTTATTAAATATGAAAGAAAATTAAAAGAAATTCTTGATATGTTTTTAAATTTTTTTAAGAAACTGGAATGAGGGTTCATTTTTTTTTGATAAAAAATTTTTTGGGAAAAAGGGAAATTTAAATTTGTGAAGAAGTGTTAACTTCAGAGATTTGGAGAAAAACAGAGATTTTTTTAAATTTCTTAATAAACATTTAGTTTAATTAGATTAATTATTAAATAATTCTTTTAGTTTTTCATACTCTCTTCTCTCACCCTTCAATAATGACATAAAAACATTCCCACAACTGATGGATAAAAAAAAAAAACTCGGTGATTTAAAATAAAAACTGTCAACTGGGTGATACGATCTATGAAAAAAGAAATTTTTGGGGATGGGTGCCACAACCCGGCAGTACGACGCCACAACCTGGCCAGTACGACGCCACAACCTGGCTTCGACGCCCCAACTGGCCAGTACGCGCCCAACCTGGCCCCGTACGACGCCCCAACCCGGCCAGTACGACTGTGTGTTAAAGTCTCCCAGACTGTTGTTATGAACTGTGATGCATCAATGTTCATATATTACACACTAATGTTTTGGTGACTATGTTGCAGAGATATTCACACTGAATGTTGTGGGGGCACTATGTTGCAGAGATATTGACACATGAAAGTTGTGGTGCACTATGTTGCGAGTTTAAGGGATATAGCCGGAAAGTAATGAAAAAAAACAAAAATGTAGAGGGGAACTTTGAATGAAGGGGTTTTTTTTCACAGGTGAAAGTTCCCCTTTTGCTGTTATGTGTTTTTTCACCCCCATCGTTTGTTTGATGTGTATAAAAACTGTCTGATACACCGAGTTAATACACGTATGTAACCTGTCTGGTAAATCCCCGATAAAAAATTATTGCAGGATTTTTTTCTTAGGTTTTTGTTGGTAGGAATCAAGTTTAAAGACTGGACGCTTTTTATGAGATTACTACTGGGAAAGGGTGTTACAGAAAATTTTAGTAGAAAACCTCGGTAGGTCTCTGTTGGAAAAGTTTTGGCAACACTCTTTGGTACAGACTTTTGGTAGCGATTCGTTTGTAAGTATAAAATGAAAAAAACGAGATCACGAAATCGTAATGGGACGTTGAAAAAATTACCCAACCACGGGCGGGATTTGAACCCGCGGGCAGAGAGTCTCAAATCCCCTCCCTGGTAGGATTCGTTTAAAATGAATCAGTCAGTGGTTTTACAGTGACATATAAAAAAGTGTATTTAAAACACAAAACAGAAATTAATATCATACATAAAAATTTAGTGACAAATCATTAGAGAAAAAACATAAAAAAGTAAACTGAGACATAAAAGGGGTGTGACAAATAAATTATACAACAACACACAAAAAAGTTTAAAAACAAAAAACATCATAATTACACACAAAAATATATGTAATAAAAACAGTACAAAAATTTTAAAAAAGTCCCGACAGTAAATAAAACCCCAAGACCCGTACGTACAATAAAAAGAAGACCAGTACAGTACAATAACCAGAAGACCCGTACAGTACAAAAAACCCCGAAGACCGTACAGTACAATAAAAACACAAGACCAGTAAGTACAATAAACGAAGACGTCCAGTACAATAACACAGAAGACCCGTACAGACAATAACAAGAAAACCGTACAGACTAACACAGAACCCGTACAGTACAAAAACACACAAGACCAGTACAGTTTAAAAAACCAGAAGACAGTACAGTACAATAACACAGAAGACCAGTCGTACAAATAAAACAGAAGACCCGTACAGTACAATAACACAGAAGACCGTACGTACAAAAACACAAGACCGTACGTACAAAAACCACAAGAACCCCGTCAGTACAATAACACACAAGACCGTTCGTACAATAACACAGAAGACCGTACGTACAAAAACCCAAAAAGCCAGTACAGTACAAAAACACGAAGACCCGTACAGTCAAAAAACGAAAGACCCGACAGTACAAAACCAGAAGACCCGTACAGTACAATAACACGAAGACCGTACAGTCAATAACACAGAGCCCCGAACGTACAATAAAAAGAGACCGTACGTACAAAAAACAGAAGACCAGTAAGTACAATAACAAGAAGACCCCGTCGTACAAAACACACAAGACCCGTACAGTACAATAAAACAGAAGACCGACAGTCAATAAACACAAGACCGTTCATACAATAACCAGAAGACCGTACAGTACAATAACACGAAGACCCGACGTACAATAACACAGAAGACCGTACTACAATAACACAGAAGACCGTACGTACAATAAAACGAAGACCCGTGCGTCAATAACCCAAAAAACCAGTGCAGTACAATAACAACAAGCCAGTCAAAACAATACACAAAAACCAGAACAGTATAAGACCAGTAGGTACAGTACCCGGAGACCAGCACAGTCACTAACACAGAAGATAGTAAGTACAAAAACACAGAAAAACCCCTACGTATAATACACCAAATTCTAGTGCATCAGTACATAAGAAGAGAACCCGTACGGTCAGGGAAAAACAGAAAACCAGCCCCGTACAAAAAAAGGGGAAAAACCCGTACTCCAAAACCCAAAAAGCCGTACAGAACAATAAACGGAAATTTAGTACATTTCAAGAACAGAAAGCCAGAAATACAATAACACAGAAGAACAGTACAAAAACGTAAAAAACAGAAGACCAGTACAATACAATCAGAAGCCGTACAATACAAAAACAGAAAAAAATAACAGTACAATAACAAAAAAGACCATTACAGTGCAAAAACACAAAGCCAGTACAGTACCTTTTAAAACAGAAGCAGTACAGTAAAAATAAAAAAACAAGACCGTACAGAACACAAAAGACGTACGTGCAGTAAACAGAAGACCCGTACATTAAAATAACACAGAAGACCAGTACAGTAAAATAAAAAAGACCAGACACAATACAGAAGACCGTACAGTAAAATAACACAGAAGTCCGTACAGTAAAAATAACAAAAAAGACCAGTACAGTAAAAAAAAAGACCAGTACAGTGCAGTAACACAGTGATAGTACAGACGTAACCAGAAGACCGTGCGTATGTAAAACAGAAGAGGAGTACAATAACCCCAGAATACGAGTACGTACAGTAACCAGTGGCCGTACGGTCAGTAACAAAGAAAAAGCCGGTACAGTACAATAACAGAGGCTACATGTACGTAAGCAGTGGCTAGTACAGTAAAAGAGCGAAAACACAACGTTACACAGAAGCCAGTACAGTCAATAACCAAAAAAACTGCAGTCGTAACACAGAAGACCGTGCAGAACTGTAAACGACGAGCAATACAATTCATTAACACAGAAGCCCGTACAGTCAATAATACAGAGAACCAGTACAGTACAAAAAAAACAGAAAACGGTACAGTACAAATCCAGAAGCCAGTACAGACAAAAACACAGAAGACCGGTACGTACAATAAAACAGGGACCAGAAGTACATACCCAAAAGAC
>NC_069408.1:52563310-52672502 GCF_026875155.1 Cherax quadricarinatus | reverse complement strand
GGGGGGGAAACAATCAGGCTGCACATTAGGTTAAAAACATATTATTACCGGATACCTCAGGATATTTTAAAAAAAAATATTCAAAATAAAGTTGCTAGTAATGGCAAATCAATTGATCAACAAACGAAGAGGGATAGTAGAGAGCAACGAGTGACTAGCTCCCCTTAAAGTTTACTATACAAATATAGAAGTCTAAAAATAAGATAGAGGGCTAAGATTACTTGCAAGTTAGGTAATATAGAAAATTATTTGGTATAACAGAGACCGGGTTCAACCTGAAAGATAGAGAAATGCCTTCTGAATGCAACATACAGGGTTATAAACTATTCCACACTGACAGGGCCCAACAGGAAGGGGGTGGAGTGGCGATGTATGTAAAAGAAAATTTAAATTGTCTTAGTTATGATATAAGATTAGAAACATCGAACACAGAATCTGTTGGCTACAGTTTCTCGGGGGACGTGACAAATATATTTTGGGTGTGATTTATAGGTCCCCAAACCTTGATACGGATTTGCAGTAAGCTGTTAGGGGACGAAATCATAAGCCATATAGATATGAAAATGCTGTGATAATGGGAGTTTTTAAAACTTTAGACAAACTGACTGGAACAATATGACAGGAAATCTTGAGTCTAGTGACTTTCTTGATACGGTTCAGGATTGTTTTTTAGAACAAGTTGTGACAGAACCAACTAGAGAAACAATCGCTTGACATGGTTCTTGCCAACAAATACTCACTAATTAATAATCTTGAGGTTAATGAAGAGCTTGGGAAAGTAATCACAAACCACTTAGTTTCAATATATCATGGAATTACCCAGATAACTGCAATCAAACTCTGTCTCAGATTCGCTTCGCCGACTTCATGGGACTGAAAAATTACCTGGGTGGGCTAAATTGGGATGTCCTGACTATGGGTCAGGTAGGTGATTTTGGGTTGAAAAATAAACGTTTTTCAGAGCATAGTTCTAGCTCCCCAGACAACTTTTGTTCCGATAGGGAAATTAGATCTAACAAAAATGAACCTAAATGTATGAACAATAGATTAAAACATCTCATTGGTCAAAAAAAGAGGCATATAAAGGCATATCAAAAGAGAGGAAGGTCAATTAAAAATCAATATATTCAATTAAAGAGGAGAAAATAAAAAAAGGGAATAAGAAAAGCAAAATGGGATTAAAGGGTAAGGGCGCAAGGGATTTTAAAGAATAAAACCCCAAAAAAGTTCTTTCAGGGATACGGAAGTAAATTAGGGACAAGATTGGCCCACTAAGAGTAACTCTGGTCCCGATCACTGACAGTGATAAGGATATGTGTAAATTTTCAATACCTACTTCCTCTCAAATTTTCCACCCAGAAAATACTAGCGATATTCCTGAAATAAAAGATTATGTAGAACAGGGTGATAATAAACTATGCACGATTGCGGTAACTAGTGACATGGTCCCAGACAAATAGAGAAACTAAAACCTAACAAATCCCCAGGTCCTATGAACTGTTTGCAAGGGTGTTAAAAGAATGTAAAGAGGACTTCTTAGCATACCTTTGGGTAATCTTCTTAACATATCACTACAAAGTGGCATAGTGCCTGATAAGTGGAAAATGACAAATGTAATCCTATTTACAGAGGGAAAATATAAGGAATCAGTAATTGCCGAAGCAATTCGTAGCCATCTTGGATAGGCACAGATTGATTAATGAATCTCAACAGGGTTTTACAAAGGGGCGCCCCGTCCACGAATTTACAGCTTTTTTCCTAAGGGTTTGAGGGGGTAGATCTTTAAAAATGAAATTGTTATAGGACTTTCAGTAGGCTTTTGATAGAGTTCCTCCCAAGGCTATTGAGAAACAAAGGGCACACGGGAATGGGAGGAAAATTTTTTTTCCTACTTTAGAGGCAGGCTAAAAAATAGGCAGCAGAGGTTTGCATAAATGGGGGAAATCAAAGGGGGGCACGTCCAAGGGTATTCCTCAGGGGTCAGGTTGGGGCCCTTTTTGTTCAAAATTTTACATAAACAAATAGATGAGGAATAAATAGCGACATGACAAATTTGCTGATGCCCCCAAAAAATGGGGCCCCCCAATCTTTCTAATAGAACACATACACTCCCAGAGACTTGAAAGACGATGCAATGGTGGGAGAAGTGGCAGAGCATTTAATATGTTTCATATTGTCTTACCAACAACCTGCGGTATTTTATACCTTTAATGTTTAAAATTTTCTAAAAGTTGGCAGGTAAATAACCATGCCACATAAAAACAAAAGTGTAGATCTTAAATACTACGATTGAAAAAAGGATTTAGTATTCGGGTTAGCAGAAACTTAAACCAAGACAACAGTGTATTAGTGTTCGCAATAAAGCAACAAATTCTTGGCTTCATATCTAAATATAAATAAAAATTCCTCATGTTTTTCTTCAACTCTAATATACTTTTTTGGGCCTCATTTAGACACTGCTGCTCATTTTCTGGTCACCAATTACAGAAGGAAAAAAAAGCCGGAAAACGAAAGGGGAGGATGACAAAGTTGATCCCGTTTACGGAAATCTTCCCAAAGGGGGATAACAGGGGGCCCGAATCTGCACTCCTCAAAAGGCAAATTAGGGGGGAAAAGATCGGGGTTGTAAAAGGGGAAAACAGAATAAATAAAGGGGAAAAATAGGGCTGAAAATTCCAGCCAAACAGGACCGCAGCAATGGTTTCAATTTAAAAAAATTTAAAAAGGGAAAGGGATATGGGAAAAACACGGGTTTTTAATAATTTTGGGGTAGTGGAACAAGCTCCCGAGTACAGTTATTGAGGCAAAAACTTTGGTATTTTTAAAAAATGGGTTTAGATAAATACATAAGTGGGTGGGGGGGTGGGAGTTGGCCCTGACAGTTTGTGCTACTGGGACGATGCCGTGTTCCCCCTTTAAGTGGAAGTGACCTGACTAGGTGGGTCATTGGTCTAACCCGGGGGGGGACATGGACCATTTCACATGGGCCATAAGGCCCCCCTCTGTTTTAATTTTTTTCTTATATTCTTATGTTCTTATAATGCCTCACATTCATTTATACACTCACCTTCGCAGAAAAACCACCACCTTCACTTAATATTTTCACGATCATTTTTTTACACTCCCCTCACTGTCATACACTACATTCACAAAAAACACCCACCTTCACTTAATGCACTCACCTTCTTTTTAACACTCACCTTCAATTTAGTACACCACTTCGAATAATAGTCCCCCCCTTTCTCTATAAAACCCCTCCCCTTTCACTATAAAACATCACCTTTATTTTATTTCACTCTCCTTCACGAAACCTCACCTTCACTATAAAGCACTCACCTTGAATTTATTGCACCACCTTCATATAATATCCCGCTTCTCTATAATACACTCACCTTCACTAAAAAAACTCATTTTCATTTATACCTCACCTTCGCTCAATATTTTTCATATTCACTGTAAAAACACACTTTCACAAATATACTCATTTCACTTTAACACAACATTTTTACTATAATAAACTCCCCTTTTATAATACACCCCCTTTACAATAAAACTCACCTTCAATTTTTACAATCACCTTCACTATAATTTTCTCCCCTTCTCTATAATACACCACCTTCACATAAAACACTCACCTTCAATTTATAACACTCCCTTCACAAAATATTCTCACTTTCTCTATAAAACACTCACCTTTACTATAATACACCACCTCATTATAATACTTCACCCATTTTATACACCCCTTTCAATTAATACATTTACATTAAATTTTTGTACACTCCCTTCACTGTAAGCCTATCTTCTCAATAAACATTCCCCTCAATTTTTAGTCCCTTTTCACCTTCACTAAAATACACTCACCCCCATTTTAGTCACTAAAACCTTCACTAAATACACCCCCTTCTTTTTTAGAACCTCACCTTCACTATAAACATTCACTTTCATATAAACCTCACCTTTCATTTTTAATACACTCACCTCACTGTAAAACACTCACCTTCACTAAAAAACGCCTATCTTCACTAAATCACTCACCTTCTTTTTATGCACTCCCCTTTCACATAATCACCATTTCAAATTTAGTACACTCACCTTCACTATAATAGTCTCATTTTTCTCTGTAAACACTCACCTTTATTATAATACACTCCCTGCATTATAATACATTCACCTTAAATTTTAGTTCACCACTTTCTAAATACACCACTTTCATTTTAGTACACCACCTCACTGAAATGCCTCCCCTTTCCCAAATAATAAACCTCCCCTTTTCATTTTAGTACACTTCACCTTCACTATAATACACTCCCTTCTTTTTAGTACACTCCCCTTCACTATAATACACCCACCCATTTTAGACACCACCTTCCCCATAAACACTCATTTTCACTATAAACTCTCACCTTTTCTTTTTATTACACTCATTACACTGTCAAACACTCACCTTCACTATAACAACCTCCTTCACTATAATGCACCCCCACCTTCATTTTAGTGCACCACCTTCACTATAATACACTCCCTTTCAATTTAGTACACTCACCTTCACTATAATAGTCTCTCTTTCTCTTAAACACCACCATCACTATAAAAGACTCACCTTCATTTAGTTCATTTCTCCTTCACTGAAATACACCCATTTTTCACTTTTTATTTTTTTTTATTTTTTTATTATTAATTTGAACATGATACAGAAAGTAAAAAAGAATACTTAAAGTGAGCATCCCAAAAGCCCCTTGTATGCAGAGCATTAATGGCAAAAAAATTAACTTAAGATTAACCAGCAATGATATTCATGGAAAAAAAATTTTTGTAAACGATAACAATTTTGCACAAATGATATTACAAAGACAGGTCAATGGTCATTTACGTGTTTTCTGGGGCATTCAGTATAAAACACACACCTTCATTTATTACACTCACCTTCACTATAAAAACCATCACCTTTAATTAATTGCACTCACCTTTTACTATAATATTCTCACCTTCTCTTTAAAACACCACCTTTACTATAAAACACTCACCTTTAATTTATTACACTCACGTCACTATAATTTCTCACCTTCCTATAATCACCCCCATCATTATAAAAAATCACCTTCAATTTTTTTTTTTAAAACTCACCTTCACTATAAATTCTCACCTTCTCTATAATACACCCCTTTACTACAAAAACTCACCTTCAATTTATTTCCCCACCTTCACTAAATATCTCACCTTATCTTAATACACTCACCTTTATTATAAAAAAACCAACTTCATTTAGAAAACTCCTTCACTATAATACACTCATATTCATAAAAAACACCACCTTCATTTTTGTACACTCCCCTCCAAAAAAACCACTTTCATTTTAAAAACACTCACTTTCATTTTAGTACAGTCCCCTTTCACTGTAAACACTCACCTTCATCTTTTATACTCACCTTCACACAAAACCTCCTTCTTTTTAAAAATTTTACCTCACTAATGCATTCCCCCTTCACATAATACTCTCACCTTCTTTTTTTAAAACATCACCATCACATAAAACACTCACCTTCATTTTTTTATGCTCACTCCTGTCAATCACTCACCCTTTACTATAATACACTCACCTTTTTCTAACGCCGCACACACAAGCCGCCAGCCGCCCGGTCTTTCGTGTTTTTCACGGGCCTCCTTAAGATTCTTACCTTTGTACCTAGTCCACTATCAAAACTTGGGGGCCCAGTCCCCCGTACCCCTTACGTACCTCGGGAAAACTGAAATACCTTTTAACTTGTCATGATTTGTGACCGACCTACCGGGGTTCATTATCTTTTTAAATTGTACTTCATTACCTTTGTAAAATTTTGGGGTTCAAATTCCTTGTAACTTGCCAATACAAAATTTGAGCCCATCCCTGGACCAATTTTTACCTTTAATCTTTTACTACCCCCCACAGGATGGGGATGGGGCGACTACCGCCCCCGGGGTATATGGGGTACTACCGCCCACAGGGTGGGAGGGGCACTACCGCCCAAGGATGGGTATGGGGCACACCGCCCACAGGATGGGTAAGGGGTGACTACCGCCCACAAGGTGGGGGGGGGCGACTACCGCCCACAGGGTGGGTATGGGGGGACTACCGCCCACAGGGTGGGGATGGGGGGCATAAAAAACATATTAAACTAACTAACTCTTAGTACTAGAACTTTAAAACGTGTCATGAACTTACAAAATACATCCCTCCAGCGCTTGTAAAAATAATCTTGCAAACTTTAAAAATGCCCTAACTTACAAGAACATCCCCCCCCAGCCTTTGTAACAAACTTCAGAACTTTAAAAAATGTGCCAGGATCTTCAAGATACACCCTCCAGCGCTTTTTAACTAATCTCAGAACTTTAAAAACGGCCATGATCTTACAAAATACATCCCCCGCGCTTGTAACTAATCTTTCAGAACTTAAAACGCGCCAGTATCTTACAAGATAATCCCTCCACCTTGTAACTAATTGCAGAACTTTAAACGCGCCCGTAACTTACAAGATACTCCCTCCCCGGGTTGAACAATCTTTCAAACTTTAAAACTGTGCCAGTGAAATTTCAAAATACATCCCTCCAGCGCTTGTAACTAATCTTGCAGAACATTAAAAAATGCCCCAGTGAACTTACAAGATTCATCCCTCCAGCGCTTGTAACTAATCTTGCAGAATTAAAACTGCGCAGTGAACTTAAAAATAATCCCTCCAGTGCTTATAACTAATTTTTGCAGAACTTTAAAACTGGTGCCAGTAAAGAACTTATAAGATACATCCTCCAGTGCTTGTAACTAATTTGCAGACTTCAAAACTGTGCCAGTGAACTTACAAGATACATCCCTATGTTTTGTAACTAATCTTGCAGAAAATAATATCTACTGGTGAAAAAGGGAGAATCAGTGTACAATAACGCAGCATAACTATACTCTCAGAGGCGAATTTTTAGGCCTAGAGTGCCAGTGTAAATAATATTGGAACTTTTTTGTAAGCGGAAAGACAGTTTTCTGATTATAGGTGTTTATACAGTGTTTGTATGTGTACCACAGTGGTACCCTGTATAGTAGTGTTGTAGTGTGTTACACAAGTGGTACCCTAGTAAACGTAGTGTTGTAGTGTGTACCACAGTGGTACCCTAGTATACGTAGTGTTGTAGTGTGTACCGCAGTGGTACCCTAGTATACATAGTGTTGTAGTGTGTACCACAGTGGTACCCTAGTATATGGATAATAAATGAATAGGTGAAATTTAAAACTGAAGTCATTCATTCATTCATTAGAGATTTGCCGGTACTTCCGGCCCGGGTCTTCTCCAGATGGTGACCCGGCGATAACTGAAGTGTTAGGCCCAAAGAGGCAGGTTGATGCTGTAAACAATTGCCAGCAGTCGTCAGAACCTCCCTCGCAGGTCTGCTAGTCTACCTGACTTATAATCAGTGATTCCAGAGAGTGCAACATTCCTGTTGAAATACGAAGAAGTGCAAAATCTCGAGAAAATACGAAAAGTGTACAGTTTTGTAGAAATATGATAAACAGTGTATAGTTGTTAGTACATATTGTGATGGAGTGACGTTTACAGTGTGTGGTAAACCTGTAATTAGCAGCGGTCGCAATATACACAACGATAATCATTATTCCTCCAGTAATCTTCATATATGAAGCACCTGTGCCCAAACACGCAAGTTATACTGTCTGTATCAAACTGAACACTTTATACTCTGTTTAATATTCTGCCAGTAGTCCTGTCCATGAGCTAGTCCAAAATCACCTAGTGAGCCAAATACGGATTTTCCCGTATTCAGTGACCGAATTCAAACGGAATCGTTGATAACAATATATCCTCTGACTAGTTTCATTAACTGACGGGGTCTACGCGCCCTTATCAAACACTCAAACAGTAACTACAACAAATAGTTACAATACAGATAGACAGATCTTCTGTTAAGGTGATTATTAGAAAATATATAGTGATCCGCAAACTGGATTCGTCCGGATTCGCTGGATTCGTCCAGATTCGCTGCATTTGGGCGGATTCAATCGGTGTCGTTGGAAATAAAGCCATATCGGCAGAACTGTTAAAAAAAATTAAATACTTCGAGGAATTATTGACCAGCTAGCTAGGAGAGTTGTCCAGTATTGTAAGATGACCGCCACCATGAAAATCTGTGTAGTCTGAAGAAAGAGTAAGGGACGATGACAGGCCTGGATTGCTTGCCATCCGTGTGGTCAGTGGTCCCATGGTATATACAGGGATTTTAAACCAGTGACCACACTTGACATAAATTCAGAGAGCTGTTTTTGAGTCTGCCCAAACGAGATACACCTGTATGGGGAAATGCCATCTACATTAAAAGACAAGAACACCAATAAAACATCCTTCTTGAAAGATATGTCAGCATGGTATGACAACTGGGAAAATAAGATGGGTGGTAGGGACGGACCTGTCTCGGGCAGTGCTCCTGAAGGTGCTAGTGCTGTCCTGGAGGAAAGTGCTCCAGAGGGTCCTAGTGATGTCTTAGAAGAAAGTGCTAGTGAGGGTACTAGTGTTGTCCTGGTGAACGCTGAAGACAACGTTATTCAGTCAACAGAAGTGTGAGTGAAAAGTTCAATAGATAGGAGTAGCGATATAGTAACAATAGTTTCATTGCCGGCTACTTGTTAAGGTAGGGTAAGTCAAGCTCCCGCTATTCCCGCCTTTTTTCAACCACCCCGAAAGTGATAGTTTGACTGCCGGCTGCTTGTTAAGGTAGGGTCAGTCTAGCTCCCGCTATCCCTTCCCCTCCTTCTCCCCCCCCCCCGAAAGGTGACGTGTGGGGCTCTGGTCAAACAGTAAATCACTCGACTCACAGCTCCCAACACTACTTGTAAGTACATGCCTGCCTTGTATTCTAGTGGATTTATTGGTTAAAAGCTTCACTTTTGACCAATAATAAACTTAGTCCTTTCAGTCTTGCTCTAAGTTGACTGTTGTAATAATCACCACATCTTTTAGGTATTGTACTTATCATGGAGAGTGATTTTTTTAAGCAGTGGGTAACCTGTCTATCTTTTCAGCTTGGATGACAGAGAGGGTCACCTGCCAATCAACGAGAAGAATTGATGGAGATGGACTAAAGTCCTGAGACTTCCCCTTTTTGGATTTAATTACCTGTGCACCTGTATGAAATTGCAGGACGTAACCCTTCATCATTGCAGTGGTAAAGAACCTGCTTTCCTGTCATCGGGATAGAATACTCAAGGCTATATGGTGAAGAACGAACCGGTGGGTTGTAACCAACACCTGCGACCCCCCTCCCCATCATCAGCAACTGCTACAGTTTCAACAACACTCAGTGTCACCAGCACCAGACACCCCTATATATATTAGCGTTGAATTCAGTTTTCATTTATATTTTTCATTTTTCGTTTTCTTTAATGTTGGATTAATATTTCATATATAAGTGTTTTATATTTTATATTTTCTATATAATAAAGTGTTTATGTTTGTCTGTTATTATTTCTTTTTCTATTCATTAATTTTCCTGAGGAGGAGCCAGCTTGAGTAATACTGACTGAAGTTGTTACAGGTCTGAGTAAGCCTTCACAAGTGGCGACCTTGCCAGGATTCGACTTGACTGAATCAAGATTCAACTCCATCTCGAATCTACCATTGGAACTTCAACGCCACATACCACAGACGATTACCACCAGCCATGAGTAATCATTCTCTATGGTAGGACTACAGTACAGATATTTAAAAGATTTGGTGATTGTTATAGTCTCAGTTTATTGTAAGTCAAGTCAAGGGAGGAATACTAGTTAATTCTGCCACCTTTCTTGTGAGCTTGAAACACTTTGGAGAATTAGACTCTAGGGAACCCGAGATTTTCCATGACAATTTGTTTCATTGAGCTCTTTATTATATCAAGGGAACTGTCATAGGACACTCTTAATTTGTTGGTGAGAAGATTGGATGGTCAAATGACCCCATTCTACTTACTGTTTGATCGGAGCCGGCATAGAACCCTTCGTTTTAATTAATACATATTGTTTAATTGAAGCAGGGATCGAGCCCTCTGATTTATTTACAGTTTGAGCGGAGAAGGAATTGAACCCTCCGTTTTCTTTAATACCCGTTTCATTTCCCCTGATAGTTTAAGTTATTCTTGCAAGCATGGAGGAATACCAGTTTTGGATGAACGCTGGAAAGTAAGTTAGGAATAACAGGGAAAAATTTTAGAATCTTTCATTAGTGCAAGATCCAGGAAAGACTTGAAAGAGAGAGAATTGAGAGAGAAGAAAGAGAGCTAGAAAGGGAAAGAGAAGAGAATAAGGAGAGAGAGAGAGAATCGAAAGAGAAGAGAAAAAGGAGAAAGAGAACCTTGAAAGACAGGAGAAAAAGGAGAGAGAGAGAATTAAAGAGAGAAATCCGAGAAAGACAGTTAGAAAGGGAGCGAGAAGACCAAAAAAAGCGTGATAGACTTGATCGTGAGGAAAGAGCTAGGGAACGTGAGGAACAAGCTAAGATTCGTGAGGAACAGGTTAAATTAAGAGAACTTGAGGAAAGAGCAAAGGATAGAGAAGTTGAGGAAAAAGCTATAGAGAGAGAAAAGGATCGCGAGCTCGAAAAATCTCGCCTTGAATTAGAGAATAAAAAGTTAACTTTCACACAACAATTAGAGGAAGGAGTAATGGAACAACGTGCAGTCAGTGCACATATTCCAACACCTAATTTACCTCCCTTCACAGAGGGGGAAGACATAACTTCATACATTATCAGGATTGAAAATACCGCTACCCTCTGTGAATGGCCTGCTGACACCTGGGCTACCAGGTGAGTAATGTTATTTTCTGGTACAGCCTTGAATATCTATGCAGCTTTGTCGCAGGATATCATATGTAATTATAACCTACTAAAGAAGGCAATCCTAAAGCATATCAAAAAAACCACTAATTTCTTACAAGAAGGTTCAGGTATGCCACCTTACAGCCTGGCCAGAACTTTCAGCAGTTACAGGTAACACTCTTTCGTTTGTTCGACTTTTTGGGTTTGAGAGTTCAGGAATTGATCACAGTTATGAATCTCTTAGAGACTTCATGGTTGCTGACCAGTTCCTGACAGCTCTTCCCCTCAGATACGAACATTCACCAGAGAAAGTAACCTGATTAAGGCTGAGGGAAGTTGCTTGAGGCTGTGACCTTTTGCTGAGGCTCACAATTCCTATAAAGACCTAAGGGATTGAACACCCAAGGGCAAGGGTTCATCAGACCTTAAGAAAACAAAGCCCCTAGTGGAAAGTAAAAGACTTCTTTTATTCCTGTTTGTCATTTGTGTGGTGTTAAGGGACATAAAACGTCCAGATTGTCCTTCTAAGAAGGTCCAAAAAGTTGGAAGATGTTTTAAAGACTGTAATGACCAAGCACCCTTCTGTTCAGGAACAGTTAATGGACTTAATGTATCTACCATTTACGAGCACTGGATGCACATGTATAGTCATTTCTGATAAGCTGTTTTCCCCAACCTTAAAGAAACTCATTCCCCTGCTATACTTTCAGACTACTTGGGCCTTTCGGACACTTTTCCTACCATCCGTTGTTACATTAGGTCTAAATGGTTCACAGTTTGGTCTGAAGCCGCACTAGCTCCCATCACTTCTTGCTCCGTACTAATAGGTAATGTAAAAGGTGCCATTCTTCCTTCTGAGGTTGACCTTTCATCACCAAAGATGGATATAAGTTTTCAAATCCTCTTCCTTAGAGTCAGAGAAGCCCTCGAAAGTTCAGATGAGACAATGTCTCGTGAGATTCATGTGAGATTAAAAACCAGTGATGCTACTCTCGAAAGCGAGGTAGTAGGATCACCGGTTCACTTATTAGATGAAAGTGAAGATATCACCTCCGATAGGGCTCAGACCAAAGCCCAGGCTTCTCCTACTGTCCATCCTTTGATTTTCCCTGACTTTAAGCCTTTAGATATATCGAAGGACTCCTTTGTCAATTTACAACGTAATTGCCATTCTCTTCAGAATTGCCATAATGCCGCTAAACAAAATCAAGTTATCCAAAGGAAAAACTTTTCATATAAATTTGAATATATAAAAGGTATCTTGTACAAGCCAGTATTCAAATTAAATTCAGATGAGATAGACTATTCCATCTTAGTCGTTCCAAGTCAATGCAGAGAGACTATTCTTAAAATGGCTCATGACCTGCCAGTGGCCGGACATTTCTCGCATCGTAAAACCTTAAATAAAATTTTGGGAAACCTATTTTTGGCCAAAATTGGTCCTCAGTATCACTAAACCCAAATTTTAGATTGTGTAAAGTTTGCCAACTGTCATCCCCCCGAGGGTGCCAGGCGGAGTACCTATGGTCAAAATGCCAATCTTTACGGTACCGTTTGAAAGAGTAGCTATTGACATCGTTGGTCCTTTATCTCCACTGTCATCTGGGGGGCATAGATATATATTAACATTAGTTTGATTATGCTTCGAGGTTTCCCTGAAGCTGTACCCTTAAAGACCATAACTACACAGAGGGGGGCTGAAACCCTTTTGTCCATTTTTCTCCAGAGTGGGCATCCCCTAGAGAAATTTGTCCCTGACCGTGGGACACAATTCAAATCTGATTAATTTCAACATCTTACCAAACTTCTAGGAGTGAACCTCTCTTCACCACACCCTATCATCCCAGCTGTAATGGGAGGATGAGCACCAGCATTCGATTCTAAAGTCCATTTTAAGGAAAACCCTTTCTCCCTTAAACCTAAGGAGTGGGGATCGTTACCTACCCTGTGCTTTGTTTTTCCATGAGGAAGTTCCCAGTGGGCTCTTTGGGGTTTTCACCTTTTTGAACTTCTCTATGGTAGACAGGCTAGAGGCCCATTGTCCATCCTTCATGACTTATGGACTAATGAGGAGGTGAGTGCTGAGGTTTAGTCTTCTTACCCAGTTTCTCCTTGACCTTAGATCCAAACTTGAGGAGACCTCTGACATAGTTTCGAAAAACCTAAGCTTGTCAATGGACCAGTACAAAACCTATTTTGATTCCAAAAGTCAGAGGAGAAGTTTTAAAGTAGGGGATGAAGTTCTGGTACTTTTGCCTATCAAGTCAAATTAAATTATTAGTAGCATGGGAAAAGGGCCATATAAAGTATTAAAAATTAGTGGGAAAGTTGACTACCTCATAGAAATCAAGGGGAAACCTAAGCTTTATCATATCAACATCCTTAAGAAATATTACCGAAAAAATTCGGTTAACGCCCTCTTTAAAAACTTTGACTTAGTTTTTTCCACACGAACTTGATACGACAACTGAAGAATGTAAAGGTGTGCGTAATTGACAACCTCTAACATAGACTAGATGAAGAAACATGACTTGGGGACTTTTGACCACTCGGGCGCAACCAACATTAAAATTAATGAATCTTTGGATGACCATAAGAGACATGAAACTACTTCAATGTGTGAGTAACTTTTCAGACGTCTTTACTGATATTCCAGGTGTTACCTCCCCGGTAGTCCATAAGATTGACATTATTTGGGGATAATCCATCAAACGGAAATTATACCAGTTCCAGTTCACTTTAGGGATGCATTTTGGGCCGAGAGGTAGACAAATTATTAAAACTAAAGATCATTGAACCCTTTAGTATCTGCATATTGCTCACCAGTAGTCATGGTTAAGGAGGAGGATAATTCATATAGACTTGCTATTGACTTCAGAGGCCCTTTAAAGCTATAACTCGATGGGTTTCTGAACCTATGCCCTTGATAGATAGCGATCTACACAAATTTTATGACGCTTCTTCTTTTCAGAGATTTAATTGCGCAGGATATCATCAAGTAATGTTAGATCCTTCTTCTAAGCAGTACACCACTTTTCCTACACACCAAGGACTGATGCGTATAGAACTATGCCCTTCGGTTTGGTAAACTGCCTGTGCTAAACCCACGTGAGACTGATGAGAAAGGTCTTGGGTAATATGCAAAATGTTTCAGTTTATTTTGATAACATTTACGTAATGACATTAGTGGGGCGAACATAACCAAACATTAACATCAGTTTTGCGTAGGTTACGCTCACATGGGCCCCACTGCCAAGCCGAAGAAATGCTTCCTTGGGTATAACAAGATTAGATTCTTGGAAATGATACTTTCTAATTAACTCTCTGCAGCCTCTCCCAGTAAGATCAAAGCTTTATTAGAATTTAAATTCCCCAAAAAACCCAAAAAGCTCATGTGCAGCTTTCTTGGTTCTGTAAATTTTTATGCACGGTTTATCCCGAACCTTACTGATCTTACAGGCATCTTATCCAACTTCATTAATAAGCCTGTGAAGGAACCTCTTGAACTTTCCGACGTAGCTCGGGAAAAAGTTTAATGAGATTAAAAGCATCTTTTCGAAAAACCCTATACTTAAGATTCCAGATATTAAAAAAACATTTTGTTTAAGAACTTTATGCCTCCAATACTGGCTTAGGAGCGGGTGCTGCTTACAATACCATGATGGTACTCCCTTCCTGTATGCTTCCTAAGCTGGAAACTCCTTCCCGCAGAAACGAGATACTCCACCATAGAAAAGGAATGTTTGGCCCTTGTGTGGGGAATCTCCAAACTTAAATTTTATTTGCTGGGAAAAGAATTCATTTTTAGAAAAAGGACCACAAACCTTTGATATACCTAGAAACTTTTAAGGGAAAACCCAAAAGTCGCCTTTGAGGTGGACATTGGCACTCCAGACTTTTAAGTTCCATATTGTGTATATCAATGGTTTATCCAATTATTTCTCTGACTGGTTAAGTCGTGACAGTCAGTAGAAGATTTGTTGCCGTACGTGACTTCCACATGTTAGAACTTTTTCCTCGCCTATTCTTCTTATACTCCTTGACTATAAGTCTTGGTATGGGGGAGTGTGAGGGAAAAGTTCAATAGATAGGAGTAGCAATATAGTAACAATAGTTTCATTGCCGGCTACTTGTTAAGGTAGGGTAAGTCAAGCTCCCGCTATTCCAGCCTTTTTTCCCCCACCCGAAAGTGATAGTTTGACTGCTGGCTGCTTGTTAAGGTAGGGTCAGTCTAGCTCCCGCTATCCCTTCCCCTCCTTCTCCCCCCACCCCCGAAAGGTCACGTGTGGGGCTCTGGTCAAACAGTAAATCACTCGACTCACAGCTCCCAACACTACAGTAAGTACATGCCTCCCTTGTATTCTAGTGGATTTATTGGTTAAAAGCTTCACTTTTGACCAATAATAAACTTAGTCCTTTCAGTCTTGCTCTAAGTTGACTGTTGTAATAATCACCACATCTTTTAGGTATTGTACTTATCATGGAGAGTGATTTTTTTAAGCAGTGGGTAGCCTGTCTCTCTTTTCAGCTTGGATGACAGAGGGTCACCTGTCAATCAACGAGAAGAACTGATGGAGATGGACTAAAGTCCTGAGACTTCCCCTTTTTGGATTTAATTACCTGTGCACCTGTATGAAATTGCAGGACGTAACCCCTCATCATTGCAGCGGTAAAGAACCTGCTTTCCTGTCATCGGGATAGAATACTCAAGGGTATATGGTGAAGAACGAACCGGTGGGTTGTAACCAACACCTGCGACCACCCCCCCTATCATCAGCAACTGCTACGGTTTCAACAACACTCAGTGTCACCAACACCAGACACCCCTATATATATTAGCGTTGAATTCAGTTTTCATTTATATTTTTCATTTTTCATTTTCTTTAATGTAGGATTAATATTTCATATTTAAGTGTTTTATATTTTATATTTTCTATATAATAAAGTGTTTATGTTTGTCTGTTATTATTTCTTTTTCTATTCATTAATTTTCCTGAGGAGGAGCCAGCCTGAGTAATACTGACTGAAGGTGTTACAGGGCTGAGTAAGCCTTCACAGAGGTTCAAAATATAAATACTGCTTGAGATGGTTCAAAGTGGGATGATGCCTCAAGGAATAGTGTCGACACACTACCAGCAAAACCTGGTGGAAACACTGATGTCCATACAGTGGTGAAAGATAGGGAGGAAACAGGAAAAATAAATGCACCAGCAGCGAACGCATCTACAATAAATAATAGCAAACAGAATTACAATCTATGTTAAAGCTATGCCTTGGGTATCTGCAGGCACGGTATATCTGGTAAAACAGGTGGGACATGCACCTTTGACCATCCCAAAAAATGCCGCACCCACATGACAAGGAGAGAGTGCAACTTCCCCTCTTGTAACTTATTTGATCCAAAAATGTGCCACTCATCAATCCATGAAAGAAAATGCTACAATGCATATTGCCAGGCACATCATATAAAAGGAACTAGAAGACACAGAGCAGCCAGACTATGGGAAATAAAAGAGAAGAGCCACAACCTCACCAGAGACAGAGGTTTTTTAGGGCCAGGAGGGAAAAAAAGACTGGCAAGAAATGACAATAATCTTACACCAACTGAAAACACTTCTGGAGCAGAGGCATGGACATTGGCCTCTACTCCAGAGCAAAAGATATTAGAGCCAGCAAATAAAAAACCCCTAAATTCCACCAATACAACGACATTTGTCTTTGCAAACATACAGGGTCTAAAGCCGTTAAAAACAACAAAATTCCTTACATCAAGGGACTGCTCATGGAGTCAAATGCAATGTTTGCAGCATTCACAGAGACCCACATAAAGGATCATAATGACAACGAAATATGGATCCCAGGTTATAACCTATTCAGATGCGTCAGACTAAACAGGCAACAAGGGAATATATTGTCCTGTATGACATTTGCGCAGAACTACTAAACACCTCATTGATGTAGTTGAAGTTTTGGAGTCAAAGATTGAAAAGCAAAACCTTGTCATTGTGGTAGTATCAAGCCTCCAGATGCAACTTCCCACCAATTCCAGGAGCAGCTTGAGAAAATTGACCACTGTCTGGAAAATCTCCCAACTCTGTCCCCAAACATCTTACTGCTAGGAGATTTCAACTTGAGGCACCTAAAATAGACGAGTATAACAAACAATGTATTAGCAGAGATCACTCCGGGAGACAGCTCAGATGAAAATTCAAAACACACATGAACTATTAAATCTCTGCACCAAATTCACTTTAAAACCAGGCAAAATAGTAGAGCCTACAAGACTAGAAAATACATTGGACGTCTTTCTTCACTAAAAATGACGGTTCTGATACGTAATATAACTGTATTAAAGAAAATACACTCAGATCACAACAAAACAGAGGTACAGACATGTATGCAACAGGGCTCATGACCAGCAAAATGTGAGCAGTCATGATGGTCTTTTCACAAAATTCAATTTCAATAACAAAAACATACAATGGGATGAAGTAAACCATGTCCTAAATGAAACAAGCTGAGAAGTATCCTAAACAACACGGATCCGAACATTTGCCTTGAAAAAATGAATTCTGTGGTTCATGAGATTGCTCAAGACACATTCCATTAAGAAAGAGAAAGAGAAGATAAAACAACTAGAAAGAGAGAAACGTTCCCTATACAGACGAAGGCGACGAGTCAAGAGTTCTTGAGGGGGGCCAATATATCTGTAATACGAAGGGAAGCATAGTCAGTGAAATTGCAAATATCAAACTTAAGCTGAAGGAATCTTATAGGAGACAAAAAATCACGGGGAAAAACTAAAAGCCATAAGTGGAATTGAAAAAAAAATACTTCTTCTTTATGCCAGATCTAAAGAAAAACAACATCCAGTATTGGGACCCTGCTTAGGCGGGATGGGACATACACAGATGACACCAAGAAATGAGTGAGATACTAAGGTTCCAGTATGATTCAGTGTTCAGCGAGCCACTGCCCAGACTAAGGGTCGACAATCCAAACGAATTCTTTGTGAACGAAACCCAAAATTTGGTTATCCCAAAAATTTTGGGAAATATTATTCTAGCTCCCAAGGACTTTGAAGAGGCAATTGATGACATGCCAATGCGCTTTGTTCCGGCCCATTTTGCGTGCCTTCAGCATTTTATGGAGAGGGAGCATGGACACAGGGATCAACCCACACACACTAAAAACAACAGACATAGCCCCCCTCCCAAAGATGGCAGTTAAAGCAATTGCACTAACATTCCATATCATGAAAGTCTTTGAGAGAGTTCTAAGAAGCAAAATAGCCCCCCCCTAAGTACCCATCAATTAACAAACCCAGGGCAACATGGGTTTAGAGCAGGTCGCTCCTGCCTGTCCAAGCTACGGGACCACTATGACAAGGTCCTGGATTTTGTTGAGGATAAACAAAGTACAGATGTATACACAAACTTTGCTAAAGCTTTCGACAAGTGTGACCATGGTGTAATAGCACACAAAATGCGTGATAAAGAAATAACGGGAAAAGTTGGTAGATGGATCTACAACTTCCTGACAAATTTATCAACATGTCGGTTCTCTGAACCATTCATCTACAAACTTCCTGACAAATAGAACACAAAGAGTAATAGTAAACAGAGTAAAGTCCCAGACAGCCATAGTAAAAATCTCTGTTCCACAAGGCACAGTACTCGCTTCCATTTCATTCCTCATCCTCATTTCTGACAGAGATGTAAGCCATTGCTCCGAGTCTTCCTTTGCGGATGACACCTGGATCACCATGGCAGTGACCTCCACTGAAGACACCGAGAGACTTCAAGCGGACATCAACCAAACCTTCGAATGGGGCACTCAAACAAAATGAAGTTCAACGAGGAGAAATTTCAACTACTTAGATATGGGAAAAACTTGAAGAAATTAAAAATGTGTCAGGGTATACGACAAATTCTAACCATACAATAGAGCTGGAAAAGTAATGTGAAGGGGCCTGGGAGTGATAATGTCAGAGAATCTCGCCTTCAAGACCAGAAACAATGTATCTATCTCCTCTGCTAGGAAAGTGATAGGATGGATAAGGAAAACCTTCAAAACTAGGGACGCCAAACCATGATGATTCTCTTCAAATCGCTTTTGCTCTCTTCTCTAAAATATGCTATACACTCACGGCCCCCCTTTAAGGCTGGCGAAATTGCAGACCTGAGAGTGTACAAAGAAATTTCACGGCACAAAAAAGTACGATAAGGCACCAAACTACTGGGAACGGTTGAAGGCCCTTGATCTGTATTCCCTGGAATGCAAGGGGAGAGAGAGATTCGTGATAATATACACTTGGAAGGTGCTGGAGGGATTGGTACCAATCCTGCACAAGAAAATCACTCCATATGAAAGCAAAAGACTCGGCACGAGATGCAACATTCCCCCTTTGAAAAGCAGGGGCGCCACGAGTACACTGAGAGACAACATAATAAGTGTCCCAAACATACATAAGGGGGATTACCAATAGACCCCTGGCTGTCTTCAAGAAGGCACTGGAAATGCACCTAAAGTCAGTACCTGACCTACCAGGTTGTAGTTCGTAAGCTTACGTGCTGCCAGCAGTAACAGTCTGGCTGATCAGACCCTGATCCACCATGAGGTCTGGTCTCAGACAGGGCCGCGGGGGCGTTGACCCTCAAAACCCTCTCCAGGTAAACTCTAGGTAATCTCCAGGTAAACCTTCATTTTAGTACACTCACCTTCTCTATAATACACTCACCTTCACTAGAATACACTCAGCTTCACTATATTACACTCACCTTCATTTTAGTACACTCACCTTCTCTATAATACACTCACCTTCACTAGAATACACTCAGCTTCACTATATTACACTCACCTTCATTTTAGTTCACTCTCCTTCTCTCTAATACACTCACCTACACTATAAAACCCTCACCATCATTTTCGTACACTCTCCTTCACTCTAATACACCCATCTTCACTAGAATACACACACCCTCACTATAATCATCTCACCTTCACTATAATACACTCAGCTTCACTATATTACACTCACCTTCATTTTAGTACTCTCTCATTCACTCTAATATAATCACCTACACTATAAAACACTCACCATCATTTTGGTACACTCTCTTTCACTCTAATACACCCATGATACGCAGAAATGTGGGACAGCTGGGGGACTGAGCCTTGTCTTAGGGCAAAGGTAAAAGTTACACACACATCTCAAGCATAAACAGGCCACCCAAGGCTATCCCAGTCAAAACAGAAAGCGCTAAACCAGCATGTGTTACTTCAATGGGTTGGTTAACAGAGGGTTAGGCAAAAATCCCAGTTAGGAAAATATATCTATTTATTCAACATAACACTATATACACACTCTAGAAACACCTTAATCCTAAACGCCCTAATGATGGAACACAAGAAACAGCTGGCTGGAGGTCCAGCCACCGTAACCACTAGGCCTAGTCAGCGCCAGGCCGTCACTACTCCACTACAAACCCCATTTCTTATTTCCTCACTCCTCCCACAGCACCCTGACCATGTCAGAGCCTGGGTGGGCATACAGGTAAGCCATAGAAGAGCCTATAGCTTGGGTTAGCTAAACAAAAGGAGTACACAACTACAAACTTAGTTTAAATACCCAGCATCTCCGACGCCAGCCTCCACACCATGCTGACTCCACGTGACTACCCCAGCCACGCTTACTCCGCGTACCCAAACACGACTCACGAAATCGTAATGACACGATTGCAAACAAACCATGCCACGGGCGGGATTGGTTTGTTTGCAATCGTGTCATTACGATTTCGTGAGTCATGTTAACGGCTTTGAGGGAGATTCGTCTATAAAACTTGCATTTGTGGTCACAATGGTGCCTATGCTAACCTTCCTATGGTGTAGAAATATACCTAGTTGGACGAATCTTATTGTGGCTAGCTGGTCCAGTGGCTAACGCGACGGTCTGGAGTTTTGAGACTCTCTGACCGCGGGTTCAAATCCCGCCCGTGGTATGGTTTTTTTACCCAAACACCCTTGGAAAATAAGTCCCTAGCAGGATTTCTTTATAATTACAGTTAGAGTACTTTACAGTGCCCCCAAATGCACATTATGAATTATAAAATTATTCTTTACAATTATAACATTCCGGTCCGGTCACAGACCGGGCCGCGGGGGCGTTGACCCCCGGAACTCTCTCCAGGTAAATCTCCAGGTAAACACTTCTCCACTATGTGTACATTACGATGTCATGCAGAACCCTGCATAACAACCCATCTTCACTATAATACACACACCTTCACTATAATCAACTCACCTTCACTGTAATACACTTATCTTCACTATAATACATTCATCTTCACTACAATACACACATCTTCATTATAATACACTCATCATTATAATACACTCATCTTCACTATAATACATTCATCTTCACTACAATACACACATCTTCATTATAATACACTCATCATTATAATACACTCATCTTCACTATAATACATTCATCTTCACTATAATACATTCATCTTCACTATAATACACTCATCTTCACTATAATACACACACCTTCACTATATTCAACTCACCTTCACTATAATACACACACCTTCACTATAACACAGTCACCTTAACTATAATCACACACCTTCACTATAATACACACACCTTCATATAACACACTCACCTTAACTATAATACACACACCTTCACTATAATACACACACCTTCACTATAACACACTCACCTTAACTATAATACACACACCTTCACTATAATACACACACCTTCACTATAATACACACACCTTCACTATAACACACTCACCTTAACTATAATACACACACCTTCACTATAATACACTCACCTTCACTATAACACACTCACCTTAACTATAATACACACACCTTCACTATAATACACACACCTTCACTATAACACACTCACCTTAACTATAATACACACACCTTCACTATAATACACTCACCTTCACTATAATACACTCAACTTCACTATAATACACTCACTTTTACTATAATACACTCACCTTCACTATAATACACTCACCTTCATTTTAGTACACTCTCCTTCACTCTAATACACTCACCTACACTATAAAACACTCACCTACACTATAAAACACTCACCTACACTATAAAACACTCACCATCATTTTAGTACACTCTCCTGCACTCTAATGCACCCATCTTCACTATAATACACACACCTTCACTATAATCAACTTACCTTCACTATAATTCACACACCTTCACTATAATACACTCATCTTCATTATAATACACTCATCTTCACAATAATACACTCAACTTCACTATAATACACTCATTTTCACTATAATACACTCATCATTATAATACATTCATCTTCTCTATAATACATTCCATTCACCTTCATTATAATATGCAAATCATCACTATAATACACTCATCTTTACTATAATACACTCATCTTCACTATAATGCACTCATCTTCACTATAATACACTCATCTTCACTATAATGCACTCATCTTCACTATAATACACTCACCCACACTATAATTCACACATTATTATAATACCTGCACGTGCACTTCACTCCGTATGTGTGTATTATAATATATACATTATATATATTTTATATATATTATATATATATATATTTTTTATATATATATATTATATATATATATTATATATATATACATATATTATATATATATATATATATATATAATATATATATATTATATATACATATATATATTATATATATAATATTATTATAATATATATATTATATTATAAAAATATATTTATATTATGAGTACTCCAAGCAAACTGCTATTATTTAACTATGATACAGCATTTATCTCGTACCGCAACATTTAATATTAATTACTAAAATGAAGTTATCCGTAAATATGAATTAACTCCAGAAGTCGTAAAATATCTCTTAAGGCCTAGAAGTGGCCAATAGACCTAATTGCACCCAGAATGTGGCCAAGAACGTGGCCACATAATGGAGTGACACTATACAAGAATCCTTCAGGAAATAAAGACAAAGAAGAAGCCTTCAAGAGTGGTTAAAGCTCAGCTGGAGACCTCCAGGCGCAATTCTGAGCTGAAAGCCGCCAGGCGTAAGGCCGAGCTGGAGGCCGCAAGGCGTAAGGCCGAGCTGGAGGCCGCCAGGCGTGAAGCTGAGTTGGAGACTGCCAAGCGTGAGGCCGAGCTGGAGGCCGCCAGGCGTAAGACAGAGCTGGAAGCCGCAGGGTAGGCCGAGCTGGAGGCCGCCAAGCGTAAGGCCGAGCTGGAGGCCGCAAGGCGTAAGACAGAGCTGGAGGCCGCCAGGCGTAAGGCCGAGCTGGAGGCCGCCAGGCGTGAAGCCGAGTTAGAGACTGCCAGGCATGAAGCCAAGTTAGAGACTGCTAGGCGTGAGGCCGAGCTGGGAGGCCGCCAGGCGTGAAGCTGAGTTGGAGACTGCCAGGCGTGAGGCCGAGCTGGAGGCCGCCAGGCGTAAGGCCGAGCTGGAGGCCGCCAGGCGTAAGGCCGAGCTGGAGGCCGCCAGGCGTGAAGCTGAGTTGGAGACTGCAAGGCGTGAAGCCGAGTTGGAGGCGCCAAGCGTAAGACAGAGTGGAAGCCGCCAGGCGTAAGGCGAGTGGAGGCCGCAAGCGTAAGGCCGAGTGGAGGCCGCAAGGCGTAAGACAGAGCTGGAGGCCGCCAGGCGTAAGGCCGAGCTGGAGGCCGCCAGGCGTGAACCCGAGTTGAGACTCCCAGGCATAAAACCCAAAGTTAGAGATGTGGGTGAGGCCGAGCTGGAGGCCCCCAGGGGTGAAGTGGTTGGAGACTGCCAGGCGTGGGCCCCGAGCTGGGGCCCCAGGGTAAGGCCGAGCTGAGGCCCCCCAAGTAAGGCCGAGCTGGAGGCCGCCAGGCGGGGGAAGCCAAGCTGGAGACTGCCAGGGTGGGCCGGGCCCCTGGAGGATGCCGGGGTGAGGCCGAGCTTGAGGCCGCCAGGGTGGGGCCGAGTGGGGGACTCCCAGGCGTGAGGCCGAGCTGGGTGCAGGTGTGAGGCCGGCTGGAGGCCCGCCAGGCGTGAGGTTATCTAGAGGCCGCCGGGGGGAACCCGGGGTTGGGGCCCCCCAGGGTGAGGCTGATCTAGCGGCCGCATGGGGGGGCCCGAGGGAGGCCCGCCAGACGTGCGGCTTTGGAGCCGCCAGGGGGGCTGACCTGGAGGCCCCCAGGATGAGGCTGCCCTGGAGGTCCCAGGCATGGGGCTGACCTGGGGGGCCTAAAGGCGTGAGGCAAAGGGAGTCCACCAACATGAGGTGGAAGCCGCTGGGCTTGAGGCTGAGCTGGAGGCTGATTTGGGAGGCCCCCCCATTTTGGGGCGGTTAAGGCCCCAATCATGAGGGGGAGCCGCCGGCTTGAGGCTAGATGGGTCCACCAATCATGAGGGGGAAGCCGCTGGGTTGAGGCTGAGCGGAGGCTGGTTGGGGGTGCCACACTTGGGCGATTTGAGGCTGTCACGCTTGGGGCCGAGTTGGGCCGCCAACGTGAGGTGAAGCCGCAGGTTGGGTTTGAGTTGGAGGCCCCCGGGGCGTTTTGGAAAAGGTTGCCAGGTGGTAGCTAAGAGATCACAGTTGTGTGGCCGAGACGCAATCAGAAAGTGATGAGGAGACCACGGTCTCGCTGAGGTTCTGTCGAATCAGTTTCTTCAGCATAGTTGTGTAAAAATTCTCTATTATTCCTTCGGGGGAATTTAAAGGGGCGTTTAAGTCATGCGGGGCTGGAGTAGGTCGGGGAGTAAGTTCCATTGAAACCGCATTAACCTTGAAGCCCAAACTTGTGTCCCAGAAGGCTACTCACGGGGCATGCAGTTTCAGTTGTGTAAGAAGGGGCTTTCTTAAGTAACTTGGGGGTGCGGGTGGTCCCCCCTACCCCAACTTGTATGTCTTTTGTACCACCTTGATTCTTGAGGGGTAACAACGTCTTAATATTTTAAAAACTGTGTTTTCAACAAGTTCTCCCTTAATTTTAATGGGAACCTTTAGCTGAACGAAATTACGCAAGGGTTTTTTCCCAGGGACTTAAAATGGAAAAATTTTATATTTCAAATGAAACATGATATTTATTTTATGTAAAAAATATCGAAATTTTGGTTAGCCAAACCGGGGGAGCAAATGAAGAATAAGGAAAAAGGCCATTACCCTCCTATCCTCAAAATGGGGAAGAAATTGTTTTGATGATTTTTTGGGTTTTTACCATTTGTAAAATGGGTAATTGGGTTTTTTTCCCAAGGATAAATTCCTAGATGAAGAAGGATTAAAGGAAAACACGTGAATTTAACCTTTCGAAAATTCCTGCAAAAATTTTGGAAGAAAATATGCTGAAAAGAGGATCTGGGGGAAATTTTTTGTCAGTGGATTGCAAAAGAGGGTTTCAAAAAATGAAGGTTCAAGGGATAAAATTTCCCTGGGGTCCCTCCATGATTTCCCAGGAATGGTGCCTCGCCAGGATGGGGGCCTCGCCAGGTATTGCCTCGCCGGGGATGAGTCCTCGCCAGGATAGGGGGCCTCCCCAGTGATATGCCTCGTATTGGCCCCCTAAATGGTCACAATGTATGTTCCTATCATAAAATTTTATATTGCTTATTTGCGATATTAGCAAAATTTGCAACTATATTGCTTTCTTTATTTTTGATTTAGTTATATTATTAGGAAAGAGTAACTTTTATATATTCAGTGCCATAGTTCGGTTTAAAATAGCTACGCATTGTCTAACACTGAATTTTTTGACTTGCTTTTTTCGCTGCCGGCTTCTGTGTTGCTGGGCGCGCAGCCCAGGGGAGAGTCACGTATCAGGGTGGAATCCCCCTCACCCCGGAGTGAGGTGGGGGCCCGGCCTGCGCTAGTTTTGTCTGTTTGCGTTCTTAACGTCTCTGACTGACACGTCTCCTGGCCGACACACCCTGGCGACCGTCTTCGGGCCCCCCGGGACACGTCTTGGTGACACTTCCCCGGCTGACAAGTCTCCTGGGTACTTTTCTCCGGGGGTGACACGTCTCCTGGCCGACACACTCCCGGCTGAACGTCTCCGGCCCACAATTCCCGGTGACCGTCTCCTGGCTGACGTCTCCCGGCTGAACTCTCCTGGCCGCACTCTCCCGGCTGACAGTCTCGGGGACCATTTCCGGGGACAGTTCCTGGGTGACACGTCTCCTGGCTGACAGCCCTGCTGAACTCTCCTGGCTGACCGTCTTGGTTAATTTTCCCTACCCCTTTGGAATTCCCGTAAAAGTTTGGTGAATTTGTGAACCCCCTTTAATTTTTAATTTCAAATAAATTTAAAATGAATTATCTAATTCAAGTTTTTTGGGGGAAATTTTGGACAATATTATAATAATGCAACACCTGTTTTGGAAAGGAGAAAAGGATTTGAAAATTAGGATTGTGGATTAAAAAAGGCGGGGCGAAAGGGGCTAATTTTAAATGTGATACCAAAGAGAGGATGTGAAGAAGTTTTGGAAATGTTAACGAGTGGGAGAAAATTTTTTTACCAGGGGGGAAATTTTGGGAGGGGACCTTGCAAAGGGGAAACTTTAGAGAGGTGTGTGGTAAAAGGGGTGAAAATGTAAAAATCTGTAGTGGAGGGGAAAGGGGGGGTAGGAGTCAGAGGAAGGGTTGAAGGGGGGGTGGGTTTTTAAAGGGCTTACCCCCAGTGGGAGTGTTTAAAGGGGCGAATGAAGCAAGGGTTTTTGAAAGACAGTTGGAGTGTGAAAAAGTTTTTTTTCCGGGGGGCCACCCCGGGGGGGGGTTTGGTTTTGGGAAGGGTTTAAAGGGGGTTTTTTGTATAAAAAAATATGAAAAATTTTTTTTTTCCCCCCCTGCCTTTTCAGATTTTAATAAAAAAAAAAAAATTATGTTTGATTAATGTTTTCTTTTTTCCCAAATTTTAATATTGTTTAAGTTAAATTTCAAAAAATAAAATGAACGCGAAAACAAAAACTTAAAACGAATTATGTCAGACCCGCTGGTCTTGCTTACAAAGTTGTGCTTTAAACCTGAAAATTACAGACAACAAAAAATCACTTTGCCCCTATTTTTGAATTTGATAAAACAGGAAAAGTTTGGAAGAAAAAAATCCCGGAAATTTGGTAACACAGAAAGAACAAGCAAAACGCAAAGCCAAAAAATTCTTTAGAAAAAGGGATGATATCAGTCGGATAGACAGAGCTCTAGCAAAAAATAAGAAAAAACTCACTGTTTTTTGAGAGCCTAAGCACACACTTTGTGACAATTATTCAGCAAACACTCTAAAAAAGTTAAGAAAAAAAGTGTCTAGTCACTCCTATGTTTTAGGATTTGCTGGCCTAAGTGTTTAGATCAAGAAGTTTCCAGTATAAAACCCAAAAGGTCAGAAAAGTGGCATCTGAAAAAATCAAGAAAGGTTTGTACCGAGCAACAAAAAACATTATAAAAAACCCAGGACTCCAAAAAAAACATTGTTTTTCCCTAATATATGCAGGGAAAAAAGCGAATAATCCCTGCCCTAAAAATTACACAATTAGTTCTCAAAACAAGACATAGAGGAATGGAAAAGTCTTCGTCAAGACAGTGACTTTCTTTACACAGGGAAGACCTGACGTCATTTTTGACGTTTCCAGGTAGAATATTGGAACGCAGGAGACCTGTGAAATACAGACAGGCGAGTCCTGCTTTCTTTCACTCTGAAAAATCAAGAAAAATATAGAAAAGTAGAAACAAAGTATTTTCTTACTTTTTTGGTAGTTTATACTTTTTTTTATCTTTCCTTAAAACTTATAATATATTATTATTATAATCAAAAAGAAGCGCTAAGCCACAAGGGCTAGAATTTATAATATAATCTTTAGCATTTGTTAAGATCAGATTCTTTATAACTGATCTTCTATGATTTTGTACAATGTTTGATGATAGTTAATTCTGATACTAGACGTGAATAACTGATATTTCAATGAATAATAAATAAAAAATATATGTATATAATTTTCTAATTATCATTTAAAAAAAAGAATACTGTAATATACTGTACAGTTCATCACACTCTCGGCCATAAAAATGTTTCAGTAAACGAAGAAAGAAAGTTCTGAGGTGGACGTTGAGAGTTTTTAGATTTTTAGATTTTGCCACCGAAGTGGCTAGTTTATTGTGCACTCCATATCCATCCTGTGGACGGTAGCGCGAGAGCATATGGATACACAAAAGGCCTAGGAACTAGGCCCCAAAGGGTTAACAGGAATACATATGGATTTATATCTACATATCTATAGTTCACTTATCTGTTACAAGCAAATTTAGGAAATTTGCTTAGTATATCTGGTATCTTATTTTCATTAATAAGATATCTTGACATGTCACATAGGTTATTATACTGTCTGTCTCTGTATTCCTCAATAAGTGGACAATTAAGCACATAGTGTTCAAGAGAGTGACCATATGCCTGATCACATAATTTACATTTAGTTTGATCATCATCTGTGTGTCTCCCAAACTGCCAGAAGTACTTGTAACCAAGCCTAAGCCTGGCCACTACAACATCAGTCAGTCTGTTCACATTGCAAGTTGCTCCATAAACATACTTATCTACGTTCATGTTATCATAGTGGGTTATAGATCTACTCAGGCTTCTAACTGCATTCCTATAACAATCATCTTCATTATTTACTTCTCTCCTAATATTATTCCTAATGCTAGACACAGTTATACCAAAGTTATATTCTACGTTCTCCTTCTGGATACTCTTCTTGGCTAACATATCAACTTTATCATGAAGGAGTAATCCAATGTGTGATGGATCCATAGCAATTGTACATTAATTCCTTTGTCCCTAATTTTTGAGTATCTATACCTGGCTTCCCCAATGAGCATGTTGTTGGAGTCATTATATGAGCCAAGAGCCTTCAATGATGACATAGAATCAGTAATGATGACAGAGTCAAGCTCAGTGTCATAGATTAGCTTTAGTGCCATTAGGATTGCAAACAATTCAGTTTGCAGTGTAGACGCCCGGTTGTTAATTCTTATGCCTAACTCAAAAAATTTATTATCGTTCTTAACTAGGGAGGTGGCAACAAGAGCAGATGCAGCCCTGCCAGTAGACTCCTGTTTAGATCCATCAGTGTATATAACTTGTGATAACTTATTACTACCAGCTAGGCGAAAAATTTCTTCTTGAGCAGTTGCTCTAACAAGAGATTTAAGGAAGGGATTACTAGCAATGAGCTTCTTGGGAGGGACTTGTAGGTATGTAATATTAAATGAACACATCTTCCATGGAGGGGTGAAATGCTCTTGTTGCCTACAGTTGAGAGTTGAGAGTTGTGAACCCCAAACACAACATTTCCTCAAGAGAGGAATTCAACTTTTCAAGAGCAGCCAACCCACGAAGCACTGTCTGTATGTGATATTATAGCACAAGTGTTTAATATCAGTATATACAAAAAGATATAATTATAGGGGAAGATACACAAAAATTTGTGCCCTATAATTACAACTACCTGGACTCACTCGTAACATAGAGCAGCCAGACAAGAAGTACTCGTCTCACCAGACTACCATGGAGACGACACTCATTGTAAATTTAATTCTACTATTAATGTTTCATATTTAATTATTTCTTGCTGTGGTATATATATGCATGTTATGTATACCTTCTTTTGCTCTTTGTAGCAGTGTGTTTGTGTGTATGTCTGGTGTTACTGTTATTGTTGTTTATATCTTCCTGGTGTTACACAACGTTAACAATACACTAGCAACACTGTCTCCCTCTACACCCTGTCATATGCCTTTTTAAATTTATAAACACAAGAGACTGATACTTTTCTTTATACGTTTCACTACGAACTTCTGCTTTGAAGAAGAAACTTCATTCGACGTTTCGGTTTGTTTTGAATCTTTGTCAAGCAGAGATAATATGCAAAGAGACTTCATCTACAGTTCTCTCTACTGTGTTTAGATTAATTGTGAATTATTCCAGCCAAGGTATTACGACTTCTGTTGACCACTTTGTTTAATGTAAACACTACATCCACGTATCACATTCCTTTCCAGTTTCACTTTTTCTCCTTAGTTAATCGTACTTTAAGCATAAGAATTATGAAAGTCTTTGCAAAGCAAGGACACAGAGGCATGAAGGAAACTTGACATGGACAATCTCTCACTTGGAGACCAAGACGCCTGAGCAATATATAGGCGGAGTGAGAACCGTAAGTGAGGTGGGTGACCGATACTTGTGAATAACCGTGAAGGTTAACTCGCGGAGTTCGCCAAACATATGTTAAAGAAAGGGAAATTTTCAGCTGTCTGGCCCTCCATCCAATGCACTGATCTGACAAAAACCTTTAAAGAGCGAAACGTTATCACAATAAAATCTTTTTCTGCACCTGCGGCCTTAATTCAATATTATGGACAGTGGGATTTGTATCCACTTCGAGCACAACGCTGAGCTCACGTTCACAAACACAGAAATTTTGTATAATTCTTTACATTTGGTAACACTGAGACCTGAGATCAAGGAACTGTAACTCGCTGTTTTAGACCAAAATTCTAGGACCTGGGACTTGGGTCTTGAGTCCTGAGACCTGGGAATTTAAACCTTGGAACCGAACATGTAATTGAATTTGTGCAAGAAAATATGGAAGAGAGAAAAAAAGAGGGGGAGAGAGAGAAGAGAGAGAAGGAGAGACGAGAGAGAGAGAGAGAGAGAGAGGAGAGAGAGGAGAGGGGAGAGAGAGAGAGAGAGAAAAAAGAGAGAGAGAGAGAGAGAGAGAGAGAGGGGAGAGAGAGAGGAAGGGGTGAGAAAGTTTATGGAACATGTTTAATGCTCAATATTTATTATGGAATGAGGCTTTTTATGGATATAGGAGAGTGAGTCTTCCCCGCGGATGGGTTTGAAGTCAAAATAACAGCAGTGGTAAAGAGGGTAGTAAACAAGGGCAGAAAAATCAGTGGTGAACAATGCTCAAGAGTGCTGCAGTGACATAACAGTTGCAAATTTCATCATGGTAACACTGTTCTCTCAGTGGTGCTATAGTGGCAATAACGAACAGTGAAAACAGCCCGTGGTAACACATTTCCCTAAGTGGTGCGACGTGACAGTAAAAGTATAACCCTTTTCATGATAGCACGTTGGTTACAGTCACTCCCATGTTGCTGGCGTGCCCTGTAACCAACAGCAGTAAACCCATGAGGGGTGCCAGTGCTCCCCACAACACACAACAAACACCACAAACACACTTTAAATAAGGCGATTAATTACTAAAAAGGCTGGTGGAAAGCAGGCTAGGAAACATTGTAAAGGTGAGCGTAAGCCCCGGAGGGTGGGAGTCAGGTCCAAGAGGTTGTGGAACAACGCCACGGAATCCACATTCACTCCAAGCAAAAGCCACCTACTTTCAGACACATAAAAAACCCCAACATAATTCGAAACTAATTACCCACACACACACACACACACACAAAACACACAATCCACACACACACAAAACACACACTCACACCATGCACATACACAAAACCAATTATACACACACAATACACACACAAACACAACACACACACACACACAACACACACAAAACCCCACAACACACACACACACACACTCTAAAGTAGTGGGGTCAAGCCCAGGAGGTTTGGGGGGTTAGGTCAAAAAGAAGTTGTGGGCAGCCAAGGACCACTGGACTCTACATTACAACGACAAGCCCCTACCTTTCGTCATAAAAACCCCAAAATAATTTCACACAAAAATTTCCCACACACTGTTCACCCACATAGCCACATTCCTTACTACCCCCCCCCCCCACCTTAACATACACATACTAAAATAAAATACAGAACTAATAGGTTTCCACTCTGAGGGAATCAGGATAAAACAAAAAAGGTTGCCAGAGAGAACAAGAAAAAACCCAAGGGACGGAGGAGGAAACTGCCCAAAGGGGGATTTGGGGAGCAGAGCTCTAAAAAGCGATCTGAATAGGAAAAAAAAACTAGAGAATTAGCATGGAAATGGAAAGAAGGAAGATATGGGAAAACAGGAATGGGGGGACATGTCAAAGCAGCAGAGGCTAGGAACAGAGGGTTTTGAAGAGGAAATGAAAAAACTGAAACGCCTAAAGAACTAAAGTACATTTTGGTTGACAACAGAGATGCTACCTCAGCACAAATAAGGGACAGTAGGGAAAAAAGGAGCACAACTGCTGGAGAGGTTTCAGAGGAGATGTAGTAAATGAAAAAGCTAAGCTATTGTGGAGGGCCCCAAAGACAACAACAGAGCCAAAGGGAAAACCGAGAAGGGGAAAAAAGCAGGCCACGAGCCCAAATACATTAGCCAGTGAAATGAAGAAAGGGAAAACTGAGTGGGGGAAACCAAAAATTAAAAGGGGGATAACAGGGATACACAGTGGGAGAATGAAAAGGGGGAGGTCGTCTTTGTGTATGGGCTCCAGGAAGTTGAAGGGGAAACATATGAAGCAAAAAACAAGGGGAAAAAAAAAATTTAAAACATCATGAAAACAATAGGAGAAGACGACAGACCCGCTGGAAAAATTTTTGGAGAATAGGGGGTTTGTAAAAAAAAAAGAACCCGGCCAGTGAAAGTGACCTTCAAGGCAGAAGTGACTCGGAACAGGATCCTGCAGGAGAAAGCACAAATTAAGGGACATGCGGCATACAGGAAGGTGTATCTCGACCGCGACAGAACACAAGAAAGGCAGAAACTGAGAGAGATGGTACAAAGGCGAAAGGAGGAAAGAGAGGGGATGGAGAAGACAGACAGGAGATCCCAGACCCAGGAAGAAGATCAAATACAACCTCCCTCACAACTTCCTATAGAAGCCTCCCAACCAGGTCAACCCCAGTGCAACCAAACACTCTAAATCAAAACACCCATGCCACATCCAATGCCCCCACCCACTACATTACAAACTCCACCCCCACAGCAACAACCCATGGTTCCTTACCAGGTCTCCCACTTCTCCAACCCCAATACACCTCCCAGACCACAGTCTCAGAAAAGATGTTGAAGGTGTGGTATACAAATGCAGATGGAATAACAAAAAAGTATGAGGAGTAGCACGAAAGAATCAAGGAGACATCCCCAGACATAACACACTCACAGAAACAAAACTCACCAGAATAATAACAGATTCAATCTTTCCATCCGGATATCAAATCCTCAGGAAAGACAGAGGGAGGAGAGGTGGAGGAGGAGTTGCACTGCTCATTAAAAACCAGTGGGGTTTTGAGAAAATGGAAGGAATGGATGGCACGGGCGAAAGGGACTACTTAGTAGGAACAATCCAGTCTGAGGGACATAAGGTGATAATTGCAGTAATGTACACCCACCACAGAACTGCAGGAGGCCAAGAGAAGAATATAATGAGAGCAACAGAGCAATGATCGACACACTAGCCGAGGTGGCCAGGAGAGCACACATGGGGGGAGCAAAGTTTTAGTTATGGGTGATTTCAATCACAAGGAGATTGCTGGGAAAACCTGGAGCCCCATGGGGTCCCGAAACATGGAGAGCCAAGATGATGGATGTGGTACTGGAAAACCTCATGCATCAACATGTTAGAGACACTACCAGAGAGAGAGGAGAGGATGAACCAGCATGACTGGACCTTGTATTCACCTTGAGTAGTTCGGACATCGAGGGTATCATGTATGAAAGGCCCCTGGGAGCTAGTGATCATGTGGTTCTGTGCTTTGACTACATAGTTGAGCTCCAAGTGGAGAGAGTAGCAGGAATAGGCTGGGAAAAACCAAACTACAAAAGGGGGAACTACTCAGGCATGAGGAACTTCCTTCAAGACATTCAGTGGGAGAGGGAACGGACAGGAAAACCAGTACAAGAAATAATGGGACTATGTGGCAACAAAATGCAAGGAGGCAGAGGAGGGGGTTTGTTCCCAAGGGAAACAGGAAATAATGGGAAGAACAGAAAGAGTCCTTGGTTCACCCAAAGGTGTAGGGAGGCAAAAACTAGGTGTACTAGAGAATGGAAAAGGTACAGAAGACAGAGAACTCAGGAAAATGAAGAGATTAGCCGAAAAGCCAGAAACGAATATGCACAGATAAGAAGGGAGGCTCAGAGACAATATGAAAATGACATAGCATCAAAAGTAAAGACTGACCCGAAGCTGTTGTACAGCCACATCAGGAGGAAAACAACAGTCAAGGACCAGGTTATCAGACTGAGGAAGGGTGATGCGGAATTCACAAGAAACGACCGAGAGGTATGTCGGGAGCTCAACACATGATTTAAAGAGGTATTTACAGTGGAAACCAGTAGGACTCCAGGAAATCAGAACAGGGGGGCACACCAGCAAGTGCTGGATGAGGTACATATAACCAAGGAGGAGGTGAAGAAGCTGCTATGCGAACTTGACACCTCAAAGGCGGTGGGACCAGACAACATCTCTCCATGGGTCCTTAAAGAGGGAGCAGAGATATTATGTGAGCCATTAACAAAGATCTTCAACACATCATTTGAAACTGGGCAACTCCCTGAGGTATGGAAAATGGCAAATGTAGTCCCAATTTTTAAAAAGGGAGACAGACATGAGGCACTAAACTACAGACCTGTATCACTAACGTGTATAGTATGCAAGGTCATGGAGAAGATCATCGGGAGGAGAGTGGTGGAGCACCTGGAAAGAAAACAAGTGTATAATTGACAACCAGCACGGTTTCAGGGAAGGAAAACCCTGTGTCACAAACCTACTAGAGTTTTATGACAAGGTGACAAAGTAAGAAAGAGGAGAGGGGGGGGTCGACTGCATATTTTTGGACTGCAAAAAAGGCCTTGGTTCCTAAAGAGGTTACTGCAAAGCTAGGGATCGCCAATAAAGGAAAGGCAGCAATAAATCGGTCCCTGCAGGAGGGCAACAAGGTCAGGGACGCGCGGGTGTCAGAGTGGGGCTGTGAAAAGGGGGGTTCCACAGGGGTCAGCCCTAGGGCCTGTGGTTCGGGTATATGTGAACGACTAAGGAAAGGGATGATCAGAAATGTCCTTGTTTGCGATGATGCGAATTTAATGGAAAAATTTAAAATCGGATGAGGATCAGGCAGGTAAAAAAGAGACTGGACTTGCTAAAAGCCGGGGCCCAGCAACTGGCCCCTTTTAAATTTTAACCCCCTGCCAATCAAAGTCTGAAGAGGGGGAAAGGGAAAGAAGCCCGCGACACAATATAGTTTAGATGGCCAAAGATGAAAATTCATCAAGGAAAAAAGATCGGGGGGTGGTTAACCCCGAGATATCTCCTGGGGCGCCATCAATCGATAACTTGCAGTCGGGGCCTGGAAAACCTACGGATAGCTTCCGTTCCTCATCCCAATAATACACCACTCATACCTCATACACCTTTAGTCGGCCCATTCTGGGTATGCGCCCCATTTTGGGAAACCCCACCCCTAGTCAAGCCGTCAAGAAATTAGAGAAAGTGAAAAAGATTTGCAAAAAGACTAGCCCCAGGCTAGGGATTTTTCCTACAAAGAAAGGTTGAGGGAAATCGGCCTGACGACACTGGAGGACAGGAGGGTAGGGGAGACATGATAAGACATATAAATTACTGCGGGGGAATGAAAAGGGTGGCAAAGAGGGAGTTCCAGAAAAGGGGACACAGACAAAGGGTCACAATTGGAAGTTAAAAGACTCAGATGAATAAAAGGGGATGTTGGGAAAAGTTTTCTTCATTCTTAGAGTGCGGGCCCGTTGGAATAGCAAAAAGTACGTATGGGGCGGGAACCTACATATTTTTTAAGGCGGGGTATGATAGGCTCAGGGGGCAGGGGAGAGAGGACCTAGTAGAAATCAGCAAAGGGCGGGGCCAGGAGCTGTGATCGACCTGAAAACCACAAATAGGTGAGTAAAAAGAGGTAGTAAAAAATACACACCACAGAACATGCCCCCCCTGTGCCAACACAAAATATACAAAAATTTGTACTTTTATATACATTTTCCCTAAGGATGTTTAAATTGTTTGTCTTTTCAAAATAAAAATCGAAATTTTGGGGGAAAAAAAATAAAGTTTAAATAAATTTTAAAGGGTTCCTCCCTTCATATAATTAAAATTTTTGATGGAGAATGTTTGTTTCTGGTTTTTCAAAACACCCATTGTGAAAGGTGAAAATTGATCTTTTTGAAACCCCATTTGGGAAGGTAAAAAAAATTTATCAAAATTTATATTGGAAGTAGTTTGGCTGAATTTTTATTTAAAAATTTGCAAGTATTTTTATTCTAGTTTTCACTTTCCAAACCTTTAGGTTATCAGAAAAAATTTTACTCTACCCCCATAAAACATTACGTTATGGGGTGAAAAAAAAACTAACAGCCCCAGGATATTTGATCCTTGACACGAAGAATTAAAGGTGGGTCTCCCGCCAATGGGCGACGTCTCTGTCTTAAAGTACTAGTTATGTTGTCATTTTCTGTGATGGTGGTGTTCCTGCACACTGGTAGTACGTCTCTGTTTATAAAATACTATGTTATGTTTTCTGTACTGTGATAGGTGGTTTCTCCTGCACACTGGTCGTAGTCTTGTCTTACAAAAATATTGTTATGTTGTCTTTACTGTGATAGGGGGTGTCTCCTGCACATGGTGTACGCTTGTTTATAAAAATACTATGTTATGTTGTCATGTACTGTGATAGGTTTGTTCCTGCCTGGTAGTCGTCTGTTTACTAAGATACTAGTTTGTTGTCATGTACTGTGTGGTGGGGTTCCCGCACAATGGTCAGTACGTTCGTCTTACTAAGATACTATGTTTTGTTTTCAGGGATGTGATAGGTGGTGTTCAGGGCATGGTCAGTAGTCTCTGTTTCTAAGATACTATGTTTGTTGTCATGTACTGTGATAGGTGGTGTCTCTGCCATGGTCAGTAGTCTCGTCTTCTAAGATACTATGTTATGTTGTCATGTACGTGATAGGTGGTGTCTCCCAACATTTGGGCAGTACGTTCTGTTTACTAAGATATAAAATTTCGTTGTCATGTACGTGATAGGCTGTGTCTCCGGAATGGTCAGTACGTCTCTGTCTTACTAAGATACTTGTTTTGGGGTTTTCATGTACTGTGATAGGTGGGTGTCTCCGCCTGGTAGTAAGTCTTGTCTTACTAGATACTATGTTATTTTTATGTACTGTGAAGGGGGTGTCTCCTGCCCTGGTCAGTAGCCTCTTTTACTAAAAATACTATGTTTTGTTGTCATGTCTTGATGGGGGTGTCTCACCAATTGGTCAGTACGTCTTGTCTTACTAAGATACTACATTTTCGTTGTCATGTACAGTGTAGGGTGTGTTCCAGGACATGGTCGTACGTCCTTTTCTTACTAAGATACTATGTTTTGTTGTATGTCTGGATAGGGGGTGTTCCAGCAATTTGGGGCAGTACGTCTTGTTTATAAAATACTACATTACGTTGTATGACAGTGATGGGGGGTCTCCGGACCTGGTCAGTAGTCTTTCTTACTAAGTACTATGTTATGTTGTCAGTATGTGTAGGGGGTGTCTCCTGCAACTGGTCAGTAGTCTCTGTTTATAAGATTTCATGTTAGTTGTCAGTACTGTGATAGGGGGTGTCCCGCACAGGTCAGTCGTCTCGTCTTATAAGATACTATGTTTGTTGTCATGTACTGTGATAGGGGTGTCTCCAGCACATTGGCAGTCGTCTCTGTCTTACTAAAATTTCACATTACGTTGTCATGTACATGATAGGGGTGTGTCTCCAGGACACTGGGCAGTAGTCTCTGTCTTACTAAAACTATGTTTTGTGTTGTACTGTGATAGGTGGGGTCTCCAGACACTGGTCAGACGTCTCTGTTTTTAAGTTTTTTTGTTTTTTTGTCATGTCGTGATAGGGGGTGTCTCCAGACATGGTCGTAGTCCTGTCTTATAAGATACTATGTTTTGTTGTATGTACAGTGATAGGCTGTGTCTCCCCGGGAATGGTCATACGTCTTGTCTTACTGGATACTACATTAGTTGTCATGTACTGGATAGGGGTGTCTCCTGCACATGGTTTAGTACTCTTGTCTTTCTGGTATTATGTTTTGGGATGTCTGTAATGAAAGAGGTCAAAAATTTATAAAATTATTTTGTTTGTAATTTCAGTGAGTTTTAAGGTGCATTTATTTACACTGATGTGTGGTACACAATGCATTTTTTTAATCTAAAGTTTATCCCCAAGAGAAATTAAGGATAATGTTTAGGAGAGTTTGCGTCGCCAGTGAACATGGTACAGTTCACAACAGTGAACATATACAGTTTACAAAAAATGAACTGTACAGTTCACAACGTGAACATGTCAGTTCACAAAGTGAAATGGAAGTTCACAACAGTGAAAAATGATACAGTTCCAAAATTTAACATGTACAGTTCACACGTGAAAAATGTTTTAGTTCACAAAAAGTGAAAAATGGGAATTCACACAGTGAACATGGTACAGTTCACAACAGTGAAATGGTACAGTTCACAAAAGTGAACATGTACAGTTCCAAAGGAACATGTACGTTCACAAAAGTGAACATGTCGTTCACAACAGTGACTGGTAAGTTTAAACAGTGAACATGGACAGTTCACAAAAAGTGAAACATGATACGTTAAAAAAGTGAAAATCGTCAGTTCAAACAGTGAAAAATATACGTTCAAAAAGGGGAAATGTTAAATTACAACAGGAAAATGGACAGTTTAAAAAAGTGAAACTTGATACTGTTCACAAAAAGGGAAAATCTACAGTTCCAAAAAAGTGAACTGGTATGGTTCACAATAGTGAACATGGTACGCTCACAACAGTAACAGGGTACAGTTACAAAGTGAAATGGTACAGTTCCAAAAGTGAAATGGACAGTTCACAACAGTGAACGTGGTACAGTTCACAACAGTGAAATGGTACAGTTCACAACAGTGAACTGGTAAAATTCACAAGAGTGAACATGGTAAGTTCAAAGAGTAAAAATGGTACAGTTCACAAGAGTGAACATGGTACCGTTCAAACAGTGAAATGGGACAGTTACAAAATGAAAATGGTATGGTTCACAACAGTGAACATGGTACAGTTCACAACAGTGAAAATGGTAGGGTTACAAAAGTGAAATGGTACAGTTTACAAAGTGAAATGGTAAGTTACAACAGTGAACTGGTCGTTCACAAGAGTTTAACTGGGACAGTTCCAACGTGAGCATGGTACGTTCACAACAGTGAAATGGTACAGTTCACAACAGGAACTGGTACATTACAACAGTGAACATGGGACAGTTTACAACGGAACATGGTCAGTTCCCAAAAGTGAACATGGGGACGTTCCCTAGTGAAAATGGTACTTTTCCCAAAATTTATAAAAAAATTTAACTAATAATTTTTTTAGTTACAAAAATTTTTTAAAAGTTGCAGTTTTAAAATATTATTTAATTAAATGGTGCCCCGGATGTGATATAAGGATGACCTGGTTTTGTGATTTAAAAAGGGGACCTGGTATGGGGTATAAGGATGACCTGGTATGTGAATAAGGAGACCTGGTATGTGAATAAGGGTGACCTGGGATGTGATATAAGGTGACCCGGTATGTGATATAAGGATGACCTGGTATTGATAAGGTGACCTGGGAGTGATTAAAGGGTGACCCGGTATGTGATATAAGGAGTGGTATGTGATTAGGATGACCTGGGATGTGATATAAGGATTTACGGTAGTGATATAAGGATGACCTGGGATGTGATATAAGGTGACTGGTATGGAATAAGGATGACTGGTATGTGATATAAGGTGATGGTATTGATATATGGATGATGGGTTTTGATTTTAAGGTGACCCGGTATTGATATAGGTGACCCGGTATGTGATATAAAGGGTGACCTGGTTGTGTTGGTGACCGGGTGATATAAGGGTGACCCGGTATGTGATATAAGGTGATGGTTGTGTAAAGGATGCCCGGTTGTGATAAAAGGATGCCTGGTATGTATATAAAGGGGACCTGGTATGTGATAAAAGGGTGACCCGGTATGTGATTAAAGGGACCCGGTATGTGAATAAGGATGACCCGGTATGTGATTAAGGGTGACTGGTATGTGATATAAGGATGACCCGGTATGTGATTAGGTGACTGGTATTGTATAAGGATGACCTGGTATGTGTATAGGATGACTGGTATGGTATAAAAATGACCCGGTTGTGAATAAGGATGACTGGTATGTGATTAAGGGGTGACCGGTTGTATATAAGGATGACCCGGGATGTGATATAGGATGGGCCCGGTAGTGATTAAGGATGATGGGATGTGATATAAGGATGGCTGGTATGTGATATAAGGATGGCCCGGTATGTGTATAAGGATGATGGTATGGGTTTTAAAGGGTGACCCGGTATGTGATATAAGGATGACCCGGTTGTGTTTAAAAGGGTGATGGGAGTGAATAAAAGGTTTACTGGTATGTGTTAAGGGTGACCTGGTCAGGGTATAAGGAGACTGGTTGTTTATATAAGGGTACCTGGTATGTGATTAAGGATGACCTGGTATGTGATTAAGGTGACCGTATGTGATTTAGGATGTGGTATAGGAATAAAGGATGTCCCGGTATGTGATTAAGGATGACCCGGTATGTGATATAAGGATGGCCGGTATGTGATATAAGGTGACCCGGTATGGATATAAAGGTGGCCCGGTATGTATATAAGGATGACCCGGTATGGGATTAAGGATGCCGGTAGGGGTATAAGGATGACCTGGTTGGGACTAAGGTGACCTGGTTTTGTATAAGGATGACCGGGATGTGATATAAGGATGCCCGGTATGGATATAAGGATGACCCGGTATGTGTATAAAGGGGACCTGGGTTGGGGTATTAAAGGTGACCCGGTATGGGGCATAAGGTGAATGGTAGTGATATAAGGATGACCCGGTATGTGATTAAGGAGACCTGGTTGTGATATAAAGGATACCTGGTATGTGATTAAGGATGACCCGGTATAGGAATAAGATGCCTGGGATTGATATAAGATGACTGGGGATGTGATATAGGGGCCTGGTATGTGATATAAGGAGACCCCGGTATGTGTATAAGGATGGCCGGTATTGATTAAAGGGTGACTGGTATGGGATTTAGGATGACCTGGGATGGGTATAAGGATGACCTGGTAGGGCATAAGGAGACCGGTATGTGATATAAGGATGACCCGGGATGTGATATAAGGGGGACCTGGTATAGGATAAAGGTGACTGGTATGGGGGTTTTTAAGGGTGACCTGGGTTTGGGACATAAGGATGACTGGTATGTGTTAAGGAGACCCGGTATGTGTATAAGGTGACCTGGTATGGGTATAAAGGGTGACCTGGTTGGGGTTAAAGGGTGACCTGGTTTGGGACATAAAGGGTGACCCGGTATTGATATAAGGATGCCTGGTATGTGATATAAGGATGACCGGTATAGGATATAAGGATGACCTGGTTGTGATTAAAGGTGACCTGGTATGTGATAAAGGGACCCGGTATGTGTTAAAGGTGACGGGGATGGGATATAGGTGGCCTGGTATGTGATATAAGGATGCCTAGTATGGGGGATAAGGATGACCTGGTATGGGGTATAAAAATGACCTGTTGGGATATTTGGATGCTGGGATGGGGTAAAGGTGACTGGAATGGTACAATGTGACCCGTTGGGATTAAAATGACCTGGTTGGGATATAAGAAAAGACCTAGTGGGGTATAAGGGTTTACCCGGATGGGGTACAAGGATGATGAATGGGATAAAAGGTGCCTAGATGGGTATAAAAATGCCTGGTTGGGGTATAAAGGGTGACCCGGTATGGGATATAAGAATGACCTGGTATGGATATAAGGATGGGGTGGTATGGGATATAAGGATGGCCTGGTATGGGTTAAGGATGCCCTTTTATGGGATTAAGGTGACCTGGTATGCGACATAAGGTGACCGGTTTTTGATTAAGGATGGCCCGGTTGGGTTTAAGGGTGGCCTGGTATGGGGGTATAAGGTGATGGTTGTGATATAAGGATGACCGGGATGTGAATAAAGGGTGTAGGCACATCAAACTCAAGACACAAAACAATGAAGAAGACAACAAAATTAAGGGGAGGGGGAGGGGCCTTTTTTTAGTAATTGGTGGTTGCATTTTTTGGGAGGTAGGGGCAGGGAGTAGATTGTTAGATTGGGGGGAAATAGGCCAAACCCGGAATAGTGAATTTTTTTAAGGTAAAGGGGACGGAAGAGGCGAGGTGGCGTTTTGGGTTGCAAAATTTTTTGGAGGGACAGTTGCAAGACTGTTAATTTGGGGGGAAAGGGTAGGGGGATGATATGGCAGTCTGCGGGTAGAAAAAGCTGAATTACACAAAGATAGGTTTGATGCAAATTTGGGTTAGAGCGGGGTTAGAGGAGTATTTGTTTGGGGGGATAAGCCCTCCGGGTTTTTTTTACGTAAATTTCGGGACCGACGAGATAACCACCCTTCTACAAAATTTGGGGACAGCCCCGGGGGGGAGGGTATCCCGAGGGTGGGTCCCATCCAACATGGAAAGATTTGGGCTCTTGCTGATAGTTGGTTTAGGGAGAAAAAGGAGTTGGAGGGAGGGGGGGTCCCGGGAGGGTATATTTGAAGGGGGGGTTTCCTTTGTGTTTTAAGTGAGAAGGATGGTGGAATTAAAGGTTGGGATAAGTGAGGTTGAGGGGGGAAGAGGCAGTTTTCGGGATGAGTCGGGGAAAAACCCGGGAATAGACGGTATACCAATGATTTTTACAGAGCACATTGGGGGTGATTGGCAGTGTTTTTTTAGGGTATTGGATCATATGTTAAATGTGGGGGGGGTGGGGCACTCGCAAAAATACGGGTGTTTAGTTTTGGTGCCCAAAACTGAGGGGGGGGGAGGTTGAGTGTTCCCAGCAAAATCTCTGTGTGCGAGGGTTACAAAGGTTTTTTCAAAAATTTTGGGTACAGATTTAAGAAAAGGTCATGGGGTCGGTGATAAAAGGGGGACATTTTTGGTACCCTGGGGAGGAGTAGGGGGGGGTAGGTCAGGACTTTTCCCGGGATTTCCTTGGGGGGTTTATAGTTAAAAAGGGGGAATTTTTAGGTCTGGATTGGGGGGAAAAGTTTTATGATTATTTGGATGGGGTTTTTTTGGATTGAGGAAAAGGTGTAATGGGTTTTTGGAGGGGGGGTGGTTAGATGGATGAGGACTTTGTATGGGGGAATGCATCAATGAAAGTTGGGTTTAAGGGGAAGGGTTTTTGGGTAGTCCTTTTAAGCATGGGGGGGGGTTTTAAAGGGCGGGGGTTTGTCCCCCCCTCTCCCAAATTCTCTTTGCGTGCAGCAGAATCCTATCTATTTTTCGGGTTGAGGGGTGGGATGGGAATAAGGGGGAAGAGTGGTGGTTTTTGGGGGGAAAATTGTTGGTTATGTAGATGATACAACTGTTTTACTTAATGAATAGAAGCTTAAGTAAAGTGGGAAGGGGTTTAATTGGGGTTTTTTTGGGGAATGCTACGGGGGATGGGGGTTAAATTAAAAAGAAATCACGGGTTGTGGGGTAGGAGCGGGGGGAGGGGGGACATTGGGGGAGGAGTTTTGGTTTGGAAAACTGAAAGAAAGGAAAAAGTTTTTTTGGGATTTTGAAAATTTTGGCAAAATGTCCCAGGAGGCAAAGGGTTTAAATTCAAAAAATGGTAATGGACAGGTTTTGGAGTAGGCTCCAGATTTTTAAAGGGGCCGGGGATTTTAACCTTGCATAAAAGGGTTGTGGGTTAAATACGCAAATTTATAGAAAGGGTTTGGGGGGGTTTGGGGGAAAAATTTTCCCTTACAAAAGTCAAAAAATTATGGAATTACAAAGAAGATCTTAAGGAAATTGGGGGGTTTTAAGGTTGGGGGAGGGGGGGGGGGGCCCAAAGATGGGGTAAGGGACTGCGGTAAGAAAAGGAGGATTTGGTTTTTGGGTTTGGGCATTAGGATTTTGGGGTTTGAAGCATGTATGTGAAGAAAGGGGTAAATTGGGGCCCAGGGGGGAAAGGGGTCTTGGGGTTTTGGGGGGGGTTGAGGGGGGGATTCCGCAAAGGGTGGGGTGGCAAGGATTTAGTCGATTGTAAATTATTTGAGGTTTATTTTTAAAAGGGAACGAACAAAATTTTTAAAAAAAACTAAAGGGGAAAAAAGTTGGTTTGGTTTGGGTCGTCGTAAGGAATCAATGAAAGGGAAAGGAAAGTGTATCCCACAAATTTGATTGGGAGTGAAAAAGGGGTGGAATTTAGTAAATTAAGAATACAGGCAAGAGCGGGGGAATTGTATATGTTTTCCCTTATGGGAGTTTAGCATCAAAAAGAGGGGGCTAAGACAAAGGGGTTTGTGAGAAGGGGTCATGCGGTTTTTGTGGGGAATTTTGAAATGGCTTTTCCCCAAGTGGTTTTATTTTTGTTCTAAATTTGGAGGGGGTAAGGGTTTGGGGGTTTAAGGGGTTTTCTTGTTTTGGGGGGGGGACGATACCCCCCCCTTTGGGGGCTTTAATTTTTAGTTATGGGGGGGTTGCCCAAAGGGGGTGGGGAAAAGGGCCTTTAGATACGTAATATTTGGGATTACTTGTATTTTTTTGGGGGGAATGAGGGAGGTGGAGGGAAATATTTGGAAAATAAAGGCTTTAACGGCGTTTTTTTTATAGGACAGTGGGTGGGAAATTTAACTATTAAGGGGGGAAGGGGGGGACTAGTTTTCCGGGGATATTTTAACTAACTGTTGAACGTCTACTCCTTTGGGGGGGGAAGGGGTGGGGGGAAAGGGGGTTGGTCCCCCTTCAGGGGTGTGCCCTTTTTTTTGGTGGTTTGGGAACCTGATAAAGGAAGGTAGTTTGGGTTGGAAAGGGGGTTTATATGGGTAAAGTTTATTTGCAGGGAGCCGTCGGGGGCACCGGGGTATTAGACCTTATGATTTTGTAAAATCACAGAGTCAACAGTTGTATGTGACCTTCTGTTTTCCTTTTTTGTTATCAGAACCATTTTGCATAGGGGGTTTATATTTATATGTAGATGTGAGGATATGTTTTTATACTTTTGAATATGTTGATCGAGTTAATCCTTGTCATACGTATCTTTTTATATCAATTTGAAGGTGTACATTATGAACTATGTACGAAAATATATAAGTATTTTTCTGGGGTTTACATATACCCTTCATTTTGTATGAAAGGTCATATTAATAAATTGAGTTTAATCGGTAACATTAACTTTGTGTGTGTGTGTAGGTGTGTTTGTGAGAACCAATGTCTTAGGTATAGTTCTCTTATTGAATGTAATATATTTTTATTTTATTTGGTGACTAGTCATTTAGCATTATATTTCTATGTATAATCCAGTTTGTTCTGTCCGAACGCGTGCACACACACGTATGTGTGTATATGCATGTGTATATGTATACATATATATATGATTGTAGGACTTATTCATACATGTTTTATAATATCTTCTCTTTTTTTTCATAAACTGGGTGGGTTACTTTCAGTAGAATTTTGTTATATTTAAGTGTTAAAATATATTTTGTGTGTACCAGACATTGTCTGCCACTTCTGTTATGGATGTTACATATTTAGTTTAGGTCCAGTTTATTTAGTGATAAGTCTTTTTGCGTATTTCTTTCTAGTATAATCTAGTCTGTTCGGGAAGAACGCATGGTTACATACATGTAGGTGTATATGTGCATGTGTATGTACATACATATAGCCATGATTATAGGATTTATTCCTACATGTTTTATAATGACTCCGACGTTCTGTTTTGTAGTCGGTATGTTTTACTACGGCAGAATTTCGCTATATCAATATGTTAAAATGTTTTTTGTTTGTTTTTGTGTGTGTACTGACATTGTCTGCCACGGTTTTTTGATTTGCTATAAATAACAAAGTGGAAAATAAATGCATATTGTAGGCTTGGTGCGTCTTTGTTAATAATAATAACATGCATATTGTAATGTAGTTTTGTGTAATCTTGTTTAACATAGGTGCAGGGGGATATAATGCAAAAGGGGAGAGGGACATTTGGGGTTCACACAAATTTAAAATTCTTATCTTTGACAAAAAATTATAATTCGTTAAGAACTGATACTGTGTTCTTTTTTTATTTAATGTATTGTATTTTTTTTTAAATAAAAAAAAAAAAAAAAATCCCTTCCTTAATCTTTTTTAAAGAAACTGTCAAGAAAAAATTTCTCACCAGCGGTAGTAATAAGTTATCCCCAAGTTATATCACTGATGGATCTAAACAGAGTTTTCTGGCAGGGGCCCCACTGCTCTTGTTGCCACCCCCTTTGTTTAAACTATAGATAAGAAAAGGATAAGATTTCGTTCGGTTTTTTAACCTCGGAGGGTTAGCCACCCAGGAAAACCCCCAAGAAAGTCAGTGCGTCAGAGTTGGCATAAGAATTAACAAGGGGCTTTTCTACCTGCAAATTTTTTTTTTTTTAGTTTTTTTACAAATTGAATTGTTTGCAATCCTAAGGGCGAAAGCAAACCTAGACATTTGGCTTGACTCTATCTTTTACTGATTCTATTATCATTGAAGGCTCTTGGCTCATAAATGACTCCAACAACATGCTCTTTGGGGAGAAGCCAGGTTTAAAACTCAAAAATTAGGACAAAGGAATTAATGTACAATTGCTATGGATCCCATCCACATGGGGTTACTCCTTATGATAAAGTTGAATTTTTGCCAAGAAAGTTCGAGAAGGAAATGTAAATATAACTTTGGTTAACTGTGTCTAGCATTGGGAATAATATTAGGGAAGAAGTAAAAAAAGAAAATGATTGTTAAGGAATCATTTGAAGCCTATAACTAAACCCCACTATGAAAAGAAACGTAGAAAAGTATTTTTTTTGACAACTTGCAATGTAAACAAAACGAGAGTTGTAGGGGCCAGGCTTAGGCGGGTTAAAAGTACTTCTGGCAGTTTGGGAGACCACAGATGATGATCAAAAAAAAAAGTAAATTATGAAATCAGGCATTGGTCACTCTCTTGAAACTAGTGTTTAATTGCCCACTTATTAAAAAATACAGAGACAGACATATAAAACATATGTGACTTTCAAGTACTTTTTAAATAAAAATAAGATACCAATATACTAAAAAATTTCCAAAATTTGTTTGAAACGAAAAGTGAACTAAAATAGTAGATATAAATCCATAGATTCCTGTAACCCTTTGGGCCTAGTTCCTAGGCCTTTTGGTACCCCATATGCCCCCGCGCTACCGCCAAGATGGAATGGAGTGCAAATAAACTAGCAAACTTTCGGTGAAAAATCTAACTAATTTCCCCTCCACTTTTTTACTTTGTAGTTTCCCGGGTAGAAGAAACTGAAAGAATAGAGAAAAAAAACGATGGTGGCCGGGAGGGGGACAGGAGCTCTAGTGGGGAAACACTTGGGGGACAGGGGAAAGGGACATGAGAAAAGAAATGTTCCCAAACAGAAATACCCAGGAATAGTAAAACAAGGGGATGCCCTGAAAATATTGAAGATTAATTACCCAGAAATAAGAAAAAAAAGACCCATTGTTCTTAGGCAAATAAAATGAACTAAAAACCACACATTAGGGGATTCCCCAGTCACAAAAAAAAAAACAAAAACCATCTAGAAAATACAGTAAACCTTACTTATTTAACTTTCATACTTGTGAACTATTTGCTTTTTTAAGTAATTTTTATTTAAATTAATTAAAATGCCATAGTTTTTTTCTATCAAACATATCAATACCAAATTCACTTATTAACCATATGAATTTACTAGTGAGAGACTACATTTTTAAAATTTGTATTTTTATATTAAATTAAACATTTACCTGGGCCTTTCTAACCAAAATATTCTCCAAATTCATTTTTAACCTAGTGAAATTTAAAAGGAGAGCTGTCTATTTTTAAATTGTTTTTTTAATTAAAGTTAAAACCTATTGTACTTTAGTCATTCAGCCAAACATAGATACAAAAGCAAAGCCAGGCTTCGGAGAGTTTGAAATTTCAATTTTAAAATTTTTTTCCCAGGAAGTATTCCAGCAAAACAAAAGGGGACAACAAAAACTTCATTATGTGAGTGTGTATATTTATACCAAAAATTACTCTACCCTTATACTTGCCCCAAACCCCACAACAGATACATACAGAACTAAAACACACAACCAGGAATAAAAACCATAATTTAAACCTAGAAGATGATTATCACGTTGACCCTGATCAAACCTCCATAATCTGACACCCAATAAAAAAACCTTTTTGGAAAGTAACTGCCTTTTTACACAGCAACAACCCACTATCCTAACAATGTAAAAGTCTATCAGTACTTAACTACAACATCAGGCCCCTTAAGCAAACAATGAGACCTCCTAGCACTCCTTGAATCACAAAGACCCCCTTCTCCTGAATTTTTCTTACGGGCCCGGGCTTAAGCGGGACACAATAGATATCTACCCTCTCCCGGGATCACAGCAATTCACAACGCAAAAAAACCCAAATTGGGGGTGGTATTGAATCTATTACCTAACCTTTTATTTTGTCTTAGCACCATTTGCAAAGTGATAAATATGGGGAATACATTTTTGCTAATTTTACGAAAAAAAACCTTAAGAGCCTATAACAATGGGTGCCATTTTCCCGGATACCTCACACAAACACCCCAAATTTCAGTGAGAAAAAAGTCACAAATAACAAACGAAAAAAATAAATAAGCACCCCTTCTTTAGCGGGAGACTTAAAACATCAACCTTGGCTTACTAGATGATCACCTGTAACGTTTCACAACTAATGAACAACACCTTCTCATACCAAAAAAAAAACAAACCAACCAGGGTACTGAGCAATGCAACCAAAAACCACTTGGACCAATAACAGCCCCCCCTTTAAAACAGGGATAAAAACAGATAGCACTACAGACCAACCCCCACCTTCCCCTGACAAACATTATAAACCACCACTTAAATTACAACAAATCTCATTTTGACTCCAGACGAGGGCCCCAGTAAGGAAATTCACAGCTGACCTAGAGACTGTTGATGGCCACAGAATTTTCCCAAAGCCAATGGGATTGATGACTGGACAGACATTTTTTTTAACAAATTACTTAGACATACAACAAACATTGTCCAATAAAAACAAAAAGTCACAAACAAAAGGGTGGGTTTCCCATGGCAACCCGCACCATTCTGAAACCCTTGACAAGAAACACCATATGAAAAAACATATAGAAGGGCTTTAATACACAAGAACTCTTAAAAAATATTCATCAGCTCCACCAAAGTAATAAAGAAAACCCCAAAAAACTATACTACCCAGTGATTTTACAACACTAAAAGGAAATAAAAAAAGACCTGGAAAACACTCTCTCAGATTCTAGGGACCCCAAAACTGGGAAAAACCAAGAAAATTTTCCCAACAAACCTAATAAACACCACTACATCCCACGAACAGAAAAAGAAACGCTTCTTCTCAAACATAGGATCTAATCTCGCCATAAAACCCACATACCAATCCCCTGCCGGGGACTCCTAGATGGGAATTTCCCTAATTCCTCTACTTGCACCAACTGAGCCACGGGAAGTCATTGAGATTAAAAGTCACTTAAAAAAAACCGGGAATTGTCTCATGCCCACCAAACTGACAAGGAGTGGCCCCTTCCTTTCGATGCATTTTCATTACTTTTTTTCAAGTCATAAGACTAGCACCCTTTCCCCAAACTATCAAAAATGGGAAGGGTTACACCCAAAACATAAAGGGGGACCCTACAGACTTAAACAACTATGGGGCCCAAATCAACTTACATGCTATCCAAAACTTTGAGAAACTCGTGCACAGGAACTGTATTTATTTATAAAAGGCTCAAAACATACTCAACCCCTGCAATTTGGATTCAGGAAAAAAAAAAAAGCACTAAGTGCAATCATAAAAAGCTAGTCTGCTTTACACAGCATTGGAAAAAAAGGAATTTCCCCTGGAATTTTTATTGACCTAAAAACTTTTGACACAGTAGACCACGACATCCACCCACAAACTTTTATCATTACGGAAAAAGAGGCCCCGCGCTTTTTATTTCAAATCTTTCATTCTAATATTCAGTACGTCCCCCTTAAAAACACGTCACAAAACGGCCCTTGATACTGGGGTTCCCCAGGGGAAATGTCCTTGGTCTCCTGCTCTTCCTCATATACTCAATGACCTTTCCAAAAGTAACCCAACACCTGAAACCCATTCTCTTTGCTGATGACACACTTATTTACTCTCACCCTAATTTGCCCCCCAAAACCATTGTGAAAGAGGAGCTGATTAAAAAAATCGACTTGGATAAGCCAATAAACTTACCTTAACACTACAAAACCTCTAATTAGTTTTGGGAGCAGAGCAGGGATCAAAATTAAAAATTTAAAATTGACAAAACTCTAATTACCAAAATAAAGGGGGGGAAAAATTTCCCAGGTTATACCTTTACAAAAACCTGAATTTCAGCACCCATACCAGCATAAAACCAAAAAAGTATCCAAAACGGTTTGGGGTCCCCTCCAAATACATACTGTGCCGCAAAATGCCCTTCCACCAAAACACTCACTTATTTATCCATACCTCACCTATGCTATTTGTGCTTTGGGGGTCAAATGCAGCAACAACCCAAAGCAAAAATAACCAAAAAAAAGCGCAGTAAAATAAACCTAAATCCCCCCCTGGCAACACACCCCCCCCCTCTTCATAGACCTAAACTTATCCCTGTTATACACCACACTTATCTGTGCAATCTACATCTACAGGGGCCCAAAAACCCAAATCAACCTTTCCTAAAAAGCTTTTTTGATAGTTTGACAGAACACGGCATAACCCAACACAAAAATCTCACGACATTCCCGTGTAACTAAAACCTTAAAAAAATTCAAAGTAGCTAAGGGCCCAAAATCTGGAATACCCACCTGACAATCGAACCAGACACATTCACACCTTCAAAAATAACCCCCTTTGAAAACATCTTATCCCTGAAACCCCATCAAATAACCCACGAAACCACCTTGGGGTTTAAACCCTTTCATCACTCACTCATTGACCATAAACAAAAATATTAATCTCAATTTAAAATTATGAATCCCGTGTACTCCAATACAAACTATGTACAGGTGCCAAAAAAAAAACATTCACATTGTAAAATACAAACTTTAAATTTAGTCACTTAATAATACCAAATTTCCTCATAATTTAATATTTTCAATTAAAATAAAACTAAGTATCCCGAATGCCTAGCCTGCTAAGCGTTTTTATGGTCACTCGTAACACAATTTTTTCATTAAAACCCCACAAAACCAAATTTTCTGTAAATCAGCATTGTAATCCTTTAGAGAATAAACTTTGAATTTTAATTTGAATTTGAATTGAATACCGGGGTCCACGTAACCGCTAAGGGGCAGCTAATGGCTGGGAAACGAACTCCGTTATTTATGGTCCAAATTTCTTTCATTTTTGGGGGAAATTTAAAAAGCCCCTTTCCATCATACATTGCCTAAGTTCAATAGAAAGAAAAATTACTCAGAATGAAAAATAAAGTAATGAACCTCGAAAATCAAACTTTTTTTGGTCCAGAAGGGTGTTTTGAGTGCCTTTACGAATATAAATTTATTCCCATTTGGGGAAAATGTAAATTAGAAGTCCTGTGAAAATTTGTGTGGACTGCCTCCAAGTGAGTCGCCTACCCTGGCAAACTCTGTTGACACCGAGCTCTGAGGTGGGTACCTCAGCCTCACAAGTGGCTTATAGGACAGATTTTCACAAATGATTGGTGTTGCAAGAAACTCGCCTGCATGCACGTATAAAGGACTAACTTACTTGGTGTTGCAGCATATATCCTGATCTTCAACTTCCCTAAGCTTAGCCTTAGCCCCTTTGGACTTCCCCTCAGAAACCATGTGCAACTGGGAGCCTTAATTCCTGCAATATTCAATCGTTATTAGTGTCCTGCCTGCACCTCAGAAATTCCTATATCCAAGAGGGCATGTATCCCCTAGTATAACTATGCAGACACGGACACTAGCTTCCAGACTGCCTTGAGACACTGGTACTTACTGGGCATGCACTGCCTGTTGCACACCGAGCCCACAGATCAAACTCACTCACAATTCTCCCCAGACACTGGCCAGAAATCTATGAGATAAAGTGGAGGTCTTGTCTTACTGTATGGGCCTGATGGAGGTCATCTATGGTACATCGAGGTGCCTCTACCAGATTTCCCTAGGTCTCAAATGTGAAGACACGTGGGGGGCGCCGTCTGCTGATCACGGCATGTCTTGTCCAGTTGGTGTCTGTCTTAAGAAGAACGAGCTGGTCTCTCTTCCAGACCCTCATCTCTTCGTTCAAACTAGGGCTGCCAGTTCTCCCTAGCTAACTTATCCTAGTGTTTGCCTACATTATCGGCCTATTACTACCTATGTTAAGGTCTTAGGTCTACATTATTATTATCTACAGTTGCCTTAGTAAACCTAATATACTAACCTAATATACTAACAGTAAAACTACCTACTCCTTCCCTGAAGGGTAAATCTATAAATTAAATAAGCTTACCAACAATCCACGCCAACTAGAGAGAATGCTTTGTTTTGGGTGGGGTATAAGGGCCCCCAGCTCAGCCGTTCCATTACGGCCATGCTGGATCTGTCCTGTGGAACTTTAGGGACCAAACAAACTTCCACAAGTCCATTTCAGACCCTCAAAAATACACTTATAAAAGCACTTACAAAAATACACTTACATAATTGGTTGTGTTGGGAGCAGTTCGATTTTTGAGGTTCCACTGTATGTCATAATATATGTGGCCCCGGCAGTGGCCGACGAGAGTTTGTCTGGAGACAGCGAAATATTCAAGGAGTATTTTGTCCTATCATCAACTCGAACAGGTGGAGGTGGCCACAACCACTCCCTCTTTGTTATGGTAAACACTGCCATCTAGTGATGGCCTTTTGAAGCGGTCTATTATTATAATTATTATTATGTAGTACATTATTATTATATATGTATTATTATCATACGTGTATTGAAAGGGTTTTGACAGGGTCTTGACAGAGGGTGACCCGGGTGTTAGGTTTCCCGCCGGCGCTCGCACCATTACTCACAAATGGAATTGAGTCACTCACACATTTGCATGTGATTATTATTATTATTATTATTATTATTATTATTATTATTGTATTATATCATACTATTATTATACTTATTATTATTATACATATTATTATTATTATTATTATTGTTAGATATTATTATTATTATTACAATATAAATAATTTGTAATTTTTATTCACACAAAAAATATAAGCTTTACTGTTATGCCTTATTGTAATAAATGTATAATGTCAACCCATTCACGACAGCATATTGGAATAGACAGTGATGTCATTTGTTTACTCTTGACCATAGCCAAAACAATCGAACATTTCTCCTATGTTGAGCTCAATTTCCAAGTACTTTTCATTGTGAAAGCAGATCAAAACATATCTATTAACTTGTAATAAAATCTTCCATTCATCAATGAGACCAAAATACTGAGAATACAACCATAAAAACATACGAAAATACCGCTAAGGGGTGGCTAATTGCTGAGAAGTGAACTCCATTACATATGCATAGATTTCTCTCATTTTTGGTGTACATTAAGAAACATTTTTCCATCATACATTGCCCAAGTTTCAATAAGAAAGTCCAACAAACTAATTGAGATACAATTCCCCTATATTCAAGAGCAAGAGCCCTTCACCAGCATCAAGGAACCTGCCTTGAGGTCTGCTCACTTATGGAAATTTTGCTCGCGTATGGAAGCAAATAATTGACCCATCGACTACTTGCAAGAATGCGCTCGCAAGTAGAGGTTCCACTGTACTATGCACTTGGTATCTGCAGGCATTGAATATCTGGGACAAACATGAAGGGACTGCAACTAACTTTTTGACCACCCCAGAAAATGCCATGCCCATATGCAACAGTGAAAATGCAACCTCCCTTCCTGTAATCTTTTCCACTCTTTAGTTCAGGAAAGAGAGTGCTATAACTTATATATTGCCAAGCAAACCACCTAAAGGGTACAAGAAGTCCAGAACATCCAGGCCAAGGACAACCTGGGCAGCCACAGGCCACTCCAGAAGAGAGTTTATTATTGCCTGGAAGTGAAGGAAAAAGGTGTTCAGGAAATGAATAGAAATCATACACCAATCCAATCAGTTTCTGGAGTTGGAATCCACAGTCGATGCCTCCACTCCAACATGACAGATAATATGCCGGAAAAAAAAGAGAACCCCTTTACCACCACCAGTCCCAACAACATTCACTTTTCAAAACATACAGGGTCTAAAGCCAGCAACGAATAACAAAATAACCTTTTCACCATGACTGCATTGATCAAAATGCAATAAATCGCGACTTTCGCAGAGGCCCATATGAAGGATCCACTTGGACAACGAAATTGTGGATTCCGGGTTACAACCTTATACAGATGTGCAGAGTGAACAAGACAAAGGGGGGGGGAGGGGGGTGGCCTGTATATCACAGAATCACTTATATGCTCAGAACTACTAAAACCTCAAATGAAGTAATTGAAGTTTCAGCATAAAGATCGAGAACCAAAACCTTGTTCATTGTGGTGTATATAAACAATCCTCCAGATGCAATGTCCCCAACAATTCCAGGAAACAGCTTTCTGAATTAGATCACTGTGAAAATCATCCAGCTCCCTTCCCCCAACATCTTGTTCTGGGGATTTCAAACTCTAAAGCACCTAAAAATGGAGGAATAGAACAAATAAAGTGGTAACAGTGATAACACCAGGAGGGAGCCAGATGACAAATCTCAAACACACACACCGATTTTTAAATCTCTTGCAACCAAATTCACCTTAAACCACAAATAATAAGCCTACAAGGATTGGAGAAACCCTGAACCTCATTTTCACTAGCATGATGATCTTATATCCGAATGTCATCATATCAAGAACAATATACTCAGATCACAATAAATAGAGGGTTTCAGACATGTATGTAGGGAGCCCCAGACCTAAAAAATATGAATCAGTAGTACAATATTTACAAATTCCTGTAATCCAAGCTATATATCTAGGGGAATCAAAACCAAATACAGTAAGTCCCTCGCGTTCTCGTAGTTAGTCATTCCTGGAGTGCTACCATTATCAAAATCTAGCTGGTCTAGTGGCTAACGCTACGGGCTGGAGTTTGAGAACTCTATGACCGGGGGTATGGTTGTTTTAACAATTAATCTGTCCTGACACCCACGAAGGATTAAAACAAAAAAAAAATTTTGACATGATATATATATGTATACATAAACAATACAAGGGAAATGACTGAAACATTAACAGCATAACACTTACCCTTATTGGAGATTCCTTCTTAGTGTATGGAACTTGGAGGAGGAAGAGATTGGATTGTATTACAAGTTTGGAAAGGGAAACCCCCTTCCCAGCAAACACCTCAGGTACCAATTGCTTTACTGGAGTTGCTTCTCTCTCTGTTACTAATGCCACTAGACCACCTTGAGCCGTCACTGGAGTCCCTGTCTCACAAAATAACTGTGGAGAGAGCTTCTGTTTCTGGCGTCTATTTTAACACTTTCTTAAAATGGCCCCAAGGGACTTTTGTCCACTGTACATGTTGCAAACATGACTTGCCAACAACCTTGTTCAGGGTGAGTTTTTCTCCATAAAGCTATCCATCGTTACCCCACGAAAGCAAAAATCTCTTTAATTTCGGAAGAAGTCACTTCTCCCATCTCTCTTCCTCCTCTGCAGCAAGATTCCGACTGCGATCTGTTGCTGTTCTGCTGAAGCTCTTGCAGCTCCTCAGTGGTGAGCGCCTTCGTTTGTGGTCTTCCACAACTCTTCCACATCCTCCAAACCCACATCCAACCCCATGGAACTCCCCCAGTGCCACAATTGATTTAACAACCAACAAAGGCTCATCAAGGGAGTCAGTCCCCAAACCCTTCAAATCCCTCTTGTCGACACAATCTGTCCACTAGGAGCTTTCTTTGGAGCCATGGTAGCTTATTTATTACTTGCAAGCACTAAAATGAAGTAATTATGAAATATTTTCGTAAGCACGTGAGGGGACCTTCGCTCAAGTTGTAAATGCGAGTGAGCGAGACTGGGCTGCTGGGTAGGGAGCAGCCCCTGCTCACACCGTGGCGTAAGCGTCCCGACGAACTACTATTCGTGGATCACCTATGATTAGCGAGCCCATGTTTTTATACTAAAAAAATATCCCTATGATTTCCGAAATCTAATGATTCCCGAGAACTACGAAAACGAGAGAACCACTTGTAACTCTCAGCCTGTTAATTAAGGTACTTAACAATTAGCCCATTACCAGAACTGTAATAAGGAATATAACTGGGTAGTACAAAACACATACTATATTTTAAATCTTTACTAGTCAATTTTTAATGTAAAGTAAGAGGCATTCTTTGGTAATCAACATAAGAGTATATTCTTTGGTAATCATTTTCTCTATGGTCAGAAATTATCACATTTACAAAGAAAACATGTCACAAACACAACTCTATATCCTGTTAACCAACATAGCAGAACTATCTACCCAACATAAAAGATTAAAAATATCACACACAACTCTTGTGGTCATAACTTCTCTCACTGTCACACTACACCATTTAACACTATACCATTTTCTCAGTGTCACTGTAACCCTTTTTCCTCTGCATAATAACATCCATCTCTTCTGTGTCACACGACGCCCTTTTCTTTACCTCTCCGCGTTATAACACTCCATTCTCTTCCATGTTTCACAATGCACAACTTTCTTTCATGTCCAACACTAACATTTCTCTCAGTGACACTGTCTTGGAAGGCCATACTGCCAACAGATACTAAGGTCCCAGATATATGCAGTTCTAGCAGGAAACTAAGTCCATGTATGTGCCAGCAGGAAACAAATGCAGTCGTTATGCCAGCAAGAAACTATCCCTAGGGTCTGTACTTAGTGACGCCATCAGGTAATCTCGGAGGCCGACGAACTGCTGAGGGATTCAGTGAAGCCATGATGAACACTCAGAGGCCGGTTTAATTAGTCAGCCGTTAACAACCGATTAGCAGCACCCAAGTGGTCAGCCACCCACCTCTTTCCTTTTCTCTGCTTTCGGGTTGCAAAACATTCCAGTCATGAGTGAGCCTTCATCTAATTTCAACTTCAATAGCAAAAACATAAAAGGTGGGACTAAGTAAACCAAGCCCGTATGATATAAACCTGGGAAGAATAACTAAGCAACATAGAGCCTACCCCTACGTCTACAACAAATTAAACTCTGTGGCACTCCCCAAGTATACTCAAGACTTATTCCTTAATAAAAAGGAGGAAAGATTTACACTAGAAAGAGAAAGGCGCTCCCTATAAGTCGAGAACAAATTAACTCTGTGGGCACTCGAAGTATATTCAAGGCTTTTCCTTAAGGAAAAGGAGGAAAAGATTACACTAGAAAAAAAGGCCTTCCTATACGTCGAAGCAAAGAATAACAAGCGCTACAAGAGGCCAATATACTGCAATACGTAGGGAAACACTGGTCAGAGAAATATAGCAAACACTTGAAGCTAAAGAATCTCACAGGAGTCAAGAAAAGTGAGAAGAACTAAAAGTCCATAATGAAACTGAAAGGAAGCCCAAAGTATTTCTTTTCCTATGCATATATCAAAAGATCTAGAACAACATCCAGTATGGGCCCCTGCTTAAATGGATGGGTCCTACACCATATGACAGCAAGGAAATGAGTGAGCTACTCAAGTCCCAATATGACTCGGTTTATAGCGACCACTAACCAACTGAGAGTCGAAAATCTAAACGAATTTTTTATGAGAGACAGATTTGGAAGACAACATACCTACCTGCTGTTAGTCCTGACACCATATGAATTTCAAAAAGGCGATAAATGAATATACCCTGCATCTCTGCCCCAGGCCCAGACTCATGGAACTCTGTGTTCATCAAAGAACTGCAAGAAGCCCCTATCACTTGCTTTTAACCCTGTGAAGCGGGAGCATGGACCTGGAGTCCGTCCCACCGCTACTAAAAAACAACAGACATAGCCCCATTCCACAATGGGCAGTAAATAAATAACAAAGAACTACAGACCAATAGCCTATTGTCCCATATCAAATATTTGAAAGGGTTCTAAGACGCATGCTCACCACCCACTAGATACCCATCACCCGCCAGCATTGGGTTTAGAGCAGATCGCTCCTGTCTGTCCCAACTATTGGACTACTGCAACAAGTTCTAAATGCTCTAGCAGACAGAGTGCCAGATGTAATATACACAGACTTTGTGCAAAAGCCTTTGACCAATATGACTATGGTGTAATAGCGCACAAAATGCGTGATAAAGGAATAATGGAAAAGTACCGGTAGATGGATCTTTAATTCCTAATAGAACATAAAGAGTAGCATCCACAAAGTAAAATATCTGAGGCAGCAACTGTGAAAAGCTCTGTTCCACAAAGCACAGTACTTAGCCCCCGATCTTGTTCCTCATCCTCATATCGGACCTAGACAGGGATATAAGCCTCAGCACAGAGTCCTCCATTGGCAGGTGACAACCCGAATTTGCATGACAAGTGTCCCTTACATAGAAGACCGGCAAGAACTCCAGGCAGACAGTCATCCCAAATCTTTAAATGGGCTGCAGAAAATAATAATGGATAGGGTAGAAATCTGACACCAAATATTTACTCTGTGGATATTTTAATCTCCTCATGTAAAATGAAGATGGTATAACGTAATGTTATACCAGAAACTCTCCAGGAAGCACCTGGCTCAACAGCCACAAACGAGGGAACTAATGAGGGCTTTGTGAAAAAGTACTCATTAAATCAACAGATAATTGATCCCACTAGAAATGAAATACTCCTGGATATGATATTTACAAACAACGAATGAACTAGTCAGAGACATAAACGTTACAATAACAATATACCTTGATCACAACATACATAGAAGTTCAAAGTAGAATTAACTCAGGGTTAGGAACTGCGTCACTAATGCTCAGTAAGATTAATTTTAACAACCACAGAACTGACTGGGAAAAGTAAACCAAGGGCCTATACATATCCTGGGGAATCAGACATAAGCACCCTAAATCTCCCCACCATGCCTAGAAAGCTGAATATATAAGTATACAATTTAGTATGAAGCACGTACAATTGAGGAACCCAGAAAAAGATATAGAAGAGGGAGCATAGGAAGAAAGAAACTGGTTACAGAATTGCTTAAAAACACAGATATGTTTTGCAACAGAGGAAAAGATAGGCTTAGCCGAGAGATAAGTGAATTAGAGTAACAACTCAGGATGTCATATACCTAACAGAAGGCGTACAAAAGGAACGCAAGTGCCATACAAATATCGCAAGGAGCCTATAATATTTCTATCCTATGCAAAAACCAAGCTAGAGAACTACCTCTAAAATTGGACCACTACTGAGAGAGATTCACGAGCTACAAGAACAGAAATGAGTGAAATCCCTAAAGAACAGTAAATGAGTTTGGGTGTTCAGCAAACATACTAATGACCAACCAAGGTAGAAAATGCAGAAATATTTTCACCCAGAAAGGCTGCACAGAACCAATCTGGACTGACATCAGTAATAATCATATAGATTTTGGAAAAGAAATGGATGCGATAAGGGTCTTCCTGCAATCTGATGAACATGGATTCCATGAATCTGGGCCTGGGGCAGAATGCATGGGCATGTCATTTATTGCCTTTTCAAGGTCTTGTGGAGTTAGGATAAATATCCGAGATTTTTGAGATGACCCAAAATTTTGGGTTTCGTTCATAAAGAATATCATTCGGATTGTTGACGCCTTAGTCTGGGCATCCTGGCTCGTGCTGAACACTGAATCATATTTGTGACTTTAGTATCTTCGCTCATTTCTTGACCTTCCCGCCTAATACTGATGTTGTTTTTCCTTTAGATTTGGCATAAGAAAAGAAATTTTTTTTTAATTTCCTTTATGGCTTTTAGTTCAGCCCTTGATTTCCTTGTCTCCTATAAGATTCCTTCAGCTTAAGTTTGATATTTGCATTTCATTAACCAGTGGCCTCCTTCATATTTTCGGATATATTGGCCCCTCTCAGCAGCTCTGTGACTCTTTCTTGCCGCTTCTGTATAGCAATGTCTCTCTCTTTCTAGTTTTTACATCTTCTCAATCTTTTCTTATGGAATGGTGTCTTGAGCAGATCTCACGAGCCACATAATATTTTTTTCTAAGCATAAGTTCGGATCCATTGTTGTTTAGGATATCTAAAACCTAGATTATTTTCATTTTGGCATTGGGCATGGTTTACTGATCCCACTGAATATTTTTGTTACTGAAATAGAATTTCATGAAGAGATTTTCATGACTCCCTCACTTTTTGATTTGTCAGGAGCCCTGTGCATATCATGTCCTGCCCCCTCGATTATGTTGTGATCTCAGTGTATTTGCTATGATACGGTTTATGTTATGTATAGATCATCGTTGTAGTGAAGGATGAGGTCAAGCATAGTTTTCTAGTCTTGTAGGCTCTAAAATTGCTGGTTGTAAAGGTTAATTTGGTGTAAGAGAATTAAATTGTTTCGTGTGTGAATTTCGTCTGAGGCTGTCTCCCCTCCCGGCGGGTTTGATCTCTGCAAAATATGTTGTTGCTATACTCCTCCATTTTAGGTGTCTCAGGTTGAAATCTCCTAGTAGTAAGATATTTGGGGCTGGAGTTGGCAGATTTTCCAGACCGTGGTCAATTTTTGCAAGCTGCTCCTGGAATTGCTGGGAAATTGCATCTGGAGGCTTGTATACCACCACAATGACAAGGTTTCTGTTTTCAGTCTTTACTGCCAAAACTTTTGAGGTGTTTAGTAGTTCTGAGCAAATGAGCAACTATGTGATGTACAGGCCAACCCATCCCCCTTATTACCTGTTTAGTTTGTCGCATCAGAATAGGTCATAACTTGGGATCCATATTTCGTTGTCATAATGATCCTTTATGTGGGCCTCTGTGAATGCTGCAAACATTGCATTTGAATCCGTGAGAAGTCCCTTGATGTATGGAATTCTGCTGTTTTTTGACAGCTTTATTATTATTATTACTATTATCAAAAAGAAGCGCTAAGCCACAAGGACTATACAGTTGACAGCTTTAGACTCTGTAGGTTTGCAAAGACAAATATCGGTATATTGATGGAATTTAGTGGGTTTTTATTTGCTGGCTATAATATCTGTTGCTCTGGAGTAGAGGCTAATATCCATGCTTCTGCTCCAGAAGTGTTTTCAGTTGGTGTAGGATTGTCATTTCTTGACAATCTTTTTTTTTCCCTCTGGCCCTAATACTCTACCTGGAGAGGGATTGTGGCTACCCCTATCAGAGCAGAATATTGGGAAATAAATCCCATATTCTGCCTGGTCTTTGTCCTCTTGTCCCCTTTAGGTGATGTGCCTGGCAGTATGCATTGTAGTATTATTGTTCCTGGATTGATGAGTGACACATTTCTGGATGAAAAAAAAATTACAGGAAGGGAAGTTGCACTCTCCTGTTGTCATGTGGGTGCATCATTTTTTGGGATGGCCAAAGGTGCATGTCCCTCCTGTTTTACCGTTTATACCATGCCTGCAGATACCCAAAGCATAGTATTTACATAGATTGTAATTCTGTTTGCTAGGATTTATTGTACCTGCGTTCGCTGCTGTTTTTTTTTTCCTGTTTCCTCCCTATCTTTCATGCCTGTATGGACATCAGTGCTTCCACCAGGGTTTGCTGGTAGTATGTCGACACTATTCCCTGAGGCATCATCCCATTTTGATCCATCACCAGCAATATCTCTATTTTGCACCTCTGTGAATTGAATAGCGTTGTCTTCACTATCCTCCAGGGCAACACTAGTGCCCCCAAGAGCACTGTCCTCCAGGACAGCACTAGCACCCTCAGGAGCACTGTCCAACACAGCCCCATCCCTACCACCCTTCTTATTTTTCCAGTTGTCATACCATGTCGACATGTCTTTCAAGAAGGATCTTTTATTGGTGTTCTCGTCTTTTAATATAGATATAATTTTCTCATACAGGTGTATCTCGTTTGGGCAGACCCAAAAACATCTCTCTGAGTTTGTCAAGTGTAGATACAGGTATCTAGGCTTTGAGGTTCCACTACTTGGACCTGTTGTAACAAGACTTTGTCGCCAATACAAAGAACGACTAAGAGCACTTAGAGTTGTGGCAGGGCTTCACCCCAGGTATGGTGCTAATGTTAAAATTGTGAAAATGATGTATCTTGCTTATATTAGATCATTGGTTGATTATGCTGCGCCACTACTTGCTCTTGTGTCTGACTGGAAGCTTGGAGGGCTGGAAAAACTGCAGAACGAAGCAATGAGGATCATCCTAGGATGCCCTCGTACTGCCAAAATTTTAAATATGCAAAAAGAACTTGATATTCCAAGCATCAGAGATCGTGTTACTGAAAGAAATTCCTAAATTTGGGGGTTTAAAAGCTCAGGAAGTCATTCAAACCCTGCACAGAAGCCCTCCAAACTTTCCTCAGCACTGGTGAACACTCCTCCAGATGGATCGAAAAAACTGGAACCGACCTCCGCATGAATCAGATACATGATCTATGTCAAGTAAGGCAACAGCGCACTTCCCGCTCCATGGAATATTACCCCATTCCAAACTACCATTCCTCCATTTCCCCCCAAACTACTTCTTAAATCACAACCAAAACTTCGCCTTGAAGCCAGACATGAGGGCCTTTAAACTGTAAATTGATAACTTAGTCACACAGCACACACTCTCGCAAATTATTTACGTTGATGGGTTTTGTTCACCAATCCACTGGTGCGCTGGGGAGTGCTGCTGTTGTCGTACAGAGTGATGGCTCTCTTAAAGAAAATTGGAGCACGCATCAATAATTGGGCCTCTACCCTTCAGACAGAACTGTTTGCCATACTCCTTGCACTGAAATGCATCTATGTATACAAGATTGACAGTTTAATTGTAACTGATTCTCTGTCATCCATAAATGCTCTCAACTCATTAAGCATAAATTGTGGCATGCTTGTGTCAGAAGCCAGACACAGTATGGTAGGATTGTGGACAGTGGAGTCAGAGTGCACATGCTGTGGATCCATCTCACATTGGTCTTCAGATGCATGATAGAACTGATAAATTGGCTAAGCTGTATGCTTTCAAAGAGGGAGTAGATTACAATCTTGGCTTGTCAGGTAGTAGTTTGAGAACAATAATACGAAAAGAACTTCAGCTGAATTTTATGGACTTAAGGCACAGGGAGATTGACACCAGTGAGTCCATCTATCATCATTCTATCATGCAGAGGGACCACATGTCTATGGTGCATCCAACAAAATAAGCAGACTCTTGGATGTCACTACCGCCCGGCTCCGGCTGGGTTACAAGTATCTTTGGCAGGTTAAATCACCACCACCAGATGTAGACCAAACGAAATGTAAACTTTGCCAATGGATTATTGTCACACACCTGCGTCATTATGTACTGGAGTGCGATAAAATTTAAATTCATTTAGAACAACACACTCAAAGTGTTCAAAAATGGCTAAGTATTTTATCCACAGTGTAAATTACAGACCATTCTGGAGAAATACCCTGTCTTTTGCTAGCTGTAAATAAAGCATTACCACTTATGTGCTGTGTGTGTGCATGTTGTGTGTGTGTGGTGTGTGTGTGTGTGTGTGTGTGTGTTTGTGTGTATTTGTATGAGTGTGAGTGAAGTGTGTGTGTGTGTGTGTGTGTGTGTGTGTGTGTGAGTATGGTGTGGTGTGTGTTATGAGTGTGGTGTGTGTGTGTGTATGAGTGTGTTGCGTGTGTGTGTGTGCGTGTTGTGTTATGATTTGTGTATCTGGTGTTGTGTGTGTGTGTGTGTGGAGTGTGGTGTGTGTGTGTGTGTGTTGTGTGTGTGTGTTGTGTTTATGTTGTGTTGTATGAATTTTGTGTGTGTGTTGTGTGTGTGTGTGTGTGTGTGTGGGGTGGGTGTGGGTGTGTGGTGTGTGATAGAGACTCAACAATTAATATTTGCAACCATAACTCACTACAGTTGTGACCAGGGTGGAAGTGTGAATTGCTCTTACTCTACAATTTGTTCATGATTGCAGGCCCATGTAAAACGTAATTTAACCATTCTACAGTATTCATTACCTTTGTAACTGTTGAGTTCATTACCTTGTACCTAGTTCAGCCATCAAAACTTTGGAGCCCGGTCCCTGGCCCCATTGTGGACTCTGTAATCTGTAAATACCTTTGTAACTTGTCATGATTGTGACTAGACCTACCTGGAGTTCATTACCTTTGTAAATTGTGAGTTCATTACCTCTGTAACTTGCTCAGCTATCAAAACTTTGAGGCCCAGTCCCTGGACCCATTATGTACCTCTGTAATCTTTTGACTACCGCCCACAGGATGGGTATGGGGTGCATAATAAACATATTAAACTAACTGTGTTAGCTAATATGCTACATACATATTGCAACGTGGAGGAGTCGAGCTGTTGTGGTCAACCTCCACTGTTTGCCTGGTCACCTGCCTACAACTCAATATTTTATAAATCAAAACATGTATGTTGTATGTATGTATGTATGCACCAACTTGAAAGAGACGTCCAAAGAACAGCACCGTGGAAAACTCTTCGCTCCCTCTCACCCTTGTTTCGCTATCTTTCACTGTTATTCTTTTGATGATGATTTATATAACTGAGTTACCAATGCAAGTATGCTCAGTTTTCCGTCTCAGTGTAAGTGTACTCAGTTTCCCATCTCGTACTCAGTCTCCCGTCTCAACACAAGTGTACTCAGTCTCCCGTCTCAACACAAGTGTACTCAGACTCCTGTCTCAGTACATCTCAAAGCAAAACATGAAATATTAACTAACTAATGCCGTTTCAGCGTAGATCCCATCCTCCATCCACTGCGTCAATTTTTTACACTAAAGAAAACGGAGATAGAGGGGGGGAAATAACTTGGTCTATTATCATAAATATTAAATCTGTTTGTTTGAATAAAAAAATTAAAATTTCACTATAAACGGTCATACAGCAATATGATTTCAATTATTTTAAAATGCACTTTGAATTGGCAATATGCAGTGTTTAACAATGTTAATTTACATAATTAAATTATGTAAATATATGTTTAATAAATATATATATATATAGATATATATATATATATATATATATATATATATATATATATATATATATATTTATATATATAATATATATTATATATATATATACGCAATTATATACGATACCATTTGATTTGTAATGAAAGACATACAGGGACACTCGAACAATGTTACCTGGTACGGGTGTGGGCGGCGGCAGCAAGGAATGATTTAGAGCTCTAATCGAGACCCTCTCAATGCTCAGACACTCTATGAATACTCACTTTAATTTTCGTCGTGTTTCTTTCACAGGGACAATGATGCGTGAGTGAGTGAGTGAGTGAGTGAGTGTGAGTGTGAGTGTGTGTGTGTGAGTGTGAGTGTGAGTGTGTGTGTGTGTGTGTGTGTGTGTGTGTGTGTGTGTGTGTGTGTGTGTGTGTGTGTGTGTGTGTGTGTGTGCTCATCTGTATGTACTCACCTAGCCCCGCCTCTTTACTGGTCGATACTAATTCACTCTCTCCCTACTCCATGATCTTTGTCATACCTCTTTTAAAGCTATTTATGGAACTTGCTTCCACTACTTCACTCTCCAGATTATTCCACTTCCTGACAACTCTAAGGCTAAAGAAATACTTCCTAACATCCCTATGGCTCATCTGGGTTTTCAGCTTCCAACATGACTCACGAAATCGTAATGACACGATTGCAAACAACGGTCTGGAGTTTTGAGACTCTCTGACCGCGGGTTCAAATCCCGCCCGTGGTACGGTTTCAGCTTCCAATTGTGGCCTCTTGTTCCTGTTTCCCATCTCTGAAACATTCGATCCCTGTCCACCTTGTCAATGCCTCTCGTTTTTTTATACGTTGTTACCCCTGTCCCTTTTTTTCCCCCCTTCCCTTAGTGTCACAGATTTAATTTCCCCTTAAACCCTTTTTCCCCAAAAGGGACTTTTCCCCCTTTCATTTCCCGGGGGGGACAAATTTGGGTTGGGCAAATTTTTGCACTTTCTTAAATTTTCCCTTGACGTGTTTGGATGGGGAAAGGGTTTTCATTTTGGGCGCTGCTTACTCCAGTTTTAGGCCTTACGTACACGGTTTTAAAAATGTCGGGGAATGCCCCTTTTACTCATTGTTAAACGCCAATCTCCCATAGGGCTGCACCCAGTTTTTTGGGAAATTTTTTGTGTTTTTTCAGGGGAAAATGTTCGTTATAAGGGTTTTCCCCAAGATCTTTTTTTTTTAAAGTGAAGTTTGCAGCTTTTTCTTTTTCCTTAACCTTTTACATTTTTCGCTTTTTTCTGTGCCCTTCCCCAAATTTTTCCCACCCCCCTTACCCCCTTTACGGGGGGGTTTTAAAACCCCGGGGACCCATTTGTAAAGGCCCATACTTTTTTAGCCCGTCCGGACCCCTTGAACCCTAACTGACCCTTTAAACCCACTTTTTTCCCCATAAATTAACATTATCACGAAAAAGTGACACTTTTTGGAATTTTTTTTTCCCCCCCTTTTCGTTCATTTTTACAAGAAACGCACCTTCCCCTAGGCCTGAGTCTTTTTGGAACCCCCCACCGGGAAAATTTGCGCCCACCCCCCGGGACACTTCAGCACGTATCAAAAATTCTTTTTTTCCTTTCCCTGTCGGGGTTTTTCCCGATCCTTTGGGCAGTATTTTTCCCTGTTTTTTCCCTCCGCTCCTTAATTTTTGAAACCCAGCCCTCTTGTGTGGTACTTTTTTTTAAAAGCCTTTTTTTCCCAGTCAAAAAAGATGCAATTTTTACCCATCCCTCTCCCCCCCCTGTTTAAACTTCTTTTTCCCTTATCTTTAAAAACTTAAGTGGGATTTGGGGGACACAGGTTTCCCACCCCAAAAGGGCCGTGCGGGGGACTGTCATGTATGACCCCAAATTTCTTTTGGGGTTGTTTTCACCACTCTTCTCCTGATAATTTTTTTTTAATGTTTTCCCATACTGAAAAATCAGTGAAAAACTGGTCTTAGTTTAACGCGGCCTGCCTTCTCCTTCTTTTAAAAATTGGAACTCCCTGGGGCTGTTTTACCCCTCGGGGGCAACTCCCCAAATTTTCGTTTAGATTTACAAAAGTTTGGGCCGTTTAGGGGGCCACAATTTTTTCCCTCGGGCTCCCCCTCAGAAACCATGGAGTTTATGTTATTTTGGGGCCCACCGCCTTTGAGGTATCGATTTAAACTAGCAGTTTCTTCACCCTAAAATTAGTTAAAGTGTATCGTGTCCCGCACCTGTTGGGGCCCCTACCCCAAAAATTTGCTGGAAGCATTCTTGACTCTATTGTGAAAACTTCCCTTTTTAAACTTGGGGTTTAGTTCATCAAAAACTTTTTTGGCACTCTTCGTCAGGTCCCCCCCCTTCTTTCCTCAAACCTGGGTTTTCCCTTGGTCCTTGACTGTTTTTTTTTCCTCCTAAAGTTGGGGGGTTTTAAAAAAACTTTGGTTAGGTTTTGGGTTTTGATGGGTATGGGCCCCTTCTCGTATTGCCCCTGGTCCTCTCTCCCTTTTCCCGCAATTCGTTTTTTGGGGTTTTTCTGGGTCAACTCCTTGTTCTCTTTAGTCCCTTTTCCTTTCCCATACCTTTTTCCCCCTGCCAAACACATTTGGGGTTTGGCCCCCTTTAAAAACCCCCCAGTTTAAAACCAAAGGGCTCACTCTGGTTTTACCCTTTTTTTCTGTTGCCCTTTGGTTTTGAAAACCTTTTTCCCCTGGGCCCCCCCGGGACTTTTGGGTCACCCACTTTCCTTTATTGGCCCTTTACTGTCTTTTCCCTTTTAGTTTTCCTTTTTCACTGCACTTTTATTTTCAGGAAACTTTTTTCGGTTTCCATGTAGTCCCATTTTTGAATTTCGGTTTCTCTCTTTGTTCCGTGCTGCTGCATTTTTCCACTGGTTTTAAATCTAAAAATATTTTTAAAACTCAAACATGATCATAGCGCCAAGGGGTCTTTCGGGGGGAAATTTTTCCCCCATGTCTGAAAAAAATATTTTAAAGGGAAAAAAGAGATCCCCGGGCCTTTCTTTCAACTCCTCTCCTCTCTCCTGGTTGTATCCCCTAAAATGTGGTGCATGAAGGGGGTTTTTCCCAAAACAGTCTCCAACAATTTTTTAGCCCCCCATGTTTTTGGGCCCCCCCCTTTTGGCTTAGGTTTTTTCCCCGTCAATTTTGTTTATGATTGAAATTCCCCCCTTATAAGCAATTTTGTCCTACCCATTTGGCCCCCCTGGCCACTTTCAAGGTAGTGTATCCACCATTTCCCCATTTTTCGGGAAAAATCTTTCTCTTCTCTTGTTCTCCTTTCGTTTAAATGGTTTGGGTTTTTACATCATTGCTATCATCATTTTCCCGGGCCCCCGTCTTTAAATTTTTCCCCCAAAAATTAAGTCGTTTTTTTTCCCTTCTTTCCATTTCCCTTCCCTTTCCTCAAAAAATCACGGGGTTTTTTTTGAGCAATGCACTTTTTCCCCCCCCCTCCCCCGGGTTTTTCTCTGTCTTTTTCCCCATAATTTGATATTTCCCGGTGGAAAGATTTCATCGTTATTAAACCCCCTAAGGTTTTTTTCTGTTAGTGCTAAGAAAGTTCAGGTTTATGCATCAAATTTGTTTCCTTTCCGCCCCTTTTTAAATCTTTCTTGTTATTCCAAACTTCATTGGGTACCCTACCTTTTTGCTTCCCTTTTCCCCCTTTCTGGGATTTTTGGGAGGGTGGGGAAAAAACCAAAGGGGAAAGGGTTGGGGGGTTTGGGGGGGAAGGGCGGAAAATTTTGGAAAGGGTGCTGTGATTGTGGGAAATTTACCCTGGGGGGGGGGGGTTGGGTTTTGGAGTTTTGGGGTTTTTTTTTTCCCGGGGTTTTCTGTTTTTTTGGGGGTTTATATGTTTGGGGACAGGGGGCGAGAGGTTTCTGTAAGGGATTTGTGTTTGATGTTCCCCCAAAAAGGTGAGGGTTTTTCCTTTTTTGGTTTGTTGCCTGTTTCCTTTTTCCTTTTTTCCTTCCACTGGTTTTGTTTTTTTCTTTATTTTTTAGTTGGTTTTCCCCTTTTTTTCTTGTTCTTCCTAAATGAGGTACACTTTTTGATGTTTTGGGGAAATCTTTTTAACAGTGGTTTTTTGGGTTTTAGTATCCTGTTCCCCAACCCCATCTAACTCCCAATGTTTAATTTTGAATGGTCGATTTTTTCCCCCCCGAATTTTCCCCCCAAAATCCCCGTGAAAAAATTTTACCAAAAAGCGTCTTTCCCCTCCTCTATTGGGAATGAAGTTCTTAAACTCTGTTTTTTCCCCCCAAATTTCTTTCTTTTATCATAAGTCCCGCCCCTTTAGCCTCCTGAGGCCCTAATAATTTTTGAACCCCCTTTCCCTTCCTTCCCCTTTCTTTTCCCTTTATTTTTTCTGGGTCTGATTTAAGCATCTCCTTTGCTGTTTCCCTAAACATCCCCCAGAACCCCCCTGATGACCCGATTTTACTGCTGCAAAGACGCTTAGCTCCATCCGCTTTCCCTTTTATTTTCCCCCCCCTGCCTGCTGATTCCCCTTTTGTCATCTTGCTCCTTCGGGCCATCTTTATTTTCCCCGCTTCAGCAAATCTATTTTTTTCCTCCAGTCCCCTTTTTTTTGCCCCAGCCTTTCTTTTCAGCCTTTGTTTATTTTCCCCCTGCTCTCTGCAAAATATCTGCTCTAAAAATTATTCCCAAAAATCGTTTAAAAAAATTTTTAAACCCCTTGGGTTGTTTCCCTTTTTTTTGAACGTTCTACCCCTTTTCCTTTTCCCACCAAACCATCTTTGGTTCCCTTTTTTTAAGTTCTCCCTTTGGAGAGCCCCTTTTTTTTTCCCGGGTTTGGGGTGTTTTTAGCTCCTTCAGTTTTTTTTTTAAAATGTGGGTGGTGGGGGATTATTTTAGCTAATGTGTTAGGTTTGTCCATGTGTTTAAGTGTGAGAGTGCGGATAGGGTTTAAAAAGGGTTACCCCCAATACATAAAAGGGGGGTGGGCCCAAAAGATTTAAAACAAAATATAGGGGCAATATCAAACTTACCATTGCTATCCAAAATCTTTGAGAAACTCTTGCACAGGAGACTATATTCATTTATAACGGCACAAAACATACTCAACCCCTGCCAATTTGGATTCAGGAAAAATAAAAGCACTAACGATGCAATCATAAAAATGCTAGATCTGCTTTACACAGCATTGGAAAATAAGGAATATCCACTAGGAATTTTTATTGACCTAAGAAAAGCTTTTGACACAGTAGACCACGGCATCCTACTCCACAAACTTGACCATTATGGTATAAGAGGCCATGCGCTTGCATATTTCAAATCTTACCTTACTAATAGGTATCAGTATGTCACCATTAAAGACACAGCATCAACAACACAGCCACGTGATACTGGAGTTCCGCAGGGAAGTGTCCTTGGTCCCCTGCTCTTCCTCATATACATCAATGATCTTCCAAACGTATCTCAACACCTGAACCCCATTCTCTTTGCTGACGACACGACTTATGTCATCTCTCACCCTAATCTTGCCACCCTCAACACCAGTTTAATGAGGAGCTGATCAAAATATCGACTTGGATGACTTACGCTTAACACTGACAAAACCTACTACATTATGTTTGGTAGCAGAGCAGGAGATGCGCAAATTAACATTAAGATCGACAACACTCTAATTGCCAGGCATAATGAGGGCAAATTCCTAGGCCTATACCTCGACAACAACCTGAACTTCAGCACCCATATCCAACACATAACCAAAAAAGTATCCAAAACGGTTGGGATCATCTCCAAGATACGATACCACGTGCCGCAAACTGCCCTTCTCACACTATACCATTCACTTATATATCCATACCTCACCTATGCTATATGTGCTTGAGGTTCAACTGCAGCAACACACCTAAAGCCAATAATAACCCAACAAAAAGCCCCAGTAAGAATAATCACTAAATCCCATCCCTGGCAACACACCCCCCCACTCTTCATAGATCTAAACTTGCTCCCTGTTCAGTACATCCACACTTACTACTGTGCAATCTACATCTACAGGACCTTAAATTCCAATATTAACCTTGACCTAAAACGCTTTCTTGATAGTTGCGACAGAACCCACAGGCACAATACCAGACACAAACATCTCTATGACATTCCCCCTGTCCGACTAAACCTTTACAAAAATTCAATGTATGTCAAAGGCCCCAAAATCTGGAACACCCTACCTGAAAATTCTAAAAAATGCAGACACATTCATCACCTTCAAAACTACCATCAGAAAACATCTTATCTCCCTGATACTCCCTGTCAACTAATTTACACGAATACCACCTGGTGGTTAACACTTACACTCACTCACCCATTGACCATAAACAGAAATATCAATCTCAATCTCAAAATAATGAATCTTAACTAGTCATAAGTTGGCCTGTGATACTCCAATACTGAAACTATGTATAGCGCCAAAACAAAAGCATTCACAATCTAAACTCAAAAACTAGTATTTATCACTTAGCCATAATCCCAATTTACCTCAAATTTTTTGTAAATTTTTAAACTTAAGTTTTAATTTAAGTCCCCCCGAAATGCCAAACCATGTGGGTGTTCTAGTGGTACACCGTAATTATTATTTTACACATGTAAACAAATACAAAAACCCAAATTCTGTAAACTCAGCATTGTAATCTTTATAGAGAATAAAACTTTGTTTTTGAATTTAAATTTGTTTTTAAATAAAAACGAATATCATACCATTTCATTATAAAATATATATATATATATATTTATATAATATATATAATATATATAATATATATATATATAATATTTTAATATATATATTATATTGTGTGTGGTTTTGGGTGTGTGTGTGGGGTTTGTTACTCCCCTTTTTTTACTACCAATTTGTGTTGGGGGGGTCAGCCCACTCGGGCCCCCCCTCTTCACCTTTTGTACAGGCCCTCTCTCTCCCCGCCCCAGAGCTTTATCAAACCTGTCTTAAAACTGTGTAGGTTTCCTGCCCCACACGTCTTTTTCTGGCTATTCCACTGCCTTACAACTCTATGACTGAAGAAATATTTCCTACTATCCTCTGACTCTTTGTGTTTAAATTTTCCAATTGTGGCCCATGTTTCTATGTCCCCCCCATGGAACACCCTTCCTTGTCCCCCTTGTCTACCACCAGTATTTATATGTGTTATCATGTCTCCCTGCCCCTCCTGTCCCCCAGTGTCGTCGGGCCCCGTTTTCCCTTTAATTTTTCTTCATAGGAATTTCCCCCTTAGCTCTGGAATAACCTTGTTGAAACCTTTGTACTTTCTTGTTTCTTGACGTACTTTATAAAGGGCGGGTTCCAAACAGGTGCTGCATACTCCTAGGGCCCTAAATAACGGTGTACAGTGTCTTAATGTTTCCTTACTAAGGTATGGGAATGCGTTCCCCTTTTTCCCAGGCGCCCATATGCCAGCAGTTACCCGATTGATGTGTGCTTCGGAACATGCTGGGTGTTATACTCCCCCCCCAAGATCTTTCCCCTTTATGGGGTTTTGCATTTTGGCCACCTACCTATCTCTGTTGGGGTTTCTCCCCTTCCCCCTATCTTCATGCTGCTTTTGGGCGGGATTAAATTCGAAAACCCCTTTGCTGGACCAGGTGTCCAGTCGGGTCCAGGTCTCTTTGAAGTCCTGCCTGGGGTCCCATCAGTGTGTGTGTGTGTGTGTGTGTGTGTGTGTGTGTGTGTGTGTGTGTGGGGTGTGTGTGTGTGGTAGGTGTGTTGTTATGTTGTTGTGTATTGTTGTGTGTATTGGTGTGGATATTGGTGTGTTTTTAATTGTTTGTGTTTTTGTGTGTGATAGTGTGTGTATATGTGTTTTAAATTTGAAAAATTGTGTTAAGTGGGGTAAAATTGTGTATATATTGTGTATATATAGTGTGGTATATATATGTGTGTGCGATATGTTGGGTAAATGTGTGTACTCCCTACCACCTAATTGGGGTTGCGGGGGTCAGACTCAGCTCCGGGCCCCCCCCTTTTCACTGTCGTACGGGATACTCTCTCTCCTGTTTCCTGAGCTTTGTCATACCTCTTCTTAAAACTATGTATGGTTCCTCCCTCACACTTCATTGCTAGGCTTTTCCCTCCCTGACAACTTATGACGAAGAAAAAAATTTCCTAACGCCCTGTGATCGTCGAGTTTTCAGTTTCCATTGTGCCCCCTTTTCCTGTGTCCCCTCCTGGAAAACCTATCTCTTCCACCTTGTCTTTCCCCGTATTTGTATGTCGTTATCATGTCCCCCTGCCCCTTCTGTCCTCCATGTCGTCGTCCGTTTTCCCCTTAACCTTTCCTCGTACGACTTTCCCCTTGAGCTCGGGACACCCTGTTGCAACCTTTGTACTTTCTCTAACTTCTTGACGTGCTTGACCTTTGTGGGTTCCAGACGGGTCGCATACTCCGTATGAGCCAAAAATACACGGTACAGGTCTTGAACGTTTCCCTTTAAGGTTCGGAAGCTATTCTCAGGTTTGCCAGGCCCCCGTATGCTGCAGGGGTTTATTTGGTTGATGTGTGCCCCCGGGTGATGTGCTCGTGTTATGGTCACCCCAAGGTTTTTCCCCCCTGAGTGGGTCTGTAGTTTTTGTCCACCACCTTACCTTCTGCGGTTTCTTTGCCCCCCCAATCTTCATGACTTTGCTTTTTGGCTGGTTTGAATTCGAGAAGCCAGTTGCTGGACCACTGTCCGCCTGCCAGGTCTTTTTGCAGTCCTGCCTCATCTGTCCGATTTAAATTCTTCTCATCAACTTCAGGGATCTGCAAAACGGGGGAATTTCAGAGTCTTTTCCCTTCCATCATGTCGTTCACATATATCAAAAATACACTGGTCCTAAAACTGACCCCTTGGGGGGGCCCCGCTCGTAACGGCCCCACTGTGATACCTCTTCAGTACCTGACTCGTTGGCCCCCCGTCGGTATTCCTTATCCATTGCGTGCCCTCCCTTTTACGTGCCCCTGACCCTCCAGCTTCTGCACTAATCTCTTGGGGGAACTTGTAAAAGGCCTTCCTGCAGTCTAAAAACGAAATCTACCCCCCCTCTCTTCGGTCTTCTTCTGTACATTGTATGAAACTCCGGGGGTTTTTGTTACAAGATTTGTTTCCATGAACCCATGGGTTTTCTTTTATAATTTTTTTCCTTTCCAGGTGTTCGCCCACCCCTCCTGATAATTTTTCCTGACTTTTTCACACAAAACTTCAAGACACAGGTCTGTTTTTAGGGTCGTTTCTGTTTCCTTTCTTAATTGGGGGTACATTAGCTGTCTTCCCCTCTCTCAGTAGTTGCCCGTTTCAAGGAGTGTTGAAGATTTGGTTTTGAGCCCCACAGCATCTCTTTCCTTCCTTTTAAAGGACCCATGGGGAGATTTGTCCCGGCCCCTCGCCTTTTAGGTGTCACTTAAGAGCTTCTTCACCTCCCCTCAGTTTTTTCGTAGTCATCCAAAACCCGGGTATACAACAGTTTCGGGTCAGTCTTTATTCTCGTGCTATGTTTTTCATACGTCGCTGGGCCCCCCTCCTTCCGTGGGACTCATTCCTGGTCTGCGACTGATCCCCCTATTTTGTGTGTTTCTCTCCTTCTGTACTTTTTCCATTCTCTTTGCACTTTGTTTTTGCCTCCTTACACCGCGGGTAAACCAGGGGCTGTTCTGGTCTTCCCGTTGTTCTGTTGCCCTTGGGAATAAAAAACTTCCACTGCCTCCTTGCATTTTGTTGTTACTTTCCATCATTTCATTTAAATGGCTTTCTTGCCAGGGCTCTGTCCCCTGGACCTCCCCCGGGGTTCTTCAACCCCGTTGTCCCCCCTTTTATAGTCAGGTTTTTTTCCCCTTAACTCCCGTTTTTTCTCCCACTTTCAGCTCTACTATGTATTCAAAGCCCCGAACCACGTGGTCGCTAGCTCCTAGGGGGTCTCTACTTTGTCCCCAATATCTGGCTGCCCAGGGTGACACAAGGTCCAATTTTCGGTTCATCCTCCCCTTCACTCGGTAGTGTCATTAACTTTTTTGCATGAAGTTTTTTAGCACCACGTCCAAATCCTGGCTCCCATGTTTCGGGCCCCCATGTGGCCCAGGTTTTCCCAGTCAATCCCTGTGTTGAAATCCCCATAACCACAAATTTTCTCTGCTGGATGAGCTCTTCTTGCCCCCTCAAAAATGTGTCCACCATTGTTCTGTTGCTCTCTTCATATTCCCCTCTTGGCCCCTGCAGTTCTGTGGTGGATTAACATCACTGCAATGACCACTTTGTGTTCCCCCGCTGAAGTGTACCGCTATGTAGTCTCTTTCTCCCCTCATCATTCCCTTCCATTTTCTCGAATTTCCATCTGTTTTTTTAAGGGAGGCAACCCCACCCCCCCCCTCCCCTTCTATCTTTCCCCATGATCTGGTTCCCCGGGGGAATATTTTCTTTTTATTTTTCTCCGGGTTTTTTTTCTGTAACTGCTATATGTCTGGGGACTTCTCATTGATTCTTTCTTTCCATTCCTCAGTTTTTTTCGTTAATCCCCTGCTTTTTTGTACCAAAAACCTTCAATTCTGTTCAATACTTAACTGTGGGCGGGGGGTGGGGAAAAAGAGGGATCGGTGGTGATGGTTGGGGTTTTGGGTTGTTGAGTTGCCCTTGGGGGGGTTTGTGGTATCCTTCGCAGGTGTTTCTGGGGGTGGTTTGTCCTTCCATTTGATCCTGGGTTATTCTGCCCCCCCCTTTTTTTATTTCCTTCCATTTCTCCTTTTGTTTTTTTAAAATCTCCTTTCATTGTCTTCCTTTCGTCCTGTGTTCTGTCTCGGTCGAGGGAAAAAACTCCGGGAACTCCTGCTTTCTCTCAGCCGTGCTTTCCCTGCAGGAACGGGTTTGGTTGATTCTGCCTTGAAAATTACTTTTAGAAAGGGCCGATTCCTTTTCTTTTGTGAACCACCCAAATTTTCCAAAAATTTTCCACCCGGGGCATGTCCCCCCCCGCCTATCACTTCATGATATCTTCATCGCTTTTTTCTCCTGCTTTTTTTCATCTAATTTCCCCCCTTTGCTTCCTAGCCCATAGACAAACAGGATCTTTCCTTTTCCCCCTCCCCTGTGACTCCCCCGCACCTCTGATGTTTTTAGTTCCTTCCCGTGGGTGTTCCTTCCCTTTAGTCCCTTCCCAGTTATGGCCCCCATGCTTCTTGGGTTTTTCCTTCCTGTCACCCTCCTGGCCCCCACGGTATCTGGTAAGGTCCTTGCACATGTCCCAGTTCCTTTTTTAATGTCTTCCAAAACCCCTCATTCTGTCCCAGTGTGCTCCCTGTCTTTTTTTTGGCCCCAGTGGGTTTGGGAAGGACCTTGCATCTTTAGTTTCCATGCTTCATTCGAAACCGTTTTGCGTTTGATGTAGCCATTGCGATGCACTTCCCGTAATACTTTGTTTTGTGCTGTTTTTAGATGTCTCACCCTCTTCTAATCTCTCATTTATTTCTGCTGCGTGGCCTGTTCTTCCCCCTTCGCATTCTGCTGCTAACCTCTCTTTATGTATGTATAGTGTATGTAATGTGTTGATATATATTGTTTGTATATGTTGTGTGTTATTTGTTGTGTGTTATTTAAGTGGTGTATATATATGTGTGTGGGATAGTGAGTGTGAAGGTTTTGTGTTGTAATATGTGTGGGTATGTGTGTGAGTTGGTAGTGTGTGTGTGTGTTAGTGTGTTGTGTGGGTATATGTTTTGTGTGAATATGTTAGTGGGTATGTGTGGTGTGTGTGTTTGTGTGTTGTGGTGTGTGGGATATGTGTGGTGTATATGTGTATTTTGTGTATATAATATATATAAATATATTATGGTGTGTGTGTGTGTGTGTGGTTGTGTGTGTGTGTGGTGTGTGTGTGTGTGGTGTGTGTTGTGTGTTTTGGGGGTGTGTGTATGCAGTGTGTGTATGCATGTTGTGTATGTGTAAATTATGTGGTGGTGGTGGGTTTTTATATTTGTGTGTATATTATGTGTTGCGCATAGTAGGTGAAAAGTGTGTGTTGTATATATGTGTTGTGTATGTGTGTGGTTGTATGGTGGGTGTGGTGTATATTGTGTGTGTGTGGGTAAGTGTGTGTGAATAGGGGTGGGTGTGTGTTTTGTGGGGTGTGTGTGTGTGGGGTGTGTGGGATATGTGGTGTGTATATGTGTATTGTGTAATATATATATATATATATATAAAAATATTTATAATTATATAAATATAATGGTGTGTGTGTGTGTGTGTGTTGTGTGTGTTGTGTGTGTGTGTGTGTGGTTGTGTGGGTGTATGTGTGTGTGTATGGTATATGTATGTGTTGTGGTTTTGGGGTGTGTGTTGTTTTGTGTGTGGGTGTGTGTGTGGGGGGTTGTGTGTTGTTGTGTGCTCACCTATTTGTGGTTGAGGGGTCGGTCACAGCTTCGGCCCCGCCTCTTCGCTGATTGCTATAGGCCTCTCTCCCCCGCCCCATGCTCAATACCCGCCTTTAAAAATATGTAGGGGTTCCCCGGGCCCCCATACGTCACTTTCACTATTCCACGGCCGACCTCTATACGAAAAATACTTCCTAACATCCCTTTGATTCATCTGAGTCTTCAACTTCCAATTGTGACCTCTTGTGTCTGTGTCCCTTCTCTGGAACATCCCGTCTTTGTCCACCTTGTCTATTCCGCGCAGTATTTTATATGTCGTTATCATGTCTCCCTGACCCTCCTGTCCTCCAGTGTCGTCAGGGCCGATTTCCCTCAACCTTTCTTCGTAGGACAATCCCCGTAGCTCTGGGACTAGTCTAGTTGCAAGCCTTTGCACTTTCTCTAATTTCTTGACGTGCTTGACTAGGTGTGGATTCCAAACTGGTGCTGCATACTCCAGTATGGCCTGACGTAAATGGTAAAACAGAGTCTTAAACGAATCCTTACTGAGGTATCGGAACGCTATCCGTAGGTTTGCCAGGCGCCCGTATGCTGCAGCAGTTATCTGATTGATGTGCGCCTCAGGAGATATGCTCGGTGTTATACTCACCCCCAGATCTTTTTCCTTGAGTGAGGTTTGCAGTCTTTGGCCATCTAAACTATATTGTGTCTGCGGTCTTCTTTGCCCTTCCCCAATCTTCATGACTTTGCATTTGGCAGAGTTAAATTCAAGGAGCCAGTTGCTGGACCAGGCTTGTAGCCTGTCCAGGTCTCTTTGTATTCCTGCCTGATCCTCATCCGATTTGATTCTTCTCATTAACTTCACATCATCTGCAAACAAGGGCACTTCTGAGTCAATCCCTTCCGTTATGTCGTTCACATATACCAAGAACAGCACAGGTCCTAGGACTGACCCCTGTGGAACCCCGCTTGTCACAGGCGCCCACTCTGACACCTCGTCGCGTACCATGACTCGTTCTTGCCTCCTTGTCAGATATTCTCTGATCCATTGCAGCGCCTTTCCTGTTATGTGTGCCTGATCCTCTAGCTTTTGCAGTAACCTCTTGTGAGGAACTGTGTCGAAGGCCTTCTTGCAGTCCAAAAATATACAGTCGATCCACCCCTCTCTCTCTTGTCTTACTTCTGTCACCTTGTCATAAAACTCGAGTAGGTTTGTCACACAGGATTTTCCTTCCCTGAAACCGTGCTGGTTGTAAATTATACACTTGTTTCTTTCCAGGTGCCCCACCACTCTCCTCCTGATGATCTTCTCCATGACCTTGCATACTATACACGTTAGTGATACAGGTCTGTAGTTTAGTGCCTCATGTCTGTCTCCCTTTTTAAAAATTGGGACTACATTTGCCATTTTCCATACCTCAGGGAGTTGCCCAGTTTCAAATGTGTTGAAGATCTTTGTTAATGGCTCACACAATATCTCTACTCCCTCTTTAAGGACTCATGTAGAGATGTTGTCTGGTCCCACCGCCTTTGAGGTGTGTGTGTGTGTGTGTGTGTGTGTGTGTGTGTGTGTGTGTGTGTGTGTGTGTGTGTGTGTGTGTGTGTGTGTGTGTGTGTGTGTGTGTGTGTGCGCGTGTGTGTGTGTGTGTGTGTGAGTATGTACTCACCTAGTTGAGGTTGCGGGGGTGGAGTCCGAGCTCCTGGCCCCGCCTCTTCACTGATCGCTACTAGGTCACTCTCCCTGAACCGTGAGCTTTATCATACCTCTGCTTAAAGCTATGTATGGATCCTGCCTCCTCTACATCGCTTTCCAAACTATTCCACTTACTGACTACTCTGTGGCTGAAGAAATACTTCCTAACATCCCTGTGCTTCATCTGTGTCTTCAACTTCCAACTGTGTCCCCTTGTTACTGTGTCCAATCTCTGGAACATCCTGTCTTTGTCCACCTTGTCAATTCCTCTCAGTATTTTGTATGTCGTTATCATGTCCCCCCTATCTCTCCTGTCCTCCAGTGTCGTCAGGTTGATTTCCCTTAACCTCTCCTCGTAGGACATACCTCTTAGCTCTGGGACTAGTCTTGTTGCAAACCTTTGCACTTTCTCTAGTTTCTTTACGTGCTTGGCTAGGTGTGGGTTCCAAACTGGTGCCGCATACTCCAATATGGGCCTAACGTACACGGTGTACAGGGTCCTGAACGATTCCTTATTAAGATGTCGGAATGCTGTTCTGAGGTTTGCTAGGCGCCCATATGCTGCAGCAGTTATTTGGTTGATGTGCGCTTCAGATGTGCCTGGTGTTATACTCACCCCAAGATCTTTTTCCTTGAGTGAGGTTTGTAGTCTCTGGCCCCCTAGTCTGTACTCCGTCTGCGGTCTTCTTTGCCCTTCCCCAATCTTCATGACTTTGCACTTGGTGGGATTGAACCCAGGAGCCAATTGCTGGACCAGGTCTGCAGCTGTCCAGATCCCTTTGTAGTTCTGCTGGTCTTCGATCGAGTGAATTCTTCTCATCAACTTCACGTCATCTGCAAACAGGGACACCTCAGAGTCTATTCCTTCCGTCATGTCGTTCACAAATACCAGAAACAGCACTGATCCTAGGACTGACCCCTGTGGGACCCAGCTGGTCACAGGTGCCCACTCTGACACCTCGCCACGTACCATGACTCGCTGCTGACTTCCTGACAAGTATTCCCTGATCCATTGTAGTGCCTTCCCTGTTATCCCTGCTTGGTCCTCCAGTTTTTGCACCAATCTCTTGTGTGGAACTGTTTCAAACGCCTTCTTGCAGTCCAAGAATATGCAATCCACCCACCCCTCTCTCTCTTGTCTTACTGCTGTCACCATGTCATAGAACTCCAGTAGGTTTGTGACACAGGATTTTCCCGTCCCTGAAACCATGTTGGCTGCTGTTGATGAGATCATTCCTTTCTAGGTGTTCCACCACTCTTCTCCTGATAATCTTCTCCATGATTTTGCATACTATACATGTCAGTGACACTGGTCTGTAGTTTAATGCTTCATGTCTGTCTCCTTTTTTAAAGATTGGGACTACATTTGCTGTCTTCCATGCCTCAGGCAATCTCCCTGTTTCGATAGATGTATTGAATATTGTTGTTAGGGGTACACATAGCGCCTCTGCTCCCTCTCTCAATACCCATGGGGAGATGTTATCTGGCCCCATTGCCTTTGAGGTATCTAGCTCACTCAGAAGCCTCTTCACTTCTTCCTCGGTTGTGTGCACTGTGTCCAGCACATGGTGGTGTGCCCCACCTCTCCGTCTTTCTGGAGCCCCTTCTGTCTCCTCTGTGAACACTTCTTTGAATCTCTTGTTGAGTTCCTCACATACTTCACGGTCATTTCTTGTTGTCTCTCCTCCTTCCTTCCCTTTCCCTTTAGCCTGATTACCTGGTCCTTGACTGTTGTTTTCCTCCTGATGTGGCTGTACAACAGTTTCGGGTCAGATTTGACTTTCCCTGCTATGTCATTTTCATATTGTCTTTGGGCCTCCCTTCTTATCTGTGCATATTCGTTTCTGGCTCTACGACTGCTCTCCTTATTCTCCTGGGTCCTTTGCCTTCTAATTTCTTCCATTCCCTAGCACACTTGGTTTTTGCCTCCCTGCACCTTTGGGTAAACCATGGGCTCATCCTGGCTTTTTCCATTATTCCTGTTACCCTTGGGTACAAACCTCTCCTCAGCCTCCTTGCATTTTGTTGCTACATATTCCATCATCTCATTAACTGGCTTCCCTGCCAGTTCTCTGTCCCACTGAACCCCGTTCAGGAAGTTCCTCATTCCTGTGTAGTCCCCATTCTTGTAGTTTGGCTTCATTCGTCCTGGCCTTCCTGCTTCTCCCTCCACTTGTAGCTCTACTGTGTATTCGAAGCTTAAAACCACATGGTCACTGGCCCCAAGGGGTCTTTCATATGTGTTGTCCTCGATATCTGCACTACTCAAGGTGAATACTAAGTCCAGCTTTGCTGGTTCATCCTCTCCTCTCTCTCTTGTAGTGTCCCTTACGTGTTGGTACATGAAGTTTTCCAGTATCACCTCCATCATCTTAGCCCTCCATGTATCTTGACCCCCATGCGGGTCCAAGTTCTCCCAATCGATCTCCCTGTGGTTAAAGTCACCCAGGAGCTTTGCCCTGCATGCATGAGCTCTTCTGGCCACTCTAGCCAGTGTGTCAACCATCGCTCTATTGCTCTCGTCGTACTCTTGCCTTGGCCTCCTGCTGTTCTGTGGTGGGTTATACATCACTGCTATTACCACCTTGGGACCTCCAGAGTGAAGCGTTCCCACTATGTAATCACTTTCTTCTCCGCTGTCTCCTCTCTCCAGCTCATCAAAATTTCAGCGATTTTTGATCAGCAATGCCACTCCTCCACCCCCCCTGTTCCCTCTGTCTTTCCTCAGGATTTGGTATCCCGTTGGAAAGATGGCATCTGTTATCATACTTGTAAGCTTGGTTTCTGTGAGAGCTATGATGTCTGGTGATGCCTCTTTGACTCTTTCATGCCACTCCTCCCACTTATTTGTTATTCCATCAGCGTTTGTGTACCATACCTTCAGTTTCCTTTCCAACACTGTGGTTTGGGGGGCCTGTGAGGGTGGGAGACCTGGTAGCATACTGTGGGATTCTATAGCTCGGTGTTGGGTGGAGGCTGTGGGTATGGATTGTAGTTTGTGTTGGGATGGTGTGATAGGTTGTATGGTTCTGAGAATAGCTGTGTGTGTGCTTGCCCTTGCTGTACTGTTCTGCTCTGACTGACCTCTGCTGGTTCCATCCTTGTCTCTTTTCCTAGCTCTTTTCGCTTTTTTGTCCTCTCCCTCAGCTGCTGTCGTTCTGATTGTGTTCTGTCTCTGTCTAGGAACACCCTCTTGTAATCTTCCGAGTATTTCAATCGTGGTTTCTCTTGGAGGATCCTGTTCTGCACTGTTTCCATCCTGAGAATCAGCTTGATTGGTCGGTTTCTCCCCTTCGAGTACCCCCCTATTCTCTGAAAATTTACAATCTCGTCCATCTCTTCACCTATTTCCGTGATGATTTTCTCCATCTCCTTTCTTTCTTCATGTTGCCTTTCAGTGTGTGTCCTTTCCTCTCTCTCCTGAAGCCCATGGATAAACACTGATTTTGCCCTTTCCTCCTCCCATTGCCTCACCCTCTGTGACTCTGGATCCTGCCTGTATGTGGTCAGTTTCTCCCTTGATTTTTCCAGTGGCTCTTGATAGCATGGTTGTGCCTCAGCATTCGACCTATCACCCTCTCCATCTGCACCCAGCTGTTCTTCCCTTTCACTCCTTGGCCCTCCTTAGCAGGCTGATATGACCTTAGCATAATTCATAATTCCTCCTTTCCTGTGTGTGTGTGTGTGTGTGTGTGTGTGTGTGTGTGTGTGTGTGTGTGTGTGTGTGTGTGTGTGTGTGTGTGTGTGTGTGTGTGTGTGTGCGTGTGCATACGCACGCGCTTTTGTCTTAGTCTTTGAAAAAAAAAAAGGGGTCAATATATCACGCTAGGCTACGCTACTCTTTGGAAGATTAGAATCATTTCACACTCACTTCCTTATTAATATACACTAATATATACTACTACAATATTTACTGTGTACACGTATGTTTGTGTGTGTGTGTGTGTGTGTGTTTACTAGCTTGTCGTTCTTTGAGAAAGAGGAGGGGGGTCACGTTAACACTATTGTTGCTGTTGCTGGTTCACCAGTACTCTCCCGGCTCAGGTCTTTGTACACTAGGCTACGCTATTCTTTTGAAGATTATAGAATTATTTCTCACTCACTTCCTTATTAATATATACTAATATTTACTATTATAATAATTACTGGTGAACACTTGTTTGTCTGTACGTACTTGTTTACTAGCTTGTCTGTCAGAAAGACGGCGGGGGGGGGGCCTCACTAGGCTACACAACTCTTCTTTAGATTTTTAGATAAATTACTAAATATTATCAGGGTTACCCCTATCTATCTCCTGGCACTGAAAGTTAGGGAGAGAGTGATGGTATAACATACAACCAGCAAGGCGAGACACTAAACAACAATGGAGGCTCCTGCTAGTGGCTGCTATAACTACTTCACTTCGTAACTCCCTCACTAACTTTATCATGCATTCAAGTTTTTATTTTATTTTTTAATACTTTGTATTCACTCTTTTTTCTTTAGTACAGTATTATGGTCATAACAAATCTGATGATATTATGTGTGTGTGTGTGTGTGTGTGTTGTGTGTGTGTGTGTGTGTGGTGTGGGGTGTGTGTGTGTGGTGTGTGTGGTGTGTGTTGTGTGTGTACTCCTAAAAGAACTGATTACAATTAAAATGCTATCTATGTGAGGGTTCGTACTGACAAAAAATTTGAACTTGTCTCCATGTGAGCTATTCCTTAGCATCAATAAGCGCTGATGAGAAGTGTTTAACACTTTACATATAATATAATATATATATATAATAATATATATATATATAATATATATTATATATATATATATATATATATATAATATATATAAATATATATATATATATGTCGTCCCGAATATGTAAAGCTGGTCAATTAGCAAGAACTCATTTAAAATTAAGTCGTTTCTAAAATTTTCTCTTATACGTTTAAAGATAAAAAATTTTCATTAATGTTAATGTAAAATTTTTTAATTTTACTCCAAAAGAATCTTAGAAAACTTACCTAACCTTATTATAAGAAGAACAATTTATTTTAACATAAACCAACTAAATATAATTTTAGATTTGTTTACAGTAATTTTTAATACTAAACAAACACAGTGAAATATATTTTTATCGTTAGGTTCAGAATGATTTTGGCGAAATTATTGCATACACAAATTTTCGCTTGTCCTATATGGCAAGATGAGCGTTGCTACTTAAGCCAAGATGGCAAGTTCTGCCTATTCGGCACGACATATATATATATATATATAACAATAACAACACTGCACTAGCCAAAGATTCGAACCCGTGTTGTACTGGCCTGACTCGGTCCTGTGGTTTAAAGCGTCATGTGGTTCTCGCTTACCATGAGGCAGGCCAGTACAACATGGGTTCGAATCCTTGGCTAGTGTAGTGTTGTTATTGATCAATACCACTCGTTCGTGTTATAATTAATTTTATATATAATAAAATATATAAATATATATATATATATATAATATATATATATATAAAATAAAATATATTTAAAAATATCAGCAGTTTCCCCACCAAGGTAGGGTGGCCCGAAAAAGGAAAACTTACACCATCATTCACTTCATCACTGTCTTGCCAGAGGCGCGCTTATACTACAGTTATAAAACTGCAACATTTACACCCTTCGTTCAGTGTACAGGAACTGTACTTTCCATCTCCAGGACTCAAGTCCGGCCTGCCGGTTTCCCTGAATCCCTTCAGAAATATTACCTTGCTCACACTCCAACAGCACATCAAGTCCTAAAAACCATATGTCTCCATTTGCTCATAACACGCTCACGCATGATTGCTGGAAGTCCAAGCCCCCTGCACACAAAACCTCCCTTACCTCCTCCCTCCAACCTTTCCTAGGCCGACCTCTACCCCTTTTACACACACACACAGTATGTATGTATAAAAATATATTTTATATATATTAAATATATAATATATATATAATATATATATATATATATATTATATATATAAAATACATAATACATTTGAAGAAAATAACTCATTGCCTTTTCTAGATGTTTTAATTTTTAAGGGTAATAATGAATTCAAATTTAAAATTTAAAAGAAAACCTACAAATAACTGTTCCTATGTCCACTATTATTCCTCGCATCAAGATAGAGTCCCAAAATGTCTGTTTTCTCATCAATGTTTTTTAGAGCTTTAACGAATTTGTAGTCCCCGAGTTCATAGATGAGGATATATCCAAAATTTATGAATAGGGAATGATTTAAAATACCCAAGAAATGTAATTGATAAATCTTTTAAAGTTGCTAGAAACACTTTTTTAATCCAAAAAGGGGCAACCAGCCTTATTCAACTAAAAATATGTTGGTTCTCCCTTACCATGAAAACTTTTGGTTGATATCCTTCTCTTCTTAAGACTTTTAATATTAAAGTTGTATTCAAAAATCTTGATACAGTAAAAAAACTTTTGATTAAGAATTCCCCCCCAAAATGCTGATGGATGTGTCCCATAAGATTCCTTGTAAAATTTGCGATAAAGTTTTTTTACGGTCAACCCGGTAAAAATCTCGAACTAAGATTAAAACACATAAATATAGCATTAGAACTGGACAAGATTCCAATGCTCTATTTATTCATGTAAGAGATTTTAACCATCCAATTGATTTTCAAAAAGTTGAGAAAGTAGTATCAAGCAAGTCCATGGTCGACAGGAATATAATTGAATCTTGTTTCATAAAAAGCAGTTTTGACAATAATATGAATATTTCCTTTGGTTTATATAAATTAGATCCATTTATAATTAATAGAATTTGGGAAGAATTTAATAATACACTGGACAAATAAATAGCTTGGGGGTGAGTTTTGCAAAGGACCTATCCAAGTTGGCTCGCCGCGCGTCACGTGTTTAACCGTTGTGGGATCTGATAGTGAGGTGCTGGCCGGACCCCTTATATAGCTTCCTTGGATGCTTCACTTTCATAGTTCCTTGATAATGTGAGTAGTTACGAAAGCGCTTGGAATTTCTCTATTCTTTCAGAGTGGTTGTTTTGCATATATATATATATATATATATATATATATATATATATATATATATATATATATATATATATATATATATATATATATATATATATATATATATTTCAACAAGTCGGCCGTCTCCCACCGAGGCAGGGTGACCCAAAAAAGAAAGAAAATCCCAAAAAAGAATATGCTTTCATCATCATTCAACACTCTCACCACACTCACACATAATCACTGTTTTTGCAGAGGTGCTCAGAATACAACAGTTTAGAAGCATATACGTATAAAGATACACAACATATCCCTCCAAACTGCCAATATCCCAAACCCCTCCTTTAAAGTGCAGGCATTGTACTTCCCATTTCCAGGACTCAAGTCCGACTATATGAAAATAACCGGTTTCCCTGAATCCCTTCACTAAATATTACCCTGCTCACACTCCAACAGATCGTCAGGTCCCAAGTACCATTCGCCTCCGTTCACTCCTATCTAACAAACTCACGCACGCTTGCTGGAAGTCCAAGCCCCTTGCCCACAAAACCTCCTTTACCCCCTCTCTCCAACCCTTTCGAGGACGACCCCTACCTCGCCTTCCTTCCCCTATAGATTTATATGCTTTCCATGTCACTCTACTTTGATCCATTCTCTCTAAATGACCAAACCACCTCAACAACCCCTCTTCTGCCCTCTGACTAATACTTTTATTAACTCCACACCTTTTCCTAATTTCCACACTCCGAATTTTCTGCATAATATTTACACCACACATTGCCCTTAAACAGGACATCTCCACTGCCTCCAACCGTCTCCTCGCTGCTGCATTTACCACCCAAGCTTCACACCCATATAAGAGTGTTGGTACTACTATACTTTCATACATTCCCTTCTTTGCCTCCAAAGATAACGTTTTTTGATTCCACATATACCTCAATGCGCCACTCACCTTTTTTCCCTCATCAATTCTATGATTAACCTCATCCTTCATAAATCCATCCGCCGACACGTCAACTCCCAAGTATCTGAAAACATTAACTTCTTCCATACTCTTCCTCCCCAATTTGATATCCAATTTTTCTTTATCTAAATCATTTGATACCCTTATCACCTTACTCTTTTCTATGTTCACTTTCAACTTTCTACCTTTACACACATTCCCAAACTCATTCACTAACCTTTGCAATTTTTCTTTAGAATCTCCCATAAGCACAGTATCATCAGCAAAAAGTAACTGTGTTAATTCCCATTTTGAATTTTATTCCCCATAATTTAATCCCACCCCTCTCCCGAACACCCTACCATTTACTTCTTTTACAACCACATCTATAAATATATTAAACAACCATGGTGACATTACACATCCCTGTCTAAGACCTACTTTTACCGGGAAGTAGTCTCCCTCTCTTCTACACACCCTAACCTGAGCCTCACTATCCTCATAAAAACTCTTTACAGCATTTAGTAACTTACCACCTATTCCATATACTTGCAACATCTGCCACATTGCTCCCCTATCCACTCTATCATATGCCTTTTCTAAATCCATAAATGCAATAAAAACTTCCCTACCTTTATCTAAATACTGTTCACATATATGCTTCAATGTAAACACTTGATCTACACATCCCCTACCCACTCTGAAACCTCCTTGCTCATCCGCAATCCTACATTCTGTCTTACCTCTAATTCTTGCAATTATAACCCTACCGTACACTTTTCCTGGTATACTCAATAAACTTATTCCTCTATAATTTTTACAATCTCTTTTGTCCCCTTTCCCTTTATATAAAGGGACTATACATGCTCTCCGCCAATCCCTAGGTACCTTCCCCTCTTTCACACATTTATTAAACAAAAGTACCAACCACTCCAACACTATATCCCCCTCTGCTTTTAACATTTCTGTCATGATCCCATCAGTTCCAGCTGCTTTACCCCCTTTCATTCTACGTAATGCCTCGCGTACCTTCCCCACACTTACATTCTGCTCTTCTTAACTCCTAAAAGATGGTATACCTCCCTGACCAGTGCATGAAATTACCGCCTCCCTTTCTTCATCAACATTTAAAAGTTCCTCAAAATATTCTCGCCATCTACCTAATACCTCCCTCTCCCCATCAACTAACTCCCCTACTCTGTTTTTAACTGACAAATCCATACTTTCCCTAGGCTTTCTTAACTTGTTTAACTCACTCCAAATTTTTTTCTTATTTTCATTAAAATTTCTTGACAGTGCTTCTCCCACTCTATCATCTGCTCTCCTTTTGCACTCTCTCACCACTCTCTTCACCTTTCTTTTGCTCTCCATATACTCTGCTCTTCTTATAACACTTCTGCTTTGTAAAAACCTCTCGTAAGCTAACTTTTTCTCTTTTATCACACCCTTTACTTCATCATTCCACCAATCACTCCTCTTTCCACCTGCCCCCACCCTCCTATAACCACAAACTTCTGCCCCACATTCTAATACTGCATTTTTAAAACTATTCCAACCCTCTTCAACCCCCCCACTACTCATCTTTGCACTAGCCCACCTTTCTGCCAACAGTCGCTTATATCTCCCCCGAACTTCCTCCTCCCTTAGTTTATACACTTTCACCTCCCTTTTACTTGTTGTTGCCATTTTCCTATTGTCCCATCTACCTCTTACTCTAACTGTGGCTACAACTAGATAATGATCCGATATATCAGTTACCCCTCCATAAACATGTACATCCTGGAGCCTACCCATCAACCTTTTATCCACCAATACATAATCTAACAAACTACTTTCATTACGTGCTACATCATACCTTGTATATTTATTTATCCTCTTTTTCATAAAATATGTATTACTTATTACCAAATCTCTTTCTACACATAGCTCAATTAAAGGCTCCCCATTTACATTTACCCCTGGCACCCCAAATTTACCTACTACTCCCTCCATAACATTTTTACCCACTTTAGCATTGAAATCCCCAACCACCATTACTCTCACACTTGATTCAAAACTCCCCACGCATTCACTCAACATTTCCCAAAATCTCTCTCTCTCCTCTATACTTCTTTCTTCTCCAGGTGCATATACGCTTACTATAATCCACTTTTTACATCCAATCTTTATTTTACTCCACATAATCCTTGAATTAATACATTTATAGTCCCTCTTTTCCTGCCATAGCTTATCCTTCAACATTATTGCTACTCCTTTAGCTTTAACTCTATTTGAAACCCCTGACCTAATCCCATTTATACCTCTCCATTGAAACTCTCCCACCCCCTTCAGCTTTGTTAAACTTAAAGCCAGGACATCCAGCTTCTTCTCATTCATAACATCCACAATCATCTCTTTCTTATCATTTGCACAACATCCACGCACATTCAGACTTCCCACTTTGACAATTTTCTTCTTCTTATTCTTTTTAGTAATCTTTACAGGAAAAGGGGTTATTAGCCCATTGTTCCCGGCATTTTAGTTGACTTTTACAACACGCATGGCTTACGGAGGAAAGATTCTTATTCAACTTCCCCATGGATATAAAAGGAAAAGTAATAAGACCAAGAACTATTAAGATAAAATCAAAGAAAACTCAGATGAGTGTGTATAAATAAACGTGTACATGTATGTGTAGTGTGACCCAAGTGTAAGTAGAAGTAGCAAGACGTACCTGTAATCTTGCATATTTATGAGACAGACAAAAGACACCAGCAATCCTACCATCATGTAAAACAATTACAGGCTTTTGTTTTACACTCACTTGGCAGGACGGTAGTACCTCCCTGGGTGGTTGCTGTCTACCAACCTACTACATATATATATATATATATATATATATATATATATATATATATATATATATATATATATAATATATATATGCAATAAGATCACAGTAAACAGGTGATTTCAAAATATGCAAAACAACCACTCTGAAAGAATAGAGAAATTCCAAGCGCTTCGTGACTACTCACATTATAAAGGGAACTAGTTCCTTGATAATGTGAGTAGTCACGAAAGCGCTTGGAATTTCTCTATTCTTTCAGAGTGGTTGTTTTGCATGTATATATATATATATATATATATATATATTTTATATATATATATATATATATATATATATATATATATATATATATATAATATATATATTATATATAATATTTAACTGAACTATGTTAATGAATAAATGAATTGAATCCTTCGACCTTTAACACATTTGTTAATAATTTAAGCAACAATGAATGCATGATTAGCGGATATTTTGTTCAAAAAAAGTCTCACACTATATTCATAATGGTAGTGAACCATAACAGTAATGAATTCAAAATGGTAGTGAACCAATAATGGTAATGAACTCGTAATAGTAGCGGACCCATAATGAAAGTGAGACATTAATGGCAGCGAGTAACTAATAATGATTTGATAATGGAAGCAAACAAATAATGTGTGAGCATTTAACGAGTAAGAAATTAAACAGAGAAGATGAATAATGGGAGTGAACGATTAATGGGAGTGAACGATCAATGGGAGTAAACGATTAATGGGAGTAAACGATTAATGGGAGTAAACGATTAATGGGAGTAAACGATTAATGGGAGTAAATGATCAATGGGAGTGAACGATTAATGGGAGTAAGCGATTAATGGGAGTAAACGATTAATGGGAGTAAACGATTAATGGGAGTAAACGATCAATGGGAGTGAACGATCAATGGGAGTGAACGATTAATGGGAGTGAACGATTAATGGGAGTAAACGATTAATGGGAGTGAACGATTAATGGGAGTGAACGATTAATGGGAGTGAACGATTAATGGAAGCGAGGGATTACTAGAGGTAAACAACTAATGGGAAATATCAACTAATGGGAAACAGCAACTAATGAGAAAAATCAACTAATGAGAAAGAGTATATAATGGGAAAGAGAGACTAATGGGAAAACGTTAATAATGAGAAAGAGCGTCTAATGGGAAAGAACTAATGGGTGTGACTAATGCGAAAGGACAACCAAAGGGAGTGCGTGACTAATAGGAGTGAGAAACTAATGGGAAAGCAATTAATGGAAGTGAGCAACTAATGGGAAAGAGCAACTAATGAGAGTGAGCGAGTAATGGGAGTGAGCGAGTAATGGGAGTGAGCGAGTAATGGGACTGAGCAAGTAATGGGAGTGAGCGAGCAATGGGAGTGAGCGAGTAATGGGAGTGAGCGAGTAATGGTAGTGAACGAGTAATGGTAGTGAACGAGTAATGGTAGTGAACGAGTAATGGGAGTGAACGAGTAATGAAGGTGTGCTATTAATGTCAGTAATAAATGGTAGAAGGAAGTCGATAATGAGAAAATTCCTTCCAGTGGCAGACAAATATTTCTTCCAAGGTAAGAAACCCTTGCAATCGTGACTTGAATCTGCAGAGAGAGAGAGAGAGAGAGAGAGAGAGAGAGAGAGAGAGAGAGAGAGAGAGAGAGACAGACAGACAGACAGACAGACAGACAGACAGACACACAGACAGACAGACAGACAGAAGGGGTTGCAAGATTCTGAATGAGCTACAAGTACGCTCACACCTTGAATATGCTCCACTTTCTTGGTTTGCCTGCCCCCCCCCCTCATCTGCGACTGCTTGACAGAGTAGAGAACAGAGCAAGATGTCTCATCTTTCGCCTGGACCCATCCTGGATAGATCTGTCATTTCAGCAGAGCCTTTAACACAGGAGGGATGTGGGTGACCATACTGCATGTACAATGCCAATATTGCTAAACTACCACACTTGGATCCACTTCGAGGACAGCGTGAAGCAAGCTTCTATACAACAAGACGGGAAGAAAGCCGCAATTTCACTCTGGCTGTACCCTTCTCCAGGACATCACTTCATCTGAGATCATATATCTCCAGGATGACTCGAGTATGTAACACATTCGTACAGCACTATGATGTCAACGAGATAAAGTCAGTTGATCAACTGAAAATGCTGGCCCACAGATGGCTCCAACTTTATCCTGTTTGCTACTTGTATGCTTCATAACAAAAATGCTGCCAAATGAGCTGATGTAGGTGACAACTCTTAGCTTGTCAATAAAGTTAGGAATCCTTAACTTGTAAACAGCTTGCCAATAAAGCTAGGGGATCCTTAACCTAACCTTGTCAAACCCTATGTTGAAAAAAGGGAACTATAATAACCCTCGCTTTAAAAAATCGAGACAAGAATGGACTGGAAAAGCAGCAACTCTCAAGGATTAATAAAATTTTATTTTGACACACTGCAATTCCAGTTCTCTCTCTCTCTCTCTCTCTCGATCCAGTCCAGTCATACAGAGCTACACTTCCCTAAGATTAAACCCAAGTACCTACTATTCCCAGGCGCTGTATGGTCCTACGGATTTAGCTCTTTCCCTTTAATAATGAAAATTATAATAATAATAAATATTAATGAAGGTGATAATATAAATAATAATCACAATAAAGATAATAATAATAATGATAATCTCTCATCGTCTGCATTCCTAGCCTAGTTATCATGCTACGGATTTAGCGCTTTCCCGTAATAATAATAATAATAATAAAGGTAATATAAATAATAATAATCACAATAAAGATGATAAAAAATAATAATCTCTCATCGTCTGCATTCCTAGCCTAGTAATCATGCCTCTCCCAGTGCTAACATCTTTTGCTTCTTCCTGCAGCTTGCATCAGCACCGCTTGATAAACCAGAGCCGAGTGTGTTTTTTTTCCGCTAACTTAAAGTGATAGCACTGAATCAATCGCCTTATGTTTCTCTCTCACCTGAATAATAAATGTTTGACTCATCTCAATGCCAGATATTTCACTCTCACACTGACCTCAATAATGTGAGTGCAATACGTATGTTTCACAGTAATCCTAATGGTGAATATGAGATTTATTTACTCAAGACATTCATCAATACTGAGTAAAAAAAAATTCATATTGGCATCAATGTTTTGTGCAAGACCCTTTAACTTTCACATTAGCCTACGCTGAATACAAGATGATTCACTCTCATCCTGGTACTGTACATGATACGTGACTAGTACATGATTCTAGTACTGTATATACATGATAGGTGACTGTAAGCAGCGTAATGCTATATTAATATGTGTGTACTCACCCAGTTGTGGTTGCAGGAGTCGAGTCACAGTTCCTGGCCTCAACTCTTCACTGGTCGCTACTAGTGTGTGTGAGAAAGCGAATTTGCCGAGAAACTATAAAATAAGAACTGGTCTAATTATTCTGTTGTGGAACAGATATTCGGATGTTCGCGTGTTGACCTCTAAACACTGTGCCGAGACCCTTTCCCCCTTTGCGGCAAAGCAAAAGGGGACAAGTTAATCATGGGAAGGTGAAGACACACCCGTAGTTACTAGGGCTAACAGATTTAGGGGGTTTAAAGAACAAGTAAATATATGGCTATGGTGGACAACACCAGACATATGACTATAGTGAACAACACAAAAAATACTTTAAGTGAAGGACAATTGACATATGGCTGAAGCGGACATAACCAGGTATGGCTGACGTATTTATAATCAAAAGCACCCTGGACAACTAGTAAGAAAATATCTACAATACGCCGCTTTCACTCCTGCCAAACAAAAAGTAAATTAGATTTTACGAACAAATTCAAGTCACATCCGTGTGACGCACTGCAGACAACAATGAAGAAAAGCTGTAAATTTTCAACAGAGCGAAACGTTGTCCCAGTAAAAGCTTGTTCTGCCACGCAGGTCTTATCTTCACTTTCATGTCAGTTACTTATACTCTGGATGTGCTAGGTGTAATCACATTAGTCGGCAGCTCTGACATATTTCAGTTTTTATTTTCGTTCTTTGCTTCCCTCCACACCCTGGCAGCAGGGATAAGGAAGATCAACCCTTCATCCCACACTATGTGGATTACTCGCATATTGTTTTGCAGCAAATTTCTCTATTTATGTTATTTAAGGTTAGGTTGGGTTAGGTCAGGTTAAGTTGGATTTGATTTGGTTTCGTCCACGTAGGTTAGACTATCAAATCACTTATTAAAAAAAATTACGTAATTATAACATACCACGACTCCAATAAATGAAGTATAAGTTAAAGGTGATAAAGTTCCGACTCACGAACAGAAAACGGTAACCCACCGAGAACACTAGAAATACTAGAAATTTGGAAAAATCACTGTTTAAGGTTCCTTGAAGTCACTCATTTGATAGTCTGTTAAGATAATGGGTTGGGAGGATGATGAAACAGCTGTCTGACATGCGCATGATGATGAGCTCTGGAACTATTAAACTACAACTAACTTGATCATCTCCCCTTCCCCAGGTATGACCCCCATAGATTTAGCGCTTCCTCGTGATTTTAATATTAATACTTCCCACGCACGCAGGGATAGAACATATGTCCTCACACTATAAACAAAAATACTCTGGTAATTAAATCTCTAGCTTAATTATTTACCTCTGTACTCGCTACTGTTAATAAGTACACACAACCAACGTACTCACTACCAGTATTATTTGACTAGACACTAACCAATGCACTCGCTACTAGTATTATTTCCGAGTACACAAGAATACCTGGGTCCCTCAGAATCCTGGGTTGTAATCCACTATATCCTAAGAGTCTTCATCATGTCAGAGCGGTAATCAAGATTGTAGTGTTGAATCCTGAACACAATTTCTGGTACGGATGAGGGATTATGTGTTTTGTTTTTAATCGTTCGAGCGCTGGCAAATTCAGTTTCGTGCCTGGACACACAAACCCTACCAGCCAAGCATATAAAGAAAAATATGAAATTTAAAACTATCTTTAAAATTTTGAAATTTAAAACTATCTTTGTTTTCGATGATGAGTCTTATCAGAATTTGTGTGTTACCGTTTGATTTTTGTCTCCCGTCACAGTCCGTATGTAACACACCAAGTGTTGCGTCAGCTGTCTCTCCTGTTACTACTGGTAGAGCAGTCTGCGCGTAACTGATAAAGCTCCTGGAGAGCGAAACGTTGCCACAATAAAATGTCACATTAGTTGCACTTGTGTCCTTTTACTTTTGATATACAATACGCAAAATGTTAGTGTTACAGAATAAAATATGTTAGCGTACAGGAGCAAAAAAAAAAAAAAAAAAAAATCAGACGTGATATAAACTAAATATTTTGTAGTGCTCAGTGTAAGAACACTAATAGAGCTGGCACATGTTTTGTTGTGATCAGTGATCTGTATGTGAGCGATAACCTTACTTGTACATGTTTTGTGCTGAGTGCACAAAATATGTACAAGTACATATATATATATTATATATATATATATATTATATATATATATATATATATATATTTTATATATATATATATTTATAAATATATATATATATATATATATAATATATATATTTATAAATAATATATATATATATATATATATATATATATATATATTTTTATAAATATATATATATATATATTTATAAATATATATATATATATATATATATATATATATATATATATACATATAATATATATATATGTACTTGTACATATTTTGTGCACTCAGCACAAAACAGTAGGTTGGTAGACAGCAACCACCCAGGGAGGTACTACCGTCCTGCCAAGTGAGTGTAAAACGAAGCCTGTGATTGTTTTACATGATGGTAGGATTGCTGATGTCTTTTGTCTGTCTCATAAATATGCAAGATTACAGGTACGTCTTGCTACTTCTACTTACACTTAGGTCACACTACACATACATGTACACATTTATTTATACACACTCATCTGAGTTTTCTTTGATTTTATCTTAATAGTTCTTGGTCTTATTAATTTTCCTTTTATATCCATGGGGAAGTGGAATAAGAATCTTTCCTCCGTAAGCCATGCGTGTTGTAAAAGTCAACTAAAATGCCGGGAACAATGGGCTAGTAACCCCTTTTCCTGTAAAGATTACTAAAAAGAATAAGAAGAAGAAAATTGTCAAAGTAGGAAGTCTGAATGTGCGTGGATGTTGTGCAGATGATAAGAAAGAGATGATTGTGGATGTTATGAATGAGAAGAAGCTGGATGTCCTGGCTTTAAGTGAAACAAAGTGAAGGGGGTGGGAGAGTTTCAGTGGAGAGGAATAAATGGGATTAGGTCAGGGGTTTCAAATAGAGTTAGAGCTAAAGAAGGAGTAGCAATAATGTTGAAGGATAAGCTATGGCAGGAAAAGAGGGACTATAAATGTATTAATTCAAGGATTATGTGGAGTAAAATAAAGATTGGATGTGAAAAGTGGGTTATAATAAGCGTGTATGCACCTGGAGAAGAGAGAAGTGTAGAGGAGAGAGAGAGATTTTGGGAAATGTTGAGTGAATGCGTGGGGAGTTTTGAATCAAGTGTGAGAGTAATGGTGGTTGGGGATTTCAATGCTAAAGTGGGTAAAAATGTTATGGAAGGAGTAGTAGGTAAATTTGGGGTGCCAGGGGTAAATGTAAACGGGGAGTCTTTAATTGAGCTATGTGTAGAAAGAAATTTGGTAATAAGTAATACATATTTTATGAAAAAAAGGATAAATAAATATACAAGGTATGATGTAGCACGTAATGAAAGTAGTTTGTTAGATTATGTATTGGTGGATAAAAGGTTGATGGGTAGGGTCCAGGATGTACATGTTTATAGAGGGGCAACTGATATATCGGATCATTATTTAGTTGTAGCTACAGTTAGAGTAAGAGGTAGATGGGAAAAGAGGAAGGTGGCAACAACAAGTAAGAGGGAGGTGAAAGTGTATAAACTAAGGGAGGAGGAAGTTCGGGTGAGATATAAGCGACTATTGGCAGAAAGGTGGGCTAGTGCAAAGATGAGTAGTGGGGGGTTGAAGAGGGTTGGAATAGTTTTAAAAATGCAGTATTAGAATGTGGGGCAGAAGTTTGTGGTTATAGGAGGGTGGGGGCAGGAGGAAAGAGGAGTGATTGGTGGAATGATGAAGTAAAGGGTGTGATAAAAGAGAAAAAGGTAGCTTATGAGAGGTTTTTACAAAGCAGAAGTGTTATAAGAAGAGCAGAGTATATGGAGAGTAAAAGAAAGGTAAAGAGAGTGGTGAGAGAGTGCAAAAGGAGAGCAGATGATAGAGTGGGAGAGGCACTGTCAAGAAATTTTAATGAAAATAAGAAAAAATTTTGGAGTGAGTTAAACAAGTTAAGAAAGCCTAGGGAAAATATGGATTTGTCAGTTAAAAACAGAGTAGGGGAGTTAGTAGTTGGGGAGATGGAGGTATTGGGTAGATGGCGAGAATATTTTGAGGAACTTTTAAATGTTAAGGAAGAAACAGAGGCAGTAATTTCATGCACTGGTCAGGGAGGTATACCATCTTTTAGGAGTGAAGAAGAGCAGAATGTAAGTGTGGTGGAGGTACGTGAGGCATTACGTAAAATGAAAGGGGGTAAAGCAGCTGGAACTGATGGGATCATGACAGAAATGTTAAAAGCAGGGAGGGATATAGTGTTGGAGTGGTTGGTACTTTTGTTTAATAAATGTATGAAAGAGGGGAAGGTACCTAGGGATTGGCAGAGAGCATGTATAGTCCCTTTATATAAAGGGAAAGGGGACAAAAGAGACTGTAAAAATTATAGAGGAATAAGCTTACTGAGTATACCAGGAAAAGTGTACGGTAGGGTTATAATTGAAAGAATTAGAGGTAAGACAGAATGTAGGATTGCGGATGAGCAAGGAGGTTTTAGAGTGGGTAGGGGATGTGTAGATCAGGTGTTTACATTGAAGCATATATGTGAACAGTATTTAGATAAAGATAGGGAAGTTTTTATTGCATTTATGGATTTAGAAAAGGCATATGATAGAGTGGATAGAGGAGCAATGTGGCAGATGTTGCAAGTATATGGAATAGGTGGTAAGTTATTAAATGCTGTAAAGAGTTTTTATGAGGATAGTGAGGCTCAGGTTAGGGTGTGTAGAAGAGAGGGAGACTACTTCCCGGTAAAAGTAGGTCTTAGACAGGGATGTGTAATGTCACCATGGTTGTTTAATATATTTATAGATGGGGTTGTAAAGGAAGTAAATGCTAGGGTGTTTGGGAGAGGGGTGGGATTAAATTATGGGGAATCAAATTCAAAATGGGAATTGACACAGTTACTTTTTGCTGATGATACTGTGCTTATGGGAGATTCTAAAGAAAAATTGCAAAGGTTAGTGGATGAGTTTGGGAATGTGTGTAAAGGTAGAAAGTTGAAAGTGAACATAGAAAAGAGTAATGTGATGAGGGTGTCAAATGATTTAGATAAAGAAAAATTGGATATCAAATTGGGAGGAGGAGTATGGAAGAAGTGAATGTTTTCAGATACTTGGGAGTTGACGTGTCGGCGGATGGATTTATGAAGGATGAGGTTAATCATAGAATTGATGAGGGAAAAAAGGTGAGTGGTGCGTTGAGGTATATGTGGAGTCAAAAAACGTTATCTATGGAGGCAAAGAAGGGAATGTATGAAAGTATAGTAGTACCAACACTCTTATATGGGTGTGAAGCTTGGGTGGTAAATGCAGCAGCGAGGAGACGGTTGGAGGCAGTGGAGATGTCCTGTTTAAGGGCAATGTGTGGTGTAAATATTATGCAGAAAATTCGGAGTGTGGAAATTAGGAGAAGGTGTGGAGTTAATAAAAGTATTAGTCAGAGGGCAGAAGAGGGGTTGAGGTGGTTTGGTCATTTAGAGAGAATGGATCAAAGTAGAATGACATGGAAAGCATATAAATCTATAGGGGAAGGAAGGCGGGGTAGGGGTCGTCCTCGAAAGGGTTGGAGAGAGGGGGTAAAGGAAGTTTTGTGGGTAAGGGGCTTGGACTTCCAGCAAGCGTGCGTGAGCGTGTTAGACAGGAGTGAATGAGACGAATGGTACTTGGGACCTGACGATCTGTTGGAGTGTGAGCAGGGTAATATTTAGTGAAGGGATTCAGGGAAACCGGTTATTTTCATATAGTCGGACTTGAGTCCTGGAAATGGGAAGTACAATGCCTGCACTTTAAAGGAGGGTTTGGGATATTGGCAGTTTGGAGGGATATGTTGTGTATTTTATATGTGTATGCTTCTAGACTGTTGTATTCTGAGCACCTCTGCAAAAACAGTGATAATGTGCGAGTGTGGTGAAAGTGTTGAATGATGATGAAAGTATTTTCTTTTTGGGGGATTTTCTTTCTTTTTTTGGGTCACCCTGCCTCGGTGGGAGACGGCCGACTTGTTGAAAAAAAAAAAAAATTATATATATATATATTATATATATATATATATATATATATATAATATTATATATATATATATATATATATATATAAAATATATAAATATATATAATATATATTTATATATATATATATATATATATAGGTAGTAGGTTGGTAGACAGCAACCACCAGGGAAGTACTACCGTCCTGCCAGATGACTGTGAAACAGAAACCTGCAACTGTTTTGCATGATGGTAGGATTGCTGGTTTCTTTTTCTGTCTCATAAACACGCTAGATAACAGGGATATCTTGCTTCTCCAACTTACACTTTGGTCACACTTCACAGACACGCACATGCATATATATATATGCATACATCTAGGTTTTTCTCCTTTTTTCTACATAGCTCTTGTTCTTCTTTATTTCTTCTATTGTCCATGGGGAAGTGGAAAAGAATCTTTCCTCCGTAAGCCATGCGTGTCGTATGAGGCGACTAAAATGCCGGGAGCAATGGCCTAGTAACCCCTTCTCCTGTACACATTTACTAAAAAAGAGAAGAAGAAAAACTTTATAAAACTGGGATGCTTGAATGTGCGTGGATGTAGTGCAGATGACAAGAAACAGATGATTGCTGATGTTATGAATGAAAAGAGTTGGATGTCCTGGCCCTAAGCGAAACAAAGCTGAAGGGGGTAGGGGAGTTTCGGTGGGGGGAAATAAATGGGATTAAATCTGGAGTATCTGAGAGAGTTAGAGCAAAGGAAGGGGTAGCAGTAATGTTGAATGATCAGTTATGGAAGGAGAAAAGAGAATATGAATGTGTAAATGCAAGAATTATGTGGATTAAAGTAAAGGTTGGATGCGAGAAGTGGGTCATAATAAGCGTGTATGCACCTGGAGAAGAGAGGAATGCAGAGGAGAGAGAGAGATTTTGGGAGATGTTAAGTGAATGTATAGGAGCCTTTGAACCAAGTGAGAGAGTAATTGTGGTAGGGACCTGAATGCTAAAGTAGGAGAAAACTTTTAGAGAGGGTGTGGTAGGTAAGTTTGGGGTGCCAGGTGTAAATGATAATGGGAGCCTTTGATTGAACTTTGTATAGAAAGGGGTTTAGTTATAGGTAATACATATTTTAAGAAAAGAGGATAAATAAGTATACAAGATATGATTGTAGGGCGAAATGACAGTAGTTTGTTGGATTATGTATTGGTAGATAAAAGACTGTTGAGTAGACTTCAGGATGTACATGTTTATAGAGGGGCCACAGATTATATCAGATCACTTTCTAGTTGTAGCTACACTGAGAGTAAAAGGTAGATGGGATACAAGGAGAATAGAAGCATCAGGGAAGAGAGAGGTGAAGGTTTATAAACTAAAAGAGGAGGCAGTTAGGGAAAGATATAACAGCTATTGGAGGATAGATGGCTAATGAGAGCATAGGCAATGGGGTCGAAGAGGTATGGGGTAGGTTTAAAAATGTAGTGTTAGAGTGTTCAGCAGAAGTTTGTGGTTACAGGAAAGTGGGTGCGGGAGGGAAGAGGAGCGATTGGTGGAATGATGATGTAAAGAGAGTAGTGTAAGGGAGAAAAGTTAGCATATGAGAAGTTTTTACAAAGTAGAAGTGATGCAAGGAGGGAAGAGTATATTGAGAAAGAGAGAGAGGTTAAGAGAGTGGTGAAGCAATGTAAAAAGAGAGAGCAAATGAGAGAGTGGGTGAGATGTTATCAACAAATTTTGTTGAAAATAAGAAAAAGTTTTGGAGTGAGATTAACAAGTTAAGGAAGCCTAGAGAACAAATGGATTTGTCAGTTAAAAATAGGAGAGGAGAGTTATTAAATGGAGAGTTAGAGGTATTGGGAAGATGGAGGGAATATTTTGAGGAATTGTTAAATGTTGATGAAGATAGGGAAGCTGTGATTTCGTGTATAGGGCAAGGAGGAATAACATCTTGTAGGAGTGAGGAAGAGCCAGTTGTGAGTGTGGGGGAAGTTCGTGAGGCAGTAGGTAAAATGAAAGGGGGGTAAGGCAGCCGGGATTGATGGATAAAGATAAAAATGTTAAAAGCAGGTGGGGATATAGTTTTGGAGTGGTTGGTGCAATTATTTAATAAATATATGGAAGAGGGTAAGGTACCTAGGGATTGGCAGAGAGCATGCATAGTTCCTTTGTATAAAGGCAAAGGGGACAAAAGAGAGTGCAAAAATTATAGGGGGATAAGTCTGTTGAGTATACCTGGTAAAGTGTATGGTAGAGTTATTATTGAAAGAATTAAAAGTAAGACGGAGAATAGGATAGCAGACGAACAAGGAGGCTTTAGGAAAGGTAGGGGGTGTGTGTGGACCAGGTATTTACAGTGAAACATATAAGTGAACAGTATTTAGATAAGGCTAAAGAGGTCTTTGTGGCATTTATGGATTTGGAAAAGGCGTTATGTCAGGGTGGATAGGGGGGCAATGTGGCAGATGTTGCAGGTGTATGGTGTAGGAGGTAGGTTACTGAAAGCAGTGAAGAGTTTTTACGAGGATAGTGAGCTCAAGTTAGAGTACATAGGAAAGAGGGAAATTATTTCCCAGTAAAATAGGCCTTAGACAAGGATGTGTGATGTCACCGTGGTTGTTTAATATATTATAGATGGGGTTGTAAGAGAAGTAAATGCGAGGGTCTTGACAAGAGGCGTGGAGTTAAAAGATAAAGAATCACACATAAAGTGGGAGTTGTCACAGTTGCTCTTTGCTGATGACACTGTGCTCTTGGGAGATTCTGAAGAGAAGTTGCAGAGATTGGTGGATGAATTTGGTAGGGTGTGCAAAAGAAGAAAATTAAAGTGAATACAGGAAAGAGTAAGGTTATGAGGATAACAAAAAGATTAGGTGATGAAAGATTGGATATCAGATTGGAGGGAGAGAGTATGGAGGAGGTGATTGTATTCAGATATTTGGGAGTGGACGTGTCAGCGGATGGGTCTATGAAGGATGAGGTGAATCATAGAATTGATGAGGGGAAAAGGGGTGAGTGGTGCACTTAGGAGTCTGTGGAGAGAAAGAACTTTGTCCTTGGAGGCAAAGAGGGAATGTATGAGAGTATAGTTTTTACCAACACTCTTATATGGGTGTGAAGCATTGGTGATGAATGTTGCAGCGAGGAGAAGGCTGGAGGCAGTGGAGATGTCATGTCTGAGGGCAATGTGTGGTGTGAATATAATGCAGAGAATTCGTAGTTTGGAAGTTAGGAGGAGGTGCGGGATTACCAAAACTGTTGTCCAGAGGGCTGAGGAAGGGTTGTTGAGGTGGTTCGGACATGTAGAGAGAATGGAGCGAAACACAATGACTTCAAGAGTGTATCAGTCTGTAGTGGAAGGAAGGCGGGGTAGGGGTCGGTCTAGGAAAGGTTGGAGGGAGGGGGTAAAGGAGGTTTTGTGTGCGAGGGGCTTGGACTTCCAGCAGGCGTGCGTGAGCGTGTTTGATAGGAGTGAATGGAGACGAATGGTTTTTAATACTTGACGTGATGTTGGAGTGTGAGCAAAGTAACATTTATGAAGGGGTTCAGGGAAACCGGCAGGCCGGACTTGAGTCCTGGAGATGGGAAGTACAGTACCTGCACTCTGAAGGAGGGGTGTTAATGTTGCAGTTTAAAAACTGTAGTGTAAAGCACCCTTCTGGCAAGACAGTGATGGAGTGAATGATGGTGAAAGTTTTTCTTTTTCGGGCCACCCTGCCTTGGTGGGAATCGGCCAGTGTGATAATAAAAATAATATATATATATATATATATATATATATATATATATATATATATATATATATACATATATATAAAACATTCTCCAAGGGAAAGTGGAACAGAATTCTTCCTCCGTAAGCCATGCGTGTCGTAAGAGGCAACTAAAATGCTAGGAGCAAGGGGTTAGTAACCCCTTCTACTGTATATATTACTAGGTGTAAAAGGAGAAACTTTCGTTTTTCTTTTTGGGCCACCCTGCCTTGGTGGGATACGGCCGGTGTTGAATTATATATATATATATATATATATATATATATATATATATATATATATATATATATATATATATATATATATATATATATATATATATATATATATATATGCGAACCCCAAAGTGCTAACAAAAAAACAAGAGCACAAAGACAAACACGAACAAATGTAGAGAGCAAGTCAGAGGAAAACAGAAGACCTGATGAAGAGAGGAAACTGGTAAAAAGAGAAGAATGAGGAGGATAAGGAAGAAAAGATGAGAAGCAGAGGAAAAGGATGAGAACAGACAGAAAACAGTGGAAAAGAGGAGGAAATGGATATATGAAATGTACAAGGAAAAGAAAAAGGTGGAAAAAGTAAATAAGAAAATGAAGAGGATATAGAGCATAAGAAGATAAAAGAAGGATGAGAAGGAAAAAATGAAGGAAGAAAAGGAAAAGAAGGAATAACGCTGATCCAATGAGTACTCAGCTTCCTTCTGTCTTAATATGTCTTGGGCGGTCATCCTCAACAATCTGACTTAACAAGAATTAAAAAATATTCAGTGAGTTTACAATGAAATTAAGACTAAGTTCTCTACAGAAGGGAGGGGGAGGAGGAGGAGAAGGCAGGAGGAGGAGGAGAAGGAGGAGGAGAAGGAGGAGGAGGAGAAGAAGGGAAGAGGAGGAGGGGTGAGAAGAGCAAGAGCGGGAGAAGCGAGGGGAAGAAAAGGAAATGAGAATAATAGAAGAGAGAAGAATGGAGAAGGAAGGGAAGAGGTGGAACCGGAAGAAAGAGTAAAAAGAAACTGCGGGAGGGGGAGGAAGAGTGAAAGTGAGGGTAAATGGAGATGACGGAAGATGTCAAAAAAGGGATAAGGGATGAAAAGAAATGAAGGAGAAGGGAAAGGAAGCGGAAAAATGGTAAGAAAGATTAAGGTGTGCAAAGCAAAGGCAGCTGAACGAGAGAGAGAGAGAGAGAGAGAGGAGAGAGAGAGAGAGAGAGAGAGAGAGAGAGAGAGAGAGAGAGAGGTGCAGTTGATGTGAGACAGAGAAAGACAAAAGAAAGGTAAACCATAGAGTAATAGAAGAGTTACTGATATATGGGTAATGCAAAGGATAGAGATTCTGAGACTTTTATTCGTAAAGTGCGTCCATCTTCCTCATCCCATCTTCACTAACCATCCTCCGGAAGTTTATGCATTCATATAGCTGAATTTGAGGAGGCTAAGCTCTAGCCTCAGCTGACATGATCTACATGTCATATTCATTTTTGAACTTGTGTATGGAGTCATGCTTCCTATATCCCCCTCAAGCACGTTCCTCTACTTTACAATTCATACACGCTGTAAAATTTTTTTCCAGCATCTCTTCTTCTCGTTTGCTTGTACTGTTTCCGTGTCTCCTCGTTCTGCATCATCCCATGTCAAAGATGTTATCCTTGTCTGTCATTCCTTATGCTCCAAGAGTATTTTTTTTTCATCTACGTTGCTCCACAGATATGATACGTTTGTTCGGCTTTGCCTCGTGGCTTTCGCTTCTCAGTTGCAGTACCAGTCTAATGGCGAATCTGAATTTTCCAAGATTCGTTATATTCAAATACTGTGCAGTATTAACTATTTCAGTCCAGAGGCTTTTTCAACTTGTTTAAGAAATTGTGAACATTTGCTACAACCAAGAAAACTTGCTTAAGTTTTTTCTAGGACTTCTGTGATTTTGTATAAACTTCAGTGGCTTCCACCTCTTCACTCTGCTGCTCACCATCAACAAACACACATACTACCTCCCAGCTCTTCTCTTAGAATGTTGAGAGGTCATGTCAAATGGAAAGTCACATATGATACAGGTTAAGGAGACAATGGGGGTCCTGAAACTGAATGTGTTGTGTCAGTAGTAGCTAATCACTGGATGTATTTGCGTAACATATCCGATGACAAACAGCCATGGAGAAAATAATAATGCCATCCAGTTTGTAGGGATGCAGATGGCAGATGGCGTCCTCAAAATACCCGGAGATCAACTCAGAAACACGGTTAAACTGATGCACTAGTACAAGTAAACACATCAATAACAGTAAATTTATTCCACAAAGCCAGTCATGTAACAAGGACCAGCTTCAGAGTTTAAAGTATGTGTGTGTGTTTGTGTGCTCACCTAACCGCACTCGCCTAATTGTGGTTGCAGGGGGTCACAGCTCCTGACCCCGCCTCTTTACTGGTCGCTACTAGGTGTATGTGTGTGTGAGCCAAAACTATACAGAACCAATGACCAGATCGATATGAACGTAGGCAGACAACAACAACAACTCTTCACAAGAAATAACAGAACCATACTTGACAAGACCTCGTCCTTATTATTACAATATCCGAGGAGGTCAGCTTACCACTGAGTATTTGACTGAGCGCAGGGAACTTCCAGAATCAAGTGACTCTGAATGGGTTAAAACTAACTGATTGTGGAGCTGGCTACAGGAGGACCTGGACAGACTGCAGGACAGGTCGAACTTTAACCATAAAAAGTACAAGGTTGTGAAAACAGAAAAAGACTGGACACATAATGCAAACAGACTGGGAAGACAAAGGCTAATAATTTCGAGGCTAGCAGAGCAAACATATCACCTTAGAGGCACATCAGTCAAATAACTACGGTGGCGAATGCACCTCCAGTGAACTTAAGAACAGAAATTAAGTTTCTAAAGGAACAGTCCACTGGAACTCTGTGTATAAAGCACGTCTGGGTTCGATTCCCAGCGAGGGTAGAAACATTGGGCGTGTTTCTTTACATCGGTTGTCTATGTTCCCATCAATAAAATGGGTACCTGGGTGTTAGTCGACTGGTTTGGGTCACATCCAAGAACAAAACTGACTTAATTTGCCCGAAATGCTCTGCCTGTATACCTTGTACATGTACTTGCAGAAATAAAGATATATTATTATACTTATCACAGAATACGCAGCACCAGCATGTAGCCCTCACCTGCGTAAACATATCTAGAAATTAAAGAAACTACAGAACCACTATGAGACTAGTCCCGGAGCTCAGATGAATAACCTACCATTCAAGACAAAAGGAACTAAAAGACAGGAGAACAGAGGGACCATGATTACAATGTATAAGATATTCAAGACTCAACAGGGCAGGCAGACAAAATGAAAGGAGATCGAGGACAAAGACATACAAGGACGCTCAAAGATTCAAATAAGTCACAGGGAAGTGATGGAAGCAGAAATTTAGTGTGACCATTCATGGTAAGTGAGCGGTGGGGCCAGGAGCCGAGACAACCCACAAAACCATAAGTAGGTAAATACATGTACACATGGGTATGCGCGCGCACCCGCGCGAACACACACACACACACACACACACACACACACACACACACACACACACAAGCCAATCACCCCCCAACAAAACCCGATACTATAAGAGACTAGCGCCTTACAAAAATGCCTGTAAACTTTCTCACTCTCCACTCGGCGATCAAAATTAATCTCGTTCTTTCTCAACCTGGAGCGGCGGAAAGTTGGTACTTCGCCTGACGGTAATAGCTACCTCTCGTACTTTCGCACCGGAGGTGAAACCAGTCTGCATGCCTTCGTCTGATCGCGGGGGCTGTTAAGTCTGGTCGTATGCATGCAAGGAAGAAATACTGCGCTGGCTGATGTGAGGATGTTTGGCTGCGTGTGGAGGAAGGGGGATTTGAACCCACGTCCTCTGACTCGATATACAGGTGTACTACAGGTGTACCATCCCTTTTACACCTCAGACGATTACAGCACTCAAAGTTTACCGTACACGCCTTCAAAGTAGAGGAGTGTCTTAAGGTCAGTGAAGGGCTCTAGATCCAAGGAATCTGAGCTCTCTTACCCTTCCTTGAATCAAATCTGATTACGAGCTGTATATTTGTTCTCCCTAACACTGCTTTTGAAACAGCTCCACTACAGTTTAAACCGGTACTTAATAGTACGTACATACCCCCACCACTCCCCCTACACTCCCCCTACACTACATACCCCCACCACTCCCCCTACACTACATACCCCCACCACTCCCCCTACACTACATACCCCCACCACTCCCCCTACACTACATACCCCCACCACTCCCCCTACACACATACCCCACCACTCCCCCTACACTACATACCCCCACCACTCCCCTACACTACATACCCCCACCACTCCCCCTACACTACATTCCCCCACCACTCCCCCTACACTACATACCCCCACCACTCCCCCTACACTACATACCCCCACCACTCCCCCTACACTACATTCCCCCACCACTCCCCCTACACTACATTCCCCCACCACTCCCCCTACACTACATACCCCACCACTCCCCCTACACTACATACCCCCACCACTCCCCCTACACTACATTCCCCCACCACTCCCCCTACACTACATACCCCCACCACTTCCCCCTACACTACATACCCCCACCACCTCCCCCTACACTACATACCCCCACTACTCACCCTACACTACATACTCCCACTACTCACCCTACACTACATACCCCACCACTCACCCTACACTACATACCCCCACCACTCACCCTACACTACATACCCCCACCACTCACCCTACACTACATACCCCACCACTCACCCTACACTACATACCCCCACCACTCACCCTACACTACATACCCCCACCACTCACCCTACACCACATATCCCCACCACTCCCCCAACAGTACATACAACCACCACTCCCCAACACTACATACCCCACCACTTCCCTACACTACATAACCCCACCACTGCCCCTACACTACATAACCCCACCACTGCCCCTACACTACATACCCCCACCACTCCCTCTACACTACATACCCCACCACTCCCTCTACACTACATAACCCCACCACTCCCTCTACACTACATACTCCCACAACTCCTATTACAGAACATACCCAGACCACTCCTACTGCATTACATACCCCCACTACTTCCGTCAACACAACATACCCACCACTCCACCAACACAACACACCTCCACAAGACAACATACCCCCGCTACAACCTAACATAACCCCCGCTAACCCACCACTCCACCAACACAACACGCCCCCACCACTCCAACACAACACACCCCCACCACTCCAACAACACACCCCCACCACTTCTCTACTTCCCACGACTCCTCCAACACAACATACTCCCACCACTTCTCCAACACAACATACTCCCACCAGTCCAACACAACACACCCTACCACTCCTCCAACACAACACACCCCACCACTCCTCCAACACAACACACCCCACCACTCCTCCAACACAACACACCCCACCACTCCTCCAACACAACACACCCCACCACTCCTCCAACACAACACACCCCACCACTCCTCCAACACACCCCACCACTCCTCCAACACACCCCACCACTCCTCCAACACACCCCACCACTCCTCCTCCAACACAACACACCCCACCACTCCTCCAACACAACACACCCCACCACTCCTCCAACACAACACACCCCACCACTCCTCCAACACACCCCACCACTCCTCCAACACAACACACCCCACCACTCCTCCAACACACCCCACCACATCCTCCAACACACCCCACCACTCCTCCAACACACCCCACCACTCCTCCAACACAACACACCCCACCACTCTTCCAACACACCCCACCACTCCTCCAACACAACACACCCCACCACTCATCCAACACACCCCAAACCACTCCTCCACCAACACAACACACCCCACCACTCCTCCAACACAACAAACCCCACCACTCCTCCAACACACCCCACCACTCCTCCAACACAACACACCCCACCACTCCTCCAACACACCCCACCACTCCTCCAACACACCCCACCACTCCTCCAACACAACACACCCCCACCAATCCTCCAACACAACACACCCCACCACTCCTC
>NC_069408.1:52465810-52558310 GCF_026875155.1 Cherax quadricarinatus | reverse complement strand
GATAACCTATTTACAGACAGAAGAGTAGAGGTACGTTCATGGCGTCCCACTTCAGTTGGTTAGTTTCCAGTAGTCCTACCACATACAACCGCTGCTATTACTACTACTACTACTACTATTACCTGGCTCTCATTACAGAAGTCTGCCACATAATTCAGTTTTTAGCATCCTTTCAACACTTATTCTCTCAAGTGAAGACGGAAGAAACTTTTTTTTCCGTATCCTTCTATGGTTTCATGTGTAGTTAACATGTCTCCTATTTTATGACCTAGTATGTGGTTAACATTTCCGCTATTTTATGATCTTGTACATAGTTATCATGTCACCTCTTTCACGCACTCTTATGTGGGTATCATGTCTCCTTTTCCTTCTTACTTTGTACGACCACATTTTCAGTCGTTCTTATCCTATAATTACCCGGGTTTGCATGTTTTAGGCTCCATCTCATCTGCCTATTTAATTTAACTTTGGCGCATTACGCCGTGCTCTATACTGATGCCGCGTATGGTTATCTCAGCTTGGTCTGTGTTATATTACCGTGTTTAAACCGATGTTCTGGGTCCCACGGAATCTGCTCTTCATGAATGAATTCATCCGTTCTCTCTCTCTCTACTTCCCTCTCTCTTTCTCTCTCTCTCTCTCTCTCTCTCTCTCTCTCTCTCTCTCTCTCTCTCTCTCTCTCTCTCTCTCTCTCTCTCTCTCTCTCTCTCTCTCCGGGAAGATTGTTGCCCTTCTGGTAACATTCTGAGACTCGCTGCCATAAGGTCAACTCACGGCAAAGTTCAGGAAATTTTCTGGGGCTTTATATATTCTTCTCCACCAGCTCTTTGTTTTCTTCAGCGCCTCTGTTGACATTTTTTTTTACCACTTGGGCAAGTACATCTGAGCAGCATGTTCTGTTTTGTGATTATTAGACGGAGGATCGAGCCTCTACCACTCACTGCGCTGAATGACTCACAGGAGTTTATCGATTCCTGCAAATCTTATAATAATAATCCAATCTCACAGCTACTCTCCCTTTCTCCGATCATCCAATCACATCCTCTCTTCTTCCCAGTCATCGTCACATTTTTCCCCTCTTCCCAATCATCGTCACGTCTCTCTCCCGCCTCCAGTAACCCACACATTTTAAATTAAATCAGTCACACCATCCTTCCCTCACCAATCGCCCAGCCACACCCTCCCTCCTCCCCAATCATCGTCACATATTCCTTCTCCCCAATCATACGTAGTCACACCTGGCCCATCTCCAATCATCCACATATCTCCCAATTAAATAACCTAATCATCCACCCCCTTCCCAATCATCCAGTCACAATTCCATCTTCCCCTCGAACTTCCCAATCATACTTTTAATCTTTTTTTCAAAACATCTACTTCCCAAATACGTCCAATCCCTCTACAGGCCAGCAAGCGCTCCTCTCTCTCTCCCTCCAAGGCCTATGGAACATGAGACACAGTCACCAGCTGGTGTCATCACCACTCCAACTACCACCAACATAATACCACCCAAACAAGAGAAATACTCATCAATGGGTCAGACCAGAGAACTCACTGGTTAGAAGATCCATTTCTTTACAAAGGCACTCGACAAGGTGACACTACAAAGGCACTAGACAAGGTGACACTACAAAGGCACTAGACAAGGTGACACTACAAAGGCACTAGACAAGGTGACACGACAAAGGCACTAGACAAGGTGACACTACAAAGGCACTAGACAAGGTGACACTACAAAGGCACTAGACAAGGTGACACTACAAAGGCACTAAACAAGGTGACACTTCTTTATAAAGGTATCGGAAAACGTTGCACTTCTTAACAAAGGCACTGGACAAGGTAAAACTTTTTTAAAACGGCACTGCGGGAACATTAGATAATGTGACACATTTACAAATGCTATAGACTAAATGCTACTCGTCCTTGCAAATACGGTACTCAACAAATGTACTGGACAAGGTGGCACACGTATTTAAAACACCACTACGAATGCACTAGAAAGGCGTCACTGTTTATAAAGATTCCATAAAGGCACCACACAGGGTGACACTTTTCTTTAGAGAAGGCACTGGACCAGGTGACACTGGTGATTAAAAAAGGCACTGGGAGTGCACTCACCCCGGCACTGCTGTGACCAGTGTTATCCCGGCCCTCACCTGTGTGTTGATTCTAAAGGTACTCCTCCAGACGTAATTTAATTAAGCTGTGCTTAAGACCTGTCTTCGAGGACACCTGGTGAGAACTGGGAGACAACACACAGTATTTGGAGAGAGAGAGAGAGAGAGAGAGAGAGAGAGAGAGAGAGAGAGAGAGACAGACAGAGACAGAGACAGAGACAGAGACAGAGACAGAGACAGAGACGAGAGAGAGAGAGAGAGAGAGAGAGAGAGACAGAGAGAGAGACAGAGAGAGACAGAGAGAGACAGAGAGAGAGAGACAGAGACAGAGTAAAGCAACAGATAAAAATGAGTAACGAAAGATGCACAATGAAGTGGTAAAATAAAAGGAAGTAGGAGGGAAGAAAGCAAATGAGAAGTAAGGAAGAAAACAGGATGGAAGAAGAAATGTAGGAGCAAAGAAATGGTAAATCAATGTAGTCAAGCTGGGGTAAAGAAAGGAAGTAATGAAGGAAGGAACAGATGAATGGAAATAAGAAAAGCAAGCAGAGATGAAGGCAAGAACAAAGGTAAGCAGGAAGGTAGGAAGTCGAGAAGGGAGGCAAGCAAGAAGTCGGTCTCTCTCTGTCAGTCTATCTGTCAGTCTATCTGTTAGTCTGTCAGTCTGGTTCTGTCTATCAGTCTGTCTCTCATACACTTTGCCCTTCGCTTAATTACTCACCAATCAAGAATTCCTTTGTCACTGAATTAGCTCTCTGTCAGCTGCTCTTTAAGCTTTACTCAAAATAATTCCTGATGTCACCCATAATAATTTCATGCCAATATATATAAGTTCATCCAATGAATACTTAGTCTTGGGTGTTTTCTACTTAATCTTGTTATTCATGGTGAGTCTACCATTCAAATCGATGCTTTGATGTCAGTGAAGGGCTCTAAGGAACTAGAGCTGTTCCCTCCTTCCTTGGATCAAACCTGATTACGTTTCATTACCCAGGCTCTATTATTCTTACGAATTTAGAGCTTAATAATTCCTATAATCTAGGTGCAAGAAGTCTTTCTGTATGATAACACGCGATAATTCACGGATAATTTTCCTTGTGGTAATAAAATTTCATGTGATACATTAACTCTTTGGTACTGATTATATTTATTGCATAATTATATTGACAAACAGGCACTAGACCCGTAAAGTTAGTCGACTGGTGTAGGTGGCATCCTGGGGGTGGTAGTATACCTCAGACAGGGCTAGGCTTTGAAACTATCTTAGGTAGGATAACAGCTCTTAACCTGTAAAAATTTGTAAAAAAAAACCTTCTAGAGCACTTATCGCATTTTTAAATTTATTATTATTATAATCAAAAAGAAGCGCTAAGCCACAAGGGCTATGCAGCGCTGCAGGGTAGGGAAGGAAGCGAGAGTATTGGGCGGTAGAAGGGGGGAGGGATGATCAGTAGGTTACAGAAAACAGCGGGGCAGGGGATAGTGCGGGGGTAGAGGGTAGCAAGAGATTGAGGTAGAAAAAGCTGAAGGTATCATCAGAGTTTGTGAAGTAAGTCAGTTTTTGTCAAAAAGTCAATGAGAGAGTCCGGATGAAAGGTGGGTCCATCAGCGAGAAGGGAAGGTAAAGAGAGAGCAGCGGAGCAAAGACGACATTGGAGGTATATTCTGCGTGCTCGTTGATAAAGTGGGCAGTCTTATAGAATGTGGCTAACCGATAATGGAACCTGACAATTTTCACAGAGAGGAGCAGGGGGCCTCTCCATGAGATAACCATGAGTAAGACGAGTATGGCCAATGCGAAGATGGGAGAGAGTAGTCTCCCAACCTCGACACTGGTGACAAGAAGACGGTCAGTAACCTATACTCGGTTTAATAGATTGAAGTTTGTTACCGAGCAGAGTAAATCAACGTTGTTGCCAACGGGTGTAAAGGTGGGTAGCTATTGCTGCAAAATAGTCCGTAAATGGAACACCTCTATATGAAACTGGTAGGTCATGTACTGCTGACCGCGCAGCAGTGTCTGCCTGTTCATTGCCCTGTATGTCAACATGACCAGGGACCCAACAAAAAACAATATCTTTATGCTTGGAAGAGATGCGGCGTAGCCAAAGTTGGATACGGAAGACTAAGGCGTGAGGTGTATCAAATTTCTGTATAGCCTATAAAGCACTAAGGGAGTCTGAGACAACCACAAATGATGACACAGGCATAGATGCAATACGGATAAGTGCTGCAAGAATGGCATACAATTCAGCAAAAAAGACACTAGCCAAAGATAGTAAATGCCCTCATACGACGCTGTCCGGAAACACTGCTGCGAATCCTACGCCGTCAGAAGACTTAGAGCCATCTGTGTACACTGCAATGGCATGAGAATGAAAGTGGAAGTGGTCAAGAAAAAGAGAGTGGGAAGCTACCGTAGACAGTTGGCCTTTCGAGCAGGGGAGTGAGAAAGAACAGACTCGAACAGCTGGAACTTCCCAGGGGGGGTAGGGAAAAGGGAGATGCTACATGAACATAGAGAGGTGGTAATTGAAGAGAAGACAAGAGCGAATGTAGGCGAAGAGAGAAGGGACGGAGCAAACAGGGGCGGCGAACAAATAATGTCTACTAATATCGGTGACCATTCTATAAATGGAAGGATTGCGGAGATCATGAGAGCGTACATAGTAGCGAAGGCAATGGGCATCACGGCGATCGGATAAAGATGGAACATTCGCTTCTGCATAGAGGCTCTCAACAGGGAAAGAGCGAAAGGCACCAAGGCATAAACGTAATCCTTGGTGATGAATGGGGTTAAGGCTAGAGAGAGTAGCAGGAGAGGCCGCTGAATAGATCTGGCCACCATAATCAAGTTTCGATAAAATGAGGGCGGAATGTAGGCGAAGGAGAGTTTGACGACGATCAGCTCCCCATGAAAGATGAGCAAGGATTTTAAGAAGGTTCAGCCGGCTGTGACAAGTTGCCTTCAGAGAGGTAATGTGAGGTTTCCAGGATAATCTATGGTCAAAGAGGAGGCCTAGAAACCTGACTGTATCACGTTCAGGGATATGGGAGCCATAGAGGTACAAAGGATATGAGACGACAGAGCGTCTAGTGAAAGTAATTTGGTGAGTTTTGGTACTGGAAAATTTAAACCCATGTGTGGTGTCCCAATTGGAAACACGGTCGACTGCATGTTGGAGAGAAACTGTAATGAGGTGACAGCGCCTGCACATGCAATAGCAAAGTCATCAACATAGAGTGATGACCAAATATTGGATGGAAGACTAGAGGCCAAATCATTTATATCTAGGAGAAAAAGTGTTGTGCTCAGAACACATCCCTGGGGGATACCTTCAGCTTGGATAAAGTCCGGGGAGAGCATATTATTAACCCGAACACAGAAATGTCTGTCAGTTAAAAAGTTCTTAAGGAAGGATGGTAAATTGCCTCGAAGGTCTAAGGAGTGGGCTTGGGCCAAAATATTATACCTCCAAGTTGTGTCACATGCCTTCTGAAGGTCAAAAAATATGGCAATAACTGAGTGGTTATTCGCAAAGGCATTACGAACATATGTATCCAAGCGTAGTAAGGGGTCTATGGTAGAACGGCCTTTACGAAAGCCATATTGACGAGTGGAGAGACTGTTGTGTGTCTCTAAATACCACACTAAACGTCTATTTACCAGGCATTCCATCACTTTGCAAACTGAACTGGTAAAAGCAATGGGACGATAGTGGGAGGGTTCATGTCCTGTAGTACCCGGTTTGCGGAAAGGGAGAACAATGGCAGATTTCCACAGCTGTGGAAGAACTCCCTGTGACCAAATAAGATTGTAAAGGCGTAATAGGACTGCAAGGGCTGACTGATGTAAATGTTGTAGCATACGAATATGAATGTCGTCGGGCCCAGCTGCCGATGATCGGCAAGCTGAGAGTGTTGCCTCCAGTTCCTGAAGTGTAAAAGGCACATTATACTGTTCTTCTCTGAGAGAAGAAAAGTCCAAGGGTGCTAACTCTCTGGCAGACTTTGAGGAAAGAAACGAGGGACATAGATGGAGCCCCTGAGAAATACAGACCAGATGACTGCCAATTTCATTGGCAACATCTAGTGGGTTTGCTATATCAACTCAGGCAATCCGCAGAACAGGAGCCGGGTCAGGAGAATATTTACCAGTTTTCGTACTTTTTTCCAGACTGCACTCATAGAGGAAGCAGAGGTGATGGTGGGACAATCTCGCCAGCAAGTGCGTTTAGCATCAAGGATGACACGGCGAGCTATCGCACACTTCTGCTTAAAATCAAGAAGTCTCTCTGTGGTTCTATTGTACCGGTACCTGCCCCACGTAGCGCGTTTCAAACGTACTGCACGAGCACAAGTAGGAGACCACCAAGGCACGCATTTCTGAGAATGCCTGCCCGAAGTTTGGGGTATAGAATGAGAAGCTTCGGTTAAAACGGAGGACAAGAAGAGGTGTAAAAGCTCATCAATGGAGGACGAAGAAGGAACCTCTCTAAAAACAGTTGTGAGTAAAGGTTCCAATTTGCCTGATCAAATTGCCAGCGTGGGTTACGAAGAGGTTGTGAATATGAAGGGAAAGTAAGAATGATTGGGAAATGATCGCTGTCATGTAAATCCGGGAGAACAGACCAGGTGAAGCCTAATGCTTCGGAGGAAGAGCAGGCTGAGAGATCGATGCAAGAGAGTATGAGTCCGAGGATCAAAATGAGTGTGAGTACCTGTATTTAAAACATGGAGGAGGTGGGTAGAAAGAAAAGCCTCTAACTGAATGCCACGGGAATCACAGTGAGACCCCCCCCCCCCCCGAGGAAATGATGGGCATTAAAATCGCCAAGTAACAGAAGTGGTGGCGGAAATGATGAAACAAAAAAGGCAATATCTGGGATAGACAATGCCCAAGAAGGAGAGAGATACAAAGAACAGAGTGTATACCACCTATGCAAGTGGATACGGGCTGCTGTGTGATGCAGTGAAGTACAAACAAATAACTGATGGTATGGAATATCAGTGCGTAGGAGAAGGGCACTTTCATTAAAAGTCCCATCAGGAAAAGGATCTGAAGAATACAATAAATTATAGCATGAGATAGGATAGATAACGGCAGAGTGTAATTTTGGTTCCTGTAAGCAAACACCAACAGGGGATAACTGGGAGAGCAACATCTGAAGCTCACCCTGATTACCCCTGAGGCCGCAAATATTCCACTGTAAACAGGTCATGATTGGTAACGATAAAGATACCTGAAATCTGCAGGTAAGGGTACCTACGGACTAGAGGGGTTAGAAAAGTCCACATGCTGTGGCAAAGGAAAACGTTCAAGTAGCGAAGGAATGGTGCATTGTGAAGAAAGGAGTTGCGCAGATGGAGAAGAGGAAAGAGAAGGAACAGAGGGTGGATCAGTGTCCATTGATGGTTTGGTCTCTGCAATATATTCAGAGATTGCTTCAAGTGTTTCGGAGTTCAGAGACGTCGTATGGGAGACAATACTGGAGATGGAAGGAGGAGGAGTTTGAGTAAAGATCGGAGCTGTAATGGACTGTACCAAGGTAGGGGGGGCGAAAGGGTGGAGGGAACTGGAGAAGTGTGGGAGGGGACAGAAGAGGCAGAAACCTGGGAGGTGGCAGAAGAGGAAGAAACGTGGGAGGGGACAGGGGAGGAAGGCACAGTACGAGGAGGAGGATGAACCTCCACACTTGTAACAGAGCCAGTGAAAGGGAAAGACTCAGGTACAGAGACCGGGAAGGTAAAATGTGGAGGTGGATAAAGAGAAGGAGGGGTTAAAGGAGATTTTTTGGGCCTCTGAGAAGTAGAGCGACGATTGGGAGGTGTCGTACGAGGTCTTGTCGATACCGGGGTTTGTGAGGGAAGACACAAAGAAGTGAGGACAGACTGAGGAGTTGAAGTAGGGACGTCTGAGCCCAGGACAGCAAAAAAATTAGATACAGGAGTGACTATGGGACTGGCAACCGCAGAGGAGGCTGCAGAAGATGTGACCCCAGAAGTGGGGGGACGCTTTGAAACATGAGAATAAGAAACACGGGGCAGTCTCCCTTGGAGGTGGAGATGAGAAACCGCCATAGTATAAGGGAGACCTTCTGCCTCTTTGAGGCAATGAACTTCCCACTCATTTAAGTAGACTTGGCAACGGCGAGAGTACGAAGGGTGAGTCTCATGACAATTGAGGCAAGAGGGAGTTCGACTGCAAGATGTATTAGAATGGTCATCGGCACCACAGACTGGGCATTCGGCTATAGATCTGCAATATTTTGCTGGGTGGCCAAATCGCCAGCAATTCCTACACTGTTGCGGTGTAGGGATCACCTTCCGAACTTGTAACCGATGTCCTGCTACATAAACAGAGGATGGGAGTTCACGGTTGTCAAAAGTTAAATGAGCCACATTGCAAGGGTATCGTCTTCGCCCGCGGGCAGGAAGAACATAAGTGTCTACCTTGAGAATTGGGAGATCTTCGAGTTCCAGCTGTTCGAGAATGTCAGTGCCACATGTCTGGAAATTCTGTTGGACTATGGTATGGGGCAGAATAACAGTACCACTACAAGAATTGAAGGAATGATGTTTTTCGATAGTGATAGGAATAGTATTGATATGTGAAAGAAGAGAAAGATCATGAGATTGAGTAGAATTCTGGACTGTGATGATGCGCATACCACTCTTAAGAGCATGAAAGGAAATATCTCTACCAACGTGGTGAAGGAGCGCTTTGCCAATACTATGGTCGGAAAGATAGGCAGTAGAAGAAGTTGGTCTTAATGTAAAGAATTTAGTCCATTGTGTGGTCTGAAACTGAGTGTAGAGAGGGAGTGCATGACGTGTCGGTCTTTTCCAAGTAGAAAGGGAAGGTAACGAAGTAACATCATTAGGAGATTGTTGTTGACATTTAGGAGTGGGACCAGAGTCGGTCCGACGTGGGATGGGCTGGTGATTCGAAAATCGCCGCACCATAGAGGGAGGAGCCAGAAGCATAGTCAAAGGAGAGCGGAGGTCAGACAAATCGAAGGAGTCAGTGGAAGCCCCGGTACCTGAGGCGGGTGAAGAAACAGCACCAGCAAGAGGTACAGGGTCCTTAAGAATGTCCAAAGAGTGGCCAAAAGACGAGGCGAGGTCAGAACGGGGTGCGGTAACAATAAGGGGCCCGGGGGTAGCGGGGTCATGGATTGGGTACTCCATGGTTAGGTTACTTCTTTCTTTTTGTTTTTAAGAAAAAAAGAAGAAAATAAAAATAAAGAAAAGAATAAAAAAGGGGGGACCGGGGAGGGATAGTTCCTGGGAGGAATGAAAGGGCCAGAAATCTCCCTCTGCGCCCAAGAGGACCTCAGCACCGCAAGTAGCTCAGATGCAGCATGGAACCCGTGCCATACCCTACCCATCATGCCAGTAAACCAGCAATCCGGGATAGCAACCTCACATCTGCCGAGCTACCTCGGTGGACAAAAGAGAGGGCGGCCGGATATCCCCCACAAAGCATACCTCCTTCGGCCACCACCTCCAGAATCCGAAAGGTGGCTTCCAGAGATACACCCGTTGCCTGAAAGACACCCAAAGCCACCCTCCGGGATACCGGAGGGATCGGGACATTCCCAGGCGATCCAGATTCCATGGCAAACTACGCCACCGCCAAGAACCTCAACGGAATGGGATGGACCCTGGTACCCTTTCCCCTACCCAGGAACTAGCACGCCTGAGGGAAAAATCCCAAAGGCCAAAAAAGGAAGGGCAAAAGGGAGGGGTAGGGAGGAGGAGGAGGAAAGGAAAAAGGGGAGGATGGGGAGGATGGGATAGGGAAGAGGGGGTTGGGGGGTAATTAGGTTCGGTCTGAGGAAGGAGACCGACAGGTCTAATTCCTCACACCAAGAGCCTCTTCACCACGCCAAGGAGCCCCCCTTGAAGAGGTCGCATTTTTAAAACACCGTAAAAGTGTGATAATTTGTAAAGAGTAATTGAGCATTTCTTTTTTTCATAATTAAACTAATCGACGAAATTCCTACACTTTTTGCTAGATATTTCTATGGAATTGGTTAATTGTACCTGAAACTTAATTCAGATGCTGTCTGTAAGACGTCCATTCGAGTGCTGGTACTGTCAAGTTGTTGGTATTACCTGTGTACAGTAGTGTGTCATATTTCCATCTAACTCTCTCATTCGTTACCAATTGTTTGTTCACTCAGAGGTAATGTTTCATGTTTCGTTGATGTTCATTCATTCTTAGAAAATGTTTCAAGTTTCCTGAAAATGTAACATGAATGGTCCAGTGTAGTCGATAGGCTTTAAACCCCATAAATCAATTTTGTTTCTTCTGTGTACGTGTGTTTGTGCTAACCTATACCGTACCTATATGCAACTACAGGACCGCACGCACACAGGCGCGTGTCCGCCCGCACGGATGCTCCTCTCTCTCTCTCTCTCTCTCTCTCTCTCTCTCTCTCTCTCTATCTATCTCTCTCTCTCTCTCACACACACACACACACCTCACACACACACACACACACACACACACACACACACCTCACACACACACACCTCACACACACACACCTCACACACACACACCTCACACACACACACCTCACACACACACACACACCTCACACACACCTCACACACACCCCTCAAACACACCCCTCACACACACCCCTCACACACACACACACACACACACACACACACACACACACACACACTCATACACACCTCACACACACACCTCACACACACACACGCACCTCACACACACGCACCTCACACACACGCACCTCACACACACACACCTCATACACAACCGAGGAGGTGAAGAGGCTGCAAAGCAAGAGAGAGGGAGCAGAGGCGAAAAAGAGAGACATGCAGCATTAAACTACAGACCAGTGTATAGTATACAAAGTCATGGAGAAGGTTATCAGGAGACGAGTGGTGGAGCACCTAAACAGGAATGAGCTTGTCAACGACAACCAACGCGGATTCAGAGACGGGAAATCCTGTGTCACAAACCTACTGGAGTTCTATGACAAGGTGACAGCAGTAAGACAAGAGATAGAGGTGGGTAGATTGCATTTTTTTGGACTGTAAGAAGGCTTTCGACAGTTCCACACAAGAGATTAGTGCAAAAGCTGAAGGACCAGGCAGGTATAACAGGAAAGGCACTGGAATGGATCAGAGAATACCTGACGGGAAGGCATCAGCGAGTCATGGTACGTGACAAGACGTCAGAGTGGGCGCCTGTGACGAGCGGGGTTCCACGGGGATCAGTCCTAGGACCGGCGCTGTTTTTGGTATGTGAATGACATGTTCGAAGGAATAGATTCAGAAGTGTCATTGTTTGCAGACAATATGAAGTTAATGAGGAGAATTCAATCGGAGGAGGACCAGACAGGACTGCAAAGGGATCTGGACAGGCTGCAGGCATGGTCCAGAAACTGGCTCCTGGAGTTCAACCCCACCAAGTGCAAAGTCACGAAGATTGAGGAAGAGCAAAGAAGACCGCAAACAGTACAGTCTAGGGAGCCCAAGACTACAAACCTCACTCAAGGAAAAAGCTCTTGGGGTGAGTATAATACCGAGCACATCTCCTGAGGTGCACATCAACCAAATAACTGCATCTCAGTAAGGAATCGTTCAGGACTGTACACTGTGTACGTTAGGCCCATATTGGAGTATGCAGCACCAGTTTGGAGCCCACACCTGGCCAAACACGTAAGGAAATTAGAAAAAGTGCAAAGGTTTGCAACGAGACTAGTCCCGGAACTAAGGGGCATGTCCTACGAGGAAACGTTAAAGAAAATCGACCTGACGACACAGGAGGACAGGAAAGATAGGGGGGATATGCCAACAAGATATAAAATACCGAGAGGAATCGACAAGGTGGACAGAGAAAGGATGGTCCAGAGATGGAACTCAGCAACAAGGGGGCCACAGTTGGAAGTTAAAGAACAGACGAATCACAGGGATGTTAGGAAGTACCTCTTCAACCATAGAGTTGTCAGGAAGTGGAATAGTAGGGAAAGTGATGTAGTGGAGGCAGGAACCATACACAGCTTTAAGAATAGGTGTGAAAAAGCTCATGGAACAGGGAGAGAGTGACCTAGCAGCGACCAGTGAAGAGGCGCGGCCAGGAACTATGAATCGACCTCTGCAACCACAATTAGGCGAGTACACACACACACACATACGGGAGGACTAGGGAGGATATGAATACGACGTTCAAAATACTGATAGGAACTGACAAGGTGAATAGGAACAGAATGTTTCATTAATGGGAAATAGAAACAAGAGGGCACAACTGGAAACTGAAAACTCGGATGATTCAGAGGGATGTTAGGAAGCATTTCTTGAGCCGAATAGTTGTCAGGAAGTGGAACAATCTGGAGTGAAGTGATAGAAGCGAAAACCAGGTGTAGCCTTAAGAAGTACGACAAGATTTTTGAAGTCGGGAGTGAATCTAGTAGCGATCAGCAAAGAGGCGGGGCCAGGAGCTCTGACTCGACCCCTACAGCCACATACAGGTGAGCACGGCAACATCCAAAACAAAAATTTAAACACGCTGCTGAAATGGTCCAGCAATTGGATATCGAAATTTAATCCCAGAAAATACAAGAGTTTGAGAATGACATAAGGAGATACGAAACTAAAGGAAGATTGCCACCTAAGAGGGAAGCAACTTTATATGTGAAAGAAAACAGAACTTAGGAGTGGACATCACACCAAACCTTGCGCCTCACACACACAAACATCGGCGACTTGTGCACAACTAGTAAATATATGAATGACCTTGGATTCACACGTCACACTGCCGACAACAGAGAAACAAAGACATACAGGGACTGGACAAAATAATATGAAAACCTTGTTATTTAACATCCCTATATTTTCAATATGGAGTTGGTCCTCCATTTGCAGAACAAGATTTATCGGGACGTTCCACTAAAAGTTTGTAATGAAACGTGTGTCTAGGATTCGTCTTAATAAAATCTGAAAAAAGGAGGTATTCAAATCATGTGCATAGCATATGCAAAAACCACTACTGGAGTACGCTGCGCCAGCATACAACCCTTATATCACCATGCATATTTTTGATAAAAAAATCACAGGTTTCCTACAAGGTTGGTCTTAAAAATACGAGGACTGCGATATGAAGATTGATTAAGACAGCTTAATTTCACATAGCTGGAAGACAGAAGAGCCGGAGACATGATCACAACTTATAAAAATACTCATATGCATAGATAATTGGGACAGACTAAGAAAAACAGAACGAGGGGAGACAGAGCGCAATGACGTAAAAATAAGCCAAAACGTACAGTAGAAATAAGTTCTTAGGCGTGCAGGTAGTGAACACTGGAATGTTTTAGACCAACTCAACACACGGGGTTCAAAAATAGATATGACAGAGCCCAACAAAGGCGGAGTTGAGCCGCAGTTCAACCCCGAAGAGACAATTAGATGAATACAATTAGTGAATACACACACAAATAACCAGTATAGTTACACACTGGCAAAATCCATTTGAAACTCGCTGTGGAAAAGAATTTAAACTAGACAGCTTTACATATCAGCCCTGATACATAGCCTTTCATGATAAATTTAATTTTCCAAAGTGGGTTTTTATTGGATATACATTGTAAGGACACTGTTTTGTGTATTAGACGAGCATAAATATCACCGCACAAGAAGGGAACACAAAAAAAAATCATATACAGTGCTGGTTCTTTAAAATAATAACCAGCGTCCTCGAGAGGCGACCTACCGTCCAGTAAGCTGAGAACCACCCACTCTACTACCACATCAAGAAAATAAACATTAAATATGAAGTGATTTCCAGAATATTTTTTACTGTGAAACCTGTTGAAATGAAATAATAAATCCGAGAGTCACTGAGGCTAAACATAACCTGTTTACCAGCAGTTAACATTACCTTAATTAAGGTAAAATTCCCAGTGTGTATACACCGAGCCACATATACCTTTGGAATGTGTAATTTATATATATATATATATATATATATATATATATTATATATATATATATATATATATTGTGTGTGTGTGTGTGTGTGTGTGTGTGTGTGTGTGTGTGTGTGTGTGTGTGTGTGTGTGTGTGTGTGTGTGTGTGTGTGTGTGTGTGTGTGTTGTGTGGGTGTGTGTGTGTGGGTGTGTGTGTGGGTGTGTGTGTGTGTGTGTGTGTACTCACCTAATTGTGGTTGCAGGGGTCGAGACTCAGCTCCTGGCCCCGCCTCTTCACTGATCGCTACTAGGTCCTCTCTCTCTCTGCTTCCTGAGCTGTATCATACCTCTTCTTAAAACTATGTATGGTTCCTGCCTCCACTACTTCACTTGCTAGGCTATTCCACTTCCTGACAACTCTATGACTGAAGAAATACTTCCTAACGTCCCTGTGACTCGTCTGAGTCTTCAGCTTCCAGTTGTGACCCCTTGTCCCTGTGTCCCCTCTCTGGAACATTCTATCTCTGTCCACCTTGTCTATTCCCCGCAGTATCTTGTATGTCGTTATCATGTCTCCCCTGACCCTTCTGTCCTCCAGTGTCGTCAGTCCGATTTCCCTTAACCTTTCCTCGTACGACATTCCCTTGAGCTCTGGGACTAGCCTTGTTGCAAACCTTTGTACTTTCTCTAACTTCTTGACGTGCTTGACCAGGTGTGGGTTCCAGACTGGTGCTGCATACTCCAGTATGGGCCTAACATACACAGTGTACAGTGTCTTGAACGATTCCTTATTAAGGTATCGGAACGCTATTCTCAGGTTTGCCAGGCGCCCGTATGCTGCAGCAGTTATTTGGTTGATGTGTGCCTCCGGTGATGTGCTCGGTGTTATGGTCACCCCAAGGTCTTTCTCCCTGAGTGAGGTCTGTAGTCTTTGTCCACCTAGCCTATACTCTGTCTGCGGTCTTCTTTGCCCCTCCCCAATCTTCATGACTTTGCATTTGGCTGGATTGATTTCGAGAAGCCAGTTACTGGACCACATGTCCAGCCTGTCCAGGTCTCTTTGCAGTCCTGCCTCATCCTCGTCCGATTTAATTCTTCTCATCAACTTCACATCATCTGCGAACAGGGATACTTCAGAGTCTATTCCTTCCATCATGTCGTTCACATATATCAAAAATAGCACTGGTCCTAGAACTGACCCCTGTGGGACCCCGCTCCTAACAGGCGCCCACTCTGATACCTCTTCACGTACCATGACTCGTTACTGCCTCCCTGTCAGGTATTCCCTGATCCATTGCAGTGCCCTCCCATTTACATGCGCCTGATCCTCCAGTTTCTGCACTAATCTCTTGTGGGGAACTGTGTCAAAGGCCTTCCTGCAGTCTAGGAAAACGCAATCTACCCACCCCTCTCTCTCGTGTCTTACTTCTGTTACCTTGTCATAAAACTCCAGGAGGTTTGTGATACAAGATTTGCCTTCCATGAACCCATGCTGGTTTTCATTTATAATCTTGTTCCTTTCCAGGTGTTCGACCACTCTCCTCCTGATAATCTTCTCCATGACTTTGCACACAATACATGTCAGAGACACAGGTCTGTAGTTTAGTGCCTCGTTTCTGTTTCCTTTCTTAAATATGGGGACTACATTAGCTGTCTTCCATTTCTCAGGTAGTTGCCCAGTTTCAAGGGATGTGTTGAAGATTGTGGTTAGAGGCACGCACAACATGTCTGCTCCTTCTCTAAGGACCCAGGGGGAGATGTTGTCCGGTCCCATCGCCTTTGAGGTGTCAAGGTCACTTAGGAGCTTCTTCACCTCCTCCTCAGTTGTTTGTATGTCATCCAACACTTGTTGGTATATTCCCTCTTGATGTTCCCTTCTGTGCTGTCTTCCCACAGCCCTTCCTGTCTCTACTGTAAACACTTCCTTAAATCTCCTGTTCCGCTCCTCACATACCTCCTGATCATTTCTTGTGAGTTCTCCACCTTCTGTCCTTAATCTGATCACCTGGTCTTTGACTGTTGTCTTCCTCCTGATGTGGCTATACAACAGTTTCGGGTCAGTCTTGATTCTCGATGCTATGTCATTTTCATACTGTCGCTGGGCCTCCCTCCTTACCTGTGCGTACTCATTCCTGGCTCTGCGACTGATCTCCCGAATTTCGTGTGTTCTCTGCCTTCTGTACTTTTTCCATTCTCTATTGCACTTGTGTGTGTGTGTGTGTGTGTGTGTGTCTGTCTGTGTGTGTAATTTATTCATTTATTTAACTTAAATAATCAAATAAACAATATTAAGCTTTTATACAATATTTACTAAAACGAACTTATCCAATTAAAATCATCTAATCCTCGTTTATCACTAAAGAGAGAGAGAATGAATGTAAACCACATTTAAGACTTCAATAAGCAAAGTAATCACCTCGTTTAAATCACTGAAGGTGAATCTGTCTGAGAGCATCCAAATGTAAATAAAATATTAAGCTATTAATGGACACGTCAGCACACGTCTGGTGGCTAAAGCTCCCGCTTCACACACGGAGGGCCCGGGTTCGATTCCCGGCGGGTGGAAATTCCGACACGTTTCCTTACACCTATTGTCCTGTTCACCTAGCAGCAAATAGGTACCTGGGTGTTAGTCGACTGGTGTGGGTCGCATCCTGGGGGACAAGATTAAGGACCCCAATGGAAATAAGTTAGACAGTCCTCGATGACGCACTGACTTTCTTGGGTTATCCTGGGTGGCTAACCCTCCGGGGTTAAAAATCCGAACGAAATCTTATCTTATCTTATCACGTCACACGTCCTCGTGTTACCTCAGAAATCCTAATATTCTGACGTTTTAGAAGTCTTCCCAGCGTGACGTCATAAGTCTTGTAGTGACGTCAGGAAACAAAGTTACGTCAAAATTCCTGCTGCCATAACGTGACAAATCCTCCTGCCATGACGTCATAAATCATGTGACGTGAGGATCCCCGTCGATACCAGCAGTGTTGCCGTCATGAAGAAATATAAAGTAGGCCTACCTTCAAGGCTCAATTTTGGCATAAAGATACAATCTCCAAAAACTTGATATTACACTTGCCTACCGTAATATTTCTTATATAATTTACTGTATGCATGCAACTAATACTTTCATTATTATTATTATTATTATTATTATTATTATTATTATTATTGCATCTTAGAGCTGAGAAGCGGTAAAACCGTAAGTGTTATACAGCACCTGAGGAACAGGTGGAGAGGGGAATGATCAAGCTAGGATACGGAGATGGGGAAGATACCTCAAGTTCCTTGCAACAAGAGCCCTACACAAGCTTTTAGACAATAATTTCAAAATGTTGCTGATGTAAACTGCGACGAAGAATGAAGACGCCATACCGTACCTGGGATAATTCACAACTAACCTATAATAGCGAGTAGTGTGAGTGCGAGTAGTGTGAATGCGAGTAGTGTGAGTGCGAGCAGTGTGAGTGCGAGTAGTGTGAGTGCGAGAGTACACTCGAGGAGTGTAGTGCGTGTTCTACTGTGAGTACACTCGTGGAGTGTAGTGCGTGTTCTACTGTGAGTACACTCGTGGAGTGTAGTGCGTGTTCTACTGTGAGTACACTCGTGCAGTGTAGTGCGTGTTCTGTGAGCACACTCGAGGAGTGTAGTGCGTGTTCTACTGTGAGTACACTCGTGGAGTGTAGTACGTGTTCTACTGTGAGTACACTCGTGGAGTGTAGTGCGTGTTCTACTGTGAGTACACTCGTGGAGTGTAGTGCGTGTTCTACTGTGAGCACACTCGAGGAGTGTAGTGCGTGTTCTACTGTGAGCACACTCGAGGAGTGTAGTGCGTGTTCTACTGTGAGTACACTCGTGGAGTGTAGTGCGTGTTTCTACTGTGAGTACACTCGTGGAGTGTAGTGCGTGTTCTACTGTGAGTACACTCGTGGAGTGTAGTGCGTGTTCTACTGTGAGTACACTCGAGGAGTGTAGTGCGTGTTCTACTGTGAGTACACTCGAGGAGTGTAGTGCGTGTTCTACTGTGAGTACACTCGTGGAGTGTAGTGCGTGTTCTACTGTGAGTACACTCGTGGAGTGCGTGTTCTACTGTGAGTACACTCGAGGAGTGTAGTGCGTGTTCTACTGTGAGTACACTCGTGGAGTGTAGTGCGTGTTCTACTGTGAGTACACTCGTGGAGTGTAGTGCGTGTTCTACTGTGAGTACACTCGTGGAGTGTAGTGCGTGTTCTGTGAGTACACTCGTGGAGTGTAGTGCGTGTTCTACTGTGAGTACACTCGAGGAGTGTAGTGCGTGTTCTACTGTGAGTACACTCGTGGAGTGTAGTGCGTGTTCTACTGTGAGTACACTCGTGGAGTGTAGTGCGTGTTCTACTGTGAGAGTACACTCGTGGAGTGTAGTGCGTGTTCTACTGTGAAAGTACACTCGTGGAGTGTAGTACGTGTTCTACTGTGAGTACACTCGTGGTGTGTAGTACATGTTCGACTGTGAGTACACTCGTGGAGTGTAGTGCGTGTTCTACTGTGAGTACACTCGTGGAGTGTAGTGCGTGTTCTACTGTGAAAGTACACTCGTGGAGTGTAGTGCGTGTTCTACTGTGAGAGTACACTCGTGGAGTGTAGTGCGTGTTCTACTGTGAGTACACTCGTGGAGTGTAGTACGTGTTGTACTGTGAGTACACTCGTGGAGTGTAGTACATGTTCGACTGTGAGTACACTCGTGGAGTGTAGTGCGTGTTCTATTGTGAGAGTACACTCGTGGAGTGTAGTACATGTTCGACTGTGAGTACACTCGTGGAGTGTAGTGCGTGTTCTACTGTGAGAGTACACTCGTGGAGTGTAGTGCGTGTTCTACTGTGAGTACACTCGTGGAGTGTAGTGCGTGTTCTACTGAGAGTACACTCGTGGAGTGTAGTACGTGTTCTACTGTGAGTACACTCGTGGAGTGTAGTGCGTGTTCTACTGTGAGTACACTAGTGTAGTGTAGTACATGTTCTACTGTGAGCACACTCGTGGAGTGTAGTGCGTGTTCTACTGTGAGTACACTCGTGGAGTGTAGTACGTGTTCTACTGTGAGTACACTCGTGGAGTGTAGTGCGTGTTCTACTGTGAGTACACTCGGGGAGTGTAGTGCGTGTTCTACTGTGAGTACACTCGTGGAGTGTAGTGCGTGTTCTACTGTGAGTACACTCGAGGAGTGTAGTGCGTGTTCTACTGTGAGAGTACACTCGTGGAGTGTAGTGCGTGTTCTACTGTGAAAGTACACTCGTGGAGTGTAGTACGTGTTCTACTGTGAGTACACTCGTGGAGTGTAGTACATGTTCGACTGTGAGTACACTCGTGGAGTGTAGTGCGTGTTCTACTGTGAGTACACTCGTGGAGTGTAGTACGTGTTCTACTGTGAAAGTACACTCGTGGAGTGTAGTGCGTGTTCTACTGTGAGAGTACACTCGTGGAGTGTAGTGCGTGTTCTACTGTGAGTACACTCGTGGAGTGTAGTACGTGTTGTACTGTGAGTACACTCGTGGAGTGTAGTACATGTTCGACTGTGAGTACACTCGTGGAGTGTAGTGCGTGTTCTACTGTGAGAGTACACTCGTGGAGTGTAGTGCGTGTTCTACTGAGAGTACACTCGTGGAGTGTAGTGCGTGTTCTACTGTGAGTACACTCGTGGAGTGTAGTGCGTGTTCTACTGTGAGTACACTCGTGGAGTGTAGTACATGTTCTACTGTGAGCACACTCGTGGAGTGTAGTGCGTGTTCTACTGTGAGTACACTCGTGGAGTGTAGTACGTGTTCTACTGTGAGTACACTCGTGGAGTGTAGTGCGTGTTCTACTGTGAGTACACTCGGGGAGTGTAGTGCGTGTTCTACTGTGAGTACACTCGTGGAGTGTAGTACATGTTCTAATGTGAGTACACTAGTTGAGTGTAGTGCGTGTTCTACTGTGAGTACACTCGTGGACTGTAGTACGTGTTCTACTGTGAGTACACTCGTGGAGTGTAGTGCGTGTTCTACTGTGAGTACACTCGTGGACTGTAGCACGTGTTCTACTGTGAGTACACTCGTGGAGTGTAGTGCGTGTTCTACTGTGAGTACACTCGTGGAGTGTAGTGTGTTCTACTGTGAGTACACTCGTGGAGTGTAGTGCGTGTTCTACTGAGAGTACACTCGTGGAGTGTAGTGCGTGTTCTACTGTGAGAGTACACTCGTGGAGTGGAGTGCGTGTTCTACTGAGAGTACACTCGTGGAGTGTAGTGCGTGTTCTACTGTGAGAGTACACTCGTGGAGTGTAGTGCGTGTTCTACTGAGAGTACACTCGTGGAGTGTAGTGCGTGTTCTACTGTGAGAGTACACTCGTGGAGTGTAGTGCGTGTTCTACTGAGAGAGTACACTCGTGGAGTGTAGTGAGTGTTCTACTGAGAGTACACTCGTGGAGTGTAGTGCGTGTTCTACTGTGAGAGTACACTCGTGGAGTGTAGTGCGTGTTCTACTGTGAGAGTACACTCGTGGAGTGTAGTGCGTGTTCTACAGAGATTACACTAGTGGAGTGTAGTGCGTGTTCTACTGAGAGTACGCTCGTGGAGTGTAGTGTGTGTTCTACTGTGAAAGTACACTCGTGGAGTGTATTGCGTGTTCTACTGCGAAAGTACACTCGTTCAGTGTAGTGCATGTTCTACTGTGAGAGTACACTTGTGGAGTGCAGTGTACGTCTTCTACTGTGAGAGTACACTCGTGGAGTGTAGTACATGTTCTACTGTGAGAGTACACTTGTGGAGTGCAGTGTACGTCTTCTACTGTGAGAGTACACTCGTGGAGTGTAGTACATGTTCTACTGTGAGAGTACACTCGTGGAGTGTAGTGTGTGTTCTACTGTGAGAGTACACTCGTGGAGTGTAGTACGTGTTCTACTGTGAGAGTACACTTGTGGAGTGTAGTGCGTGTTCTACTGTGAGAGCACACTTGTGGAGTGCAGTGTACGTGTTCTACTGTGAGAGTACACTCGTGGAGTGTAGTGCGTGTTCTACTGTGAGAGTTCACTTGTGGAGTGTAGAGCGTGTTCTACTGTGAGAGTACACTCGTGGAGTGTAGTGCGTGTTCTACTGTGAGAGTACATTCGTGGAGTGTAGTGCGTGTTCTACTGTGAGTACACTCGTGGTGTGTAGTGCGTGCTCTACTGTGAGAGTACACTCGTGGAGTGTAGTACATGTTCTACTGTGAGAGTACACTCGTGGAGTGTAGTGTGTGTTCTACTGTGAGAGTACACTCGTGGAGTGTAGTACGTGTTCTACTGTGAGAGTACACTTGTGGAGTGTAGTGCGTGTTCTACTGTGAGAGCACACTTGTGGAGTGCAGTGTACGTGTTCTACTGTGAGAGTACACTCGTGGAGTGTAGTGCGTGTTCTACTGTGAGAGTTCACTTGTGGAGTGTAGAGCGTTTTCTACTGTGAGAGTACACTCGTGGAGTGTAGTGCGTGTTCTCCTGTGAGAGTTCACTTGTGGAGTGTAGTGCGTGTTCTACTGTGAGAGTACACTCGTGGAGTGTAGTGCGTGTTCTACTGTGAGAGTACATTCGTGGAGTGTAGTGCGTGTTCTACTGTGAGAGTACACTCTTGGTGTGTAGTGCGTGCTCTACTGTGAGAGTACACTCGTGGAGTGTAGTGCGTGTTCTACTGTGAGAGAACACTCGTGGAGTGTAGTGCGTGTTCTACTGTGAGAGTACACTCGTGGAGTGGAGTGCGTGTTCTACTGTGAGAGTACACTCGTGGAGTGTAGTGCGTGTTCTACTGAGACTACACTCGTGGAGTGTAGTGCGTGTTCTACTGAGAGCACACTCGTGGAGTGTAGTGCGTGTTCTACTGTGAGAGTACACTCGTGGAGTGTAGTGCGTGTTCTACTGAGAGTACACTCGTGGAGTGTAGTTCTTGTTCTACTGTGAGTACACTCGTGGAGTGTAGTGCGTGTTCTACTGAGAGTACACTCGTGTGTAGTGCGTGTTCTACTGTGAGTACACTCGTGGAGTGTAGTGCGTGTTCTACTGTGAGAGTACAGTCGTGTAGTGCGTGTTCTACTGTGAGAGTACACTCGTGGAGTGTAGTGCGTGTTCTACTGTGAGAGTACACTTGTGGAGTGTAGTGCGTGTTCTACTGTGAGTACACTCGTGGAGTGTAGTGCGTGTTCTACTGTGAGTACACTCGTGGAGTGGAGTGCGTGTTCTACTGAGAGACTACACTCGTGGAGTGTAGTACGTGTTCTACTGTGAGAGCACACTTGTGGAGTGTAGTGCGTGTTCTACTGTGAGAGTACACTCGTGGAGTGTAGTGCGTGTTCTACTGTGAAAGTACACTCGTGGTGTAGTGCGTGTTCTACTGTGAGAGCACACTTGTGGAGTGTAGTGCGTGTTCTACTGTGAGAATACACTCGGGGAGTGTAGTGCGTGTTCTACTGTGAGAGTACACTCGTGGAGTGTAGTGCGTGTTCTACTGTGAGAGCACACCTGTGGAGTGTAGTGCGTGTTCTACTGTGAGAGTACACTCGTGGAGTGTAGTGCGTGTTCTACTGTGAGAGTACACCCGTGGAGTGGAGTGCGTGTTCTACTGTGAGAGTACACTCGTGGAGTGTAGTGCGTGTTCTACTGAGAGTACACTCGTGGAGTGTAGTGAGTGTTCTACTGAGAGTACACTCGTGGAGTGTAGTGCGTGTTCTACTGTGAGAGTACACTCGTGGAGTGTAGTGCGTGTTCTACTGTGAGTACACTCGTGGAGTGTAGTGCGTGTTCTACTGACACTACACTCGTGGAGTGTAGTGCGTGTTCTACTGTGAGAGTACACTCGTGGAGTGTAGTGCGTGTTCTACTGAGAGTACACTCGTGGAGTGTAGTGCGTGTTCTACTGTGAGTACACTCGTGGAGTGTAGTGCGTGTTCTACTGACACTACACTCATGGAGTGTAGTGCGTGTTCTACTGTGAGAGTACACTCGTGGAGTGTAGTGCGTTTTCTACCGAGAGTACACTCGTGGAGTGTAGTGCGTGTTCTACTGTGAGTACACTCGTGGAGTGTAGTGCATGTTCTACTGTGAGTACACTCGTGGAGTGTAGTGCCTGTTCTACTGTGAGAGTACACTCGTGGAGTGTAGTGCGTGTTCTACTGAGAGTACACTCGTGGAGTGTAGTGCGTGTTCTACTGTGAGTACACTCGTGGAGTGTAGTGCGTGTTCTACTGTGAGAGTACAGTCGTGTAGTGCGTGTTCTACTGTGAGAGTACAGTCGTGTAGTGCGTGTTCTACTGTGAGAGTACACTCGTGGAGTGTAGTGCGTGTTCTACTGTGAGAGTACAGTCGTGTAGTGCGTGTTCTACTGTGAGAGTACACTCGTGGAGTGTAGTGCGTGTTCTACTGTGAAAGTACACTCGTGGAGTGTAGTGCGTGTTCTACTGTGAGAGTACACGTGGTGTGTAGTGTGTGTTCTACTGTGAGAGTACAGTCGTGTAGTGCGTGTTCTACTGTGAGAGTACACTCGTGGAGTGTAGTGCGTGTTCTACTGTGAGTACACTCGTGGAGTGTAGTGCGTGTTCTACTGACACTACACTCGTGGAGTGTAGTGCGTGTTCTACTGTGAGAGTACACTCGTGGAGTGTAGTGCGTGTTCTACTGAGAGTACACTCGTGGAGTGTAGTGCGTGTTCTACTGTGAGTACACTCGTGGAGTGTAGTGCGTGTTCTACTGACACTACACTCATGGAGTGTAGTGCGTGTTCTACTGTGAGAGTACACTCGTGGAGTGTAGTGCGTTTTCTACCGAGAGTACACTCGTGGAGTGTAGTGCGTGTTCTACTGTGAGTACACTCGTGGAGTGTAGTGCATGTTCTACTGTGAGTACACTCGTGGAGTGTAGTGCCTGTTCTACTGTGAGAGTACACTCGTGGAGTGTAGTGCGTGTTCTACTGAGAGTACACTCGTGGAGTGTAGTGCGTGTTCTACTGTGAGTACACTCGTGGAGTGTAGTGCGTGTTCTACTGTGAGAGTACAGTCGTGTAGTGCGTGTTCTACTGTGAGAGTACAGTCGTGTAGTGCGTGTTCTACTGTGAGAGTACACTCGTGGAGTGTAGTGCGTGTTCTACTGTGAGAGTACAGTCGTGTAGTGCGTGTTCTACTGTGAGAGTACACTCGTGGAGTGTAGTGCGTGTTCTACTGTGAAAGTACACTCGTGGAGTGTAGTGCGTGTTCTACTGTGAGAGTACACGTGGTGTGTAGTGTGTGTTCTACTGTGAGAGTACAGTCGTGTAGTGCGTGTTCTACTGTGAAAGTACACTCGTTGAGTGTAGTGCGTGTTCTACTGTGAGACTACAGTCGTGTAGTGCGTGTTCTACTGTGAGAGTACAGTCGTGGAGTGTAGTGCGTGTTCTACTGTGAGAGTTCACGTGGTGTGTAGTGTGTGTTCTACTGTGAAAGTACACTCGTGGAGTGTAATGCGTGTTCTACTGTGAGAGTACAGTCGTGGAGTGTAGTGCGTGTTCTACTGTGAGAGTTCACGTGGTGTGTAGTGTGTGTTCTACTGTGAAAGTACATTCGTGGAGTGTAGTGCGTATTCTACTGTGAGAGTACACTTGTGGAGTGTTGTACGTGTTCTTCTGAATGTGAGAATACAGTTGGGGAAGGTCGCCCGGGTAAATTTCTGAATGTGTCGTGTTGTGCATACTGCTATAAACAAGGTATGTTGCTCGCACACACACACAGGCCCGCGCGCGAGTGAGCACACACACTCCAAATTAATACAAAACAGACCAAGTGTCTCTCGACAAGTGCCTCTGACAACTAGTAACTAACAAATACGTTAAACGAGTACACTTCTTGGTTTCCAGCAGTTAAAGCACTCCTTAATTAGCTCCACGAAACGTGCGTGTTGCAGAGAATGGGTTCGTGACTCTTAGCGGGCCCGGGCGGGTCTCGGCGGGGTGAGGCTGACATAGGCGAAGTGGGATAGGGTGGCGTTGGCTGGGCAGGACCTATAAGAGAAATTTTGCAAGGCGGAAGAAGACTGCTTTGGCGCCCCTAGGGGCAGGCTGAGGCCTCCCAGTCTAAGTCAATTTTACAGTATTATTTTTTCGAAATATATTAAAAATAGTTGAAATTACAAAAATAAAAAAATAAATAAATAAAAATAAAAAGGCCTATGACCATGGGGCCCCCTCAGAGATTCAAAGCCGGGCCCCGGACCAATGTACCGGCTGACCCCCTCGTTGACCCTGGGTGCTGTTGGGAGGGGGTTAGGGGGACAAAGCTCGCACAAAAGTTCCCTCATCAATCATCACCACACACGTCCTCCTCATCAGTCATCACCACACACGTCCTCCTCATCAGTCATCACCACACACGTCCTCCTCAGTCATCACCACACACGTCCTCCTCATCAGTCATCACCACACACGTCCTCCTCATCAGTCATTACCACACACGTCCTCCTTATCAGTCATCACCACACACGTCCTCCTCATCAGTCATCACCACACACGTCTCATCAGTCATCAACACACACGTCTCATCAGTCATCACCACACACGTCTCATCAGTCATCACCACACACGTCTCATCAGTCATCACCACACACGTCTCATCAGTCATCACCACACACACACACGTCCTCATCATCAGTCATCACCACACACGTTTCATCAGTCATCACCACACAGGCCCTCCTCATCAGTCATCACCACACATGTCTCATCAGTCATCACCACACACACAAGTCCTCCTCATCAGTCATCACCGTCATTCTGCCACCCTTCTCTAACCCCACACAAACTTATATTTCAACCCAGTTAGTGTCACACAGTGTTCCTCGCCAGGATGAGCTTAACAGTTTCATCACTTAATTGCTTCACACCCTCTTACCTCCTTACCTCCAGGGTATATCTGGCGAGGGTTTCGGGAGTCAAGGCCCCCGCGGCCCGGTCTGAAACCAGGCCTCATGGTGGATCAGAACCTAATCAACCAGGCTGTTACTGCTAACCACCCGCAAACTGACGTACGAATCACAACCCGGCTAGTCAGGTACCTACTGTAGGTGCCTGTCCAGCGCCTTCTTGAAGGGTGGTGTTAGGTGGAGGTTGGTAAGGGTGGAATAGTTGAAAGTAGACGGGGACGATTGAGGAAAATGGGAAAAGCATGGGTTTAATAGAGTGAGAAAATGAGATATGGTGAACACCTTGACTGAGAAGAGTAAGTAGAGGAACGGAGAGAAGATCAAGGAGATAGAGAAAAGTACAAGAGAACATGAAGAGATGAAGAAAAGAAGAAATACAAGAGAAAATAAATCAAAATGGAGAAAAAAATTATAAGAAATAAATTAGAGAAAAATACACGAGAAGATCCAGATGGAGAAAAGAGGAAATAAGAGAGATTGTGGACATGTAGAAAAGCGGAAATCAGAGTAGCATCATCAATATAAATATCTACAAGTGTGATAATAAATTACTTTGTCTTAAGTCCTCGGACAATAAAAAATTACATCTCCCTTATCATTAATTTATTTAATCGCTCACTGGAATAGTTACGAGTAAGTGTGTAATTAACTATATTTTTAATTACCTATTCCTAACTACGGAGTAGAGCTGTGCTCGTGGTGTCCCGACTTCAATACTCTGTTCATATTTTTTTTTAAATTTCCAATGGTTGCAGCACTTTCTAATTCCTCCTTTAATGTAATTCAATGGTCAACCACTATCTGAGAAGAAAAACTTTCTAGTATCTCTTCTATTCCACTTTTTCCTCAATTTGCAACGGTGGTGTCGTGTTCTTCCTGTTGTAGCTACTAAAACAATAATTTTCAAGTCCTTATTTACAGTTATGTCTCCTCTTTCCCTCCTGTCAGCTAACTTGGGTATCTTTATAAACTGATCAAGCTTTCTTCATAGTTCATATTGTTCAACTCTGGCAGTCATTTTGTATCTCTTCTTTTAAGATTTTCTATCTTATCTACGTTTTTCCGTATCTGGGTGTGTGTGTTTGTGTGTGTGTTTGTGTGTGTGTGTGTGTGTGTGTGTGTGTGTGTGTGTGTGTGTGTGTGTGTGTGTGTGTGTGTGTGTGTGTGTGTGTACTCACCTAGCTGTGGTTTCAGGGGTCGAGTCATAGCTCCTGGCGCCGCCTCTTCACTGGCCGCTACTGGGTCACTCTCTATGCGCCATGAACTTTATCATACCTCTCCTTAAAGCTATGAATGGATCCTGCCTCCACTACATCGCTTCTCAAACTATTCCACTTCCTGACTACTCTGTGACTGAAAAAATACTTTCTAAAATCTCTGTGAGTCATCTGAGTCTTTAGCTTCCAACTGTTGCTGTGTCCCATCTCTGGAACATTCTGTCTCTGTCCCCCTTGTCAATTCCTCTCAGTATTTTATATGTCGTTATCATGTCCCCCCTATCTCTCCTGTCCTCCAGTGTCGTCGGGATGATTTCCTTTAACCTCTCCTCTGGGACTAGTCTTGTTGCCAACCTTTGCACGTTTAGTTTCTTTACATGCTTGGCTAGGTGTGGGTTCCAAACTGGTTCCTCATACTCCAATATGGGCCTAACGTGCACAGTGTACAGGGTTTTGAACGATTCCTTATTAAGATGTCGGAATGCTGTTCTCAGGTTTTCCAGGCGCTCATATGCTGCAGCAGTTATTTAGGTGATGTGCACCTCAGGAGATGTGCCTGGTGTGTGTACTCACCTAATTGTACTCAATTATAGTTGTAGGGGTTAAGACTCAGCTCCTGGCCCTACCTCTTCACTGAACGCTACTAGGTCCTCTCTCTCCCTGCTTCATGAGCTTTATCATACCCCGTCTTAAAGCTATGTATGGTTCCTGCTTCCACTACATCGCTCGCCAGACTGTTCCACTTCCTGACAACTCTATGACTGAAGAACTGCTTCCTGACATCCCTGTGGCTCCTCTGAGTCTTCAACTTCCAAGAGAGAGCCCTTGTTTCTGTGTCCCCTCTCTGGAACATCTTGTCTCTGTCCACCTTGTCTATTCCAAGCAGTATTTTGTATGTCGTTATCATGTCTCCCCTATCCCTTCTGTCCTCCAGTGTGTGTGTGTGTGTGTGTGTGTGTGTGTGTGTGTGTGTGTGTGTGTGTGTGTGTGTGTGTGTGTGTGTGTGTGTGTGTGTGTGTGTGCGCGCGCGTGCGTGATTACCTAATTAGTTTTTCACAGTAGCAACACACACTGCGTCTTCTTGGAGACCATTCCGAAACATCCATAACAATATTCCTAACAAAAAATAATTTTATGCTTTACAGAATGCGTTTTTATTTAACAACTGTAGCCTCTTTCGTGTTTTGTCTAATTTCTTTGCTCTATTTATTTAGTGAACAAAGATAGGTTGTAAAATAAGATTTTTTACAAGTCTGACAAACTGTGAAGCAGACACGTATGCAACACGTGTGACATTATCAGGAGACGTTTTTCCCGCCTGTATGGTCTTCTAATCATTGGAATGATAAAGCCCCAAGTGGGCAAAACGTCTCCTATTAAATGTCAAAAGTGTTGCTTAAGTGACTTTCACAAAACAAGATTTATTGAGGCCACCGTATATACAGTAAGCTCTCTTATAAAGTTCCTATGTATAGTGCGACTTTTTGTAACTGCAACTGATAAAGTGCATCCAAAATGGAACAGTACTTTAAAAAAAAGACTTCACAGTACGTGCTCTTCACTTTTAAATGTATTTCTTCCAATTGCATTTGTAATAAACAGTAGTACATAGCACAGCTTAACGAGAACCTACTGTATCGACTCCCTCCCCCCTCCCTCCTTTACTTAATAACACACAGCGGGTAGCCAAAGATGAATTATAGCGGTTGTAATAATTTATTCCTGAGACGAAAGAGATGGGAAGGAAGAATGGACGTGATGGAGAGGAAAAAGGAGTACGATCAGAGAGGGAGGGGTAGAAATAATAAAAAGAGTGGTAGGGGAAAAGAAAAAGATTCAAAAGAGAGGGAGGGAAAAGGAAGAAAGTCTGAAGAGAGAGGGAGGGGAAAAGAAAGAGTGCGAGAAGAGAGATGTAAGAGAAAGAAGAAAAAAAAGAGGAAGGTGGGAGGAAGGGGAGTTAATATACGAAGACTGACAAACAGGGTCGATCCCATAATGAGTTCTTCACTTCTTGAATCATCGCCTCCAAGACCTGAAGGTCAATGTCGTCACCTTCTGTCTTTAATCTATACTGTCTCTGTGCTCACCTATTTGTACTCATGGTTTCAGGGGTTACGTTTCAGTTCTAGGCCCTGCTTCTTAACTTCCTGTCGCTTAGTCAGTCCTAACATGCTTATTTTAACTCACAGTATTGAACTGTATTTGCAAAAGAAAGCAGGTCACATTCAGCTGCTCGACACTGTATGTTTTTGTGGGCGAGTGAGTATGCACACGTGCATGTGTTAGAAGAAGCTCCAGCGCTCATATCAGACAGAAGAAATTAAAAGAACAAAATTACCGACAGAGGCAAAAAAAAAATTGTATGCAAAAATCTAAATTTAAGACCTCTGTGTGGGCCTACTTAGAAGTGATTCATGTAGAAAGTAACAAAGAAATGAGTGAATTCCTGAACGATTGGTATAAACGCTCAGCAGTCTCACTGACATGACAGCAAAAAATATTTTCCATAAACCCTGTCCAATGAATAAATGACATAAACTGCAATGAAGTAGATGAATGGTTCACAGAACCGACACGTTGATAAATTAGACACATGTGCAACTCTTGGGTATCTTTAAAGATACCCAAGAGTTGCACATGTGTCTAATTTATCAACGTGTCGGTTCTGTGAGCCATTCATCTACAATCCTGTCAGACACTGCAACTTCTTGGGATCTTAATACTTGGAAATTCTTCGCTTGCCTAACCCTTGGGCATGATCTACTTCCACATTGGGCAAATGTGACACCATCTACAATTGCTGCACCTCTCCAGCCTACGGTTTATAAGCTGCTTCTCCGCTCATATGCTGTATTCTATTCAAGATTGATGGACTGACCACATCGACTCAAGGTTGAGGGACTGATTACCTCATTCTCCACCTGTTCTTCAAGTTTCTCCTGTGTATGGACTGATGAAGCCACTGTGTGGCGAAACGTTTCCTTAATAAAGATACCCAAGAGTTGCACATGTGTCTAATTTATCAACTGCAATGAAAACAAATCCCACAGATGTTGAAAAAGGAAGTTGTATCATGCCCATGCAGCTGGACCCAGAGTCTGACTCCGAGTTCCATGTTTAGAAATAAATGTAAAATATTACTAGAGCAGAAACATTAAGCTTCTCGCAACTATTATACCACTACGGCAAAAATTACAGAGGCAGTCGAAGAAAATCAGAATGCACTAGTTTTGAACATGGATTAAGCAGGCTTTTGAGAAAAGGAATCATGGAGTAATAGACTACAATACGAGGTTAAGAGAGAGAGTAGTTTTTAAAAAATAGGGAGATGAATTCAAATTTCTAACAGATCACAAAAAGTGGCAGCAAACAAAACAAAATCTAGTCTTAGTAAAGTAGATGCAGTATCTCAAGGCAAGGTCCTGGCACCGTTATTGTTTCCCATCTTTATAGCAGACGGATGAAAACAAAATAAACATGATGACACGGATAAACGATTAATATATATCAAGCAAAGCAAAATATCACGATGGTCATCAGAGAAATTCTAAATGCTTGGATAAGGAACGAAGAACTCAAAACGCTTACAATACAATACACAAAACGCAAACACACCCTTTCAGAGATTGAATAAAACATGTAAAAGATCTTGGAATAATGTCAAATGACAGTAAAGAGCACAATAAGGCAAAATAAGATGTATTACTACAACTTTCAAGGCATTAGACATGCTAATGTTTTTTTGAAGTGAGGACCCTACTCCACTGCAGTATATTCCAATACCGAAAAATTGGATGTGTGTGTGTGTGTGTGTGTGTTCACCTACATGTGGCTTCAGAGGTCGAGTCAAAGCTCCTGGCCTAGCCTCTTCGCTGGTCGCTACTAGGCTCACTCTTTGCTTCGAGAGATTGATCGTACCTCTTCTTAAAGTTATCCATGAATCCTGTCTCTACCATTTCATTATCCAGGTCGTTCTATTTCCTGGCTACTCTTAAGACTGAATAAATAATTCCGAACATCTCTGACTCATCTGTGCTTTCAACTTCCAGCTGAGTCTTCGTGTTCCTGTTTCCGACGCCGTCTCTTAAAACAATTTGTCCCTGTCCACGCTATGAATTCCTCTCGGTATTTTGTGCGTTATCATACCATTCTTAGTCCTTCTTTCCTCTAGTGTCATCATTTGAGTTCCCTTAAGTTCTCCTCATAGTACAAATTCTATAGCCCCGGGACTAGTTTCGTTGCAAACCTCTAGCAGCCTGTCCATCTGTGAATATGGATATTTCTAACTATCCCTTCCGTTATGTCATTCACGTATGCAAGAAATAGTATCATCCTAGTACTGATCCTTGTTGAACCCCACTCGTCACATGCACCCATTCCGACACCTTCTCGGACAATCACTCGTTGTTTCTTTCCTGTTATTCCTGCCTGCTCTTCTAGCTTTCTTCCTAGTCTCTTATGCGGTACTGTGTCAAAACCTTCCTGTAGTCCAAGAAGATGCAATCTACTCATTCCTTTCTCTCCTGCTTTACTTCTGTTAATTTGTCGCAGAACTCCAATAGGCTTGCGAGACAGAATTAATCATTTCTAAAGCCGTCCTGGGTATCATTTGTGAACCCACTTCTTTCAGGCTCCTCCACACCTCTTCTGATAATTTTCTCCATAACTTTGTCACTTCAGTGACATCGGTCTGTAGTTTAACACTGTCTCATTTCTTTAAAATTTCGACTACTTTTGCCATCTTCCACACCTATGGCAGTTGCCCTTTGTCAGTTGACTTAACGGTTGATGCTAGTGGCGCACACAGTACCTCCGCTCCCTCTCTCAGGACCCATGGAGATATTTTGTCCTACCGACTTTGTGGTATTTCCTTCAAATAACTGTTCCTTTAACTCTTCTTCTAATGTATGGATTGTTTTCAGCGCTCGTTAGTGCATTCTACTGCTTCGGTTCGCTGGTAACTTTCCTGTTTCCTCTGAGAAGAAATCCTTAAATTTCTTGTTGAGTTCTTCAGTCGCTCCCTCCCCTTTACTGTTCTCATAACAGCCTGCATCTCCCGGTTGGTTGAGGGTATTTCTCCAAAGGTGTTTGCTCCCTCTTCTCTTCCTTCTGTCCCCTCACCTGTTATTACTACTCCTGTTCCCACCTCATTACTGTTTCTCTTCATTTCCTCCAGTTCACTCCTCAGCCTCACCTACACAAGTCTACAGCTGTAAGCATGTCTCTAACCCGAAATGTTGTGCAAGGCATGGGTTTTGTATTATTGCATATTTTGTAAATGAAGTGACTGGAAATAAAATTTAAATCTGAATTAAAATTCCCCGTCACAGGCCTGTTTATATTTTTTTCTTGGCTAGCTTCAGTGCTGCCCTCTAGCCTAGGGTAGCTGGGTCCTCTCAACAAGAATCTTCTCTCATTTACCCCTACACCTTCCTAACAAACACTGCAGCTCACTGTTTCCTGCCTACTGACTCTGGATAACACTAACGCTACCCCGACCTGACTATGTAGTTCACCTTATAGTTTCCTTCATGTGCTCTCAGACTGGTTAAGAGCGCCCTTCGCTTTAAGTGGCAGTCATTATGGATATATAATTCTGAAATCGTCGTCAAAGGTGGTCTATGTATCGGTTACAACTGACAAAGACCATGAGAATTATGCATTAATAAACATTTATTTGATATTCTGGTGCCTTCAGAATATTCATTTATTTTTGATACTCGATAATTTGTATATTTGCTTTTGCAGTTTATCATTACTGAAATCATATTTGACAAATTAAGGGTAATTAAGAACGAAGGAATACCGAAGCAGGGTTAATGGCCTATACTAAGCAGGTCCATTTTGCACCCACTCAAGTACTCGGCTGACCTATATTAAATTTACTCAAATTTCTTGCCTCAATTACTCTACCTGGGAGTTTTTATCCAACTACAACTCTACTGCCAAAAAAAGTTCTTTCCAGTATCCTTTCTAAACCTGAATTTCTCCAACTTGAATCCACTGCTGCTAGCCCTGTCTTAGTTAGATATTTGTCATACGCATTTTATATCCCCTTTATTATTCCTGTTTTCCATTTTTACACTTCAGTCACATCTCCCTTAATTCTACGCCTTACCAGAGACTACAGGTTTATTGCCTTCACTATCTTCGTAGGAAAAATTTCTAATACATGAAATCTAACTTCATCATACTTCTTTATATATTTTCGAGCGCATTTATATTCATCCAGTAATAGGGAAACCAAAACTGAGCAGCATAATGTAAATGAGGTCTAACCAAAGATCTATAAAGTGTAAGTATAACCTCTGTCCTTTTATTGTCTATATTCTTGATACGAAGGATCAAGAAGTATAAACACGAACGCCTATGCACTGTTGTCTTTAAACTTCTGCTGACCAGAACTCCTGAATCTTCACTTTGATTACGATCTACATTTTGTTTATAAATTCCAGTTATTTCCTTTCCATAAGATTAGAACCCTACACGTGCCCGCACTAAACAGCATCTGCCACTTCATCAACGTATCCAAGTCATTTTTCACCTTGTGTCCTCATGAGAAGTTATTTGACGGCTTATTTTAGAGCCATCGTCAAACTTGTCTCGCTACTTATTACCTCATCAATGTCATGTATGTAAACTGAACAACAAGGGTCCCAATACTTACCCTTGTAGCACACCACTCCTAACAGGTCCCCATTAATGCAAACTCAGTTGCCTGTCGGTTACCTATACCTCGACCTAGAAGACTTCTCATGTTCCATGTTTCGATATTTTCTTAGTCTCCTGTGTGGAATTTTATCAAAGACGTTATTGAAGTCCATATACAGAATATTGTATTATTTACCTTGGTTTACTGCCTCGAATACTTTAGTGAAAATATTTGTTAGCAAATACTTAAGGCAAGAACGCCCCTTAACAAAAACCTTACTGAGGTTCGTTAAATGCAGTACAGCAAAACCAGACAAAAATCTTCCTCAAAGACAACATTGTCTTCCCAAGAAAGAGTGATCAGCGACTAATTACTGAACCACTCACTGCTAATTGCTCAATTACGCCAATTCTTTACTTTTTATCCTCACGCGGGCGAAGTTTTCCATGGAGCTAAAATAAAAGATAATTTTTTGAGTGATTTAAATTGTAGTAAAGTGTGGTTTCCTGTACTGGGCTCCCAGTATTACGAAAGGACAATCATACGAAGACAGATTCCCACAGTACTAAGATAGGTTCTCACCGCGCTAGACAATTCCCAACACCTTAGGACAGATCCTCTTAGCGTCACGACAGGTCCCCTATCGACTCCATGAGGTCATTAAAAGACTAAATTTTACCTATGCACTGAAACTTTTACACCTCTTAGTGTATGTATCCTATATATGTTCTCAATTCTCTTTTATAAAAATAAGATGGTTCATTATAAATCTAGGATAACTTCTAATAATGCTAGAAAATTTCTTGCAGCTGCAGGATACGTTTATATAAGGTGGAGACATGTTCTTAAAAATACTAATTTAAATTCTAGTAATGTTATTATAATGCTGTGATCTGTCTTCACAATACAAGGACTGAGTCTTATAATGCAATGACACTTCATTATAAGGCAAGGATAAGTATAATGCTAGACTAAATCTTGATAATGTCAGAATGGAGTTTTATAATGCAGAGATCGGTCTTTATACTGCTAGCAGCGATTCTTATAAAACAACGAGAGATCCTTAAAATAAGAGAATAATTCTTTGTAAAAGCTTAAATATATTTTGGTAGAATAATTTTCTTACAACGCAGGTATAAATTTTTAATGTTAGGTTAAGTTCTTGCAATGTTAGGATACTTACTGGACTGCCAAGTCATTGATGTAAGTAAGGTAACAACTGACAACAGAATGTACCACCCTCACTACACTCAACTATCCTGCCATATATTTACTCTATTTTTGTCTCTATTACACTGAAGACGCTGGTAGTTTAAACACCTCACAAAAGTATCCTACCGCTGTACATGGGTATCATTTACATAATCATGTGTTCTGTATTCAATAATTATCTTAGTCAACTGTAAAAAAAATTAATTTAAAAAGACTGAAGCGTTTTTTTAACTCGCACACACAATTAAGTAAATTACGCAACGCTAAGCAAGTTAAACTTTTTAAAATCTATTAAGGTAGGATAATATTCCTCATACCAAACTAAATCGTTTCGGACTTTGTGCATCTGTTGTCTGCCTCTCTCTCTCTCTCTCTCTCTCTCTCTCTCTCTCTCTCTCTCGCTGAGCCCGTCTTGAATTACTGGTGCTAAAAATAATGAAAACTCCTGAGAGTGAAATAAGAACACTTAAAACTTATTTAAACCCTTAAAGCTGCTCAAAACTGTACCAACTTACCAAACTATTACACAATACAAAAATTATTACAAGTCATAGTGTAGTCTGCTATCCTGTGACAATTAGCTGTAGTATATTTCTTATTAAATTCTTTACAATAATAAAACAATCTCCACTTATTTAGTGCAAATACGTACTTAGCATACTGAGAACTTTTTAGTTTCCTCAGGAGTGAATTATTTTAGGTTAAGATTTAGAGTATCGTACTTACAAAATATTTAAGGCAATTTATAAACAGATACATGTATTAGATATTTAATAGCAATATTTAATTATTAATAATATCCAGTCAATATAAAATATTATTAGCTTTAATCACTTTAAAAGTCTTATCTATAGTTATAATAAGAAGTGTATCTAGAATCACACACAATTATACACACACACACACACATATATATATATATATATATATATATATATATATATATATATATATATATATATATATATATATATATATATATATATATATATATATATGCAAAACAACCACTCTGAAAGAATAGAGAAATTCCAAGCGCTTTCGTGACTACTCACATTATCAAGAAACTGTTTACTGTGATCTTATTGCATATATATATATATATATATATATATATATATATATATATTATATATATATATATATATATATATATATATATTATAATGTATATGCAACATATGAATAAAATATACACTATTTAGCATGGCGCATGATTCGTAAGTATGCGAGTTCGTATGGAAAAAAAATATACAAATTAAGATTAAAGTATCACATTGCAGATTTTAATAAACGAAGTATACTATACGTTTAATTTTGTAAAAATACTTAACTACATAACGTTAATATAATGTTTATGTGCCATGTAAACTAGTGCCCATATACAGAATCTGCATACTGTCACATGTTACGCAATTTCTACAGGGGGAAAAAAGTAATTTTCGTTCTTACACTATAAAAATCTAATATATAGATCAGTAGAGAAAACCACAATAAACTAACCTGAAAAGACCCAACCTTCTTTTCTCACATTCACCCTAAAGTAACACTTCCAATTAATGAAAATTACATAACTGACACTAGGATTATAAATAGGACAGTTTATAGACCACGGTACGGCAGGGATTGAACCCGCGGTGAGCTAGTCTTAAAACTCCAGACCGACGCGTTAGCCACTGGGCCAGCTGGCTACAATAAGATTTATCCAACTAAGTATATTTATACGCCATAGGAAGGTTAGCAGAGGCACCACTGACCACACAGTGGTGCCTCTGCTAACCTTCCTATGATGTATAAATATACCTAGATGGATAAATATTATTGTAGCCAGCTGGCCCATTGGCTAACGACTCTCACCGAGTGTTCAATCCCCGCCCGTACCGTGATTTGTTTGCAATCGTGTCATTACGATTTCTTGAGTCAGGAGAGTTTACACAAACTTATAAATCTAAGGTAGCCACACGCCTCTAACAAGTCGTAGGAGTTCGACATCGCAGAAAATACTCTTTACAAAACTTATCAGCCTGAACGTCCGCCTAAAAGTTTTTATAACATTGATAATAAATGCGTAGCGAAGTTAAGTTTGGTGTAGTTCCACTTACTGGTTAACGTCTCAGTACATAGAGAACACATACATCCCTGTCGGGTAAACAAAACTGTGATTCCCAAAACGACTGTGATAGTTACAATGCACATTTTAATGGGAAGCTTCGTGTTGGAGGCATTTTAAAGATATGATCAAGAAACGAACTGGTGAAAATAACTTGAATGAATCATACGGTATTCCGTCCCTTCTTGTGGATGTAACAAAATATATAATACTCACACATTCACCTAAGCCCAGAGCTACAGTGGTAGCGTTTAGACTCACCTGAAACAGAAACGTATATCAGTACAAATTTAAATGTACTACCGACAACATATCTGGTGATTAATTCACAACTCCCCTCTCCCTCCCTGTAAATTTAGTTTTGACTTTTTTTTGAAGCTAAAAACAGACTAGCAGCCTAACCTAGCTTCACTAAAAAAAACTTACCACTGCGGCCGTCTCCAACCAGGGTAGGGTGACACTCCCGGAAAAAGGAAATGTTCACCATCACTAAAAACTTTGCATAATTATATTTGTGTTTCACATGACGAAGGAGGAGGAAGATATATCTTTAAGCCAGTCGAGAACTCGCAAATCTAAATACTAATATAGTTGTACATGGTGTCATGAAATGGGTAGTTAGGCGAGTATTATGCCCCTGGTGCACTGACGCTAATACACAAACTGATCGACAGAATGGTTTAAGAGAGGATCACTAAGTGTGTAAATACCGAGATGTGTATCTGTATATAACGTTTAATACTAAATCACTGGATACATCGAGATGTGTGTTATATGTTTAGATAATCGTATGTGTATCCGTCTCACTGTGCAGTCGTATACGCAGAGACATATATCCGAGGTGTGTGAATAGGTATATACCAAGAGGTTTCAGTGTATGTAAACCGAGAGAGGTATCAGTATGCATTGATGTTTGAATTTATATTTTCTTTTACGAATTAAAATACTTAAGTATACAGATGAATTTCGACTTTAACGACCTTCGTTCAGTCATTAGGTCATACCCCGTAGATCTGAGGGTTCATTGACAAAATGATTGGCCTATCATTATTATCAGTGCGCTAAATCCCTAAGAGAAGTAGAATGCCTAGAAGAGGCTGGGGGTAATCAGGTTTAATCTTAGGATGAGGATAGCTCCCATTTCTTGGATACAAGAGTCCTTCACCACTATTGAAGCAAACTCCACCAACCCCGCCTTGCAGGGGGTTGAAGTAGCGACTGTTAGTTACCATACTATTAGTATATCCTCATCGGTTCACAAATATCCCTCCAAAAGATACCTGCCTGTATCTGGATCTGTGGATGTGACTTCAGAGCTTTTGCAATACGAATGCAAACTGTTTTTTGACTGAAGGTCCAGACGATAAAAACAAACACACACACACAGATTTAGAGGTAATTAATCGCCCAACTGGCTAATGACTGCCTGAAAGGAAATTTAAGTGTAACTAGCTAACCAGTTGGCTGGCTAATTCACTACCTAGGAAGTTTCTAAATTTATTTAATATCAAAATAAATATTTTTTTCGTTATGTTCAGATTGATTTTAGCAGATTAACTGCGGAGAAAAAAATTGCTTATTCGACAACAATAATTGTTGTTTCATAAGCAACAATCACCGGTTCGGTTATATATATATATATATATATATATATATATATATATATATATATATATATATATATATATATATATATATATATATATATATATATATATATAACCACTGTTAAATTATTATTATTATAATCAAAAAGAAGCGCTAAGCCACAAGGGCTATACAGCGCTGCAGGGTAGGGAAGGAAGCAAGGGAATTGGATGGCAGAAGGGAGGGGGGATGATCAGCAGGTTACAGAAAACAGCGGGGCAGGGGATAGTACGGGGGTAGAGGGTAGCAAGAGATTCAAGTAGAAAGGGCTGAAAGTATCAGAATTTGTGAAGTAAGTCAGTCGTTGTCAAAAAGTCAATGAGAGAGTCCCGATGAAAGGTGGGTCCATCAGCGAGAAGGGAAGGTAAAGAGAGAGCAGCGGGGCGAAGACGACGACAGAGGTAAATTCTGCGTGCTCGTTGATAAAGTGGGCAGTCCAACAGAATGTGGCTGACTGATAATGGAGCTTGGCAATTCTCACAGAGAGGAGCAAGACGCCTCTCCATGAGATATCCATGAGTAAGACGAGTATGGCCAATGCGAAGACGGGAGAGAGTAGTCTCCCAACCTCGACACTGGTGATAAGAAGACGGCCAGTAACCTATACTCGGTTTAATAGACTGAAGTTTGTTGCCGAGTATAGTAGACCAACGTTGTTGCCAACGGGTGTGAAGGTGGGAAGATATTACAGCAAAATAGTCCGTACATGGAATACCTCTATGAGAAACTGGTAGGTCATGTACTGCTGACCGCGCAGCAGTGTCTGCCTGTTCATTGCCCTGTACGTCAACATGACCAGGGACCCAACAAAAAACAATATCTTTATGCTTAGTAAAGATGCGGCGTAGCCAAAGTTGGATACGGAGGACTAAGGGGTGAGGTGTATCAAATTTTTGTATAGCCTGTAAAGCACTAAGGGAGTCTGAGACAACCACAAATGATGACACAGGCATAGATGCAATACGGATAAGTGCTGTAAGGATGGCATATAATTCAGCAGTAAAAATACTAGCTGAAGATAGTAAATGCCCTTGTACGACGCTGTCCGGAAACACTGCTGCGAATCCTACGCCGTCAGAAGACTTAGAGCCATCTGTGTACACAGCAATGGCATGAGAATGAGAGTGAAAGTGGTCAAGAAAAAGAGAGCGGGAAGCGACCGTAGACAGTTGGGCTTTCGAGCAAGGGAGGGAGAAAGAACAGACTCGAACAGCTGGAACTTCCCAGGGGGGTAGGGAAAAGTGAGATGCTACATGTACATAGAAAGGTGGTAGTTGAAGAGAAGACAAGAGCGAATGAAGGCGAAGAGAGAAGGGACGGAGTAAGCAGGGGCGGCGAACAAATAAAGAATGTCTACTAATATCAGTGACCATTCTATAAATGGAAGGATTGCGGAGATCATGAGAGCGTACATAGTAGCGCAGGCAATGGGCATCACGGCGATCGGATAAGGATGGAACGTTCGCTTCTGCATAGAGGCTTTCGACAGGGGAAGAGCGAAAAGCACCAAGGCATAAACGTAATCCTTGGTGATGAATGGGGTTAAGGCTAGAGAGAGTAGCAGGAGATGCCGCTGAATAGATCTGGTCACCATAATCAAGTTTCGATAAAATAAGGGTGGAATGTAGGTGAAGGAGGGTTCGACGATCAGCTCCCCACGAAAGATGAGCAAGGGTTTTAAGAAGGTTCGCCGGCTGTGACAAATTGCCTTCAGAGAGGTAATGTGAGGTTTCCAGGATAACCTACGATCAAAGAGGAGGCCCAGAAACTTGACTGTATCACGTTCAGGGATACGGGAGCCATAGAGGTACAAAGGATGATCGGAGATGACAGAGCGTCTAGTGAAAGTGATTTGGTGGGTTTTAGTGCTGGAAAATTTAAACCCATGTGTGGTGGCCCAATTGGAAACACGGTCGACTGCATGCTGGAGAGAAACTGTAAGGAGGTGACAGTCAGCGCCTGCACAGGCAATAGCGAAGTCATCAACATAGAGTGATGACCAAATATTTGATGGAAGACTAGAGGCCAAATCATTAATAGCAAGGAGAAAAAGTGTTGTGCTCAGAACACATCCCTGGGGGACACCTTCAGCTTGGATAGAGTCCGGGGAGAGCACATTATTAACCCGAACACGGAAATGCCTGTCAGTTAAAAAGTTCTTAAGGAAGGATGGTAGATTGCCTCGAAGGCCTAAGGAGTGGGCTTGGGCTAAAATATTATACCTCCAAGTTGTGTCATATGCCTTCTCAAGGTCAAAAAATATGGCAATAACTGAGTGGTTATTCGCAAAGGCATTACGAACATACGTATCCAAGCGCAGTAAGGGGTCTATGGTAGAACGTCCCTTACGAAAGCCATATTGACGAGTGGAGAGACTGTTGTGTGTCTCTAAATACCACACTAAACGTCTATTTACTAGACGTTCCATTACTTTGCAAACTGCACTGGTAAGAGCAATGGGACGATAGTGGGAGGTTTCATGTCCCGTAGTGCCTGGTTTGCGGAAAGGGAGAACAATGGCGGATTTCCACAGCTGTGGAAGAACTCCTTGTGACCAAATAAGATTGTAAAGGCGTAATAGGACTGCAAGGGCTGACTGATGTAAATGTTGTAGCATACGAATATGAATGTCGTCGGGCCCAGCTGCCGATGATCGACAAGCTGAGAGTGTTGCCTCCAGTTCTTGAAGTGTAAAAGGCACATTATACTGTTCTTCTCTGAGAGAAGAAAAGTCCAAGGGTGCTAACTCTCTGGCAGACTTTGAGGAAAGAAATGAGGGGCATAGATGGAGTCCCTGAGAAATACGGACCAGATGATTGCCAATTTCATTGGCAACATCTAGTGGGTTTGCTATATCAACACCGGCAACCCGCAGAACAGGAGCCGGGTCAGGAGAATATTTACCCACTCAGTTTTCGTACTTTTTTCCAGACTGCACTCATAGAGGAAGCAGAGGGATGGTGGAGACATAATCTCGCCAGCAAGTGCGTTTAGCGTCACGGATGACACGGCGAGCGATCGCACGCTTCTGTTTAAAATCAAGGAGTCGCTCTGTGGTTCTATTGTACCGGTACCTGCCCCATGCAGCGCGTTTCAAACGTACTGCACGAGCACAAGCAGGAGACCACCAAGGCACGCATTTCTGAGAATGCCTGCCCGAAGTTTGGGGTATAGAATGAGAAGCTGCGGTGAAAACGGAGGACGAGAAGAGGTGTAAAAGCTCATCGATGGAGGACGAAGAAGGAACCTCTTTAAAAACAGTCAGGTGTGAGTAAAGGTTCCAATTTGCCCGATTAAATTGCCAGCGTGGGGTGCGAAGAGGTGGCGAATATGAAGGGGAAGTAAGAATGATTGGGAAATGATCACTGTCATGTAAGTCCGGGAGAACAGACCAAGTGAAGTCTAATGCGGCGGAGGAAGAGCAAACTGAGAGATCGATGCAAGAGAGAGTATGAGTCCGAGGATCAAAATGGGTGTGAGTACCTGTATTTAAAACATGGAGGGGGTGGGTGGCAAGAAAAGCCTCTAACTGAATTCCATGGGAATCACAGTGAGACCCCCCCCAGAGGAAATGGTGGGCATTAAAATCACCAAGTAACAGAATCGGTGGCGGTAATGACGAAACAAGGAAGGCAAAATCAGGAATAGATAATGCCCGAGAAGGAGAGAGATATAAAGAACAGAGCGTATACCACCTATGTAAGTGGATACGGGCTGCTGTGTAATGCAGCGAAGTATGAACAAATAGCTGATGGTACGGAATATCAGTGCGGAGAAGAAGGGCACTTTCATTAAAGGTCCCATCAGGAAAAGGATCTGAAGAATACAATAAATTATAGCCTGAGATGTGAGAAATAACAGCAGAGTGTAATTTTGGTTCCTGTAAGCAAACACCACAGGGGCAAACTGGGAGAGTAACATCTGAAGCTCACCCCGATTACCCCTGAGGCCGCGTATATTCCACTGTAAAAAGGCCATGATTGGCAATGATAAAGATACTTGAAATCCGCAGGTAAGGGTTCCTACGGACTAGAAGGGTTAGAAAAGTCCACATGCGGAGGCAGTGGAAAATGTTCAAGCAGCGAAGGAACGGTGCGCTGTGAAGAAAGGAGTTGCGCAGATGGAGCAGAGGAGAGAGAAAGAGCGGAAGGTGGATCAGTGTCCATTGATGGTTTGGTCTCTGCAATATATTCAGAGATTGCTTCAAGTGTTTCGGAATTCAGAGATGTCGTATGGGAGACAATATTGGGAATGGTAGGGGGAGGATGAGTAAAGATTGGAACTGTATTGGACTGTACCAAGGTAGGGGGGGGCGAAAGGGTGGAGGGAACTGGAGAAGCGTGGCAGGGGACAGAAGAGACAGGAACCTGGGAGGTGGCAGAAGAGGAAGAAACTTGGGAGGGAACAGGGGAGGAAGGTACATTACGAGGAGGAGGGTGAACCTCTACACTTGTAACTGAGCCAGTGAGAGGGGAAGAACTAGGGACAGAGACAGGGAGGGTAAAATGAGGAGGTGGAAGATGGGTAGGAGGTGTTACCGGACCTTTTTTTGACTTTTGAGAAGTAGAGGGACGATTGGGAAGAGGTGTCGTACGAGGTCTCGTCGATACTGAGGCTTGTAAGAGAGAACTCGAAGAAGCGAGATTAGACTGAGGCATTGAAGTAGGGACGTCTGAGCCGAGGACAGCAAAGGATTAGATACAGAGTGATTATGGGAGAGGTAACCACAGAGGTGGGTGTAGAAGATGGGATACCAGATGTGGGGGGACGTTTTGAAACACGGGAATAAGAAACACGTGGGAGTCTCCCTTGGAGGCGGAGATGAGAAACTGCCATGGCATAAGGGAGACCTTCTGTCTCTTTGAGGTAACGGATTTCCCGCTCGTTTAAATAGACCTGACAACGGCGAGAGTACGAAGGGTGAGCCTCATGACAGTTTAAGGCAAGAGGGAGATCGATTGCAAGACGTATTAGAATGGTCATCGGCACCACAGACTGGGCATTCGGCGATAGATCTGCAATATTTCGCTGGATGGCCAAATCGCCAGCAATTTCTACACTGTTGTGGTGTAGGGATCACCTTTCGAACTTGTAACCGATGTCCTGCTATATAAACTGAGGATGGGAGTTCTCGGCTGTCAAAAGTTAAACGAGCCACATTGCTAGGGTATCGTCTCCGCCCACGGGCAGGAAGAACGTAAGTGTCTACCTTGAGGATTGGGAGATCTTGGAGTTCCAGCTGTTCTAGAATGTCGGTGCCACATGTCTGGAAATTTTGTTGAACTATGGTATGGGGCAGAATGACGGTACCACTACAAGAATTGAGGGAATGATGTTTTTTCAAGGGTGACAGGAACAGTATCTATATGGGAAAGACGAGAGAGCTCACGAGCCTGGGTAGCATTCTGTACGGTAATGATGCGAGTACCGCTCTTAAGAGCATGAAAAGAAATATCTTTACCAACATGGCGTAGGAGTGCCTTGCCAATACTATGGTCAGAAAGATAGGCAGTAGAGGAAGTTGGTCGTAAAGTGAAGAATTTAGTCCACTGTTCAGTCTGAAACTGAGCGTGGAAAGGTAGTCAAGGACGTGTCGATCGTTTCTGAGAAGAACGAGAAGGTGAAGGTGGGAGAAGTATCATCAGCAGGTAATTGTCGTTGACGTTTAGGCGTGGGACCAGAGTTGGTCCGACGTGGAAACGGGTCGGCGATTTGAAAATTGCCGCACCGTAGAGGGAGAGGCCGGAAGCATAGTCAGAGGAGAGCGAAGGTCTGATAAATCGAAGGAGTCAGTCGAGGCCTCAGTACCTGAAGCGGGTGAGGAAACAGCACCGGCAATAGGTACAGAGGCATGAGGAATGTCTGAAGAGTGGTCCAAAGACGAGGCGGGGTCAGAACGGGGTGCGGTATCAAGAAGGGGCCCGGGGGGTACCAGGTTCATGGACTAGGGCTGCCATGGTTAGGTTACTTCTTTCTTTTTGTTTTTAAGAAAAAAAAAGAAAGAAGAAAAGAAAAGAAAAATAAAAAAAAGAAAAAAAAAGGGGGGACCGGGGAGGGATAGTTCCTAGGAGGAATGAAAGGGCCAGAAATCTCCCTCCGCGCCCAAGAGGACCTCAGCACCGCAAGTAGCGCAGATGCAGCATGGAACCCGTGCCATACCCTACCCATCATGCTAGTAAACTAACAATCCGGGATAGCAACCTCACATCTGCTGAGCTACCTCGGTGGACAAAAGAGAGGGCGGCCGGATATCCGCCACAAAGCATACCTCCTTCGGCCACCACCCCCGGAATCCGAAAGGTGGCTTCCAGAGATACACTCGTCGCCCGAAAGACACCCAAAGCTACTCCGTGATACCGGAGAGGGATCGGGACATCCCCAGGCGATCCAGATTCCATGGCAAACTACGCCACCGCTAAGAACCTCAACGGAATGGGATGGACCCCGGTATCCTTTCTCCTACCCAGGAACTAGCGCGCCTGTGGGAGAAATCCCAAAGGACAAAAAGAGGAAGGGCAAAAGGGAGGAGTGGGGAGGGGGAGGAGGAAAGGAAAAAGGGGAGGATGGGGAGGATGGGATAGGGGAGGGGAGATTGGGGGGTAATTAGGTTCGGTCTGAGGAAGAAGACCGATAGGTCTAATTCCTCAGACCAAGAGCCTCTTCACCACGCCAAGGAGCCCCCCTTGAAGAGGAACCACTGTTAAAGAATAGCGAAATTCCAAAGGATCTGTAGTTCCTTGATAATGTGAGAAGTCACGAATGCGCTTGGAATTTCGCTATTCATTAAAAGTGGTTGTTCTAAATAATGTGATACTACCTGTTTAATGTGGTTTTATTGCATAATATTATTCGTGTCGAATAGGTAAAATTGATAAATTAGTAAGAACTTTTAAAATTTAGTCCTTTCTAAAAAAAAATTCTAATACGTTTAAAAGATATATTTTTGTCACTGATGTAAAAATTTATTTTTTACCAAAAGAATCTTAGAAAACTTACTTAACCTTATTATAACAAGCACAGTTTAATTTAGCCTTATCCAACTAAATGTATTTTAGATAAGTTTATAATAATTTAATAAAAAAATGAAATATACTTTTTTTTTCGTTAGGTTTAGAATGGTTTTTGCGAAATTACTGCATACACAAATTCTCTTGCCTTATTCGGCAAGAGCGTTACTATTTAAGCCAAAATCCCAAGTATTACCTATTCGGCACGACATATGTTTAGTGCTTCCCCATGATTAAAATTATATATAATATATATAAATGGTGACAGGACAATTGCGTCCTAGACAACTGTGTCCCGGTCAAATGAGTCTGTCACTGGCGTCCCTAGACTTTCAAGTCAGTTTTTTTTTTTTGTACCAATATATATTTCATATATATTTTATTTTAGGTGTATTTTTTATTTTTATAACTGTCCTGAACATTTCCATACTAATGTGTATATTTCATATTATAATCAAGGGGGAAGCGCTAAACCTGTAGAATTACACAGTGCCTGTGGGGGTTATGTGGAAGGTATTCAGGTTTAATTAAGAGAACTGGAGCACAGATCCAATTCCCTAGATCAAAAGCCCCTCACTAGCATCAAGGAACCTTTCATGAAATCATGATTTTATAAACTCGTGTAATTTTTATCAAGAAACAGGTTAGGTTGGGGGGGGGGGGGTATAAGTAGCTCAGTTGTAAACGAGAAACTCTTCATTAGCTTACAATTATCTATATTGATGAGACTTGCTTTTTGAGCCGAGACAAGAGGCTTAGCATATATAACATGGGATTTGTTACCCAATAATAGTTACATGTAGTGGGATGTAAATGACTAGGATGGAAAAAAAAAAAAACATGGGAAATGTACAGGGACACCAACGATCGGTACGCAGTCGTTCAGGAGGCAAATACCCATATATTATATATATTATATATATATAATATATATATATATATATATATATATATATATATATATATATATATATATATATATCGTATGAAGGGGTAAAAAGTGTCCTACTGACTCTCGTGGAACCAGTTTGTATATTGGCTTTTGTCTAGGGTTGAACGTCAACAGCAACAATGGTGTGTGACAATGAACTCTTCTTAACCAAAGAGGCTTTATTTGTCACCCTTTTTTAACTTTAATGATGAGCAAAACAAAGAGTAAGTTTCTTGTCGTTAACAATAACCTTAAAGTGGATTTTCGTATATCTACGAACCATAATCTTAATAAAAGATCATGAAATTACATATATGTACTTATATTCCCTTTCTACATATTATTATTATAATAAAAAAGAAGCGCTAAGTCACAAGGGCTATACAGCGCTGCAGGGTAGGGAAGGTAGCGAGGGTCTTGGGCGGCTGAAGGGGGGAGGGATGATCAGTAGGTTACAGAAAACAGCGGGGCAGGGGATAGTGCGGGGGTAGAGGGTAGCAAGAGATTGAGGTAGAAAAAGCTGAAGGTATCATCAGAGTTTGTGAAGTAAGTCAGTTGTTGTCAAAAAGTCAATGAGAGAGTCCGGATGAAAGGTGGGTCCATCAGCGAGAAGGGAAGTTAAAGAGAGAGCAGCGGAGCGAAGACGACGACGGAGGTAAATTCTGCATGCTCGTTGATAAAGTGGGCAGTCTAACAGAATGTGGCTGACTGATAATGGAACCTGACAATTCTCAGAGAGGAGCAGGGCGCCTCTCCATGAGATATCCATGAGTAAGACGTGTATGGCCAATGCGAAGACGGGAGAGATTAGTCTCCCAACCTTGACACTGGTGAAAAGAAGACGGCCAGTAACCTATACTCGGTTTAATAGACTGAAGTTTGTTACCGAGCATAGTAGACCAACGTTGTTGCCAACGGGTGTGAAGGTGGGTAGCTATTGCAGCAAAATAGTCCGTAAATGGAATACCTCTATATGAAACTGGTAGGTCATGTACTGCTGACCGCGCAGCAGTGTCTGGCTGTTCATTGCCCTGTACGTCAACATGACCAGGGACCCAACAAAAAACAATATCTTCATGCTTGGTAAAGATGAGGCACAGCCAAAGTTGGATACGGAGGACTAAGGGGCGAGGTATCAAATTTCTGTATAGCCTGCAAAGCACTAAGGGAGTCTGAGACAACCACAAATGGTGACACAGGCATAGATGCAATACGGATAAGTGCCGGAAGAATGGCATACAATTCAGCAGTAAAAACACTAGCCGAAGATAGTAAACGCCCTCGTACGACGCTGTCCGGAAACACTGCTGCGAATCCTACACCGTCAGAAGACTTAGAGCCATCTGTGTACACTGCAATGGCATGAGAATGAGAGTGGAAGTGGTCAAGAAAAAGAGAGCGGGAAGCGACCGTAGACAGTTGGGCTTTCGAGCAAGGGAGAGAGAAAGAACAGACTCGAACAGCTGGAACTTCCCAGGGGGTAGGGAAAAGTGAGATGCTACATGAACATAGAAAGGTGGTAATTGAAGAGAAGACAAAAGCGAATGTAGGCGAAGAGAGAAGGGACGAAGTAAACAGGGGCGGCGAACAAATAAAGAATGTCTACTAATATCAGTGACCATTCTATAAATGGAAGGATTGCGGAGATCATGAGAGCGTACATAGTAGCGAAGGCAATGGGCATCACGGCGATCGGATAAAGATGGAACGTTCACTTCTGCATAGATGCTCTCAACAGGGGAAGAGCGAAAAGCACCAAGGCATAAACGTAATCCTTGGTGATGAATGGGGTTAAGGCTAGAGAGAGTAGCAGGAGAGGCCACTGAATAGATCTGGTCACCATAATCAAGTTTCGATCAAATGAGGGTGGAATGTAGGCGAAGGAGAGTTCGACGATCAGCTCCCCATGAAAGATCAGCAAGGGTTTTAAGAAGGTTCAGCCGGCTGTGACAAGTTGCCTTCAGAGAGGTAATGTGAGGTTTCCAGGATAACCTATGGTCAAAGAGGAGACCCAGAAACCTGACTATCACATTCAGGGATATGGGAGCCATAGAGGTACAAAGGATGATCGGAGATGGCAGAGCATCTAGTGAAAGTAATTTAGTGAGTTTTGGTACTGGAAAATTTAAACCCATGTGTGGTGGCCCAATTGGAAACACGGTCGACCGCATGCTGGAGAGAAACTGTAATGAGGTGACAGCGCCTGCACAGGCAATAGTGAAGTCATCAACATAGAGTGATGACCAAATATTTGATGGAAGACTAGAGGCCAAATCATTTATAGCAAGGAGAAAAAGTGTTGTGCTCAGAACACATCCCTGGGGGACACCTTCAGCTTGGATAAAGTCCGGGGAGAGCACATTATTAACCCGAACACGGAAATGTCTGCCAGTTAAAAAGTTCTTAAGGAAGGATGGTAGATTGCCTCGGAGGCCTAAGGAGTGGGCTTGGGCCAAAATATTATACCTCCAAGTTGTGTCATATGCCTTCTCAAGGTCAAAAAATATGGCAATAACTGAGTGGCTATTCGCAAAGGCATTACGTATCCAAGCGTAGTAAGGGGTCTATGGTAGAACATCCCTTACGAAAGCCATATTGACGAGTGGAGAGACTGTTGTGTGTCTCTAAATACCACACTAAACGTCTATTTACCAGGCGTTCCATCACTTTGCAAACTGCACTGGTAAAAGCAATGGGACGATGGGAGGCTTAATGTCCCGTAGTGCTCGGTTTGCGAAAAGGGAGAACAATGGCAGATTTCCACGGCTGTGGAAGAACTCCTTGTGACCAAATAAGATTGAAAAGGCGTAATAGGACTGCAAGGGCTGACTGATGTAAATGTTGTAGCATACAAATATGAATGTCGTCGGGCCCAGCTGCCGATGATCGGCAAGCTGAGAGTGTTGCCTCCAGTTCTTGAAGTGTAAGAGGCACATTATACTGTTCTTCTCTGAGAGAAGAAAAGTCCAAGGGTGCTAACTCTGGCAGACTTTGAGGAAAGAAACGAGAGGCATAGATGGAGCCCCTGAGAAATACAGACCATATGATTGTCAATTTCAATGGCAACATCTAGTGGGTTTGCTATTTCAACACCGGCAACCCGCAGAACAGGAGCCGGGTCAGGAGAATATTTACCGCTCAGTTTTCGTACTTTTTTCTAGACTGCACTCATAGAGGAAGCAGAGGTGATGGTGGAGACATAATCTCGCCAGCAAGTGCGTTTAGCTTAAAATCAAGAAGTCTCTCCGTGGTTCTATTGTACCGGTACCTGCCCCACGCAGTGCGTTTGAAACGTACTGCACAAGCACAAGCAGGAGACCACCAAGGCATGCATTTCTGAGAATGCCTGCCCGAAGTTTGGGGTATAGAATGAGAAGCTGCGGTTAAAACGGAGGACAAGAAGAGGTGTAAAAGCTCATCAATGGAGGACGAAGAAGGAACCTCACTAAAAACAGTTAGTTGTGAGTAAAGGTTCCAATTTGCCTGATCAAATTGCCAGCGTGGGATACGAAGAGGTGGTGAATGTGAAGGGGAAGTAAGAATGATTGGGAAATGATCGCTGTCATGTAAACCCGGGAGAACAGACCAGGTGAAGTCTAATGCGGCGGAGGAAGAGCAGACTGAGAGATCGATGCAAGAGAGTGTGAGTCCGAGGATCAAAATGGGTGTGAGTACCTGTATTTAAAACATGGAGGAGGTGGGTAGCAAGAAAAGCCTCTAACTGAATGCCATGGGAATCACAGTGAGACCCCCCCCCCAGAGGAAATGATGGGCATTAAAATCGCCAGTAACAGAAGCTGTGGCGGTAATGACGAAACAAGAAAGGCAATATCCGGAATAGATAATGCCCGAGAAGGAGATATAAAGAACAGAGCGTATACCACCTATGCAAGTGGATACGGGCTGCTGTGTAATGCAGCGAAGTATGAACAAATAGCTGATGGTACGGAATATCAGTGCATAGAAGAAGGGCACTTTCATTATAGGTCCCATCAGGAAAGGGATCTGAAGAATACAATAAATTATAGCCTGAGATGGGATAGATAACAGCAGAGTGTAATTTTGGTTCCTGTAAGCAAACACCAACAGGGGAAAACTGGGAGAGTAACATCTGAAGCTCACCCCAATTACCCCTGAGGCCGCGTATATTCCACTGTAAGTAGGCCATGATTGGCAACGATAAAGATACCTGAAATCTGCAGGTAAGGGTACCTACGGACTAGAGGTGTTAGAAAAGTCCACATGCGGAGGCAGCGGAAAACGTTCAAGCAGCGACGGAACGGTGCGCTGCAAAGAAAGGAGTTGTGCAGATGGAGGAGAGGAGAGAGAAGGAACAGAGGGTGGATCAGTGTCCATTGATAGTCTGGTCTCTGCAATATATTCAGAGATTGCTTCAAGTGTTTCGGAATTCAGAGACGTCGTATGGGAGACAATACTGGAGATGGTAGGGGAAGGATGAGTAAAGATTGGAACTGTAATGAACTGTACCAAGGTAAGGGGGGGCGAAAGGGTGGAGGGAACTGGAGAAGAAGCATAGAAGGGGACAGAAGAGGCAGAAACCTGGGAGGTGGCAGAAGAAACTTGGGAGGAAACAGGGTAGGAAGGTACAGTATGAGGAGGAGGGTGAACCTCTACACTTGTAACAGAGCCAGTGAGAGGGGAAGAACCAGGTACAGAGACAGGGAAGGTAAAATGAGGAGGTTGAAGAAGAGAAGGAGGGGTTAAAGGACCTTTTTTTGACTTCTGAGAAGTAGAGGGACGATTGGGAGGAGGTGTCGTACGAGATCTCGTCGATACCGAGGCTTGTGAGGGAGAACACGAAGAAGCGAGAACAGACTGAGGCATTGAAGTAGGGACGTCTGAGCCCAGGACAGCAAAAGAATTAGATAAAGGAGTGACTATGGGAGAGGTAACCAGAGAGGAGGCTGCAGAAGATGGGACCCCAGAATTGGGAGGACGTTTTGAAACATGGGAATAAGAAACACGAGGTAGTCTCCCTTGGAGGCAGAGATGAGAAACTGCCATGGCATAAGGGAAACCTGCCTCTTTGAGGTAACAGATTTCCCACTCATTTAAGTAGACTTGGCAACGGCGAGAGTACAAAGGGCGATCCTCATGACAATTAAGGCAAGAGGGAGGTCGATTGCAAGACGTATTAGAATGGTCATCAGCACCACAGACTAGGCATTCGGCTATAGATCTGCAATATTTCGCTGGATGGCCAAATCGCCAGCAATTTCTACACTGTTGAGGTGTAGGGATCACCTTTCGAACTTGTAACCAATGTCCTGCTACATAAACTGAGGATGGGAGTTCACGGCTGTCAAAAGTTAAACGAGCCACATTGCTAGGATATCGTCTCCGCCCGTGGGCAGGAAGAACATAAGTGTCTACCTTAAGGATTGGGAGATCTTGGAGTTTCAGCTGTTCAAGAATGTCATTGCCACATGTCTGGAAATTTTGTTGAACTATGGTATGGGGCAGAATGACGGTACCACTACAAGAATTGAGGGAATGATGTTTTTCAATAGTGACAGGAACAGTATCGATATGGGAAAGAAGAGAAAGATCATGAGCCTGGGTAGCATTCTGTACTGTGATGATGCACATACCACTCTTAAGAGCATGAAAAGAAATATCTTTACCAACATGGTGTAGGAGTGCCTTGCCAATACTATGGTCGGAAAGATAGGCAATAGAGGAAGTCGGTCGTAAAGTGAAGAATTTGGTCCATTGTGCATTCTGAAACTGAGCATGGAAAGGGAGTGCAAGGTGTGTCGATCTTTTCTGAGAAAAACGAGAAGGTGGAGAAGTATCATCAGCAGGTAATTGTCGTTGGCGTTTAGGAGTGGGACCAGAGTTGGTCTGACGTGGAACAGGCCAGCGATTCGAAAATTGCCGCACCGTAGAGGGAGAGGCTGGAAGCATAGTCAAAGGAGAGCGGAGGTCAGATAAATCGAAGGAGTCAGTCGAGACCTGGGTACCTGAAGCGGGTGAGGAAACAGCACAGGCAAGAGGTAGAGAGGCATTAGGAGTGTCCGAAGAGTGGTCCAAAGATGAGGCGGGGTCAGAACGGGGTTCGGTATCAAGGTGCCCGGGGGTAGCAGGTTCATGGACTAGGGCTTCCATGGTTAGGTTACTTCTTTCTTTTTGTTTTTAAAAAAAAAAGAAAGAAAAGAAAATAAAAATAAAAAAAGAATAAAAAAGGGGGGGACTGGGGAGAGATAGTTCCTGGGAGGAATGAAAGGGCCAGAAATCTCCCTCCATGCCCAAGAGGACCTCAGCACCGCAAGTAGTGCAGATGCAGCATGGAACCCGTGCCATACCCTACCCATCATGCCAGTAAACCAGCAATCCGGGACAGCAACCTCACATCTGCCGAGCTACCTCGGTGGACAAAAGAGAGGGCGGCCGGATATCCGCCACAAAGCATACCTCCTTTGGCCACCACCTCCGGAATCCGAAAGGTGGCTTCCAGAGATACACCCGTCGCCCGAAAGATATCCAAAGCCACTCCCCGGGAGACCGGAGAGGGATTGGGACATCCCCAGACGATCCAGATTCCACGGCAAACTACACCACCGCCAAGAACCTCAACGGAATGGGATGGACCCCAGTACCCTTTCCCCTACCCAGGAACTAGCGTGCCTGTGGGAAAAAGAAGAAAAAAAATAGAAAAAAAAAAGCCAAAAAGAGGTAGGGTAACAGGGAGGGATGGGGAGGAGGAAAAGAAAAAGGGAGGATGGGATAAGGGAGGGGGGATTGGGGGGTAATTAGGTTCGGTCTGAGGAAGGAGACCAACAGGTCTAATTCCTCAGACCAAGAGCCTCTTCACCACGCCAAGGAGCCCCCCTTGAAGAGGTCCTTTCTACATAAAGGGTACAATTTTATATAAAAATATCGTTACAGTTACAAGATTTTACCAGGTAGGCATAGATATCTTTGGTAAGGTTAGACAATCATTAAACATGAAATAATAATCAATACCTTACTGACACAGCTCGTATCAATAACTTTACGATGACATCAAATTCAGATTATCCGTACAAAAAGTTTCACCGATTGTCCATACAAGGAAGTCGGAATATGACTAAAAACAACTTCTAGAATATAGATGCCAAACTAAGCGTGAGATTACAATAGAGAGTACTACTTGGGAGTGAGTGGGTGAGCCAACTGACTGCACCAGTGACTGGTAACCTGACATAAGTTTGGATCACCTGACTTAGCGGGAGGTAGGCAAGTTCCTGAATTGGAGACCGGCACTGTTAACTAGTGGTTACTCCACTACATGGAACTCACACAATATCTTGAAAACCTAACAAAATATTCAGTAATTATAATATTTACAATGGAGTTGAACATCAAACATCCTATACCATGTTATATTTAACTATTAAGGGAGAAGATCGCGATATAATATTAGGTGGACACACTGTTCAGAAAGTTTCTCAAATATAATGGCACAATCATAGTCGAAAGATGCAACAAGATATTTATATGCAATAAGATCATAGTAAACAGGTGATATCACAATATGCAAAACAACCACTGTGAAAAAATAGCGAAAATCCAAGCGCTTTCGTGACTTCTCACATTATCAAGGAACTATTTTTTACTGTGGTTGTTACGCATATATAATATATATATATATATATATATATATATATATATATATATATATATATATATATATATATATATATATATATATATATATATATATATATATGTCGTGCCGAATATGTAAAACTGGTCAATTAGCAAGAACTCATTTAAAATTAAGTCCTTTTATAAATTTTCTCTTATACGTTTAAAGATATATATTTTTCTTTAATGTTAATGTAAAAAATTTTAATTTTGCTCCAAAAGAATCTTAGAAAACTTACCTAACCTTATTATAACAAGAGCAATTTATTTTAGCCTAACCCAACTAAATATATTTTAGATTTGTTTACAATAATTTAATACTAATCAAACACAATGAAATATATGTTTTTCGTTAGGTTCAGAATGATTTTGGCGAAATTATTGCATACACAAATTTTCACTTGTCCTATATGGCAAGATGAGCGTTGCTATTTAAGCCAAGATCGCAAGTTCTGCCTATTCGGCACGACATATATATATATATATATATATATATATATATTATATATATATATATATATATATATATATATATATATATATATGTGTCGTGCCGAATAGGCAGAACTTGCCATCTTGGCTTAAATAGCAACGCTCATCTTGCCATATAGGACAAGTGAAAATTTGTGTATGCAATAATTTCGCCAAAATCATTCTGAACCTAACGAAAAAAATATATTTAACTGTGTTTGTTTAATATTAAATTACTGTAAACAAATCTAAAATATATTTAGTTGGGTTAGGCTAAAATAAATTGTTCTTGTTATAATAAGGTTAGGTAAGTTTTCTAAGATTCTTTTGGTGTAAAATTAAATTTTTTTACATTAACATTAATGAAAAAATATATCTTTAAACGTATAAGAGAAAATTTTAGAAAAGACTTAATTTTAAATGAGTTCTTGCTAATTGAACAGTTTTACATATTCGGCACGACATATATATATATATATATATATATATATATATATATATATATATATATATATATATATATATATATATATATATATATATATATATATATCTTTTCTTTCTTTCAACACACCGGCCGTATCCCACCGAGGCAGGGTGGCCCAAAAGGAAAAACGAAAGTTTCTCCCTTCAAACCTAGCAACATATACAGGAGAAGGGGTTACTAGCCTCTTGCTCCCGGCATTTTAGTCGCCTCTTACAACACGCATGGCTTACGGAGGAAGAATTCTATTCCACTTCCCCATGGAGATAAGAGGAAATAAACAAGAACAAGAACTAGAAAGAAAATAGAAGAAAACCCAGAGAGGTGTGTATATATACGCTTGTACATGTATGTGTAGTGTGACCTAAGTGTAAGTAGAAGTAGCAAGACGTACCTGAAATCTTGCATGTTCATGAGACAGAAAAAAGGACACCAGCAATCCTACCATCACGTAAAACAATTACAGGGCTTTCGTTTTACACTCACTTGGCAGGACGGTAGTACCTCCCTGGGCAGTTGCTGTCTAGCAGCCTACTACCTAGGATATATATATATATATATATATATATATATATATATATATATATATATATATATATTTATATATATATATATATATATATAAACCAAATATGGTAGGGCGAGTTCACATCAAATGGTCAAGAGGCAGAACCAAGGCCTACAATTTATTAATTTCTCTACATACTCAAATAGAAAATTACAAACGCACTCAACATACAAGTAAATAAATATTTACTCTTTTGCAATATGACTAAAACATAATATAGCCCACAGTCTAATACTCCTGACTGAAGTTTGCACAGAAATCAGTTGTTCAACGACAAGAGTTGACTTTAAAAACTGAATATAACTGAGCTCACACTCCAAAAATATATGAACATAAGATATACATCCCGGTTTTGTCATGCACAAACATAACATCCGTCTGTCTCCAGCGTTTATATACTCAAAGGTGCTAAAATCAAATGCAGTAGTGTAGTTCTCTATTAAGACTCCTCTACATTACATTACACTACAAAGTGCGCTTCTTCCTTTTGGTAAATAACATTTCTGCCGGATTAGTATTTTTTTTCAGATCTTTTTGAAGAATGCCCTCCCCCCCCTCCAAAAAAAAAAAAAAAAAAAAAAAAACATTTAGCTGGTTGGCTGAAATTTGTGTATTTCCCATTCCTCACCCCTCAGCTTGGCTTTGAGACCCTCAATGCTTTTGGTGTAGTAGAAAGAAACGTGGTATTGGCAGCCGTTCGAGTACATTTTTCCTAGTGCCCTCCCTTTCGTGTCAACTTGATAAAAATATATTCGACGCTGTTGAATGGGGATCACGAAGTCACATTGTGATCTCGTCTCATCCACTAAGTTTAACATTTCTTTCCTAGATGACCGCACTCGGGCATATAAAAAAAATTCCCTCATCTCGGATATCCAACTGGTAAATTTACAGTTAAAAGTTTGAACTCATCCACAATCTTTCAAATGTGAAATCCTATCAACCAAGCAGTCAAGTATTACTGAAGATAGATCTATTCTGCCAGACGTCTAAATCTCTCTACTTGCAGGATTTTTGAATTCCAATGCCAGTGTTGCAATCTTTGAGGAAAAACTAAACCTAAAGAGGATGGTTTAGAGAAAACGTAATTTAGATACCTAGTGTGTCTAGCAGTCTTCAAAGTTACCTGACCTTGCCCAGACTAATCTATTTTCTGAAGTGTGTACCCTCTTTTCGACTGCAAGAAACTTGGTGAATGTGACGATATTCTGAAGTATACATTCAAGAAATCATTCAAGCTTTCGTTAGAAAATAGACAATGAGATCAAGCTTCACTTTCAGTTAGACTTTGTGGATAAGTGTCTACATGGTAACACAAACAGCACTCAGTGCCTGCATTCCTATCCTCGTCTGTTGAATCTGGTTAATTAGTGCAGAAGATTCTCACAGCGCGCTTCCAAGACACTGTTGAGATTCGTGATCCTAAATTCATCGAGTCAAGAAGCGGGATACTCTAAGAGCGTCTTCAACCAGACCAGCTTCCCGTAAAGGCCAAAAGTAGTGTAACTTGGGTAGTTACAAAGTGGAGAATATTACCTCAAAAATGTATCATCAAACCATTCACAACGCTTAAGAATATATTTCGGAAGACCCCTGCTCGCTTGTTAAGCATGAGAAAGCCTTCTGGAGAGTTCCAACTGACAGTTCCTAATTCCCCATTGGCTCGACCTTCAAGCCATTCGCATTCGGGAAGTCTACGGTCATGCAGAATACAGGAGTGTCTTTAAGAATACATTAGAAACCAATCTGATTTTCAGGGTCTGGTCTAACGTAGATCGGAAGGAAATAAAACAAGACACGATCATGTCAACCAAAATCAAGAAAAGCGTCGCCGCACCCATCTGTCTAGCACAAAGTCACAACTCTACAGACCCAATGGAATTACCGAGTTACCCTGGATGGATAAACAGGTGGCGAGTGACTCCACTTAAATCAGCAATACCCGACACTCATCTCCAAAATAGTAGATTAAACTGAAGTAATGATACCAGCTTCGGGAAGAGCCAATAGATTACCATATTCCTGGGATTCGAGCAGGCTTACAGCGTCTTCCCAATAAGTTTCGAGACTTATTCCTGTTCCTGGAAGATTTAAAAAAAAAAAAAAGATGAAGAAATCATTGATTCCAGAGCAACAAGTTTTTTTTTCACTGCCTTAATGTTGCGATTCAAGAGGTAAAGGCCTGCGGTATCCTAGATACCCACCCTACCTCTAACGCGCTAAGTGAATCTGTGAAATATTTATTGTAACTATGAGCAATTAAGTTTACCTAATTGCACAGCATACTTGTGAAATCGAAAACCTGGGAAACGGTAAGATAACAGTGAAACGAGGCTCCAGTTTACTATGCAAGTCTACATTAATATTAAAGCACTATTTTCTACTTGTGTAGTGTTGTGGCTCAATGAAGCGATACTTGTCCAGTGTTAGACCAGAACGGGAATGGCGTCCCGAACTATGGTTGTAAGATATATGATTTAGATCCTGGAACAATCTGGTTACTTAGTTGTGTGCATGTACGCACACATAACTACACACACGTACACACATATATATAAAACGCACAACTACACACACATAACCACAGACACACACACATACAAGCACATAGCTGCGGTGTCCGAGTGGTTAAGGAGATGGACTTGAAATCCATTGGGCTCTGCCCGCACAGGTTCGAATCCTGTCCGCAGCGATTGTTTTTCTGTTGAATGATGTAGCAGGGGCAGGATCCACACACGGCTTTAAGAAGAGGTACGACAAGGCTCTTAGAGCGTGGACCTAGTGGCGACCAGCGAAGTGGCGGGACCAGGAGCTGCGAATCGACTCCTGCAACCACAAACAGGTGAGTACACATACGTACGTACACACACAAAAAAAAAACACCCCCACAGGCCAAGTGCCAATGACAACTGATAACAAACACACATGATGCTCGGGAACTGTTGATCAAATTCTGCAAACACAACCAGTCGCGTACACACGTACACGAACTTGTAAGTTTGTACTCAGATGAGACTTCTTCAGATGTTACTAAACGTACAGGCGTATTCGGTCGAAAATCAGAAGGAAAATAAAACTAAAGCTCGAGAGTACGTTTTAGCACTTCGCGCGACTCTGTAAACACCAGATGTGGTTGCCAAATGTCACGAAATAAAAGAATGGCTTTGCTAAGCTCCTGCATTAAGCATGAAGCCATAATAGCCAGAGAAAAATCGTTGTACTAAAGTAGCGAAATCCGTTTGATATCACTCTTCCTCGTTTTTATCCTTAATTTCATAAGAATTTTGAGAATCAATAGCATCACATTGCATATGAACTTCTGAAGGAGTCCTGAATGTATGCGGATTAAGGAAACAATAATGAAGACGAAGATAGTGGAGATTGTGTGTTCTTAATTTATAACAGTATGGAGAATGTATTGGCATCCTCTCCTTACTTCCCTACACCACCTCACTACTTGTCTCCCCCTACACCACCTCACTACTTGTCTCCCCCTACACCACCTCACTACTTGTCTCCCCCTACACCACCTCACTACTTGTCTCCCCTACACCACCTCACTACTTGTCTCCCCTACACCACCTCACTACTTGTCTCCCCCTACACCACCTCACTACTTGTCTCCCCCTACACCACCTCAAATACTTGTCTCCCCTACCCCCACCTTTACTACTTGTCTCCCCTACACCACCTCACTACTTGTCTCCCTACACCACCTCACTACTTGTCTCCCCTACACCACCTCACTACTTGTCTCCCCCTACACCACCCCACTACTTGTCTTCCCTACACCACCTCACTACTTGTCTCCCCCACAACACCTCACTACTTGTCTCCCCTACAACACCTCACTACTTGTCTTCCCTACAACACCTCACTACTTGCTTCCCTACACCACCTCACTACTTGTCTCCCCTACAACACCTCACTACTTGTCTTCCCTAAAACCACCTCACTACTTGTCTCCCCTAAAAACACCTCACTACTTGTCTTCCCTACACCACCTCACTACTTGTCTTCCCTACACCACCTCACTACTTGTCTCCCCCACACCACCTCACTACTTCTCCCCTACCCCCACCTCACTACTTGTCTCCCCTACACCACCTCACTACTTGTCTCCCCTACACCCCCTCACTACTTGTCTCCCCCCAAAACCACCTCACTACTTGTCTCCCCCTACACCACCTCACTACTTGTCTCCCCTACACCACCTCACTACTTGTTCCCCCACACCACCTCACTACTTGTCTCCCCTACACCACCTCACTACTTGTCTCCCCTACACCACCTCACTACTTGTCTCCCCCTACACCACCTCACTACTTGTCTTCCCTACACCACCTCACTACTTGTCTCCCCTACAACACCTCACTACTTGTCTCCCCTACAACACCTCACTACTTGTCTTCCCTACAACACCTCACTACTTGTCTTCCCTACACCACCTCACTACTTGTCTCCCCTACAACACCTCACTACTTGTCTTCCCTACACCACCTCACTACTTGTCTCCCCTACAACACCTCACTACTTGTCTTCCCTACACCACCTCACTACTTGTCTTCCCTACACCACCTCACTACTTGTCTCCCCTACACCACCTCACTACTTGTCTCCCCTACACCACCTCACTACTTGTCTCCCCTACACCACCTCACTACTTGTCTCCCCTACACCACCTCACTACTTGTCCCCCCCTACAACACCTCACTACTTTGGGCTTCCCTACACCACCTCACTACTTGTCTCCCTACACCACCTAACTACTTGTCTCCCCTACACCACCTCACTACTTTACTTCCCTACACCACCTCACTACTTGTCTCCCCTACACCACCTACTACTTGTCTCCCCTACACCACCTCACTACTTGTCTCCCCTACACCACCTCACTACTTGTCTTCCTACACCACTCTCTACTTGTCTCCCTACACCACCTCACTACTTGTCCCCCCTACACCACCTCACAACTTGTCCCCCTACACTACACTCACTACTTGTCTCCCCTACACCACCTCATACTGTCTCCCCATAACACGTCACTACTTTCCTCAGTCACACCACGTCACTACTTCCCCCACACCACCTCACTACTTCCCTCCCCTACACCGACCTCACTACTTCCCTCCTACACCACCTCACTACTTCCCTCCCCTACACCACCTCACTACTTCCCTCCCCCACACACCTCACTACTTCCCTCCCCTACACCACCTCACTACTTCCCTCCCCCAACACACTTCCCTCCCCCACACCACCTCACATTCCCTCCCCCACACCACCTCACTATTCCCTCCCCCACACCACCTCACTACTTCCTCCCCCACACCACCTCACTATTCCCTCCCCCACACCACCTCACTACTTCCCTCCCCCACACCACCTCACTACTTCCCTCCCCTACACCACCTCACTACTTCCCTCCCCCACACCACCTCACTACTTCCCTCCCCCACACCACCTCACTACTTCCCTCCCCCACACCACCTCACTACTTCCTCCCCCACACCACCTCACTACTTCCCTCCCCCCACACCACCTCACTACTTCCCTCCCCTACACCACCTCACTACTTCCCTCCCCCACACCACCTCACTACTTCCCTCCCCCACACACCTCACTACTTCCCTCCCCCACACCACCTCACTACTTCCCTCCCCCACACCACCTCACAACTTCCCTCCCCTACACCACCTCACTACTTCCCTCCCCCACACCACCTCACTACTTCCCTCCCCCACACCACCTCACTACTTCCCTCCCCCACACCACCTCACTACTTCCCTCCCCCACACCACCTCGCTACTTCCCTCCCCCACACCACCTCACTACTTCCTCCCCCACACCACCTCACTACTTCCCTCCCCCACACCACCTCACTACTTCCCTCCCCTACACCACCTCACTACTTCCCTCCCCCACACCACCTCTCACTACTTCCCTCCCCCACACACCTCACTACTTCCCTCCCCCACACCACCTCACTACTTCCCTCCCCCACACCACCTCACTACTTCCCTCCCCCACACCACCTCACTACTTCCCTCCCCCACACACACCTCACTACTTCCTCCCCCACACCACCTCACTACTTCCCTCCCCCACACCACCTCACATACTTCCCTCCCCTACACCACCTCACTACTTCCCTCCCCCACACCACCTCACTACTTCCCTCCCCACACCACCTCACTACTTCCCTCCCCCACACCACCTCACTACTTCCCTCCCCACACCACCTCACTACTTCCCTCCCCCACACCACCTCACTACTTCCCTCCCCCACACCACCTCACTACTTCCCTCCCCACACCACCTCACTACTTCCCTCCCCCACACCACCTCACTACTTCCTCTCCCCACACCACCTCACTACTTCCCTCCCCCACACCACCTCACTACTTCCCTCCCCCACATCACCTCATCTCTTCGCCCTTGTCCTCACATGCTGTAACATATCCACAGGTTGTGACCATCCCGTTATTATGGTTATTAAATAAATTATATTTATAGTATGTATATGGAAGAGGTAAATTTAGCCGTATGAATCATAAAATGCCTTTTGAATGGGAGGTAATAAAGATTGATTCAAGGAATGAGATCGTAACTCTAATTTTTTTAATCAAGAGTCCTTCAGAGGTACCAAGGTATTCTCTTTGAATGATACCATATCCATTATTTTGTAAATTATTGCTGTAAGTTACTTAACTAACAATAAGTTGGGGGTTCAGGCCGTGTGTCCATTATGTGCTTCTGTAATCTTCTGACAGCCACCCATACGATAAGCACGAGCTGCATAATAAAACTATATATCACTGTGAGTGTTACAAGATGTCTTAGAGTGGTGTACACGAGACTGTGTGTGTTACAAGATGTCGTAGAGTGGTGTACACGAGACTGTGTGTGTTACAAGATGTCGTAGAGTGGTGTACACGAGACTGTGTGTGTTACAAGATGTCGTAGAGTGGTGTACACGAGACTGTGTGTGTTACAAGATGTCGTAGAGTGGTGTACACGAGACTGTGTGTGTTACAAGATGTCGTAGAGTGGTGTACACGAGACTGTGTGTTACAAGATGTCGTAGAGTGGTGTACACGAGACTGTGTGTGTTACAAGATGTCGTAGAGTGGTGTACACGAGACTGTGTGTGTTACAAGATGTCGTCCAGTGGTGTACACAAGACTGTGTGTGTTACAAGATGTCGTAGAGTGGTGTACACGAGACTGTGTGTGTTACAAGATGTCGTAGAGTGGTGTACACGAGACTGTGTGTGTTACAAGATGTCGTAGAGTGGTGTACACGAGACTGTGTGTGTTACAAGATGTCGTAGAGTGGTGTACACGAGACTGTGTGTGTTACAAGATGTCGTAGAGTGGTGTACACGAGACTGTGAGTGTTACAAGATGTCGTCCAGTGGTGTACACGAGACTGTGAGTGTTACAAGATGTCGTAGAGTGGTGTACACGAGGCTGTGTGTGTTACAAGATGTCGTAAAGTGGTGTACACGAGACTGTGTGTGTTACAAGATGTCGTAGAGTGGTGTACACGAGACTGTGTGTGTTACAAGATGTCGTAGAGTGGTGTACACGAGACTGTGTGTGTTACAAGATGTCGTAGAGTGGTGTACACGAGACTGTGTGTGTTACAGATGTCGTGAGTGGTGTACACGAGACTGTGTGTGTTACAAGATGTCGTAGAGTGGTGTACACGAGACTGGTGTGTGTTACAAGATGTCGTAGAGTGGTGTACACGAGACTGTGTGTGTTACAAGATGTCGTCCAGTGGTGTACACGAGACTGTGTGTGTTACAAGATGTCGTAGAGTGGTGTACACGAGACTGTGAGTGTTACAAGATGTCGTAGAGTGGTGTACACGAGACTGTGAGTGTTACAAGATGTCGTAGAGTGGTGTACACGAGACTGTGTGTGTTACAAGATGTCGTAGAGTGGTGTACACGAGACTGTGAGTGTTACAAGATGTCGTAGAGTGGTGTACACGAGACTGTGAGTGTTACAAGATGTCGTAGAGTGGTGTACACGAGACTGTGTGTTACAAGATGTCGTCCAGTGGTGTACACGAGACTGTGTGTGTTACAAGATGTCGTCCAGTGGTGTACACGAGACTGTATGTGTTACCTCATAGGTCACCTTATGTGATTTTGCTATTTACTATTGTTCGCTTAAACATTAGCTGAATTGATACTTTCTCTGTCCATATTACTACCTCATATTTTTTTTTAAATACTATCAATTGATATTACTTACTAAAATTAATAAATATCATTTTTACTAAAATTTCAATTTACTCTTAACAATTTTGACATTTAATAACCATTACTTGTCTAATTACCTTTACCTGTTTTAATACCACATTTACTATCCTAGATTACTCTTAATTACCTTGTACTGCCATATAACCTCAAGTATAACTACCAGTGCAATATTGAATGAAATAAACATTACTTTTTCACTTTTTTGTAATCATTATTACTTACTAAAATTTTATTAAACACCATATTTACTACCAGTCAATTTTAATTTTGTACATTAAACATTATTTTATACTTCTCATAACATTTTGTAGCCAAATTTTCAAGTTTTTATATTCAACCCCAACCTTTATATTATCCTTGTACTGTGTACCTGTCTACCATCTTACTATCATATTATAATCAAGACATTACCATTGTTATTTTTTTACTATTATTCTTTTGGTACTTTAATTGTGAATTTTATTTTGTCAATTTAAATCCAGGTATAATCTTGATCTTGTCAACAACCTATACCAGACTCTAGTGCAATTGCAAGTACCATTTCAAATTGTATTTTTATATTATAAGTTTATATTATAATTCCTACCATCTGCCATTTAACTTTGCTTACCATTACTTAATTTTAGTCCCTTATATGTTTTCTCCTTTATTTTAGCTTTATATAACTATCCTAGTTTATATATTCACAATTGTTAAAATAATCAAGGTGCTATTCTTAGGTGCTAAAGTAGAATAAGTTCACAATTTTGCCATTATATTCCAAAGCTCATTTTTTTGATTACCACTTTATTGGTCACCACAACCTATATTAGTCCCTTTTATATTATAATTTTATACTATAATTCTAACTTTAAAAAATTACCTTTATAGTACTACCTACTATCATATTCCCAAGCTCCACTATTTGATCATCACTTTATTTGTATTAGTCCCTTAGCTCATTATTTTACATTTGTTAAATAATCCAGGTGCTATTTTTAGCTTAAGACTATTTACTTTGTTTATACTTAATTCAAACTATAGATTCACTACAAATCTTATGATTACAAGCATTGATCCTGATACCAACCTCTTATTTAATGACTTAAATGAATCAACAGTAACTGTAATTACTACACTGCAGAACAATCAAAGGCACTTCTCAGTGCCAACAACAACATAACTATATTTAACTACAATATCAGATCTTTAAGCAAGCATTACGATGACCTCATAGCATTACTAAATTCCTTACATGCCAATATGTCCATCATTACACTAACTTGAAACCTGGCTAAAGCCTGATAGTACAGATGTCTATGCCATTCCTGGTTACACAGCCATACACACAACTGTAGGCCAGATCAACAAGGGGGTGGCACAGCCATATACTACTCAGACCAACTAGAATGTATCACTAATACTTGCACAAGGGATGAACATGGGGAATATATATAGCTAAATTCAAATCAAAGTACCTACAAAAACCTCTCACATTGATAAACATCTACAGAGTTCCACAGTCAAACATTAGCCAATTTAGTCAAAATCTAGGAAGTATGATAACTGATGCACGCATGAGCAAAGATCACTTACTACTCTCAGGTGACTTCAATATAAATCTCCTGCAAGACCAGGACCCACACGTTACTGAATTCACAAACACAATGAGTAACTGTATGTTACTACCAACAGTAACAAAACCTACAAGAGTTACAGAGGACTAGGTGTTTCCCTACTTGACCACATCTGGACCAACACCATATCCCCTTTAAAATCAGGCATAATTACAGATAATACCACAGACCACTACCCTACTTTCCTCATAACAACTCTTGGTAAACTACCCCAAGACACTACTAAAGTCACCTTCAGACTTCACAATGAGGCAGCCATTAATAACTTCACAACAGCAATAGCAAACATTGATTGGCACACTGAGCTAGAAACCTATACAGATATTGACGAATGTATTAATAATTTTCTAAAAAAACCCAATACCTCTATAACAAGCACTGCCTAAAAAAACTAAACAGATGACAGCAAAGAGACTGAACAGTCCCTGGCTAACACCCAGCATTCTCAAATCCATAAATACAAAACACCAATATGAAAAACGTACAGAATGGGTCACGTAACCAGAGACCAAACAAAACGTTACTCGTCAATCCTAACCAGCCTGATAAGAAGGGCAAAAAATTGTAATTATGAGAACAGATTATCCAACTTACGAGGTGATATAAAAAAGACCTGGAAAAACCCTATCAGAAATTCTGGGAACAAAAAAGATATCACGAAATAGCGAAATAAAATTAGCAAAAACAGATGAACCCCAACTCCCCCAACAGAAACAGCAAACAGACTCAATGATTTCTTCTCCACTATAGGACAAAACCTTGCCAATAAAATCCCAAGCTCAGATACCCCACCAAATGACTACCTCACCGGCAACTACCCGAACACACTGTTCCTAGCTCCGACTAACCCATACGAAGTCTCCCTTATTATCAACGCACATAAAAAACAAGGCAGGAGATTTAAATACCTTACCACCCCTTATATACAAAAAAGTGTCACAAGTGCTATCACCAATCATTGCAACACTCTTTAACAAATCCATTGAATCCTCCACCTCCCTACAGTACTCAAAATAGCAAGGGTCACCCCGATCCACAAAGGAGGAGACCAAACAGAGTTGAATAACTATAGGCCAATATCCAACTTACACCCTCTCTCAAAAATCTTCGAAAAATTAATTCATAAACGAATCTACTCCTACCTTATCTCCCAAAACATACTCAACCCCTGCCAATTTGGATTCAGGCCTAATAAAAATACTAATGATGCTATTATACACATGCTAGAACATATATACACTGCAATAGAGAAAAAAGAAGTCCCACTGGGGATCTTCATTGACTTACGTAAAGCTTTTGATACAGTTGACCATGACTTGCTCCACGTAAAATTGTCACACTATGGTATAAGAGGGCACTCCCTCAACTACCTCAAGTCTTACCTCAGCAACAGAAGCCAATATGTGTACGCAAATGGGGCAAACTCTTCTGCACAACCAATTACAGTTGGTGTCCCACAGGGAAGTGTCCTTGGCCTCTTCTCTTTCTCCTATACATAAATGACCTTCCAAATGCTTCGCAATTACTCAAACCCACACTATTTGCAGATGACACTACATACGTCTCTCTCACCCGAGCCCAGTCACGCTAGCCAATACTGTAAATACCGAATTACAGAAAATATCTACCTGGATGAGGACTAACAAACTTACACTAAACATTGACAAAACCTACTTCATTCAGTTCGGTAACAGAGCTACAGATGTCCCTCTTAACTAATGATAAATGGATCACCTATCACAAAACTAACAGAGGGAAAATTCTTAGGAATCCACCTTGATAATAGACTCAAATTTCATACACATATACATCAAATTTCTAAGAAAATTTCCAAGACTGTAGGCATACTATCGAAGATACGGTACTATGTTCCACAGTCAGCCTCTGGCCCTATATCAACTCTCTTATTTACCCCTATCTCACCTATGGAATTTGTGCATGGGGCTCAACAACAATTAACCATCTCAGACCACTAATTACCCAACAAAAGGCTGCAGTTAGAATGATAACAAATTCTCACTACAGGCAGCACACTCCCAATATTCAATACACTAAACCTACTCACCATACAAAACATCCATACTTATTACTGCACCTATTACATACATAGAACACTTAACTCTGATATTAACCCTCCCCTCAAACATCTCCTTGCCAACCTCAACAGAACACATGACCATAACACAAGGCACAGATCACTCTTTGATGTTCCTCGTGTCCATCTCACACTATGCAAAAACTCAATGCACATAAAAGGCCTAAAATCTGGAATTCATTACCTGTAAATATAAAAGAAACACAACCTGTTTATAAATTCAGTCTCTTCTCAAAGATTACTTACTCACCCAAAACCAAATAAATACTGAATAACTGAACATTATAAATTGTATATCTTAAATGTTTCTCACAATTATATCACATAAATGTTAAACCTAAAACCCAATCTAACTTTATTATTTTTTTAAATACACTACCTAACAGAATCACTACCTAACTGAATGCAACCATATGACCTGTCTTTGTAATACTCACTTGTGCTTTATAGTTATCTGTTTACATTAATGTTTTATCACTGATTTCATCATTGCTTAGTAGCAGCGCTGTATAGTCCTTGTGGCTTAGCGCTTCTTTTTGATTATAATAATAATAATAATCATTGCTTAGTTAATCTTAAGTTAATTTTAAGCCAGCCCGTTAATGCTATGCATAGTATAAGTGGCTTTGGCATACTGCTCTTATCTGTATTTTTTTTTGTACATCTGTATGTGTGCACAAATTGGAAATAAATAAATAAATAAAAAAAAAAAAAAAAAACATGATGTCGTCCATTGGTGTACACGAGACTGTGTGTTGCAAGATGTCGTCCAGTAGTGTACACGAGACTGTGCGTGTTACATGATGTCGTCCAGTGGTGTACACGAGACTGTGCGTGTTACATGATGTCGTCCAGTGGTGTACACGAGACTGTGCGTGTTACATGATGTCGTCCAGTGGTGTACACGAGACTGTGCGTGTTACATGATGTCGTCCAGTGGTGTACACGACTGTTTGTGTTACAAGATGTCGTCCAGTGGTATACACAAGACTGCGTGTTGCAAGATGTCGTCCAGTGGTGTACTCACCTAATGCACCTAATTGTGGTCGCAGGGGTCGAGACTCAGCTCCTGGCCCCGCCTCTTCACCGAGTGCTACTAGGTCCTCTCTCTCTCCCTGCTCCATGAGCTTTATCATACCTCATCTTAAAGCTATGTATGGTTTCTGTCTCCACTACCTCACTTGCTAGGCTATTCCATTTCCTGACTACTCTGTGACTTAAGAAATATTTCCTAATATCTCTTTGACTCATCTGGTTCTTCAACTTCCAATTGTGACCCCTTGTTTCTGTGTCCCCTCTTTGGAACATCCTGTTTCTGTCCACCTTGTCTATTCCACGCAGTATTTTGTATGTCGTTATCATGTCTCCCCTAACCGTCCAGTCCTCCAGTGTCGTCAGTCTGATTTCCCTTAACCTTTCTTCATAGGACATTCCCCTTAGCTCTGGAACTAACCTTGTCGCAAACCTTTGCACGTTCTCTGATTTCTTGACGTGCTTGATCAAGCGTGGGTTCCAAACAGGTGCTGCATACTCCAGTATGGGCCTGACGTACACAGTGTACAGTGTCTTGAACGATTCCTTACTAAGGTATCGGAACGCTGTTCTCAGGTTTACAGGCGCCCATATGCCCGTAGCAGTTATCTGGTTGATGTGTGCTTCCGGAGACGTGCTCGGTGTTATACTCACCCCAAGATCTTTCTCCTTGAGTGAGGTTTGCAGTCTTTGGCCATCTAGCCTATACTCCGTCTGCGGTCTTCTGTGCCCTTCCCCGATCTTCATGACTTTACATTTGCCGGGGTTGAATTCGAGAAGCCAGTTGCTAGACCAGGTGTCCAGTCTGTCCAGGTCTCCTTGAAGTCCTGCCTGGTCCTCATCTGATTTAATTCTCCTCATTAACTTCACATCATCTGTGAACAGGGGCACTTGTGAGTCTGACCCTTCCACCATGTCATTCACAGATACCAAAAATAGCACTGGTCCTAGGACCGACCCCTGTGGGACCCCGCTCGTCACAGGTGCCCACTGTGATACCTCATCACGTACTATGACTCGTTGTTGCCTCCCTGTCAGGTATTCTCTGATCCATTTCAGTGCCCTTCCTGTTATACGCGCCTGATCCTCTAGCTACACACAAGACTGTGTGTTATAAGATGTCGTCCAGTAGTGTACATAAGAGTGTGCGTGTTACAAGATGTCGTCCAGTGGTGGAACAAGTCCCTGCTGTACACATTACCACAACACTGTACAAGCGAGCCACAAAAAAACTGTAGAACAGCATATTTTTGCCTATCTTTTAACTTGAATAATTTGAAAAGGATTCTAATGCTCTAAAGAATTACAACACGTGCTACGCTAACAGTTGTAATCCTTCGTTTAGGTTATTTGGTTACTGACTGTCAAGTATACGTAAATATAGGATAATTTACGTTAACCTAACCTAATTGTAAACGTTCGAAAACGCACGCCCTATATAGAAGACATGATGATAAAATACTGTATGAGGTAAATAAAAATATTTATATATTAAATAAGGGAAAATTAATACAATAAAAACATTATTTCTTTAAGCCGGCATAAGCCTTCAAGGACCATAAACATTGTATCAATCGCATCTGCTAGAAAAATGACAGGATGGATAATGAGAACCTTCAAAACTAGGGAGGCCAAGCCCATGATGACACTCTTCAGGTCACTTGTTCTATCTAGGCTGGAATATTGCTGCACACTAACAGCACCTTTCAAGGCAGGTGAAATTGCTGACCTAGAAAATGTACAGAGAACTTTCACGGCGCGCATAACGGAGATAAAACACCTCAATTATTGGGAGCGCTTGAGGTTCCTAAACCTGTATTCCATGGAACGCAGGAGGGAGAGATACATGATTATATACACCTGGAAAATCCTAGAGGGACTAGTACCGAACTTGCACACGAAAATCACTCACTACGAAAGCAAAAGACTTGGCAGACGATGCAAACATCCCCCAATGAAAAAGCAGGGGTGTCACTAGCACGTTAAGAGACCATACAATAAGTGTCAGGGGCCCGAGACTGTTCAACTGCCTCCCAGCACACATAAGGGGGATTACCAACAGACCCCTGGCAGTCTTCAAGCTGGCACTGGACAAGCACCTAAAGTCAGTTCCGGATCAGCCGGGCTGTGGCTCGTACGTTGGTTTTGCGTGCAGCCAGCAGCAACAGCCTGGTTGATCAGGCTTTGATCCACCAGGAGGCCTGGTCACAGACCGGCCGCGGGGCGTTGACCCCCGGAACTCTACTCCCGGTAAACTCCAGGTAAGACGAAACAAGATGTAATGGTTAAACAACTGCTGCTGGAAAGACCATGACAAAACACAGAAAATTAGTAATTAATACACAGTGTTCTAACCAAGAACTTTAACAAGGTAATATATATATATATATATATATATATATATATATATATATATATATATATTATATATATATATATATATATATATATATATATTAAGGACAAGAATAAAAAGAGTATATTACACTGTCATACAAATCAAGATTTGAGGTTTTTCTATACAATATCTTATCAGCATAATTATGTAAAAAAAAATATTAAAATTGTATGAAAATGAACATGGCTGCGAGTTGAGTGATCGTGTGTGATTTCTCCTGCCGTCTTCCAACATTTCCTGTTTTTCCTGTGGACACCGACTTTGTACATGTTTATTACTCAAAAGCTGGGGAAAAGACACCATTATTATATGGAAATGCATGGGGTGGTTAAGACAATCTCCAGGTATGAGCAGCCACGTCCTCACCCAACATCCTCAGTACCTCTAATTAAACCACCCATACTAGACGAATTTTACCAATCCGAGAACCCATCAGAAACACTTTCCTACTGCGTCGCAAACTGTTCTTCTAGATGTTATAATATTAGTCAGGAGACAGGAAAAGTCTCCTTACACAGGTCTTAATCATATAGATGACCCGTTTAATAGTTTGTTCTTCTAGTACAAGCTCTGGACCTCATGTAACCTACCCTTCCCTCCAAAAAAATTCCAACATGGATCCCGAGCGAGGCTTTATGTAACAGAACCTCGAAACCATTAACAAAATATACAACATCAAATTCAGGAAAACATTTTTCAAGAGATTTAAAAACCCAAACATATTATTTTAATCGAAGAAAACATATTTTTTTAAAGTTTTACGATTTTAGTAATCCTACATTTTCGTACAGTTTAATGCCACAGCCGGTATATACTTCACTACACTGTTCTTTTCTTCTTGCAAAGTTTTCGTTTATAGCTTGAAAACACCTTACTTCAGAGGCTTCATTGTCCTCATCGCCTCCAAGCCGTGTGGACGAGCTGCGCAGACGCTCCTGTTTGAGTTTGTTTTGCGCAGTTTACCTGATTGAGCTGCCCCTAGCGTTGGTTGGTGGAAACTTTATTTTCTCCAACATGGCGCTGAATAGCAGAAGAAGAATCAACACTGTCTGCATTGAGATGATCCGTGGTGCTGTCACAGGATCCAACATGGATTTATTATTACCAGCGATCATTCGCGATACCTATGGTATAGCAAATGAGGAGATATGTGGTGTCGCATTAAATGGAATGACAAGAATCTTCGTTAAGATGACGTCTGCACAAGTCTACGAGGCAGTGGTCGACAAGTATCAGGAGACCATCATACAGGTTAATACAGCTGTGTCGGTGAGACTTCATGATGTATCTCGACATTACACCTGGGTGAAAATCAGGAATGTGCCTTTTGAGGCGACTGATTTTGATATTACCAGTGAACTGCGTACTTATGGGACGGTTCACATAGCCACAGCAGGGAGATGGGCAACTGGACCGTATGCAGGTGCGCTGGAAGGCGCGTATACAGTTAAAATGACTCTTCGGCACCCTATTCCTTCATATATTGTGTTGAAAGACTTAAGGACTCAAGTCTATGTAACGTATGCGGGGCAACAACGTACGTGTCGGCTATGTGGGTCATATGACCACATCGCGGCGCAGTGTGAGAAACGAAGTGGGTACCCGGCACAACAGCAACGGCAACAGCAGCAACAGCAACAGCAGCAACAGCAGCCAGTGGACGAGGTTGGCGATGAGCGAGAACAGTCTCTTGCTACACCGCCCCAACAACGGTTTGTCATGGAGTGAGGAGGTAGAAAAAGAAAAGGAGCTTGAATCGCCATTTAAAAACCCCTAAAAGGGAGAATCTAAATCTTTGGGACATCCAAAAGGGTTTTTTGAGGAGAGACTCCCTAATAGGGGGTGAAGAATGGGGGGCGTTTTTTGGAAAAGGGGGTTGGATGACTTTTAAAGGGGAATCGGCCCTAGATCAGGTAAAAACCCCAGGCCATTACGGGGAAAGGGCTTTTAATTATGGTATGGCAGAAATGAGGGTTTTGTAAACCGAGAAGTCTACAGGATTAAAAGGAGCTTTGCAGTAGAGGGGGAAAGGTGCATCAGCCCGTGCTTCTGATTCAAAATGAAAGGTTTGGGGGGCGGACACGAAAAGGACTGCAGAAATCTCGGTTTCGATGATGTGCTAACCCCTGGCCCAACCCCCGGGGAAAAAGTTTTTGGGTGGAGGAAACAGAAAAAGAGGGAATGGTGAACCCAAGGATCAAGGGATTGCAAAGGTAAATTCCCCCAAAAAAGGGGGAAGGGGGCAGAGGGTTTGCAAAACAAACGGTTAAAGTCAATCCCGGGTACAAAAGGAAAACCCATTTGTTGAATTCAAGGGGTTTTAAACTATAAATTTAAACGGTTTTGAGAGCTGAGGGGAAATTTAACGGTTTAAGGGAGTATTTGGGGGGCCCTTGGTGGGGAATTTTGGTATTCTTACGGGAAACATAATTTTTAGGCCTGGTTTTGTTTGGAAGAGGGGGGGTTATAATGTGTACAGGGAAAAAGCGACACGTTTGAAAGGTGGGGGCTGCCTTTTTTGGAAAAGGGAAAACTACCCCGTTTATGTAAGGGGGTTTTAAAGGGGGGGGAAAGGGGAAAGGGAAAATTAGGGTGGATGGAATTTGGGGGTATTTTTCCCCATTAGTTTTAGTATTGTATATGGCCCGGGCTGAGGGTGACGTGAGTATTAAAACAAAATTTGTTCGGGACGGGGCGGTTTTATTTTTTACGGGGGGGTTTAAAGGAAAGTTTTCAATAATAGGCGGAAAATTGGAATTGCGTGATACCCTCCTAAAAAATGTGGAGCCCAGAAGGGGCGGGGGGTTGTTTGGGGATATTGGGGGATAATTATTGGAAAGGGGGGGGGGTTTTAAAGGGTTGTGTTGGGGGGGGGATGGGAAAAAGCAACCCCTTCATTAAACAGGTTTTGCGGGGAGGTTTGGGGGCCAAAAGTAAAGTGCCTTGTGCGGTTTACGTGGGGGGAGGGTGGATTTTGATAGATGTGGTTTTTTTTTTGGATCATAGAGATGGGTTTTAGTTTTGGGAAATTTAGGGTGTGCCTCGGAGGGTCCAAAATTTTTTTGGGGGAATGTAAAGTTTTTAAAGGAAGGGGGATAGTCTTTGTCTTTTTTGGGCAAATGTGGGGGTCGTTTAGTGTAGAAGCACCAGGGGAAGTTGCCCGGTTAATTTGGGGGGAACAAAGCTAAAAAACCCTATTAAGGAAAAAATTTATTAATCGAGGAAGAAAATTTTAACATTACAATACGGTTTTTTAAAAAAATTTAGAGGGGGAGTTGCGCGACGTTATGCAAAAAAATTAAAAGCAATTATCCTGTTATTGAAATTGAAAGTTTGAAGGAAAAAATCCGGAAATTTTCAAATGAAAATGGGGGGGAGGGGAAAGGGTTAAAAGGGGGGATTGAGGAGGGTTTTTTGGGAAGGGTCGGGCCCTCGGCGTGTGTGTTGCGGAGTTAAACCCCACACGTCGGGAAGGCAATGGAGTTTAAAAGGGGTTAAAGTTCAGGTAGGGAAAGCCCAAAGGGGATAAAAGGGGGACCCGGTGTTGGGCGACGACTGAGGGTATGATGGGTATATTTTATGCTTTGGGGGAAGTTTGGAAAAAGCAAAGTGTGGGAATAAGTGAAATAAACATTACAGTCAATTGGAAAAAGGGTTTTGGGGCAGTGTGATTGACGGGGGCATGATCGATTCGTTTTTTGGGAAGGGCCATAACGGGGTGCGAGACTGGGTAGCCCTTAAACCCCGGGGGGCAATTAGAAAGGCCCCCAGGGTTTGATGGGGTTTTTTTCCCCGGATTTTATCTCCAAAAATTGGGGAAAATTTTTTTAAAAAAATTTTTTTGGGAAAATATTCAAAAACAAAAAAGCGGGAACGGGTTTTTTGGGGGGACAGCGCGGATTTGGGTGTGGTCCCTTTTAGTCCTAAAGGGGAGCCATTAACATTAAAGACTATCGTGCAAATTTCGTTTTTGTGGGGGTGATTAAAAATTTTTGGGAAGAAATTTTTGCTAAAAAGGGAAAAAAAAAAGGTCCCCGGGGAAAAATGGGCGATAAGGGCCCAAAATGGGGGGCCGGGAAGGTCTATTTTTATACGGGGCATGGTTTTTATTTTAAAATTTTTATTGGGAAAAAAAGTAAAAAAAAGGGAGTGGGGGGGGGGTTGGCTATAGAAAGGGGGGCGGGATATGATAGTGTAGAAAGGGAACGTTATGGAAGAAATTTTGAATGGCAGGGTTTTGGGGAGGAAATTTTATCATGGGGCCAAAATTTAAAGTAAACAAAAATGCATCCTTTTCGGGTGCAGGTAAAGGAAGGTTAAAGGGAAAAAAATTCGATGACCGGAGGGGGCAACCCACAAGGTTTTCCCCTTTCACCAAAAATTTTTTTGCTTTTTTACAGGAAACCCTTTATGAGGGAAATTTGGGGCTTTTTTTGGCAGCAAATAAACAAAAGGGTTGGTGACGAAAAGGGGTTGGGGGGGGGGGCCCTTGTTGGATATGTTGTTTCACAACGATTTTAAATAATGGTAAAGGGAAATTTTCCTCGGGTGGAAAAAATTATTTAAAAGTTTTTAAAAGGGTTCTGGGATGTCAAATAATAAGGAGAAAACGAAAATATATGGGGTCTTGGAGTAGGGTTTTTTGAGGGAAAGTGAAAATAGTTGAAAGTGGGGAAAAAAGGGGGACCAAAATTTCTGAAATTGGGGTCGTTTAAAAGTAAGTGAAATCAAATTTGCACAACAAATAAATTCAGTGCGTATTGTAAAATGGTGTAAAATGAAAGGGGCCCCCAAATGGTTTAAAAAGGGGCTGCACAAATTAACTTTGGGATCAAAGAGTAATTACAACGAATTCCTTTAATATAGTAAACTTTTTGGGATGTAGCAGCAATTAAAAATTTTCCCATCCTTTGTAGTGAGATACAAAGGTTAAAAAAAACGCGTTTTTTGATTCATTTGGGTACCGGAAGCGAATTTTTAGGTAAGGGGGTTTTGGGCACACTCCCCGGTTTGGGCCCTGGAGGGCTGGGTCTTTAGCTGTTAAAAGAATGGGGGGTTAAAGTGTGTATTTGAAACCCTAGTTTTTAACGGGGGGGGGGGGGCGAGGGAAGGCGGGCTTCATAAAATAGTCAGGAATGCAAAAGGTGGGGGGTTGGGGAGGGAGTTTTAAAAATAGGGGGAGGGAATGTTTGGTCAAACATAAACATGAGCGATCCTTCACATATTTAAAATTTGGGGAAAACCATGAAAGGGGGGAAAAGGGAAGGCAGTGGTAGGGAAATGGTAGAAGGGGTTTATTTTCCCAAAGTATGATTGGCGGGAAAATCTGGGGGGGTTTGAACAAATTTTGTTTAAAAACCCCAAAATACGAGAAAGTAATTTAAAGATTTTTTCATGGGGTCTTACCGTCTGGAAAAGGTTTTTTTCCATTGAGAATAGGGGGAATGGGATATGCAAGGCTTTTGTGGATGGGAGACTGTTTTTCCCTATAGTGTATTTTTTTTCGAATTTTATTGAACAATAAGGGTTTTTGGTTTTTGGGTTTAAAGGGAATAAGGGTTTGTGGGAGGGGGGGGGGGTTTGGGAGGTGTTGAGGGTTTTTAAGTTTGACATAGGGGGTAATCAGATGGTAAGAATGCGGGGGGTTATAAATTTCAATTATATTTATATGCCTTTGGGGTATGAGGGAAGCGGGGAACGGTGGGGGAAAAAATTAAAGCATTAAAAAGCAACTTTTTTTAGGACAAAGTGTAGAAATAAGGGGTGTAAGGGGGGAGATGGGAGAGGGGATTTAAGTGAGGGGGGATTTGGGTTTTTACTTTTCCGGGGTTTACGGGGGTTTTAAAGGCAGGGATGGGGGAGGGAAATTTGGGGTGGTTTCCCGAATTGGGCCCCGGGAGCATATAGTTTGATGAATGTTTAAAAGGTATGTCCGGGGTTTCAATTTTTTTAACATTTTTTTTTTCCGATTTTGTCCAAATACAATACAAATTAAAATTTGGAATTATCGAACCCTTTTAAAAAAGGGTTTTGAAAGTTGTTTTAAAAAATGCATGTTTTGTAAAGTGTGTTTTTTGTGTATGTATGTGTAAAAAAGTGTAATGTATGAAAGTAAATATGTTGGAAAGTGTATGTATGTGTATATATATAAATATGATATTTATATATAAATGTATAAGTATTTATATGTATTATTGGGATGTATTTTTTAATTTCTTTTAATACCATTAAAGGGGTTTTTTTCTGAACAAATTTTTTAAAAAACAATACATATTTTTTAAAAGAAGGGAAATTTTGATTTTGATACAAAATTTTTAAACAAAAGGCTTTTTTTGTTCCAGTTTTAAATTTCCAAATTTTATTTTGTAAGCACAATTGATTTGGGGCCAAAAAGTTTTGTATTTTTAAAAGTTTTACGAACCCTTAAGTTGTAAAGAATTGGATAAGTTTTTTCTTTGGGTTAGTTGACGGGAAAAATTATAAACTGACGTTTTTTTAAAAAGGGTTGTGTACAATTAACAACTTTCTTATATATTTTTTAATGTATGTAAAATGTATGTAAATTGAAGTCTGGGTTTTAAAGGTGAAGAGGGGGGTTTTTCCTTTTTTGGTTTTTTTTTTTTCTCTTGATTTTTAATAAAAGGTTGTATCATGTCACCAACAAATATGGTTTTGGGGTATTGGGAAAAATTTTTGTGTTGATTAAATTTATAATACAGGGTGAAAACTAAGGGGTTAGGTTAAAAATAAATTTATGATAAAAGTGGAATTTTCTTTGATTTAAACTGCTTTTTTAAATTTTAAATTGTATTTTTTTTATTCTAGTGTGAATTAAGAGCAAGGGGTGATTAATTTTAGGAAAAGTTTTAAAATAAGGGTTTTTAGGGGTTTTTTCGAAAAGTTAAAATTATCCACATTAAACTAGTATTGGACAATTTTTTAAACTTCGGGATCTGTTTTTTAAAAATGAAAGGGAAAAGTGGCATATTTGTTTTTATTGAATTTTTATTCGTTAATTTCCCAAAATCTAAGGGAAAGTTTTTTTTAGTTTTTTTTGGGTTTATAATATTGTCAACTTAAGGGTTTTTTTTTTTGTCTAAGTCTATTGTTGGTTTTTAAATAAAAAATAAAAAAAAAAACTTCAAGGCTTCAATTTTCCCCAACGCCGTGAACCATAACTAGATAGAAGTCAAATAAGCACCAACCTGATGGGCCTTTTTTCAGGGAAATTTAAAGGGGGAACTTTGGAAAACCCTTACTGGTCTCTTCCAAAAAAATCAATACAAAAGGGGACACGTAGTGGACAATTGGAAAAAGGCCCTATGTGATTTTCCATTGACAAAGCTAGAAAAAGGTCCAAAATTTCAAAATTTTTAAAACAAATTTAGCCTAACCTAAATTGGGAGAAGCTGATGGAACTTTAAATTTCGATGTATTTCAAAGCCACTTTTAGAATATAATTTTTGGGCCCCCAATCTCAGCAAAAGTTTTTCAAGAATAAAATGTTTTTGTAAATTGGACTTTTTGGGGAAAGTCCCTTTGACAAAATTCCCCCAGAGGGGCCACTACGCCACAGGAAACAAAAAATTATTTAAAAAGGGACGAGGAAATTTCCCCGACCCATAGCATGATTTTTTCATTACTGGGGTAAAATCAAAAGATTTCCCCGTTAAATAAGAATTTATGTGGGCATAGTGGCCCGTGTTGGACCTTGGGTTTTTTAAAAAATTTAAAAAAGGCCCAAAATGGAGGAAATAAATGCCGAAATGAAAGTTTGGGGGAAAATTAAAAAAGGGCCCCTCCCAAATTTAAAAACTGGGCCCAGAAAAAATACAGGAAAACCTGGTAGCTCATTTTACAGAAGGGCAGATGCAATTTTTAAAAACAAACAAGGTAAAATTTCCCAGCCCTAAAAAAAGAAAAGAAATTTTGGCACTTATCAGTTAAAAAATTGGGAAAACTTCGGCTAAACCAAAAAAAATTTAGGGGGCTCTGGTTAAAAAGAAAATTTTAAAACCCAAAAAACAGGTTTTTTTTAAGGTTTTTTGCAAAAAAAAACTTTGTTTGATTTCTTAAATTAAAAATTTGGTAGTATAAATTTAAAAAAAATCCCAATGTTCAAATTCCAAATTTTTTATCTTTGGGTTTAAACCTTATTTTTTAATTTGGGTGCTCAATTCTGGTCTCTATAAAGGGTGACAAAGTTGACTCTATATACTATTTAAACCCTCTCCAACGAAGATAGGGCGAAGGCACTGAATTTGCACTCTAGAAAAGCGTAGAATTAAGGAAGATATGATTAAAGTGTGCAAATGGAAAAAAAAGGAAAAGGGGGGTCAATACAGTACTTGAAGCAATGGATTCAAGCTGAAGAAATGTAAATTTAGAAAACATATAGGGAAGTATTGGTTTGGCAATAGAGATGTAGATGACCGGAACAAACTCCCAAGCAGCGTCATTAAGGCAAACAACACTTTAGGTATCTTCAAATATAAGTTGGACGGTCGTGACACATATACAATTTTTAGGTATCTTTATTTCGAAAAGTTTCGGCTACATTGTAAGTTTCTTTAATCAAATACAGAGGTGGCAAATATGGAGACAGTGCAGATATAGATAAGTGGTTGTAGGTGGATGTGAGTTGAACTTGGTTAGCATGGGCCAAAAGGTTTGCTACAGTTTTATGAAAATGGTATACAATACTGACAAGCAGATGAGCAAGATACATGTGTAACAGTTATGTATCTTTGCTGTCAAAACGTTTTGCTACACAATAAACTTCTTCAGTCGAATACAAAGGTGACTAAATATGAAGACAGCAGTAACAGTTGTGAGGTAAAAATGATATGATCCGTCCCTCACTTTTGAAGTAGCAGTTTTAAAGGTGGTCAGTCCCTCAGCTTGGAGAATGACCACTTCATGAACTATTTCTTCAAGGCTGATGGACTGATCACATTATATTTACCTCGCCAATGATTCTGCTGTCTCCATATTCGACTGGAGAAACCGACTGTGCAGTAAAAACGTTTCAACAATAAAAATATCCATGTCCTACTCATTTTGCTGCAGTGCTCCTTCGTGTTTGTGTTTGTTGAAAATACTGTATATTTTCCGAAAATACAGTGTATTTTGTATGTAAATTGATGAAATATATTGTAGGTAATAAAAATTAATTTGTAAATAAATAAAGAACCAGCGAAATTGGTGAGAAATCGCTGGAGGAAGGGGGGATCGCCATTGTTTTTTTTGAATTGTGCAAGATAACGTCAGTGAAAATCGGAAGAGTTTTCGTCGCTCTAGAGATTATATTGTGTTTAAAACCTCTCAAATAGGAGCCGAAAAATTGTTGGATTTCCAGTCCTGCAGAACGTGAGAATTAGGCGACTGGACAGGACTCGGTAATTAGATGGAAACAGGAAAAATTAACCCAGTTGAGTGACGTCTGCATTTACGTTGAAAATTCTGGCCAGTTTTTTTCTTCATAATTAGGCAGGGGTTTGTGTTGACACACCAAGTAATCTCCCGACAAATTGGTGAGTGTTATTATTATAAATTCTCCTTCAGTGTATATGTAGTCATTTATTAAATTTAACATACAGTCCACATATTTATATTAATGTTGTACCAGAATTCCTGGTGATGTATATTTCATTTGAAATATAGGTCCAGAGTAACTTGTGGAGATATGAGTGGAATAGGTATCGAAGGAGGACATTTTTTACGACCTAGGATGTCCTAAAATTCCTACATGGCTCTGTAAACCTTGATAAAGAATAATTATTTTTGTTATTTTTATAAAATTACTAGTATGTATCTAATGAGAATTTATCCAGGTAATTTTTAAATTTTTCCCTAGTGTTCTTGTAAAGGCTCATGGACTTACAGGCATGGGCAGGTACCCTTTTGTCAATTTTATATAAGCCATTCCTGATTTGGTTTACGTGAGCTAGCTCGAGAAAGTCATTTGTGATTAACTTCAAAATTTAATGTAAGTGTATCGTATTAGGAGAACGTTGAGATTATTTTTGGAGCATGTAGGGCCAATTTGCCAATTTTATTTTTGTAATGATATGGGATTTTTTCCTGTAAAATTACTTGAGTATGTTTTCTTCTGAAAGGCTTTACTATTAATGGCTGATGTCTCTCAAGAATAGGACAATACCCTTTATAGTTAGGCTATGCAGGTGCGAATTTGCCAATTTACTAACAGTCGTTTAACTTACAGTTGTTGGACTCTGTGAGATAAGTCACGAATGCACCGTTTCATCGGTTTCAAACTTTTAAAATTAATGTGTTTTTCTCAAAAGCAACGTCACATTAATTTTGAACTGTGTTAATTTTAATTTGCGAATTTCATTAAACAGACTGCTTTCCCTTTCACAATGTGAGAAATCACGAAAGCGCTTGGAAGTTCAATTTTTTCACAGTGGTGTTCTGTATAAATTTTGAGATCACCTGTTTACTATGACTTTACTGCGCACACACACACACACACACACACACATATATATAATTATATATATATATATATATTTATATATATATATATTATATATATATATAATTTATATATATATATATATATATACAGTGGTCCCCCGCTTTTCGTAGTTCCCGGCAATCGTAAAATTCGCCAGTCATAGAGGTATTTTCGTATAAACATGGACTCGCTTTTCATAGGTTGACTCGCGAGTTGCAGTTCGTCCGGGACGCTACCCACGGCGTGAGCCAGGGCGGCAGCCAGTCTGGCATTGTTTACCAGTGAGCGAAGGTCCCCTCACGTGCTCCAGCGAAATATTTCATAATATTCCATTTATTTTAGTGCTTGCAAGTGCTAAATAAGCTACCATGGCTCCAAAGAAAGCTCCTAGTGCCAAGCCTGTGGTAAAGAAGGTGAGAAATACGATTGAATTTAAGAAAACCATCATTGAACAATATGAAAGTGGTACAAGTGTGGCCGAACTGTCCATGATGTATAAGAAACCCTACACAACCTTATGTTCCATAGTGGCCAAGAAAAATGAAATAAAGGATGCTGTTGTTGCAAAGGGAGTAACTATGCTGACAAAAATGAGATCACCAGTACTGGAAGAGGTTGAGAAGTTATTATTGGTGTGGATAAATGAGAAACAATTAGCAGGAGATACCTTATGACTTCGTTTTTTGTGAAAAGGCTAGGCAGTTGCATGAAGATTTGGTAAAGAAATTGCCTGCAAATAGTGGTGAAGTGAGTGAATTTAAGGCCAGCAAAGGCTGGTTTGAGAGATTTAAGAACCGATTTGAGAGATTTAAGAACTGGCATACACAGTGTGGTAAGGCATGGTGAGGCTGCCAGTTCGGACCACAAGGCGGCTGAAAAATATGTGCATGAATTCCAGGAGTACATAGAGGCTGAAGGACTGAAACCTGAACAAGTGTTCAAATTGTGACGAAACGGCCCCTTTGGAAGAAAATGCCAAGAGGACCTTCATTACACAAGAGGAAAAGGCAATGCCAGGACACAAGCCATGAAAGACAGGCTGACGCTAATGTTCTGTGCTAATGCTAGTGGGGATTCAAAGTGAAGCCATTACTAGTGTACCATTCTGAAATCCCAGAGTGTTCAGGATAAACAATGTTATGAAGAGTAAATTGTGTGTGTTTGGAAATCTAATAGTAAGGCATGGGTCACGAGGGAAATTTTCGTAGAGTGGTTCAATGAATGTGTTTCGCCTAGTGTGAAGGAGTATCTCCTGGAAAGAAATTGGATCTCAAGTGCCTGCTAGTAATGGAAAATTCACCTGCTCATCCTCCAAACTTGGATGACCTAATTTTCGAGGAGTTTGGGTTCATCACAGTAAAGTTCTTGCCCCGAATACCACCCCTCTCCTCCAACCCATGGACCAGCAGGTTATTGCAAATTTTAAAAAACCTACAAAAAAAGCAATTTTTCACGGGTGTTTGACTGTGCCCAAAACACTCACTTGCCCAAAGGGAATTTTGGAGAAAAACCTTCAGCACCTCCACTCACCCCCCTTAAGGTAGGTTTGGAGGGAGTGACTACCAGGACTTTGAACTCCCTGGAAAAATTTTGGCCTGATTGTGTCGAAAAGGGGGGATTTTGAAAAATTTGGACGCCCTAATGGCCTATGTCTTTTGTAAATCAATTGTGGCCTGGGGAGTTCCATGGGGGGGGGAGGGGGGTGAGTTTTGGGGATGTGGAAGAATTGGTGGAAGACCACAATGAAAGCCCCCACTGAGGAGCTGCAAGAGCTTCAGCAGGAAGGCAACACACGCATCAGAATCTTGCGCGAGGAGGAGGAAGAGAAAGGAAGAAGGTGCTTCTTAGAAATTAAAGAATTTTTTCTATGTGGGGTAAGATGGAAACTTTATGGAGTAACACACCCTAAAAGGTTTTTGAAGCCCGGTTGGCAACATGTTTTAGTACAAAATTTGGGCCATTTTAGGGAAGTGTTAAAGGGAGCCAGAAAAAAAGGTCTCCCCAGTTATTTTTTGGGACAGGACTCCAGTGACTCTCAAGGTGGTCCTGTGGCATTAAGAAAAACAGAAAGAAGCAACCCCCGAAAAGCAAATGGTACCTGAGTGTTGATGGAAGGGGGGTTTTCCCTTTCCAAACTATAAAAAATCCCCCTCTCCCCTCCTCCAGTCTCCCCTACACTAAGAAGAATTCCATAAAGGGATGTTATGCGTTAAGTTTCATTCATCATTTCCCATTGTATTGTTTATGCTACTGCATATTTATGTTTTAAATTTTTTTTTGTTTTAAAACTTTTTGGGTGTCGGGAAGGAAAATTTAATTGTATTTAATTATTTTTTGGGGAAAATTGACTCGTAAATCGTAAATTTCGTTTTTAGTAACGGCTCCAGGAAAAGGGTTAATTAGAACAACGAGGGGCCCTGTATTTTTATTTATTATAATATATAAAATATATATATAATATTAAATTTAAAAATATATAAATTTTTTTATAATAAAATTATCACAGTAATATGCAAAACAACCAGTGATATTAAAAGAAAATTCCAAGTGCTTTCGTGATACCACATTTTAAGGAACAAAAAAAGTTAAAGCACAAAGGAAGGGAAAAAAAAGGGCTAGACCCCACCTCACCATCACATCCCCAACAAAAACCCCACCTGATGCGTGACTCATAAGGGAAAAACTGCAATAGGCCCGCTGGCCCAAAATAGACAGGGCCTTCACACAACCCACAAAAAAACTATTTACCCAAGAATTAAGAATTTTAAATTTTTTTATTTGTCCAATTATTATTAAATTCTTCCCAAATTCTATAATTAAAATGAATCTAAATTTTCATAAACCCAAAGGAAAATTTCTTTATTTTCAAAACTGCTTTTTTGAAAACAAGATTAATTATATTCCTGTCGACCCTGGACTTTCTTGATACTCTTTTAAAATTTTTGAAAATCAATTGGAGGGTTAAAATCTCTCACATGAAAAAATAGAGCATTGGAATTTGTCCAATGTCGTGGTTTTTTTGTATGTATGTTATTATATTAAATATAATATATATATATTTTATAATATATATATATATATATTATTTTTATATTATTAAAAATATATATTTATATGTCGTGCCGAATATGAAAAAAAGGGTCAATTTTGAAAGAACTCATTTAAAATTAAGTCCTTTCTAAAATTTTCTCTTATACTTTTAAAAGTAAGTTTTTTCATTAATGTTAATGTAAAAATTTTTAATTTTGCTCCAAAAAATCTTAGAAAAACTTCCTAACCTTTTTATAAAAAGAAAAATTTACTTTGCCTAACCCAACTAAATATATTTTTAGATTTGTTTACAAAAATTTTAAACTAAGCAAACACAGTGAAATATTTTTTTTTTGGTTTAGAATGATTTTTGGGGAAATTAAAAGCTAAAAAAATTTTCGCTTGTCCTATATGGCAACATGGGGTTGCTATTTAAGCCCGGAAACGCAAGTTTTGCCTATTCGGCACGACATAAAATATTATTTATATTTATATATAATTTTTTTATAAATATATAATATATAAAAACGCATTGAAAATTTGTTGCACTCTGCACTATTCCCTTTTTCTTTCATTTGGGGGTTGGGGTGGGCTTAAAGGATCAGGGATACCTTACTCGGATCGCGCAGCGACCTAAATAATCTAATTATAGTTTAATTACTATTATTGTTATTATTATTATAAGTAATAAAGAAATGTAAACCCGTACAAGAGACAGTTCCACGCACAAGAGACCGATGTCAGTGACAGTACAACGAACACGAGAGCAGTGCCACGTACAGGAGACCCATGCCACGGACAGAAACAGCGGCAGCAGTGTGAGGGAGAGGCTAGTGGTGCCAAGAATGCGACAAGTCTAGCAAGGGAAGGCTGGGGGGAGGAGTGGAGGGGAGGGGAGGGGTTAAGGTATGAAGGGAAGGGGGAGAGCCAGGCGAACAGCAACAGGGGAGAGGGGAAACTAGGGGCATGAGAGTGTGGGGGAGACGGGGGCCATGAGCGAGGGGAAGGTGCCATGAGAGAGGAAAGTTACGGGAATGAGCGAGGTAAACATACGAGTCTGGAGAAGGGAAGATTGGGAATTAAAGTGAGGGAAGATACGGAGCAGGAGAGTGAGGGGAAGATACGGAGCAGGAGAGTGAGGGGAAGATACGGAGCAGGAGAGTGAGGGGAAGATACGGAGCAGGAGAGTGAGGGGAAGATACGGGGCAGGAGAGTGAGGGGAAGATACGGAGCAGAAGAGTGAGGGGAAGATACGGAGCGGGAGAGTGAGGGGAAGATACGGAGCAGGAGAGTGAGGGAAGATACGGAGCAGGAGACGGTGAGGGGGAAATATGGGACAGGAGAGGGTGAGGGGCAAAATACGGAACAGAAGAGGGTCAAGGGGAAATATGGGACAGGAGAGGGTGAGGGGAAGATACGGGCAGGACTGGGTGAGGGTAAGATACGGGGCAGAAGGTGAGGAGGAAAACAGGGGGCAGTAAGGTGAGGGTAAGATACGGAGCAGGACAGTGAGAGGGGGAAGATAGAGAGCATGTGAGTGAGGGAGAGACATGGGACATGAAAGAGCGAAGGGAAGATAAGGTTATGAGAGAATGGGGATGCTGGAGACAGAGGAGGGTTGATAGAGTAGGGGAGCAAATGCAACGACAGCACCCACCTTCCTCACCTCTTTTCTTATCCAATATCCCTCTCACCGAAAAAAAAAAAACACACACACACGTTATTAAAAATCTACTGCAAGTAATTTCTCAGATTATAAATTTGGATTAATTAATACGAGTCCACCAAATGACTTGGATATGAAAATGACAAAAGAATACAACAACGATAAATATCGTAAGAAAACCTACAGTGGTAGAAAACAGCAAATGTTGAACTAGTGAGAGAGATAGTTGTGAGTATTTCGTATTGTATTAGTTCGTTCCTACTACATGCATTCCAGCGTTCTGATATACGTTGATACGAACACACTGCCTGCGTCATCCATCGAAATACAAACCATCTTATAGCATTTAAGGAAGTCAGACTCGTGTCAGGGAAGAACCAACCAAACGACGATGTTTGGAAAGTGATTTTATTGAAACCCAAATCAACACTGTTGCCCAGGACAACTGCAGTTTTATTATTTCAGAAATCTTAACCAAATTAATTCTTTACCATCAGGACACCGTGATTACCTAGTAGGTGAAGTTTTGAGTCTACTAGCCCATGCCACACCAGTTCCTCTACCTAGTGTTTCACAGCTGTACTGGTCTCACCTCTTCGCATCTCACCTCTACCAGTATAAACTTTACCTGTGGTCATCTATGTAGGACTGAAGAAGCCATTCGAGATGTGTTACCTCATTAAAATATCCTAATGCTGCAACGTGTCTTATTTCACTAAAGATTACCTCAGCGTTGTGACACTATTAGGACACCACAGTAGCGAAGAACATGTCATGTTGCCGGCTACATTGATGTGCTTGAAATGGTTGTTAAGCCCTGGATAGAAGGAGTAAGCAATGGAAGGACGTATGTGTTTCAGCAGGACTCCGCACCTTCTCTATGGGCTCAAGTGACCCAAGAATGGATGGCGGAAAATCTTCGCGATCATGTGACATCCAACATGTGGCCTCCAAACTCGTCAGATTTAAATCCCCTGGACAACTACGTGTGTAGCGTTGTTGAAAAGGAGAGTAATCAACATCCCCACAACACCAAAGATTCCATGAAGGCCGCCATTTTCAAGATAATGTCCGAACTGAAAAAGGATCATTTGATTTGCGCATGTCAACGCTTCCGATCCCGCATTGAATCAGTCATTGATTCTGAAGGCGGTTATATAAAATAAACCTGTAATAAAGCTATTTAAGAATATGTGTACAAATTTTCATGGAAATATGTTTGTTTTTTGGTCAAATATGGTTATTTTATTAAATAATTAAATATGTCCTCAACTACCCTACGCACCCTGTGCTTTTGTATGAATGCATGTATGTATGTATGTATGTATGTATGTATGTATGTATGTATGTATGTATACATATATATATTTTTTTTTCAACAAGTCGGCCGTATCCCACCGAGGCAGGGTGACCCAAAGAGAAAGAAAATCCCCAAAAAGAAAATACTTTCATCATCATTCAACTTTCACTTCACTCACACATAATCACTGTTTTTGCAGAGGTGCCCAGAATACAACAGTTTAGAAGTATATACGTATAAAAACACACAATATATCTCTCTAAACTGCCAGTATCCCAAGCCCCTCCTTTAGAGTGCAGGCATTGTACTTCCCATTTCCAGGACTCAAGTCCGGTTATATAAAATAACCGGTTTTCCTGAATCCCTTCACTAAATATTACCCTGCTCACACTCCAACAGATCGTCAGGTCCCAAATACCATTTGTCTCCATTCACTCCTATCTAACACGCTCACGCACGCTTGCTGGAAGTCCAAGCCCCTCGCCCACAACACCTCCTTTACCTCCTCCCTCCAACCCTTTCGAGGAAGACCCCTACCCCGCCTTCCTTCCCCTACAGATTTATACGCTCTCCATGTCATTCTACTTTGATCCATTCTCTCTAAATGACCAAACCACCTCAACAAACCCTCTTCAGCCCTCTGACTAACACTTTTATTAACTCCACACCTTCTCCTAATTTCCACACTCCGAATTTTCTGCATAATATTTACACCACACATTGCCCTAAGACAGGACATCTCTACTGCCTCCGACCGCCTCCTCGCTGCTGCATTCACAACCCAAGCTTCAAACCCATATAAGAGTGTTGGTACTACTATACTTTCATACATTCCCTTCTTTGCCTCCATAGATAATATTTTTTGCCTCCACATATACCTTAATGCACCACTCACCTTTTTTCCTTCATCAATTCTATGATTAACCTCATCCTTCATAAATCCATCCGCTGACACGTCAACTCCCAAATATCTGAAAACATTCACTTCTTCCATACTCCTCCTCCCCAATTTGATATCCAATATTTCTTTATCTAAATCGTTTGATATTCTCATCACCTTACTCTTTTCTATGTTCACTTTCAACTTTCTACCTTTACACACATTCCCAAATTCGTCCACCAACCTTTGCAATTTTTCTTTAGAATCTCCCATAAGCACAGTATCATCAGCAAAAAGTAACTGTGTCACTTCCCATTTTGTATTTAATTCCCAATAATTTAATCCCAACCCTCTCCCGAACAGCCTAGCATTTACTTCTTTTACATCTATAAATATATTGAACAACCATGGTGACATTACACATCCCTGTCTAAGACCTACTTTTACCGGGAAGTAGTCTCCCTCTCTTCACACCCTAACCTGAGCCTCACTATCCTCATAAAAACTCTTTACAGCATTTAGTAACTTACCACCACTTCCATATACTTGCAACATCTGCCACATTGCTCCCCTATCCACTCTCATATGCCTTTTCTAAATCCATAAATGCAATAAAAACTTCCTTACCTTTATCTAAATACTGTTCACATATATGCTTCAATGTAAACACTTGATCTACACATCCCCTACCCACTCTAAAACCTCCTTGCTCATCCGCAATTCTACATTCTGTCTTACCTCTAATTCTTTCAATAATAACCCTACCATACACTTTTCCTGGTATACTCAGTAAACTTATTCCTCTATAATTTTTACAATCTTTTTTGTCCCCCTTCCCTTTATATAAAGGGACTATACACGCTCTCCGCCAATCCCTAGGTACCTTCCCCTCTTTCATACATTTATTAAACAATACCAACCACTCCAACACTATGTCCCCCCCTGCTTTTAACATTTATGTCATGATCCCGTCAGTTCCAGCTGCTTTACCCCCTTTCATTCTACATAATGCCTCACGCACCTCCCCTACACTCACATCCTGTTCTTCTTCACTCCTAAAAGATGGTATACCTCCCTAGTCAGTGCAAGAAATTACCGCCACCCTTTCTTCGTCGACATTTAAAAGTTCCTCAAAATATTCTCGCCATCTACTCAAAACCTCCATCTCCCCATCTACTAACTCCCATTCCCTGTTTTTAACTGATAAATCCATTTGTTCCCTAGGCTTTCTTAACCTGTTTAACTCACTCCAAATTTTTTTCTTATTTTCATTAAAATTCCTTGACAGTACCTCTCCCTCTCTATCATCCGCTCTCCTTGTGCACTCTCTCACCACTCTCTTCACCTTTCTTTTACTCTCTATATACTCTACTCTTCTTATAACACTTCTGCTTTGTAAATACCTCTCATAAGCTAACTTTTTCTCTTTTATCACACCCTTTACTTTTATCATTCCACCAATCACTCCCTCTTTCCTCCTGCACCCGCCCTCCTATAATCACAAACTTCTGCCCCACATTCTAATACTGCATTTTTAAAACTATTCCAACCCTCTTCTACCCCCCCCCCCACTAATCATACCTGCACCAGCCCACCTTTCTGCCAATAGTTGCTTATATTTCACCCGAACTTCCTCCTCCCTTAGTTTATACACTTTCACCTCCCTCTTACTTGTTGTTGCCATTTTCCTCTTTCCTCCCCCCCCCCCCCCCACACACACACACACAATATAATATATATATATATATATATTATATATATATATATATATAAAATATATATATATATATATATATATATATATAGAGAGAGAGAGAGAGAGAGAGAGGGGAGAGGTACCACCTCTGGAACTGTGATGGGGATCCTCATCCTCAAAGAAAAGAATAACCTTACTTCAGGGAAAATTCAATGTTCTCCCCGGAGCTGTTTGAATATTGTCTTCTCCTACCACTCCCTATATTCTATATTCTATGTAGACTTTATTTAGAGACAAGATACATTGAGAAAAATACAATAGGGATTAGAACAACATAGATAAAATTTCAGAGCTATATCTCGAATACTTCGTCTAGCTCCCACTGCGGTGGGCCGCGTGCCCAGAATGCTTCAGGCGTTTACCCTCTGCATTGCAACACTGAATCTCTGAAAGAGGAAGGTGACCGCTCTGTGATCCTTGGTTTCTGTGATGAGTTTTTCACCCAGCTTTTTGAGGAACTTTAGAGCACGCCTGCCCCATGCTCCAAGGGTTTCCGACCCTACTGAGATGAAGTTATAGCAAGAGGGAAGGCCTTCATATTCGCGGGTCTTCTGGGTCTTCCTGTAGCTGGCAGCTCCACCCCCTTCAGCTATGGAGTATGGTAAGTAGGTGTCTGCCAATGTGGCGGCACTGGTGTAGTCCCAGGCAATCTGCTTACCATCCTTCCAGGTTAGCAGTGTGGCTCCATCAGGACGCTTTTGACTTCCATCAGACCTCTGTACTTGAGGTTCCCGTTGAGCTGGGCAACGGGCTGTGGTGAGGCTTCTCTTCATGATGTCGCTGACATCCTCATGTCTAGTATGCTTCCCTTCTGATGTGTGATACACAAGACCATGAAGTCCGAATTGATTAGCCGTCGCCCTGCCGCAAATACACCTATGAGTCGAGTCGAGTGCCCAGAGAGGAATTGGGAACAGCTAAAAGGAAATCTGAATGTGGTGCCTTCACTGCTAGGAGACGAGCTTTGTCCTTTCCTGAAGCGTTGGTGAGCCTTGTGTTGGCGATTTTTTTTTATGATCGGTTTGTCCCAATGGGCTGTTTGTGCTCTTTGGGGGGAGTTGGTCTACTGGAGGAGTCTGCAAGGGTGTCCCACCGCACGGCTGCTTCAGTGAACCTGGAGTCTTGAGCTCCTACTGCGCCTCTCAAGCGTTCGGGGTCAGTCTCCTTAACTAGTCCACTGGAAGCCAAACACGAAGACAGAAATGCAGGTAAAGCTACCTGCGTTGCCTTGCGCACCCCCTATACCTCCCAGTCGTACTGGGAGAGTTGCCTGATCCCATTGCTGATCTTCCAGTGACAGATTCAGTGCCTTTTTAAAGATTGATCTCAAGAGTGAGTCATATTCGTTGAGTGTTGGGTTGTCAAAAGAGGGTGCATACCTCAGGAAGTGAGTCTTGACAGAGTAAGACACCTTGTGAGATATAGTGCATCAAGATCTCTTTTTCTCCCCTCCATTCTCTTCAATACATTCGGTTTGTCCTTGAGGACTGTGTCGATGGCCTGATGACCCAGCGGTGCTCTCAAGAGAGTGCTCTTGGATGGAATAGTAGTAGAGACTTCAGGGAGGATTGTTCGCACAACTCTCATTATTTCCTGGTTCGTTGTGATGATTTCACACTTGGAGGGATTGAGGATAGTCCCAAGGCTTCTCCCTGTGTCTTCACCAGTTGTAGGCCCTCTAGCAGGGACTCTTCAGTACCTGCCAAAGTGCCATCATCCAGGTACCAGATGTTGAACTCGCTGCGAGCGAGTGGGTCACCCTGCTGAACACCCTCTGATGAGGGAATTTCATGTTTGCCAAACAAAAGAATTGAGGGTTTGCTATAAAAGGGAAAAAGACTGGAGAACCGATCCCGAACAGCCGAATAGGGCAAGCGAAAATTTGTGTATGCAATAATTTCGCAAAAATCATTCTGAACCTAACGAAAAAAATATATTTCATTGCGTTTGTTTATTATTAAATTACCATAAATTTATATAAAATATATTTAGTTGGATTAGGCTAAATTAAACTGCGCTTGTTATAATAAGGT
>NC_069408.1:52448310-52463310 GCF_026875155.1 Cherax quadricarinatus | reverse complement strand
AGGACAGGAGGGTCAGGGGAGACATGATAACGACATATAAAATACTGCGTGGAATAGACAAGGTGGACAAAGACAGGATGTTCCAGGGAGGGGACACAGAAACAAGAGGCCACAATTGGAAGTTGAAGACACAAATGAGTCAGAGAGATAGTAGGAAGTATTTCTTCAGTCATAGAGTTGTAAGGCAGTGGAATAGCCTAGAAAATGACGTAGTGGAGGCAGGAACCATACACAGTTTTAAGACGAGGTTTGATAAAGCTCATGGAGCGGGGAGAGAGAGGGCCCAGTAGCAACCGGTGAAGAGGCGGGGCCAGGAGCTAAGACTCGACCCCTGCAACCACAAATAGGTGAGTACAAATAGGTGAGTACGCATACACAACAGGCCTAGTGTCTAATCAACATGTGCCTAGGACAAAATGGTAACTAACAAACACACACACACACATGTGCCTAGGACCAAATGGGAACTAACAAACACACACACACACACATGTGCCTAGGACCAAATGGTAACTAACACAAAGACTTCAAACCTTACTCGAGGAAAAAGATCTTGGAGTGTGTATAATACCGAGCACATCTCCTGAGGCGCACATCAGCCAGAGTATGCAGCACCAGTCTGGAACCTTCACCTGGTCAAGCGCGTCAAGAAATTAAGAGTAATCAAGTAAATTTATTCAGGTATACACAAATACAGATCCAGAGACGTCGCTACATTCATTAGGTACCTATTTGCTCTCTTCTTGAACTGGTTCTTGCTATGACTGGCTTTGACATGTGCGGGCAGTCTGTTCTATTCCTTTATTACTGTACAAACAAGTGTTTGAAGCCTGGCTAGTCACTGTGGGTACTTCCAAGTTGTGTTCTCTCCCCCTAGTATTGTGGTTGCTTCGGTTCTCAGCCTTGACAAAATTTGCAGCAAGATATTCTGGGCACTGTTTGTGAGCAATTTTATAAACTTGATTTAACTTCAGTTGTTTTACTCCGTCTTCAATATTCAACATATAAAATTGTTGTAATTCATCCTCGCCTACATGTTCTCGTGGACCCAGGTCCAGGATGAATCTTACCATTTTGTTCTGGGTGATTTGAAGTTTATCTTTCAGTTTCCTTGTCAAGGCAGAGTACCATGGAGAGCAAGCGTTGTCCATATGACATTGTCCTGCGAGCCTCAGTAGGTAGACACTGTGCTTGTCTGTAGAACTTCAGTCTGGCATGCGCTTTCTTTACTACACTGTTCCCTATCAGTTCTCCTGACATGCATGGGTCAAAGGGGATTCCCAGATATTTTACTGAGGAAACTGAAGTGATGGGTTCCCCATTACACCGAACATTAAAATTATTTACCCTTCTCAGTTTATGTTTCGTGCCAAAGAGCATGGTTTCCGTTTTCCCGAGATGTAACGATAGTTTGTTGTCTACTAACCATTTGCTGCAGGACTCCAGTTCTAGTGTTATTACATTAGCTATATTTTGTGGCTCTTTATCTGACACTAAGAGCACTGTCATCCACATACAGTAGAAGTTTGCACTTGACATTGATAGGAATGTCATTTACATAACATATAAATAATAAGGGATGCAGAATACTACCTTGAAGAACTCCACATGCTATCGGCAGGGGTTCTGATTCTATTTTGTTGGTTTTGAAAATTTGTTTCTTATTGCTAAGATAGGACTTAAACCAGTCTATGGAACCTATGCCAAGAGCTTGAAGTTTCTTACATAATATATTGTGGTTGATAGTATCGAATCCTTTTACAAGTCTAAGGTTATCATTCCTATGAGGGTCCCTATCGACATTTCAGTTCTCATGTAATCCATCAGATTAATTAAGGAGGTGTCGATTGAGTAAGATCTTCTAAAGCCTGATTGGAAACTATAAAGACCGTTGTCGTCATTAAGATACTTAACTACTTGACAGTACACCGCCCTCTCTAAAATTTTGGATATTGCGCTGAGTATACTAACAGGCCTATAGTTGATGACATCTGACCTACTATTGTTCTTGAAGATAGCAGTAACTCTAGCCTCCTTGAACCCCTCTGGTACTGTATCAGTGCTCATGGACAAATTTATTATGTGAGCAATGGGAAATGCCAATTCAGAGGCACCATCTTTTAGGAACTTAAACGGGATACTATATGGGCCGGTGCTCTTAGTTGGGTTTAACCTGCTTAGTTTTTTTGCACGAAGTCATGAGAAACACTTAATAGTTGACAACTGTTTGGGGTTACCCCTTTATTGGTATAGTATGTTTTAAACTTATTAGAGTCTGTGTTAAAGGTATTTGATGCAGCTGGTAGTTTACTTACAAGTGTTGATGTGACAGTTGTGTAGTATGAATTAAAACAATTTGTCACTTTAGTTGTTTAGTGACATACCTTGTTATCGACATTTAATGAGTATTAAAATGGTATAAAATACCGACAGGTTGTTAGGTAAGACACATATGCAACAGTTAGGTAGATTTATTTCGAAACGTTTAGCCTACACAGTAGGCTTCTTCAGTCGAGTACAGAAAAGTTGATAGAAGCAGAAGAGACGTGAAGACGATGTAATCAGTCCATCACCCTTGAAGTTTTGAGGTGGTCAGTCCCTCAGTCTGGAGAAGAGTATTGTTCCATAGTCTGAAACAATATGGAGTTGAAGTGAGAGGATGGAGCCTTATAAGGTACCATCCTGTCACTAGTTCCTACTATAGTCTGAAACAATATGGAGTTAAAGTGAGAGGATGGAGCCTTATAAGGTACCATCCTGTCACTAGTTCCTACTAAGATCGGTTTGGTCTTGGGAAGCAACACTTCAAACCATAGAATCTCCAGTTTATTATCATTTAAATCAGGTCTTGGATTATAGGCTAAGTCATTTCTTATGTAGGTACATACTCCACCACCTTTTCTATTCCTGTCTAAGCGTTTTATATTGTAACCTTCCAACCAGGATTCAGAAATGGATATAACTGCCGCAATAGTTCTGTTAGCTAGAATCCTAATCTCTGCCAATTTTGGAAAAAGTGATCTCGCGATAACATGAATAAAGTGAAGGCCTGTTTTCATAAAACAATCATAATCATCAATATATGGCAAGGGGTCATTTGTGTTAAAATTAGGTAAGTCAATGTCATCATTGCTTAAGGGTAATTGTGCCAAAGTGCATTTGCTACCAACAAAATGAAATCTGGCACCATTACCATAATCGAACACATCCATTATGCACCCACCCCTTACACAATTTACATACGGTAAGTTTATTGTTCTTCTTTTGTTTGCAACAAGGCTAGTTCCACAGCTAAGAGGAATGTCATACGAAGAAAGGTTAAGGGAATTCTTCCTGACGACACTGGAGGACAAAAGGGTTAGGGAAGACATGATAACGACATACAAAATACTGAGAGGAATAGATAAGGTGGACAGAGACACGATGTTCCAGATATGGGACACAGAAACAAGGGAACACAATTGGAAGTTGAAGACTCAGATGAGTCAAAGAGATGTTAGGAAGTATTTCTTTAGTCATAGAGTTGTCAGGAAGTGGAACAGTCTGGCAAGTGATGTAGTGGAGGCAGGAACCATACATAGTTTTAAGACGAGGTATGATAAAGCTCATGGAGCAGGGAGAGAACCTAGTAGCGATCAGTGAAGAGGCGAGGCCAGGAGCTATGTCTCGACCCCTGCAACCACAAATAGGTGAGTATAAATAGGTGAGTAGGTTATAGGTAGTAGGTTGGTAGACAGCAACCACCCAGGGAAGTACTACCGTCCTGCCAGATGACTGTGAAACAGAAACCTGTAACTGTTTTTCATGATGGTAGGATTGCTGGTTTCTTTTTCTGTCTCATAAACACGCTAGATAACGGATATCTTGCTACTCCTACTTACACTGGTCACACTTCACAGACATGCACATGCATATATATATACATACATCTAGGTTTTTCTCCTTTTTCTAAATAGCTCTTGTTCTTCTTTATTTCTTCTATTGTCCATGGGGAAGTGGAAAAGAATCTTTCCTCCGTAAGCCATGCGTGTCGTATGAGGCGACTAAAATGCCGGGAGCAATGGGCTGGTAACCCTTTCTCCTGTAGACATTTACTAAAAAAGAGAAGAAGAAAAACTTTATAAAACTGGGATGCTTAAATGGGCGTGGATGTAGTGCGGATGACAAGAAACAGATGATTGCTGATGTTATGAATGAAAAGAAGTTGGATGTCCTGGCCCTAAGCGAAACAAAGCTGAAGGGGGTAGGGGAGTTTCAGTGGGGGGAAATAAATGGGATTAAATCTGGAGTATCTGAGAGAGTTAGAGCAAAGGAAGGGGTAGCAGTAATGTTAAATGATCAGTTATGGAAGGAGAAAAGAGAATATGAATGTGTAAATTCAAGAATTATGTGGATTAAAGTAAAGGTTGGATGCGAGAAGTGGGTCATAATAAGCGTGTATGCACCTGGAGAAGAGAGGAATGCAGAGGAGAGAGAGAGATTTTGGGAGATGTTAAGTGAATGTATAGGAGCCTTTGAACCAAGTGAGAGAGTAATTGTGGTAGGGGACCTGAATGCTAAAGTAGGAGAAACTTTTAGAGAGGGTGTGGTAGGTAAGTTTGGGGTGCCAAGTGTAAATGATAATGGGAGCCCTTTGATTGAACTTTGTATAGAAAGGGGTTTAGTTATAGGTAATACATATTTTAAGAAAAAGAGGATAAATAAGTATACAAGATATGATGTAGGTCGAAATGACAGTAGTTTGTTGGATTATGTATTGGTAGATAAAAGACTGTTGAGTAGACTTCAGGATGTACATGTTTATAGAGGGGCCACAGATATATCAGATCACTTTCTAGTTGTAGCTACACTGAGAGTAAAAGGTAGATGGAATACAAGGAGAATAGAAGCATCAGGGAAGAGAGAGGTGAAGGTTTATAAACTAAAAGAGGAGGCAGTTAGGGTAAGATATAAACAGCTATTGGAGGATAGATGGGCTAATGAGAGCATAGGCAATGGGGTCGAAGAGGTATGGGGTAGGTTTAAAAATGTAGTGTTAGAGTGTTCAGCAGAAGTTTGTGGTTACAGGAAAGTGGGTGCAGGAGGGAAGAGGAGCGATTGGTGGAATGATGATGTAAAGAGAGTAGTATGGGAGAAAAAGTTAGCATATGAGAAGTTTTTACAAAGTAGAAGTGATGCAAGGAGGGAAGAGTATATGGAGAAAAAGAGAGAGGTTAAGAGAGTGGTGAAGCAATGTAAAAAGAGAGCAAATGAGAGAGTGGGTGAGATGTTATCAACAAATTTTGTTGAAAATAAGAAAAAGTTTTGGAGTGAGATTAACAAGTTAAGAAAGCCTAGAGAACAAATGGATTTATCGGTTAAAAATAGGAGAGGAGAGTTATTAAATGGAGAGTTAGAGGTATTGGGAAGATGGAGGGAATATTTTGAGGAATTGTTAAATGTTGAAGAAGATAGGGAAGCTGTGATTTCGTGTATAGGACAAGGAGGAATAACATCTTGTAGGAGTGAGGAAGAGCCAGTTGTGAGTGTGGGGGAAGTTCGTGAGGCAGTAGGTAAAATGAAAGGGGGTAAGGCAGCCGGGATTGATGGGATAAAGATAGAAATGTTAAAAGCAGGTGGGGATATAGTTTTGGAGTGGTTGGTGCTATTATTTAATAAATGTATGGAAGAGGGTAAGGTACCTAGGGATTGACAGAGAGCATGCATAGTTCCTTTGTATAAAGGCAAAGGGGATAAAAAAGAGTGCCAAAATTATAGGGGGATAAGTCTGCTGAGTATACCTGATAAAGTGTATGGTAGAGTTATTATTGAAAGAATTAAGAGTAAGGCGGAGAATAGGATAGCAGATGAACAAGGAGGTTTTAGGAAAGGTAGGGGGTGTGTGGACCAGGTGTTTACAGTGAAACATATAAGTGAACAGTATTTAGATAAGGCTAAAGAGGTCTTTGTGGCATTTATGGATTTGGAAAAGGCGTATGACAGGGTGGATAGGGCGGCAATGTGGCAGATGTTGCAAGTGTATGGTGTAGGAGGTAGGTTACTGAAAGCAGTGAAGAGTTTTTACGAGGATAGTGAGGCTCAAGTTAGAGTATGTAGGAAAGAGGGAAATTATTTCCCCAGTAAAAGTAGGCCTTAGACAAGGATGTGTGATGTCACCGTGGTTGTTTAATATATTTATAGATGGGGTTGTAAGAGAAGTAAATGCGAGGGTCTTGGCAAGAGGCGTGGAGTTAAAAGATAAAGAATCACACACAAAGTGGGAGTTGTCACAGCTGCTCTTTGCTGATGACACTGTGCTCTTGTGAGATTCTGAAGAGAAGTTGCAGAGATTGGTGGATGAATTTGGTAGGGTGTGCAAAAGAAGAAAATTAAAGGTGAATACAATAAAGAGTAAGGTTATGAGGATAACAAAAAGATTAGGTGATGAAAGATTGAATATCAGATTGGAGGGAGAGAGTATGGAGGAGGTGAATGTATTCAGATATTTGGGAGTGGACGTGTCAGCGGATGGGTCTATGAAAGATGAGGTGAATCATAGAATTGATGAGGGGAAAAGAGTGAGTGGTGCACTTAGGAGTCTGTGGAGACAAAGAACTTTGTCCTTGGAGGCAAAGAGGGGAATGTATGAGAGTATAGTTTTACCAACGCTCTTATATGGGTGTGAAGCATGGGTGATGAATGTTGCAGCGAGGAGAAGGCTGGAGGCAGTGGAGATGTCATGTCTGAGGGCAATGTGTGGTGTGAATATAATGCAGAGAATTCGTAGTTTGGAAGTTAGGAGGAGGTGCGGGATTACCAAAACTGTTGTCCAGAGGGCTGAGGAAGGGTTGTTGAGGTGGTTCGGACATGTAGAGAGAATGGAGCGAAACAGAATGACTTCAAGAGTGTATCAGTCTGTAGTGGAAGGAAGGCGGGGTAGGGGTCGGCCTAGGAAAGGTTGGAGAGAGGGGGTAAAGGAGGTTTTGTGTGTGAGGGGCTTGGACTTCCAGCAGGCATGCGTGAGCGTGTTTGATAGGAGTGAATGGAGACAAATGGTTTTTAATACTCGACGTGCTGTTGGAGTGTGAGCAAAGTAACATTTATGAAGGGGTTCAGGGAAACCGGCAGGCCGGACTTGAGTCCTGGAGATGGGAAGTACAGTGCCTGCACTCTGAAGGAGGGGTGTTAATGTTGCAGTTTAAAAACTGTAGTGTAAAGCACCCTTCTGGCAAGACAGTGATGGAGTGAATGATGGTGAAAGTTTTTCTTTTTCGGGCCACCCTGCCTTGGTGAGAATCGGCCAGTGTGATAAAAAAAAAAAATAGGTGAGTACACACACGCACGCACACACATACACGCACATACACACGCACGCACACACACACACGCACGCACGCACACACACACACACACACATACACACACACACACATACACACACACACACACACACACACACACACACACACACACACACACATACACACACATACACACACATACACACACACACATACATACACATGGTAACTAACACACACATACACACACACACACACACACACACACACACACACACACACACACATACACACACACACACACACACACACACATATACATACACATGCATGCACATACATCAGGCCTAGTGTCTAATCGACATGTGCCTAGGACCAAATGGTAACTAACAGACACACACACACACACACACACACACACACACACACACACACACACACATACACGTGACGAGGTGTCAGAGTGGACTCCTGTAACGAGCGGAGTTGCACAAGGGTCAGTCGTAGGGCCAGTGCTATTTCTGGTATATGTGAATGACATAATGGAAGGGATAGATTCAGAGGTGTCCCTGTTTGCTGACGATGTAAAGCTAATGCGAAGAATTCAAGTGGATGAGGATCAGGTGGGACTACAAAGGGATATGGACAGGCTGCAAGCCTGGTCCAACAACTGGCTCCTGGAGTTTAGTCCCATCAAATGCAAAATCATGATGATTAGAGGTGAAAGAAGACCGCAGACAGAGTACAAACTAAGGGGCCAAAGACTGCAAATCTCACTCAAGGAAAAGGATCTTGGGTTAGTATAATGCCGAGCATATCTCCTGAGGCGCACATCAACCAAATAACTGCTGTAGAATATGAACGCCTGGCAAACCTAAGAATAGCGTTTCGACACCTCAGAAAAGAATCATTCAAGACTGTACACCGTGTACGTCAGGCCCATATTGGAGTATGCAGCACCAATATGGAACCCACACATGGTCAAGCACGTCAAGAAATTAGAGAAAGTGCAAAGGTTTGCAACAAGACTAGTCCAGGAGCTAAGGGGTATGTCCTACGAGAAGAGGTTAAGGGAAATCAACTTGACGATACTGGAGGACAGGAGGGATAGAGGGGACATGAAAACGACATACAAATACTGAAAGGAATTGACAGGGTGGACAGGGGCAGGATGTTCCAGAGATGGGACACAGCAACAAGGGGACACAACTTGAAGTTGAAAACTCAGGCGAGTAACAGGGATGTTAGAAAGTATTTCGTCAGCCATAAAGTTGTCAGGAAGTGGAACAGTCTGGAGAGCGATGTAGTGGAGGCAGGATCCATACATAGGTTTAAGAAGAGATACGGTAAAGCTCATGGAGCAGGGAAAGAGTCGTCCCAGTAGCGACCAGAGAAGAGGCGGGGCCAGGAACTGTGAATCTACCCTTGCAATCACAAATGGGCGAGTACAAATAGATGAGCACACACACACACAAACACGTGCTTGGGGCCTCAGATGTGTACCTGCTCTAGGGATGACACCTGTCAGAACGCAGACACCTGGCTACATGCCAAGGTGACACACACACACCTGGGCTACACAGAATTACAAAACTACGAGAAGATGTGATGAATAACAGAAGCGTTGCCAGTAGTTAAATAGACACATTAACTATGTTGAACGACTTTTATGAAGCGCTAAACCCAAATAAGGTATTTAGAACCATACATGCTGGAAGATCTATAATGCATTTTATGTGTAAATGTTTCGTGAGTGTATGTGTAAATTTTTGTGTGATCGTTTTGTGTATTGTGTATATTATGTGGTGTGTGCAATGTATTTTGTGTGGTGTATGCGTATATTTGTGTGTATGTGTCGTGAGTGTATGTGTACGTATGTCATGTGTGTGTACTCACCTAGTTGAGGTTGCAGGGGTCGAGTCCAAGCTCCTGGCCCCGCCTCTTCACTGGTCGCTACTAGGTCACTCTCCCTGAACCGTGAGCTTTATCATACCTCTGCTTAAAGCTATGTATGGATCCTGCCTCCACTACATCGCTTCCCAAACTATTCCACTTCCTGACTACTCTGTGGCTGAAGAAATACTTTCTAACATCCCTGTGATTCATCTGTGTCTTCAACTTCCAACTGTGTCCCCTTGTTGCTGTGTCTCATCTCTGGAACATCCTGTCTTTGTCCACCTTGTCAATTCTCTCGGTATTTTGTATGTCGTTAACATGTCCCCCTATAACTCCTGTCCTCCAGTGTCGTCAGGTTGATTTCCCTTAACCTCTCCTCGTAGGACATACCCCTTAGCTCTGGGACTAGTCTTGCTGCAAACCTTTGCACTTTCTCTAGTTTCTTTACGTGCTTGGCTAGATGTGGGTTCCAAACTGGTGCTGCATACTCCAATATGGGCCTAACGTACACAGTGTACAGGGTCCTCAACGATTCCTTATTAAGATGGCTGAATGCTGTTCTGAGGTTTGCAAGGCGCCCATATGCTGCAGCAGTTATTTGGTTGATGTGTGCCTCAGGAGATATGCCTGGTGTTATACTCACCCCCAAGATTTTTTTTCCTTGAGTGAGGTTTGTAGTCTCTGGCCCCTGAAGACTGTACTCAGTCTGCGGTGTTCTTTGCCCTTCCCCACTCTTCATGACTTTGCACTTGTTGGGGGTGAACTCCAGGAGCCAGTTTCTGGACCAGGCCTGCAGCTTGTCCATGTCCCTTTGCAGTTCTGCCTTGTCCTCGTCCGATCGAATTCTTCTCATCAACTTCACATCATCTGCAAACAGGGACACCTCTGAATCTATTGCTTCCGTCATGTCGTTCACAAATACCAAGAACAGTACCGGTCCTAGGACTGACCCCTGCGGAACCTCGCTCGTCACAGGCGCCCACTCTGACACCTCGCCACGTACCATGAATCGCTGTTGTCTTCTCTTCCTGACAGGTATTCCCTGATCCATTGCAATGCCTTCCCTGTTATCCCTGTCTGGTCCTCCAGCTTTTGCAGTAATCTCTTGTGTGGGACTGTCAAACGCCTTCTTACAGTCCAAGAAAATGCAATGTACGCGCGCGCGCGCGCGCGCGTGTGTGTGTGTGTGTGTGTGTGTGTGTGTGTATGTGTGTGCGTGCATATGCTTGTGCGAGTGTTCACGCGCATTCGTGTGCATTTGCGTGCATTCTTAAGAGTTTAGCAGTATGGGTATGTGAGCTTTCCCAGGTAGTGTAGAGGTGACAACACCGAGACCTGATATTCTGTGGAGCCTTGGTCATGTGTAGTAGTAATGAATTAACCAACTTTAAAGTAGACCCCTTGGTTGCCACACCAGCCCCTCCTAGCACGGTGAAACACTACTTGTATGTATACTTCACCAGTTTCTGAACTGTTTTGTCGTTTTTCTTGTCAGATATTTTAGTAGTATATATTCCGCACACACCCCACACACACACACACACACACACACACACACACACACACACACACACACACACACACACACACACACACACACACACACACATATATATAAATGTAATATGATCACAGTAAGCAGGTGATATCAAAATATGCAGAACAATCACTGTGAAAATAATAATGAACTTCCAAGCGTTTTCCTGATTTCTCACGAAAGCGCTTGGAAGTTCACTATTCCTTTCATACTGGTTGTTATGATATATTTATCTTGCCGAATAGGTAAAACTGGTCAGTTAGCAAGAAATCATTTAAAATTAAGTAATTTCTAATTTTTTTCTTATACGTTTACAGCTATATTTTTTCATTTGTGTTCATGTAAAAATTAATTATTTTTACCAAAAGAACCTTAGAAAACTTACCTAACCTTATTAAAGCAAATGCAATTTAATTTAGCTTAATGCAACTAAATATATTTTAGATAACGGGGGTAGGGGTCGTCCTCGAAGAGGTTGTGGGAGGGGGTAAAGGAGGTTTTGTGGGCAAGGGGCTTGGACTTCCAGCAAGCATACGTGAATGTGTTAGATAGGAGTGAATGGAGACGAATGGTTTATGGGACCTGACGAGCTGTAGGAGTGTGAACAGGGTAATAATTTGTGAAGGGATTCAGGGAAACCAGTTAGCCGTACATGAATCCTGGAAATGGGAAGCACAATGGCTGCACTTTAAAGCAGTGGTTTGGAATATTGGTAGTTTGGAGGAACATCTAAACTGTCGTATCTGAGTGCCTCTGCAATGACAGTGATTACGTATGAGTGATGGTGAAAATGTTGAATGATGGTGAAAGTTTTTTCTTTCTTCATCGGTGGCAAACGGCCGACGCGTTAAAAAAATGTTTACAATAATTTAATAATAAACAAACACAATGAGATATTTTTGTTTTCGTTAGGTTCAGAATGATTTTTGCGAAATTATTGCATACACAAATTTTTCGCTGCCTTATTGGGCACGACTTATATATGAGGGATGTGCCAAAGTATTAGTATCGGCCATTTTTATGATATCGGTTAGAAAAACCGCCTATATCAGTCGATAATTTCTAAAATATGAATATTACAAGTGTACTTAAAAATATCAGAATTAACACTCTACCTCACGATTGTGAAGGTTAATCACAGACTCCCACACGCACATACACACACACACACACACACACACACACACACACACACACACACACACACACACACACACACATACACACACACACACATACACACACAGACACACACACACAGACACACACACACAGAAGCATAGGGGCCATAACTAGGGAAGGGACTGAAGGAAGGAACTCTCCACGGGAAGGAACTAAAACACATCAGAGGATGCAATGGGAGTCACAGTGGGAGGTGGAAAGGAAGAGATCCGTGTTTGTCTATGGGGTAGACGAAGCTAAAGGGAAAACTTATGATGAAAGAAAGCAGGAGGAGAAAAAAGCGATTGAAGATATCATGAAGGTGATAGGCGAGGGGGACATGACCCAGGTGGCAAATTTTCGGAGAATTGGGTAGTTCACAAAGAAAAGGAATCGGCCTCTCAAAGTAATTTTCAAGGCAGAATCAACCCGAACCATGATCCTGCAGGAGAAAGCACGGCTGAGAGGCAAGCAGGAGTTCCGGAGTGTGTACCTCGATCGAGACAGAACACAGGACGAAAGAAAGACAATGAAAGAGAGAGAGTTCAAAAACGAAAGGAGAAATGGGAGGAAATGAAAAAGGAGAGCAGAATAACCCAGGATCAAATGGAAGGACAAACGCACCCCCCAGAAACACCTGCAGAAGGACTCCAGCCACGACACCCCCAAGGCAACTCAACAATCCAAACCAACCATCACACACCGATCCCTCTGTTTCCACCCCCCGCACCACAGTTACAGTATTAGAACAGAAGTTGAAGGTTTGGTACACAAATGCAGATGGATTAACGAATAAACATGAGGAATGGCAAGAAAGAATCAATGAGAAGTCCCCAGACATCATAGCAGTTACAGAAACAAAACTCACGGAGACAATAACAGATGCAATCTTCCCACCAGGATACCAGATCATGAGGAAAGATAGAAGGGGCAGGCGGGGAGGTGGGGTTGCACTGCTCGTAAAAGACAGATGGAAATTCGAGAAAATGGAAGGCATAGATGAGATGGGAAAAAGAGACTACATAGCAGGTACACTTCAGTCTGGGGAACACAAAGTGTCATTGCAGTGATGTATAATCCAGCACAGAACTGCAGGAGGCCAAGAGAGGAATATGAAGAGAGCAACAAAGCAATGGTGGATACACTTGCTGAGGTGGCAAGAAGAGCTCACTCCAGCAGAGCAAAGTTGCTGGTTATTGGGGATTTCAACCACAGGGAGATTGACTGGGAAAACCTGGAGCCACATGGGGGTCCCGAAACATGGAGAGCCAGGATGTTGGACGTGGTGCTGGAAAACCTCATGCACCAACATGTTAAGGACATTACCAGAGTGAGAGGGGAGGATGAACCAGCAAGATTGGACCTTGTGTTCACCCTGGGCAGCTCAGACATTGAGGACATCAAGTATGAGAGTCCCCTAGGAGCTAGCGACCACGTGGTTGTGTGCTTTGAATACATAGTAGAGCTGCAAGTGGAGAGAATAACAGGAGTTGAATGGGAAAAGCCTGACTATAAAAGAGGGGACTACATAGGGTTGAAGAACTTCCAGCGGGAGGTCCAGTGGGACAGAGAACTGGCAGGAAAGCCAGTAAATGAAATGATGGAATATGTAACAACAAAATGCAAGGAGGCAGTGGAAATGTTTATTCCCAAGGGCAACAGTAACAACGGGAAGACCAGAACGAGCCCCTGATTTACCCGACGGTGTAAGGAGGCAAAAACAAAATGCAATAGAGAATGGAAAAAGTACAGAAGGCAGAGAACACACGAAAATAGGGAGATCAGTCGCAGAGCCAGGAAAGAGTACGCACAGGTAAGGAGGGAGGCCCAACGACAGTATGAAAATGACATAACATCGAGAATCAAGACTGACCCGAAACTGTTGTATAGCCACATCAGGAGGAAGACAACAGTCAAAGACCAGGTGATCAGATTAAGGACAGAAGGTGGAAAACTCACAAGAAATGATCAGGAGGTATGTGAGGAGCTGAACAGGAGATTTAAGGAAGTTTTTACAGTAGAGACAGGAAGGGCTGTGGGAAGACAGCACAGAAGGGAACATCAAGAGGGAATATACCAACAAGTGTTGGATGACATACGAACAACTGAGGAGGAGGTGAAGAAGCTCTTAAGTGACCTTGACACCTCAAAGGCGATGGGACCGGACATCTCCCCATGGGTCCTTAGAGAAGGAGCAGACATGCTGTGCGTGCCTCTAACCACAATCTTCAACACATCCCTTGAAACTGGGCAACTACCTGAGAAATGGAAGACAGCTAATGTAGTCCCCATATTTAAGAAAGGAAACAGAAACGAGGCACTAAACTACAGACCTGTGTCTCTGACATGTATTGTGTGCAAAGTCATGGAGAAGATTATCAGGAGGAGAGTGGTCGAACACCTGGAAAGGAACAAGATTATAAATGAAAACCAGCATGGGATCATGGAAGGCAAATCTTGTATCACAAACCTCCTGGAGTTTTATGACAAGGTAACAGAAGTAAGACACGAGAGAGAGGGTGGGTAGATTGTGTTTTCCTAGACTGCAGGAAGGCCTTTGACACAGTTCCCCACAAGAGATTAGTGCAAAAGCTGGAGGATCAGGCGCATGTAAAAGGGAGGGCACTGCAATGGATAAGGGAATACCTGACAGGGAGGCAGCAACGAGTCATGGTACGTGAAGAGGTATCACAGTGGGCGCCTGTTACGAGCGGGGTCCCACAGGGGTCAGTTCTAGGACCAGTGCTATTTGTGATATATGTGAACGACATGATGGAAGGAATAGACTCTGAAGTGTCCCTGTTCGTAGATGACGTGAAGTTGAGAAGAATTAAATCGGACGAGGATGAGGCAGGACTGCAAAGAGACCTGGACAGGCTGGACAAGTGGTCCAGTAACTGGCTTCTCGAATTCAATCCAGCCAAATGCAAAGTCATGAAGATTGGGGAGGGGCAAAGAAGACCGCAGACAGAGTATAGGCTAGGTGGACAAAGACTACAGACCTCACTCACGGAGAAAGACCTTGGGGTGACCATAACACCGAGCACATCACCGGAGGCACACATCAACCAAATAACCGCTGCAGCATACGGGCGCCTGGCAAACCTGAAAATAGCGTTCCGATAC
>NC_069408.1:52393310-52443310 GCF_026875155.1 Cherax quadricarinatus | reverse complement strand
GAACTTCATATTGTTTTGAGTGGCCCATTCGAAGATTTGGTTGATGTCCGTTTGGAGTCTCGCAGTGTCTTCGATGGAGGTTACTGCCATGATGATCCGGGTGTCATCCGCAAAGGAAGACAAGGAGTTATGGCTTACATCTGTCTATGTCAGAAATGATGAGGAATAGAATGGGAGCGAGTACTGTGCCTTGTTGAACAGAGCTTTTTACCGTGGCTACCTGGGACTGTACTCTGTTTACTTTTACTCTTTGTGTTCTATTTCTCAGGAAGTTGTAGATCCATCTACCAACTTTTCCCGTTATTCCTTTATCAGGCATTTTGTGTACTATTACATCATGGTCACACTTGTCGAAAGCTTTTGCAAAGTCTGTGTATACTACATCCGTATTTTGTTTATCCTCTACAGCATCCAGGACCTTGTCATAGTGGTCCAGTAGCTGGGACAGGCAGGAGCGACCTGCTCTAAACCCATGTTGCCCTGGGCTGTGTAATTGATGGGTATCTAGGTATTTGGCTATCTTGCTTCTTAGAATCCTCTCAAAGATTTTTATGATATGGGATGCCAGTGCTATCGGTCTGTAGTTCTTTGCAATTACTTTACTGCCACCTTTGTGGAGTGGGGCTATGTCTGTTGTTTTTAGTGTGTGTGGGATGACCCCTGTGTCCGTGCTCCCTCTCCATAAAATGCTGAAGGCACGCGATAGGGGCTTCTTGCAATTCTTGATGAACACGGAGTTCCATGAGTCTGGGCCTGAGGCAGAGTGCAAGGGCATGTCATTAATTGCCTCTTCAAAGTCTTAAGTTACAATAATATCCGAGATTTTTGTGATGACCAAATTTTGGGCTTCGTTCATAAAGAATTTATTTGGATTGTCGACCCTTAGTCTGGGTAGTGGCTCGCTGAACACTGAGTCATATTCGGACTTCAGTATTTCACTCATTTCTTGGCTATCATCTGTGTATGCCCTATCCTGCCTAAGCAGGGGCCCAATACTGGATATTGTTTTTCCCTTTGATTTGACATAAGAGAAGAAGTATTTTCTTTTCAATTTCCTTAATGGCTTTTAGTTCTTCCTGTGATTCTTGTCTCCTATAAGATACCTTCAGCTTAAGTTCGATATTTGCAATTTCATTGACTAGTACTTCCCTTCGTATTTCAGATATATTGACCCCAGCAGCTCTGCGGTTCCTCGCCTTCGTCTGTACAGGTAACGTCTCTCTCTTTCTAGTTTACATCTTCTCTTTCCTTTTCTTAATGGAATGTGTCTTGAGCAGATCCCAAGAACCACGGAATTCATTTTGTCAAGGCAAATGTTTGGATCCGTGTTTTTTAGGATATCTTCCCAGCTTGTTTCATTTAGGACATGGTTTAGTTGATCCCATTGTATGTTTTTGTTTTTGAGAGGTGGGAGAGAGCGAAGTAATGTGAGGGAAGAGTGAGGGAGAGAATAAGGGCCAAAGGGCAAAGGGGAGGGCAATTAGTGAGGGAAGAATAATAAGAGATAGGAGTAAAAACTAGCACTAATGTGATTAAAATAGTGAAAAGAGTCACTATGACCACCACACCTTCACAACAATTTCGCAGGCAACCGCCAACGCGCATTGCACACACACACACACACACACACACACACACACACACACACACACACACACACACACACACACACACACACACACACATACATGCATACGGGAATGAGGAACTTCCTGAACGGGGTTTAGTGGGAAAGAGAAATGGCAGGGAAGCCAGTTAATGAGATGATGGAATATGTAACAACCATGTGCAAGGAGGCTGAGGAGAGGTTTGTACCCAAGGGTAACAGGAATAATGAAAAAGCCAGGATGAGCCCATGGTTCACTCAAAGGTGCAGGGAGGCAAAAACCAAGTGTGCTAGGGAATGGAAGAAATATAGAAGGCAAAGGACCCAGGAGAATAAGGAGTGCAGTCGTAGAGCCAGAAATGAGCATGCACAGATAAGAAATGAGGCCTAACGGCAATATGAAAACGACATAGCAGCAAAAGCCAAATCTGACCCGAAGCTGTTATACAGCCACATCAGGAGGAAAACAACAGTCAAGGACCAGGTAATCAGGCTAAGGAAAGAAGGAGGAGAGACAACAAGAAATGACCGTGAAGTATGTGAGAAACTCAACAAGAGATTCAAAGAAGTGATTACAGAGGAAACAGAAGGGTCTCCAGAAAGACGGAGAGGTGGGGTACACCACCAAGTGCTGGACACAGTACACACAACCGAGGAAGAAGTGAAGAGGCTTCTGAGTGATCTAGATACCTCAAAGGCAATGGGGCCAGATAACATCTCTCCATGGGTCCTGAGAGAGGGAGCAGAGGCGCTATGTGTACCCCTAACAACAATATTCAATACATCTATCGAAACAGGGAGATTGTCTGAGGCATGGAAGACAGCAAATGTAGTCTCAATCTTTAAAAAAGGAGACAGACATGAAGCGCTAAACTACAAACCAGTGTCACTGACATGTATAGTATGCAAAATCATGGAGAAGATTATCAGGAGAAGAGTGGTGGAACACCTAGAAAGGAATGATCTCATCAACAGCAGCAAACATGGTTTCAGGGACGGGAAATCCTGTGTCACAAAGCTACTGGAGTTCTATGCCATGGTGACGCCAGTAAGACAAGAGAGAGAGAGGGGTGGGTGGATTACATTTTCTTGGACTGCAAGGAGTTTGACACAGTTCCACACAAGAGATTAGTGCAAAAACTGGAGGACCAAGCAGGGATAACAGGGAGCGCACTACAATGGATCAGGGAATACTTGTCAGGAAGACAGCAGCGAGTCATGGTACGTGGCGAGGTGTCAGAGCGGGCACCTGTGACCAGCGGGGTCCCACAGGGGTCAGTCCTAGGACCAGTGCTGCTTCTGGTATTTGTGAACGACGTGACGGAACGAATAGACTCCGAAGTGTCCCTGTTTGCAGATGACGTGAAGTTGATGAGAAGAATTCATTCGATCGAAGACCAGGCAGAACTACAAAGGGATCTGGACAGGCTGCAGACCTGGTCCAGCAATTGGCTCCTGGAGTTCAACCCCACCAAATGCAAAGTCTTGAAGAGTGGGGAAGAGCAAAGAAGATCGCAGACGGAATACAATCTAGGGAGCCAGAGACTACAAACCTCACTCAAGGAAAAAGATCTTGGGGTGAGTATAACACCAGGCACATCTCCTGAAGCGCACATCAACCAAATAACTGCTGCAGCATATGGGCGCCTAGCAAACCTCACAACAGCATTCCGACATCTTAATAAAGAATCGTTCAGGACTCTGTTCACTGTGTACGTTAGGCCCATATTGGAGTATGCGGCACCAGTTTGGAACCCACACCTAGACAAGCACGTAAAGAAACTAGAGAAAGTGCAAAGGTTTGCATCAAGACTAGTCCCAGAGAGGTTAAGGGAAATCAACCTGACGACACTGGAGGACAGGAGAGATAGGGGGGACATGATAACGACATACAAAATACTGAGAGGAATTGACAAGGTGGATAAAGGATGTTCCAGAGATGGGACACAGCAACAAGGGGACACAGTTGGAAGTTGAAGACACAGATGAATCACAGGGATGTTAGGAAGTATTTCTTCAGCCACAGAGTAGTCAGGAAGTGGAATAGTTTGGGAAGCGATATAGTGGAGGCAGGATCCATACATAGCTTTAAGCAGAGGTATGATAAAGCTCACGGTTCAGGGAGAGTGACCTCGTAGCGACCAGTGAAGAGGCGGGGCCAGGAGCTTGGACTCGACCCCTGCAACCTCAACTAGGTGAGTGAGTACACACACACACACACACACACACACGCCCACAACTTCATATTTACAGGCTAAGAGCCGTTATCCTACCTTAGCTCATTTTAAAGTCCAGCCCTATCTAAGATATCCAAACATCCCTCAGGATGCCGCCAACAACAGTAGACTTGCACCCAGGTTCCCATTTACTGCTAGGGCAACAGTGGTAACAGGTTAGGTTATGTAAGATTTGTCAGGAAACAGGACAAGTATTTCCTCACGCGGATCTTATTCATATGAGGACTCGTAGCTGGAACTTTTGGTCATCTGACCGAGGCCTTCCTCTGGCTTTACGGTCCATCCTTTTAAAAATTATTGGTGACAAGTTTAAGACTTTCGCATACATACCATCCAGTAGGTAGTCAAACCAGGAATCTTTACCTGGAGTTACAGGTAACTTATAATACCTAGTAGGCTAACTGGTTAGTTTATTAGGTTTAAACCGGATCTACTATACAATGGTGTCGTGAAGGCTTCATCTTACTTGTACACCACCAGTCAAGGATATAATTAATAGGTAAAATAAGGATTAAATTAAATTTCCCTCTCGGGGTTTATACCTTTACGGTTACTTTAGCCAACTGGTAAATGACTTATGAAGGAACAGATCCAGTGGAATCATGGTTTATATTTCTAGTGTTAACTGGTAATTCAGCAAGAGAGAAAGAGAGAAAGAGAGAGAGAGAGAGAGAGAGAGAGAGAGAGAGAGAGAGAGAGAGAGAGAGAGAGAGAGAGAGAGAGAGAGAGAGAGAGAGAGAGGCAGTCGATTACTAAGTTAATCTACCAATCTTGGGAGAGATCTCCTTTGCTCTGTTTTCTTTCCCTATTCTCCTTCTCTTTTTTGCTTCCCTTTATAGGAAGGTATGTGTTAGTGTCACTCTCTCAATCCCCCAGCCAGCCTCACCCCTCATTAGTCCTTACATTCACACCTCATTTAAGATACCACTAACCAGATCAGCTTATAATATACATGACGGAAAAATTTTCCTTATAAACTGGCACTACCACCTCACACACAGGTTAAGCCATCCTAAGAGATGGTAATTCCCACATAATAGTAGCTCCAGCCTTACTGGAAGGACACCTTGAAAGTTAGCACAACTACTGAATCCATAGATGAATGCTTGACCATATCCTCATCGCATTACTGAAGTCTCCTAGCTCAGGCTGACATTTCATTATCCAACCTGTACTCCAAAGTGAGAGCTCGCTGATTTTTGCCAGATATAAACTTCTACACAAATTTACTTTGCTATTCTAGGTTAGATTAACATAAATTATTTTATATTTCGGTATGGTTAACCAACAACCATGTAATAACAAAACGGGCGAGTTGCGTCTGGTAACGCGGGACAAACTAACCCTATAGAGGATTGGCATCACCATGCACGCAAAGTCGCAAGATGGTGTGCATTATCTCATGTAAGTAGTTCACGCTGTTAGAGAATATGCAAGGAAAAAATGGCCAGGTTTTGTTCCCGCAATATTATCATATTCATTGAGAAACGCCAAACCCATAGGAACATGCAGTGTCTGTAGAGTACAAGGTAGTAACGTTCGATCCAAGGAAAATGTAGCTCTAATTTCTTTGATCAAAGAACCTCTCATGAAGTTTATTTTTTTACAACGTAACTGCTGATATGCTTAGTTTTGTTCTAGAGAGAAACCCACGAACACATACCCACCTGTCACACCCCACCGCTCACACCCCTTCCCATACACACACTCACTTCACCACCACACCCCACCGCTCACCCCTACACACACCACACCGTTCACCCACACACCCCACCATTCACCCCCACAACCACATCCATTGCTCATTCCCACAAACACATCCACTGCTCACTTCTAAAGTAGGATGTCCTAGTTAACGCCTCTGACAACCTATGCAAATAGTTGTCTGAACACAATAATAAACTTTATGGAGATTGACACTGTTGCTGCCTGCGTCATGATGTGTTTGTTAATGTGACGAGACGGATGAATCCAACTGCCTGTCTGTGGCCAGGAAATATCTACTTTAACCCAGTTAACACCATGTCCAATGTACCAATGTGAGGATACAAGTAGTTTAGCAATACTCGGTAACATGTTCAATCCCAGTTTATCGTGAAATCCAATGTACCGTGTCCGGCGTGTGTTAGAAAATGGGTATGTTATATATACCTGGAACCAGTCATCGCGTTATTGGCAGGTTTATGGACGGGTATGCAGTGCGTGGATGCATGTATCTTACGTAGACGTAAGAATATCGATAGTTCTGCGATAGTTGGAAGTATGACCTATAAGTTACGAGGGTACAGATAAGCACTTCTCAGAGTACGGTAAAGCAATCCTCATCTTCTGTACATAGTTCTACTGTCTTCAAGTTATGTCCTGGAATTTGTATTGATAAAGCCACTTGATGGCGAAACGTCTACAATAAAAATACCCAGATGTTGCACATGTGTCTTAATTTCATCACAGCAATAATAGCTGTAGCTCGTCTGATACCCCACCGTCTACAAGCTGACTCACTGAAACCCCATTTCATTAATAATTGAAACCAGAATAATGCAACACCGCCATGTGAAAAACTGCCACTGGAACCACATCAATAACTGGAACCAGCCTAATAAAATACCCTTAAGTTGTCAAACTGTCACTTGACGCATATCAATAAATGAAACCAGCCTAATACGCCGCCATCAAACTATGACAAATTTTGTCACTGGTACAATTTCAACAGAGCCATGTTCGATATCCAAGGGGGCAAGATATAACTAACCATCAGTAACTGCAGCTAGCGTCACATAGTAGCTAGATACACTATTATTGGCATGATAAATATTGCATCCTCACCAAGAAGAAGGGATCAATAGGCATAAAGTTATATATTGTATGGGATCCTAAGAAGTCAACGTGGAAGGGAAGAGAGTATAGAGGAAGGTGAGAGGGCGAAGTGGAATGGAAAAGGGCACAGTGGAAGAGGAGGGAGTACAGCTGTAGGAAAGAGGGTACAGTGGAAGGGGGAGTACAGTTGTAGGAAAGAGGGTACAGTGGAAGGGGGAGTACAGTTGTAGGAAGAGGGTACAGTGGAAGGGGATATATAGTTGTTTAAAATACTGTAGTGGTCAGAACATACGTTAGACCAAAATTTAAAAAATGGAGCAGTAGTAAAATGATAAAATAGAAAAACTCCAATGAAATGCTGCAAAAAAGATTCCCAGAGTTAAAAAATATGAAGTACAAAGGCAGACTTAAAACACTAAAACAGAGCCAAATGTAAGAGAGATAAGATAAGAGAGATAAGATAAGATTTCGTTCGGATTTTTAACCCCGGAGGGTTAGCCACCCAGGATAACCCAAGAAAGTCAGTGCGTCATCGAGGACTGTCTAACTTATTTCCATTGGGGTCCTTAATCTTGTCCCCCAGGATGCGACCCACACCAGCCGACTAACACCCAGGTACCTATTTGCTGCTAGGTGAACAGGACAACAGGTGTAAGGAAACGTGTCGAAATGTTTCCACCCGCCGGGAATCGAACCCAGGCCCTCCGTGTGTGAAGCGGGAGCTTTAGCCACCAGGCCACCGGGCCACAGAAAGATACGAAAGATTAGATAAAGAAGTTTTCTGAATACCAACATTGAGAATAAGAATCCATGACTCCAACATGAAAATTAGTTGTTCCAAAAGAATAAAAAAAATGCAAGAAAAGGTAATATGCGCTAAAAATTGTGGAAACTTAGAAAATATATGACATTTAATACTGATAACTGAAGACATAATAATCACTATTCCCATAAATATAAATAATAGAAAAACAAATAGGTTATTACGCATACTAAGTAGATACTCGAGGTCAACTCAAACAAGTGCAAAGTGCTGAGGAATTGGGAAGAAAGGAGTCAAGTCGTATCGTAGCATTTGAGTAAGCAACTGTCAAAGAAGACAAAGAACTTAGAAGTAAACATCACACCGAACTTATCACCGAAGGTTCAAAAGGAATCCTTCAGACCACACACCTCATGTGTAATCCCAATATTGAAGTATGCAGTTGTAGAGTGAAGCCCACACCTTAAACCCTTTTGAAAAGGATGAAAATGGAATATTCAGAGGTTTGTCAGCAGATCAGTTACTGATATTAAGACTGGTTACAGGAACAGTTACAATGCTGAAGAAACTAAGGCACACGGAGGACATCGTCACAACATGCGAATACTTACACAGTACGAGTAACCGAGATATACAAAATGTTTATTTAAGGGAGTGAGGACCAAGAAGAGGTTAACAACTGGACACACAGCAATACAATGAACCAAAGAGATTTAAGAAATATCTTCAACATGAGGTAGTCCATGTGGCAGCTAGAGAGTGCAAGACACCAAGGAAGGACATAGCGTAGGGAAACTCGAAATGAATTCATATGTAATTAAAATCCCTAAGGTTGGAGAGGCATCACACCGGTCGATCAGTGGTTAAGAAGCTGGGCCCAGAAGCAGTCTACTGAGAACACACAGACGCAGACACTCAACTATATACATGAGAAAATATTCCTTCACGGAGTAGCTGATACTAAATAGGTCTCCAAGAGGAGGAAGTTGGCTCGAAAAGCTACTATAAATTTCAAAATATACCTGGAGTTTACCTGGAGAGGGTTTCGGGGGTCAACGCCCCCGCGGCCCGGCCTGAGACCAGGCCTCATGGTGGATCAGGGTCTGATCAACCAGGCTGTTACTGGTTGATCAGACCTTGATCCACCAAATTAATTCTGGAAGGCGGAAAAGCTAGTCGTGTAACCACAACTTAACTTACGACCAGAGCTTTGATAAGAAGGGTAAGGAAGAATGATGGATAAGGATAGAAATATGGAAAAAGGGAGGGAGGGGGAATGAGATAGGATATAAAAGGGAAGTGACACAACCACTTTGGTGCAATTTAAAAAGTGTGTGTGTGTAATAACAGAAAATTATTGGAAGGGGTATACCACTTACCCATCAGAGTCACACAGATATATAGGTGCAGGACTCTGAATCGGTAATAGATATACAAGTTGCAATTGCGTTTTTTTTGCGATTGCATAACGAAGATTTCAACAACAAGGCAAGGCGATGATTATACAGACAATTCATGAAAAGTTACTGGGCACTTTGGCTTCTTTCAAGGTGGTGTCCCGCCATAGTAAATTTAGAGATTTTTAATAGTAGACGTGAAAGTAGAAAAGTTATATAAGATATCTCCATAATTAGGGGCGATAATATTCTTAGTTACCCAATCATCTTCATCTGCAGGGAGGCTGCTCAAGATCATTGGTCGTTGGTAATCGTCTTTATGAATGAAGCGACGCAGCCTCTGTGGGAGAGTCATTCTTGGGGAGGATGTTCTCTATCTGGCATGTAGAGTTCTTGCATTGCATAGAGTCGCCTCTTTTTCAGGATATCAAGGCGTATATTAAAGGCAGTAATATCCTGTTGTACGTGTAAATCTGCCATTTTAATTCTGTCTCTCCTCCTGGTACCCGTAATAAATCGGAAAGCTCTATTGTAACCACAACTGACTCAGGAACAATGGTATGCGGAATCTCTGGGGAAGTATATTGACTCAGTTTCAACACAAATATATTTTTCCCTGCCCCTTTCGCCTATAATTTTACTCCTTTCTATTCAGTCTCTTTCCTAATCCTCCGTCCTTTCTCGACAGCATTATAGCCATCCTTTTCTACATCTGCCACCTCATATTTAACCTTTTTTTCTCTCTTTCCTACGCCTCTCTCTCTCTCCTTCATCCATTACATCCATTCCCTCATTTTCTTTTTGTTCACCCTACACAGGGCTGTAATCCTCCACTAGTACTGACAGCTGCGTAAACAATTAACTTCTGGGAAAGTTCCCTCGGTACCACATATGTATTGAGGGAAGGAGGAGATCACGCAGGATTGGCAGTTCCCAGTTCCATCGGCCTCTACCCTGCTCCCCTTCCTTTCTCGAAATGTTCTACCTTCCCATCGCTGATAACGAAGTAGTTTCAGCTGAATTTACACCCCATCACCTCGTTTAATTGATTCCTGGTAAAGTTACTGGAGTGTCAGCAAAGTTCCTCCTGCCCTTTCCCCCACTCCTGTTGTGGCTCAGTTGTATTGTCACTGGATCACAATTGAAGGACTCGGGTTCAATTCTGGGATGGGTGGAGGTGTGATGTTGCCTCTCTTCACCTAGCAGTGAACAAGTACCCAGATGTTTGTCGACTGTTGCGGGTCACCTGCTGTGAAAGATTAATCGTTTATCCTGTTATATACAGTACAACTCACAAATGGACGAAACCATTCACAAACATTATTTATCAGTCCACAACACGAGTCGAACCTGCGCACTCTGCATTAAGGCACACAGTACTTTTACCACACAGCCAGATCCAAGTGCACAGGTTCGAAACCTGTTGTGAACCCTTCCGGTTAATAATCCGAATAGTCTTCCTTCAGCTAGGATGCACTCCCTCATCATCACTCCCCCGCTCCTCCCTCAGCCAAGATACACTCTTTCCCTATCACTCCCCACTGCTAAAATGATCTCCCTCCACAGGTGTCAGAGAAATTTATGAGACGGAGGGCAGACGGTGTGTCACCACGTGCAGACATGTTGACTCATGTGCAGTCGCGTGTGTCACCACGTGCAGACACGTGTGTCACCCCGTGCAGACGAGTGTCACCCTGTGCAGGCGAATGTCACTACATTAGACGAGTGTCACTACATGTAGACGAGTTTCCATCACATGCAGACGAGTGTGTCACCATGCGCAGACGAGTGTGTCATCAAATACACTCTGAGGAAAGTGTTGCTAAACAAGCTTCCTCTACAGAAACCAGGAAAGGCTTGATGCTCGAGTTCTGTATATCTTTGAAGACAGACCCTCCACCGCTCCTTGCGGCGGAGGCTTCATATAGAGAGAAATCTCGTGTTCTTTTGGAAAGGAATACGAAAAGGCCCTGTTGATGCTCTCCCTTTCCTGCTGTAGCGTACACCCCTTAGAGCACGCTACAACAGCAGCAGTAGCATGTAACACCCCCAACCCCACAACCCCCTTTTCCCAGGGTGGTGACGTCCGTGACAACGTGTCATAACACAGATTATTACTTTGAATGAAACAGAAAACAAATGTTTGTTATACAGCACAAGGAGTAGTGAAGGATTTATCCTTCGTCTGCTAATTGCCACACAGGAACTCGACTCTCAGTCAGGCTTCTCTGTGATAACAGTGAGAGACAGCAGTCTCTATGTTCCATCATTTTAATATCAGGGATGACAGTGGACTTGGGCCATGATGGGAAGCGTGAGTGACATTGTCAGGGGATGGATGCGGATCAGCGCCAGAGGGGAGAAGTGTTATGGGGGTACACGGGAGGAGTGTGAGTGCCGTGAGAGGTGAGCAGTATAAGTGCCATGAGTGAAAGGGAAAAGTGGCACCGAAGAGGGGGAAGTGGGTGGCACTGAAGCCAGGATACAGCTATTGATAGTAAATGGAAGCTTGTCTAAAACTTCATTACCTTATACAGAATTTTTTTTACAAAAACTGGATACATCAGCAGTGTGCTGCTTTCCTATTTTACACGTCACGTACATGGTGGAATGAAAACTGTTTTGTTTTGCAGTATTGCATCACAGAATGGATTTATATATAAATACTGAAATCTGTTAACCTGATCTGAAAGATTTCGGTAGGACAATGAAGAGATCGTCCAGTGTTCCATTAAGGGTTCACCACTTATGGGAGCTTCAAAGGTTTCCCTCCAGAAGAGCTGGAGTTACTATTATCTGATTATTATTATAATCATGGGGAGCGTTAAACCCGTAGGGATTATACAGCGCCGGTAGGGGGAGGGGATGGAAGGTATTTAGGCTCAATTCAGGGAACTGTAGTACAGATCCAGTTCCCTAGATCAAGAGCCCCTTGTTGTGAGGGTTCGTGGAGATTTGATGGAGTTAAACACACTTGTTGGATGGTAACACATATATTGGCAGTGTGAAGAGGAGGAGCCCAGGCCGCCTGTTGCTGCTTGGTAGGTCTAACGGGAACTGAGGCCTAGGGCCGGGAGCGTAGCACTCACATCGGCATCACGTGACGTCACACAAACTAGTCACTGGGCATAGCAAGGGGTCGTGTATGTAAAACATATGGGTGGTACTAACTGATACTCATATAACATATACATATACAGGGGCTCAGCAACTATGCTGACAGCTCGGCCATGTTACGTATGTCGTCTCGACATACAATACTATGCTATAGGCTGAACAGGCAGGTAGCTCTGGGGTGATTCTATATAATAGCAAAGACATATGTAACTTAGAACTAATGGATGGTATCATAATGGATGTTAACGCAATGGGTGTTAACGTAATGCATTACGAATTATAAGAACAAATCATGGTATAATAAAGGATGGAATTGATCGATCAATCTGTATTCATGCACTCTACGGATTCTGAGGAAGAATAAATATATATTTACAAAGGTGACAGTAAATTAACAGCAAAGACAGATCTGGGGCGCACAGATCAGTACTGCTAAATTCTCAGAATTCGGAGGGAACATGAACACAAAAAAAAAAAAAATCTGAAAAACTGATCAGCTAATAACAAAACACACAGTGGACAACTTCATGCATCTTGAACAACTAATTATACAGACTATGTACATTTAAACCCAACTCTGCGAGGGTAAGATTTACATATGCAGAATGGTTATCATCTTTGGGTGGATCGAATTCTTCTGCAATGGCTAACACATGCCTTGACTGAGGGCGATCTGAACGAGTATCTACAAAAGATACTTGGGGGTTTCTCATCACTTATGATGTACTTAGATGGCGTAATCGTCATGTCTGAAGACGTGGATACACATTTGAAAAGACTTGATGTAGTACTTGGTAAGCTTGAAGAAGCCAATTTAAAGATCAAACTGTCTAAATGCCAGTTTTTCAGATCAGAAATTAAGTTTCTGGGTCACATAGTCACTCCTGGAGGGGTTACGACTGATCAAAGTAAAGTAACGGCAGTACTAAATTTTCCATCTCCCAAAACTGCTGATGCCGTAAGATCCTTTGTGGGTCTAGCAGGTTTTTATAGATCTTTCATTGCTAATTTTTCTTCCATAGCAGCTCCTTTAACAGAATTGCTTAAGAAAGATGCTCCTTTCGTTTGGACCTTCCGTCAAGAAAGAGCATTCCAAACACTAAAAGAAAAGCTAACGTCTGCTCCAATTTTGAAATTTCCAGATTTTTCTAAGCCTTTCTATCTGACAACTGATGCTAGTTCAATTGGCATAGGTGCCGTACTAGCTCAGAAAACTGATGGCAAGTACAACGCAGTTGCATTTGCTAGTCGAGTCCTTACGACATAATTATACAGTAACTGAGCAAGAAGCTTTAGCAATAGTATGGTCTTTAAAGCACTTCCGAGACATTATTTATCAGTACCCTGTTCATGTCTTGACAGACCATGCTCCACTGATACCTTTATTCCAGAATAAAACAATCTACTGGAAGGTTAGCAAGGAAGAGGAAAAAGGTGAAGGGAAGGAAAGTGAAGGCGGAAGTGAAGGACGACAGAAGAGAAGCAAGGAGAAGAAAGGAAATATGAACTGCGGTGGGAAAACAGGAGGAAAAGAAACAAGAGAAGAGAGCTAACGTATTAGTACTTAGATTGTTCCTGAAGTTAGACAAAAACACCTTTGGGATTCCTGTGTCGCAATAGTGAGCGTGTGCAAGCGAGCAATAATTTGTTATATATATATTAATACAAGAGACGACACCACTGACGTCCCCTGTGGTTTACCTGGAGTTTACCTGGAGAGAGTTTCGGGGGTCAACGCCCCCGCGGCCCGGTCTGTGACCAGGCCTCCTGGTGGATCAGCGCCTGATCAACCAGGCTGTTGCTGCTGGCTGCACGCAAACCAACGTACGAGCCACAGCCCGGCTGATCAGGAACTGACTTTAGGTGCTTGTCCAGTGCCAGCTTGAAGACTGCCAGGGGTCTGTTGGTAATCCCCCTTATGTGTGCTGGGAGGCAGTTGAACAGTCTCGGGCCCCTGACACTTATTGTATGGTCTCTTAACGTGCTAGTGACACCCCTGCTTTTCATTGGGGGGATGGTGCATCGTCTGCCAAGTCTTTTGCTTTCGTAGTGAGTGATTTTCGTGTGCAAGTTCGGTACTATGCCAAGTGAAAGTATAACTCGAGTAGATAAAGAAAAGAAGGATCCCTGTATACAGGAATACTGTCGGGAAGATGCCAATTACCAACTCACGTAGGGAAAACGCCTTGTATTACTAACACTGAACGTACACAAGATAAAACATGTGAGAAAGATTATTCTATTAATGAGAAGTGTCAGACTTATAAAGAATCATACTGCACATGGAGAATGAAACAATCACTTTTGATCCACGAAAAGGCACCTCCAATTCCTTGAATCAAGAGCCCTTCAACAAAATCAAGGTATTCTCCTCGAAGAGATGTGGTTAATTCTAAAAAAAAATATTGTTTTGGTTACTTCTGGAAGTTTGGAATAAACTTATCTGTCAAGTGATGAGAAATAGATAATACAAGTAATTATGGTAGAATAAGTACAACTGTAAGAAAATATTGCGTGGGTTACGTACCTGAGTGAGCAGTGTGGCTGGGACAAACACCCGTGAGGTTGGCAGCAAGAAAGAGTGCCGCTGAAAATATTCCAACACTCGAGAAATACACTCGTATTTTTACTCAGAGGGAAGCTAGCAGTGTGCTCGTTGAGGCAACACAGGAGGCTGGGGCGGCGACCTCCTGTTCGCTCCCAAGGAATGAAACTATAGCGGAGCGAGTATCAGGGAGAAACAGCCAAGGTTATTTACGGAGGAACCCCTCAACTATATCAAGGTGATCGTCCCAACCCACAGACCATGCCCGCACTGTGAGCAGGACTGCCGCTGCAATACACTGCTGCGGCCACACAGCATGTATCAAGTGAGTACTCAGCTATATGTAGTTGCAGGGGTCGAATCTCTGCTCCTGGCCCCGCCTTTTCGCTGGTCGCTAATAGTTTCGCTCTCTCCCGGCTTCGAGAGCTTTGTCGTACCTCTTTTTAGTTATGTATATATCCTGCCTCTACCACTTCATTCTCCAGGTCGTTTCACTTCCTGACTACTCGAAGGCTGAAGGAATGCTTCCTAATGTCCCTGAGACTAATATATATTCTATAATGACTAATCTGTATTGTCAACTTCCAGTTGTGCCTTTGAGTTCCTGTTACCCTTCTCAAACAATCTGTCCCTATTCACCTTATAAATTCCTCTCGGTATTTTGCACATTGTTATCATATCACTCATAGTCCCTCTATCCTCCAATGTCAACACTCTGAATTCCCTTAACCTCTCCTACAGGATATACCACTTAGCTCCGGGACTAGTCTCGTTGCAAACCTCTCCACCTTCTCCAGTTTCTTGACATGCTTGAGCAGATGTGGGTTCCATATTGGTGCTGCATGCTCCAGTATGGGCCTGACGAACACTGTATACAATGTCGTGATTGATTTCTTACTTAGATGTCTAAAAGCTAGTCTCAGATTTTCCAGATGCGCATGTGCTGCGACAGAACGAGAAGGCGATATGTTCAGTACAATGCTCGCCCCAAGATCCTTCTCCTTAAGTGAGGCTTGCATCTTGACCCCCAAACCTGTACTCCGTCTGCGGTATGTTTTTATGTTGGTTTTAACTGTATGATCCTATCTAGGTCATTTCTGTTATGAGGGTTAATTTGACTAGATACATTTTCTCCCTTGAGTATTTCCAATGTTTTTTTTTTTTAAATATGTCACCTGGGTCTCTTCAGCCTCTCCGCCTCTTAGGCTGATGATAATTGAATCTTCTGTGCCTCTGCCTTCCACATTTCAGCTGGGTCCTCCTTCAGTCTATGAATAATCAGCGACCTCTCTCTCTCTCTCCTCTTCCTACTTTTTTCCTCTCCATATTTTTGTGTGTTTTGAGCAATTCCTTTGCCGTTCCCCTCTTCTTCTGCGCCTGAGAGTATTTCTATAAAGGTCTTCTTTGCTCCTTCACCTCTTCTCTCATTCCCCTCTTCTGCTATTACTATTCCTGCTCTGATCTCTTTACCCCCCTTCCTTTATCATCTCCAGTTCCGTCATTATCTCCTTCAGATCCTTTTCAGGCTTTGTACCTTTACCTCAGCAGCTGCAGTGTCTCTTCCATTCCGTGCTCTCTGCAGATACATTTTCCATCACTGTGCAAAAAATCACTAAACTTTTTTTTCCCACTTTTGTTTCGTCTTGTACCTAAGCCTTGCTATCATCAGTTCCCTCTCCGTCCATTTGCCCTCAGCTCCCCTTCCTCTTCTAGCTGTATTTTGGGTTCTCATTCCTGCACTCTTAAAGTTTTCTAATTAGGCACAGTAGCTTCCTCAAATTGCAGCTTATTGGTGGCGAACCTTCAGTCCCTACTCTTCCTGTGTAGAGACAGCTCTATACAGGTCTACAGAGCTGTGTGCCTGTGTACATGTGTGTGTACGTGTGTGTTTGTACATGTGTGTACCTGTGTGTGTGTGTGTACGTGTGTGCATATTGTGTGTGTGCTTGTGCATGTACATGTGTATGCATGCGCATGTCTATATGTACTCACCTATATGTGGTTTCAGGGGTCGAGTCTCAGCTCCTGACCCTGCCACTTCGCTGGTCGCTATTAGGTTCATTCTTTCTTGGCTTTGAGAGAGCATGTATGCATGTGTGTGCGCGTGAGTGAGGGTGGTTACTGTGTGCCTATTATATTTCATCAGTCTGGTCCCATTGGTTTCCCCGTCCTCTTAGCAACTATATACTCTTAACTAAAATATACTACCAATACTTTTATATAATGTGCTGGTGCACATGGAGCCTTTTATAACACCTGTAAATACACGCACCAACTGCCAGTGTAGTTAAGAATTTGCCCTAATGATACACTGATTACTTTCACTCAGTTTTCCTTACTTATCACCTGCACTCAAGGATGAGAGAGTGATCCTTTCACTTCCAGCTAAAGGCGAGACACTAAAAATACACGAAAACTGACCAAACTGCTCCCACAACAGGCGACTGTTGTACGTCTGTTAGTCAATGATGTAGATCTACTGTGAAGCGTAGAAGTATATTCCTGATGTTGTGCAGTACACAGTAGATGTCTATACACTATATTATTTACTCTTCTTATCACTCACATCCCAGTCTTATCACTGCACTAAGAACATCACTATCCAGATATTCATACTTCACTGTCCATATATTCACATATTTTTTTCCCCTTATTTTGTGGCCACAACCTTGACCTTTTAATATTAACAACATTTACAACCCACTTCTGGCAACACCAAATGCCTGAGGTTTATGGGTATCTACTCTTTTTTCCTTTTTCTGTTTATTCACTAGACACCATTATCACTGCGCTAAGTCCATTGCTATCTGGATATTCGCATCTATTTCTCTACTTTGTGGTTACACCTTGTTCTGTTGATATTAACTGTATTTGCGATCCACTTCTAGCAACACCAGATGCCCGAGGCACTAATCCTGGCTGCCCCTAGCAGACTTCTAGCAAAACTGGCACTTTCACAGTAACTTATTAAATTTTGAACCTCAGCTCAATTTTCTGTCATTAGGTACCTTGTTATACGCTTGTGATATTCACTATCGCATACAATGACCGGTGACAAGCTCCTTGGATAGACCCAAAAAACATTAAATACAGGGAGTACTGTTGTTAACTGTTACTTTAGTATGCGTGCAAGTGTATGTTCACCGATTTGCGTTTGGGGGCGTCAATGCTCAGCTCCTGATCCCCGCTTCTTAGACCACCTTAATCGGCATCATTAACTTCTGGCCTCTTGGGTCTTACCATACTTACTCTCGAAGCTGTGCACTGAGTTTGCCTCCACTTCGTTGTTCAAGCTATTCCACTTTTCAGCAACCCTGTGACTAAAAAAAAAAAAAATACTTCCTTACATCCCTATGGCTCATGTCTTCAGATTCCACCTATCCCCTTGATCATGGTCCTCTAAATTCAAACAATCCAGCCCTATCAATTCCTCTTAAAATTATGTACGCAATATTCATGTCCTACCCTTGTGCTTCCCTCCTCTAAGGTCGTTAGGTTAATTGCTTTCACTCTCCTCACAGTGCATTCCTCTGTGTTCTGGTACTACCCTGACTGAAGACCTTTGGACGTTTTCCAGTTTTGTCCCGTGCCTGACCAGGTGTGGGCTCCGTGTTGGAACAGCGTACTTAAGGAGTGGCAAACGTATGTATTGTATAAAGCCTCCTACTGGGTATCGCATGGTGATTTTTTTTATTACCAGTCCATATAACTCCGTAACTTATAAATCTTTGTTCTTCAGAGAGAATGTCCCATCCACAAAATACACAATTTTTTTTTTTCTGGCAAATCTCCTCTCCTGAGTTTCAAATATTCATCTAACAATTTTCTCCAAAACTTTGAATGTTGTGCCTGTCAGTGATACTGACCTATAATATAGTGCCTCCTATCACCTAATGTATACGGGTCACATTACCATTTCTGCAGGCTTCTGGTCATTGCCCCGTCTGGAGGTACTGGTTATAAAAAAAATCTTTGATAAAACATCAAAGAGGTTCTCTTATTCTCTTAGTATCCAAAGAATTATGTTGTCTGATTCCATTGTTTTATGTCTAGGACGCTTCGTTTCATTCCGTGTTTTTGTGTGCTCACCTATAGTGATTGCAGGGGTCGAGTCTCGGCTCCTAGCCCCCGTCTCTTCGCTGGATGCTAGTGCATTTGCTCCGCTGGCTCCGAGAGCCTAAACATACCTCTTCTTAAGATTATGTATAGATCCTGCCTCTACCACTCCACTGTCTAGGTAGTTCCGCTTCCCGACTGCTCTAAGGCTGAAGAAATATTTCCTAAAATCTCCATGACTCATCTATTTTCAACTTGCGCCCTCATGTTTCTATTTTCCTCCTCTCTAACAATCTGTCCCTGTCCATCTTATCAATTCCTTTCAGTATTTTATACGTTATTATCATATCGCCCATAGTCCTTTTAATGTCATCAGGATTAGCACTATTCATCTCTTCACAGCACATACTCCTTAACTATGGGACTAGTCTCGTTGCAAACCTTTGCACTTTCTTCAGTTTCTTGACATGCTTGAGCTGATGTGGGCTCCATACGGATGTATGTGTGTGTGTGTGTTTATTTTTTAAACTTAATGTGGTGTCACATGTTTTTCTTATTGTTGTCGTTGGAGACTTTCACACACTTGTAGCTTAGTTGACGAGAAGTTGCCTAGTCTAGTTTGTTCTTGCGTAAACTGCTATGATAAGCGTTTCTATTCCACAAATTTTGAATTACTTAATGTTTTATGAGACAATACATTGAGAGTATATTATATAAATATTCGGTATTTGTCTGATCCTTATATGTGATTCAACCTTAATAAAATATGCTACCCACGAGTTATAACAAACGCAGCAACAAATAATCATTATTATTTAGCTCTATATATTCTATAATCAATCAATCAAAACAAAACATAGTACCATTCTCAAGTCACTACTTTATTAGAATAAATCCGATAATACAAAACTAATTACGTGAAATTGACATGAAGCAAAGGCTGTCGGGTCCATTACATTTATAGTGCTAGTTTATGGTGTCAAGTTCAAGAGAGTAGCATTCACTCTCCAACTTGTACCGTTACTGACGCTTCTGAATACATACAGTACAAAATTAAAATTACGTGGCATATCGTCATCTTAAATATGACACCAGCGATAATTACCAAACATATACAAAGACAAAACTCCAGAAGTCTTCCTCGTCAAAAATGAGGAGACTGAGTAGCCAGACACTCCGGTGCTCATTATAAACATACTATGTGAATGACGCTGGAAAAGAAAAAGTGCCTGTGTTTCACATGGTTCTGGCCTCAGCTACTTCTTCCTTCAAGGAGGGTGGGGGTGCCTTAAGGCTGGTCAAGAGCTCTTGATCCAAGGAGCTAGAGGAGCCATCCCTTTGAATTAAATCTATTTGCCCTTTATTCTCATATTCCCTAGACGTTGTATGACCCGTGCGGTTTAGCGCTTCGCCGTAAATATATTGTAATAATTGAGCAAGTTATAGTAGATAAAACAGTTCAGTTCTGTAGTGCATTTACGTGAACTAAGACACCAGATATAACCTCAGCTAAGTACCTCTATCACTTGTAAGTTAACCAAATAAAAGCTGCTCTAAATAATAATAATAATAATAATAATAATAATAATAATAATAATAATAAGTTTACTGTAAGCAGTAGGTTTGATTTGGTGTCAAGCATTTGGAGGCACAAGGAGACTCAAGTGTGTATCAGGGTATTATATACCCGGCCCACATTCTTACATGCTAGTGGACTATTCTCACCAGCGGAATGCTCCTGACACAACACTTATTTTTGGGCATTAGACTGCAGTTCAATATGGTTTTATTTTTCTTGGTGTTGGGTGATAACATTCGACTTTCCAGACAAGTTGGTTAAGGGTGTATGTGCCTTGTATGATGGCGAGGCTGTTGTCACCAGATCACACACACACACACACACATACCCTACATCCATCCACACAGAAGCGACCTACCTCGCACGGCTACCTTGGCAAACGTTCAGCTAAGTTTTTGGACAACGTGAGGCTTGGTGCATTATTGTGCAAACACGGAGGCTAATTTTAACAGTTTTGTTACAGATTTCCATCACATATCTAAATGACCCATCATTTATCATCGCCATATCTTAGATTATGTTTGACACGAGAATCTTTCACATTCTTGCATATACCTGGCCACTATGGTATTTATTAACACCTATCATGCTCGAGTTTCTCACATTTCCACTAGTACGAGCACGAAATTTGCAATGATTTTTTTTATGAGTAAAGTAAAACAGAGACTTATTAGCAACCTTAAAAAATAAGAAACTTTTCTGTATCAGAGTATTAAACTATGGCGATAAGGCAGCCAGGTAGATGTGTAGCCAGCTCAGCTGCCCTGCATGCCGCCACCACCACAGCTGGCACCGTGGGTAGAGCCAACCAGCCAGCCTCCTGCCCAACCCGTACCCACAACACTTCTCACACACACTGAACGCCGGCCAACCAACCCACCGAGTAGCTAGCCAACCAGCCAGGCTCACTCAAACTCACTTCATTTCCCATCGTCTCTACTAGTCTACTGCACGCCCATCCCCCCCGCAACTAAAACAACCTTCTCCCACCAGCACAACATTCACTATCACTCGTACCCAGCATACATACCCTTTACGCAATTATCACTCATACCCACAACATCTACCCCTACTATCGCCCCTAATCATCATACTTACCATCTCTACTATCACTCCTCCATCATCTCTCCCTCCACTTCGTGCTGTATGAAGGGGCTAATTTACTGATTTACTAATTTACTGATTTACTAATTTACTGAGCATTTACTCTACCATCTTACTATCATATTATAACCAAGACATTACCATTATTCATTGTTCTTACCTGTCCATTTAATTTTGTTTACCACTACTTGTTTTTTTAGTCACTTTTTATTGTGTGTGCAATTAGTGTATATTCCAATTACTTTTTTGCAAGTACCAATACTATCTTTTGCTAGCTAGTACCAACTACCTCATTTTTTTTTTTTTTTTTACTTTTTATTGTGCAATAAACTGCTCAACTTATTTAATATTACAAATCAGATCTTACTCCTAAACCAATATTATTTCATAGTGACTATCTGTCCATTTAACTTGTTTACCATTACTCAATTGTAGTCCCTTATATATTTTTTGTTCTTTATTTTAGCTCTATATAACTACCTTAGATCATATATTCGCAATTGTTAAACTAATCAAGGTGCTATTCTCAGGTGCTAAAGTTAATAAGTTCACTATTTTGCCATTATACTCCAAAGCTCATTTATTTGATTACCACTTTATTGTTCACCACAACTTATATTACCTTTAAAGACACCTACTATAAATTTCCCCCACTCCATTTTTGATCTCACTTTATTTGTTCCCACAAATTATTTGCCCCTTTTTTATATTGTTCCTTTTTTTAGTTTTAAAAAACTATTTTAGCCATTATTTTTTACATTTTTAAAAAATTCAGGTGCTTTTTTTTTGCTTTTAAATTTTTTTACTTTATTTTTAAACTTAATTCTAACTATAGTTCACTACAAATTTTATGATTACAAGCATTGATCCGAACCAACCTCTTATTTAATACTTAAATGATTCAAACAGTTACTGTAATTACACACCAAACAATCAAAGGCACTTCTCAAGCCCCCCAACAAAAAACATTTTTAAACTACAATATCAGATTTTAAAAGCAAGCATTATGATGACCTCCTACTTACTAAATTCCTTCATCCAATAGCCCTTTTATTACACAAACTGAAACCTGGCTAAACCGATACTACAGATTCTATCCTTTCCTGTTAAAACACCAACACAACTGTAGGCCAGCCAACAAGGGGGGGGCACAGCTATATACTACTCAACCAACTAAATTATCACAATACTTGCAAAAGGGGATAAACGGGGGGAATAAAAACAAAATTCAAACCCAAATACCTAAAAAACCCCTCTCACAGGATAAACATCTACAGAATTCCAAAATCAAAATTCCCAAATTTAGTAAAAACCCTGGGAAGTTGATAACGAGCACGCAGAACAAAACATTTTCCACTCTCAGGTGACTTCAATAAAAATCCCCGCAAGCCCGGGGACCCACCGTTTACGAATTCACAAACACAAGATAACTCTTTTTCTACCAACATAAAAAAACCCTACAAGATTTTACGAACTATTTTTCCCCTACTTGACCACATCGGCCCAAAAACCCCCAAATCCCCTTTTTAAAAAATCAGGTAATTAAGAAAAAACCCAGACCACTACCCACTTTTTAAAAACTCTTGAAAAATCCCCAAGACACCTTCAATTTCACAATGGGGCAGCCTTAAAACTTCACAACAGCATAAACAAACATTGACGGGCACACTGAGCAGAAAACAACAGATATTGACGAAGTTTTAATAATTTTTTTAAAAAAAACCCCCAAAACCTTTTAAACAAACTGCCCTAAAAAAACAAACAGATGACAAACTAAAAACTGAACAGTCCCCGGCTAACACCCAGCATTCTCAAATCCAAAAACAAAACCCGATAGAAAAAAAGTACGAATGGGTCACAAAAACCCAAAACCAACAAAACGTTTCTCGTCAATCCAACCAGCCGATAAAAGGGGAAAAAAATTGTATTATGAAACAGATATCCAACTTACGAGGGGATATAAAAAGACCTGGAAAACCCCATCAAAAACTGGGGAAAAAAAAAGATATACGACATACGAAATAAAATACAAAATCAGATGAACCCCAACCCCACCCAAAAGAAAACAGCAAAAAGACTCAATATTTTTTCCCCCACTAAGGTCAAAACCTTCCAATAATACCCAACTCAATACCCCACCAAATGACACCTCACTGCAACTACCCGAACACACTGTTTTTAGCTCCGACTAACCCCCACGAATCCCCCCTTTTTTACAAAGCACTGAAAAACAAGGGAGAATTAAATACCTTACCACCCTTTTTAAAAAAAAAACGTCACAATACACACCAATCATTTCAACCTCTTTAACAAAACCCGAAACCCCACTTCCCCTCATTCTCAAAATAGCAAGGGGCACCCCATCCAAAAAAGGAGACCAAACAGAGTTTTAATAACATAGGGCCATATCCAATTTTTCACCCCTCTCAAAAACTTTGAAAAATTAATTCATAAACAAAACCCCTCCTACCTCACTCCCTAACATCTCAAACCCCCGCCAATTTGGGTTCAGGGCCAAAAAAAATACTAAAATCTATTATAAAACATGCTAGAACAAATACACTGCAATAGAAAAAAAGAATCCCAGGGGGTCTTTATTTACTTATTAAAGCTTTTGATACAGTTGACCATGACTCCCATTTAAAATTGTCCCCACTATGGTATTAAAAGGGCACCCCTCAACTACCTCAAGTCTTTTCCTCAGCAACAAAGCCCAATAGGTACGCAAAAGGGGGAAGCCTTCCCCACAAACCAAATTTTTAGTTGGTGTCCCCAGGAAGTTCCTTGGCCCTCTTCTCTTTCTCCTATACATAAATGACCTACCAAATGCTTTGCAAATTTCTCAAACCCCCACTTTTTGCAGATGACATCACATACGTCTCTCTCACCCACCCCCTCACGCTAGCCAAAACTGTAAACCCGAATTACAGAAAATTCTACCCGGATGAGGACTAAAAAACTTACACAAACATTGACAAAAACCACTTCATTCTTTTGGGAAACTACAGATTACCTCTTAACATAACGATAAACGGATCACCTATCCAAAACTAACAGAGGGAAAATTTCTTAGGAATCCCCCTCGAAATAACTCAAATTTCTCCATAACAACAAATTTTTTAAAAAAATTTCCAAACTGTAGCATACTACGAAGATACGGACTATTTCCACATCAGCCCTCCGGCCCTTTACACTCTCTTATTTACCCCTTCTCACCTAGGGAATTTTGGTGCAGGGGGCTCAACACAACTAACCATCTCAGCCCACTAATTACCCAAAAAAAGGGCTCAGTTAAAGATAACAAATTCCACACAGGCAGCCCCCTCCACCAAAAAAACCCCCAAAAACCTCCACCAACAAAAAAACCAACTTATATTGCACTTATACATACTAGAACACTTTGATTTTAACCCCCTCCCCTCAAACTCCCTTGCCAACCCCAAAGAACACATACCAAATACAAGGCACAGATCACCATGCCTCTGTCCACCCCTAAGGCAAAACTCAATGCACAAAAAAGGGCCTTAAAATCGGGAATTCTTACCTGTAAAAATAAAAAAACCTACCTTTTATAAATTCTCTCTCCCCAAAGTTCACTTACCACTCAAAACCAATAAAACTGAAAAACGACCAATAAATTTTAATCCCCAAAAATTTTCTCACAATTATATCACACAAATTTAAACCAACTTTGTTATTTTTTAAAACACTACCCAACAGAAAACTTTCCCTTCTACGAAGAACAGCAAGCATGCAAAACCCTAGACCTTCTTTGTAATACTCATTTTTTATTTTATAGTTATCTGTTACAAAAATTCTTCACTGATTTCATCATTGCTAGTTAACTTAAATTAATTTTAAGCCGCCCGTAATGCTAGCTATAAGGGCTTTTTGGGGATGCTGCTCTTACCGTATTTTTTGTACCTCTGTTTGTATGCTAAAATTTCTAAATAAATAAATAAATAAATACTCATCCAGGGAGCGGTAGCGCTAAGCAACTGATTTAAAGAGGTCACAATGGGTCTTTGTCAAACCCCACTCGGTATAGTTACATCATTTAAGATATTATAGTCATTTCATATAATACAATTACTTCACATAGTTAATACGCACAGTATGCAGCTATTATCTCAAGAAAATTAAAAAATCTTTGTCATTACCACTAAAAACATCAATCATTTCCTAGGCTACACACTCACCTAATAACAGTTTATTCATCTAGAGAGTGGAAAATGTTAACACACACATACACAAGATTTCAGACATCTTTATAACAATGCCATTCCCAGAGGAGGTTTGCTAAGACATTTAAGTGACTGAATGTTTAGATAATAAAATATAATGTTCTAGTCTATGGCCCTAACTGTTCACACACTGTATATTTCATGTCATTTGACATCACATAAACTGTCCTACCGAAGATACATAAGGTATATCTTCGGCAGTCTTTAGTGTACTACTCTTATTATTTTCTTTATAAACATCGTTTATTTGTTACATTCCATTAGGCAACGAATCCGCTTGCTCTTACCTGTACCACTCTACTTTCTTCAAACTTTTGTTAATTTCCTTTCTAACAATGGGTTTTTAGGTTTCGGTTTGAGAAACCATAATTACGCACACATTTTAATGTTAGTTTAGTTAGCCAAGTCTTTGACTTTCTCGTGCCCCAGGAGGTCTATGCGAGAGGAAATGGAACAAACGTTTAACTTTCATCCCTCAAATATAGTAAAGTTGATGGAATTAATAATTGTGGACGCAATTCGAGGCCGCGTTGGCAGATATAATTTGATAAATGAATTTCAGCACGATTTTACATAGGCATTTTTACCTTACAAATTTACTTACCTTCACTAATGCATTTCAGGTGGTAGACCAATGATAAAAAATTACGATAGCATAAGTGATCTTCAGCAAGACTGATGGAGAAACAGCGGCACACGATATAGGAAAAATTATTTCCTTGGTCGAAGCATGGTTGACCGACAGTCAACTGAGTTTACATAAATGGTGAGAAATCAGGATCAGAATGGGAGCCAGTGACAAATGGTGTGCCAGAGGGGTCAGGATTAGGATTTTTGTTATTCACAATCTACACAAACGTCATAGATGAGGGAATAATTGGAGAAATGATCAAGTTTGCCGTCAAATAACTAGAAAGCTACAAGATGACCAAGGTAGGTAGATGTGGTCGAAGAAGTGGCAGATGTAGCTCAATGCGGACAAATGTAAAGCTTTAGTCCTAGGAAAAGTAAATAGCTAAATGATGTTCGTCTTGGTCAAATTGAATGCGTGAAAGATTTAGTAGTTCTAGTTAGCAGAAATTTAATCCAAACGCAAAAGTGCATAAGTGTTTGCAATAAAGCTAATAGAACTCTTGGCTTCATCTCAAGAAGTATAAATGACAGAATTCCTAAAGTTACACTCCAGTGTTATATATATTTGGTAAAGCCTCATTTAGTCTCCATATTACATAACAGACATAAAGGCGCTGGAAAATATAAAATAAAGATGAAGTTAATTATAAGTATTAGAAACCTTTGCTATGAAGACAGGCTGAAGGCACTGAATTTGCTTTCACTCAAAGACGTAATACAGCACCAGGGAAATAAGGGACAATTAGGTTTAAGACTTAAGGAAGGGGAAAGTAGCTCCAATTCCTTGGAGCAAGAGCCCTTGTCCAGCATCCAGGAACATCCCTTGAAGAGCAGTCCTCCACAATTAACCTAATTTGAAGCGAGAGGTTCAGAGAAGCAAAGAGAATCGAGCAGCATGAAAAAAAAAATGAAAAAACTCCCCAACAAAGTTTCTGCAGTCCTCGCGGGATTAATTCCTTCCCTTCCACCTCCTCCCTGGGAGGCCAGGTAGCCCCCAGGCAGTCCTAAGTTATGCGAGGAAAATAATGAGGATTTGACACCAGTCTGAGAACGCGCCAAGATTCACAAGGTTCGGACCTAACAATGGAGAAAATTTGACACACGAACCCCTGTTGCCTGACATGACAGGTTCTTAGGTATTGGTAGTAATAGTAATGATAGTAGTAGTATTAGTAGTAGTAGTATTCGTAATAGTAGTTGTAGTAGTACTAGCAATAATAGCAGTAGTAACAGTAGTACCAACAGTAGTAATAGTACTAGCACAATAACAGTAGTAGTAGTAGGTATTAATAAGATTAGTAATGACTTTAGTGGTAATAATAGTTGCAATAGTAATAACAGTAACATTATTAGTAGTATTAGAAGCATTATTAGTAACATTATTAGAAGCATTATTAGTAGCATTATTAATATAACTATTAATACTGGGTTTAGGCCTTTATCACAATGCAACCATTCTTTCATTTTTTTACAATAGTAACCTATCTATATCCCGTGGAAAAGTTATATACTGTGTGAATTTTTGTGGCATTAGGTTAAGTTTGGTTATTTTAAGTAGAGTTAAGTTTGGTTGGGCTATATACTTTCCTTAGATATGGTCATTTTTCATTACTGAGTCAATACAAAACAGACTAAAGAACGGCTACTTGGAATTTGCACAAAATAAAACTATCTTCTTTGCAAAAGCTACTTTACATAGCACATTTTAAATTAAAAAGAAAATATTCCTAGAATCAAGTTTGATCTAAAAAGGGGGGAAACAGCACTAATTTCTTAGATAAACAAACCTTCGCCAACGTCAAGATACTACTTCCCTTGCAGGTCCTTCGGTATAGAGGACAAATAAAATAAAATTGGATAGTAGGCACCTGCACAGCCCAATAATAAATAAAAACCTTCTGCTGTGTAGAATATACCAGCCTTGATAGTTTAAAGCAGATAACACATTCTCCAGTTATCGCATGGAAACCTTCAAAAGGGATGCTTGGATGGTGGTGAAAGGCTCCTGATCAAAGAAATCGAATCATATTTTCTTGTTTGAAATCAGTACCTCCTAATGACCAGACGCTTTCTCATGATTTATAATAAACTAAGTTAAGTAAGAGTATAAAGTTTGCGTCGTCTTAAGAACTTTATGGGCTGCGACGGCATTTGCAGTGTGAGCACTGCTTCCAGAAGTTTGGTGAAGATTTTGATAAAATATGGGCGGGTAATGGAGAGAAAAGCTTCCTCCAATAAAGAAACGGAAACAAAGTGTCCCCTATTAGGTCAGGTGGACCCCCCTGCCTAAACCCCGGCAGTGCCAGCCGCCACCCATATCCCTCCTTTAACATAGTTAACGACAGGGTTATCAGAGATGATGTATGGTTCCCCAACCAATTGTCAGGCGGGGTATGTACATTGTACAATGTGGACGAGCGTCCCGGGAAGAAAACAGGGAAAATGTTGGTAATGCTGAAGACAGTGTCCGCAGCTGCAGGGGCAGACCGAGGTGGCCGCACCCAGGGATCGTTGGCGCAGAAGTTTGCAAACAAAACTAGTCTAAAGAACTTACCGTTCTTGTCAATGGCCATTGTTACATGTCGCGATCATGTCAATAATCAGTCTTATTTACTTACTCATTACAAATATCCCTAGGTAAACAACATCTACGGTTATCTAGGCATGCACCGCATGCTACTGACTTTTTGTGCCTATCAATATTTTATTATATGTAAATTACATTACCTATATAGTACAGAAAAGAAAAATTATTTGTATTGGTCCGTAAGCTTAATTATTATTATTATTATAATCAAAAAGAAGCGCTAAGCCACAAGGACTATACGGTAAGCTTAATTAAAGTACGAAGTCACTAAGGCAGTTGGACAGTAATTTCAAAGTTTATCTTCGTAATTTCACTCCTCTAAAACAATTCCCATTGTCACTTCTAAACAAAATTTCAAACTATTCAAGGGTAATAGTCAAATTGCGTCTACATCACATAAATAATGAACATATTTACAACGTTGAAAACTCGTCTAAGAAAACATACTTCTACCCACTGGTTTCCATATTTTTGTCTTGGCTTCCCACTATAAGAGTTCTCTGTGTTTTCTTTTAAATGTATTGTGCTGGGTCTTTTATGAAATCACTCGCAATCACTAAAAAATTAAGACAAAACAAAGAGGCACCACCAGCTGGACGTTGCTCAAAAATGGCTGCCAGATGATGAAGAGCGTTCATCAATCAAGAATTTCTGATTATTTGACTAATTTCATTAAGTAATTTGTTATATTTCATTTACTGGATTCATATTCACAGTAAAACAACTTGAAGCCAACCTGACGACTCTGAAACTGATTTTATGGAATTTGACCAGCAATTTAACCCTTAAAAGAATGCTTGTGGTTGGTTGGTTTATTGGGTGTAAATCCTATACATTGAGTTATTAAAGATGCATGTAATCTGTTCACCAGCACTCAAGAATACTTTAATCCCTAAAATGAGAAATTAAGCACTCAGCATAAATGCAGACATAATATGTCTGCATTTATGCTGAGGTATATAATATACCTCTTGGTGTATGTATTGCAAGTGTCTTCCGTTTTGTTTTTGTTAATATTCACTTATTTCCACTCTTTTTATTTTTGGTTCTTCGTATATTGATATCATTATCATTATTTTACATCAAAGACTTAAGCACCGATCGAGAAATTGTTGTTTTTTGTTTTTGTTGATGCTGTTGTTGTTGTTGTTTGTTGCTGTTGCTTTTGTTGTTGTTATGGTCACTATTGTTGCTGTCATTGCTGCTGTCATTAGTATTTTTTTTGTCTTAATATTGTCACTTCTGCCTTTATTACTCTTGCTGTTACTGTTATTGCATACTGTTGTTGTTGCTGTTGTTGTTGACATTCCGGGGAAGTGCTAAAACCACAAGGGTTATACGGCTCTTTAGAAATGGGATGAGTGTGATCAAGTACCTTTCACAAGCATCAATTAATGGTATATGCTGAAATGTACATACCTCTCCATACAACACAACCATGGGGGAAACTTGAATGATAGTTCCAGGCTTTTCCTTGTTGCAGTCAAAACTTTTCAAGAGGTTGCAAAAGTCGGAAGGAATGGAGATCAGCCCAGGTACGGCGTTTATGGGCTGATCTCTACTCCTTTCCACTATTGCATGCTCTTGAAATGGAGTTGGCAGCAACATGAAAGGTCTAGAGCTGTCATTCTGCTTCCCCATATGGTTGTTTTGCATCTGTTATTGGTTGTTTGTGGTTATTGCATCATATATCTCCATGTATAGTCACCTAAATCTATATACCTCATCATGTAGTCACTGAAATCTACATACCTCTCCATGTACCTGGAGTTTACCTGGAGAGGGCTTCGGGGGTCAACGCCTCCTGCGGCCCGGTCTGAGACCAGGCCTCATGGTGGATCAGGGTCTGATCAACCAGGCTATTACTGCTGGTCGCACGCAAGCTGACGTACGAACCACAGCCCGGTTGGTCAGGTACTGACTTTAGGTGCCTGTCCAGTGCCTTCTTGAAGACAGCCAGGGGTCTATTGGTAATCCCCCTTATGTATGCTGGGAGGCAACTGAACAGTCTTGGGCCCCGGACACTTACTGTGTTGTCTCTCAGTGTACTCGTGGTGCCCCTGCTTTTCATCGGGGGAATGTTGCATCTCCTGCCGAGTCATAGGGAGTGATTTTCGTGTGCAGGTTTGGTACCAATCCCTCCAGGACCTTCCAAATGTATATTATCATGTATCTCTCTCCATAAATGCTCTCAACTCATTAAGTATAAATTGTGGCATGCTTGTGTCAGAAGCCAGGCACAGGTATTGTGAAAAATACTGTATATATTTTCCAGAAATACAGTGGTTATATGTAAATAGATGGCCATACTGTATTTAAAAGAAGTATGTTATCGAAAATGGGAAACCCGGCGCCTGCGCAGAGGTGACTCGTCATTGTTTGTTTTGAACTGAGAGTAACAGACATTTGTTAATAATGTGAAGAATTTTCGTGCTCTAGAGGTAAAATTGGGTTGACACCTCTCAAATAGGAGGCGAAATTGTTGGATGTGCATTCCTGCATAATTTGAGTATCAGGCGACTGGACAAGACAGCTCCAGGAACCTCAGATAAATCTGTTTGTTTAATTCTGGCCAGTATTTTCATAAATTTAGACAGTGAGGTTTTCTGAGTATGATACACCTTAATCTCCAGTCAAATTGGTGAGTGATATTAAGATATTCTCCTTATGTTATGTATATTTGTATATATATAATCATTTATTATTTTTAATATAGTCCACAATTTTATATATTTACCAGCATTCCTGGTGATGTATTTTTCATTTGCAATTAATAGGTCCAGAGCAACTTGTGGATATGACAGTTGTAGGTATCGAAGGGGGACATTTTTTGCAACCTAGGTGTCCCAAATTCCTACTTGTCTAACTGATAAATAATAATTATCTTTGTTCATTTACTGTTAAGTACATAATGATACATTCAGATAAATGCAATTTTCCACATTTAATTTGCCAGTTGGTCCTTCTTGAACCGGAGGTAATTAGTGAAGTCATTAATTAGTTAATTACTTAATAATTATATGTGAAATGACAGAAGGAGGTGGATGTTAAATTCACAAATTTACTTAATGTGTAGCTAATTATATTAATGTGCATAATATTAATTTTGCTATGCCAAATTCAGGCAAGGATTTATATTAATTTGTATAATACTAATTTGATAAGACAATTCTGGCCAAGATTTATATCAGTGTATGTGTAATTGATAAGCCAAGTGTTGCTAATTGTGGAAAATACTGTATATATTTTCCAGAAATACAGTAGTTATATGCAAATAGATGGCCATACTGTATTTAATAATATTTATGTCATAAAAAATAGGAAATTTTCTGCACCTGCGCAGAAGGACACTCGCCATCTTGTTTGAATTGGACACTAACGGTAGTGTATAATGGGAAGAATTTTTCATGGTCTAGAGGTTAAAATTGGGTTGACACCTCTCAAATAGGAGGCGAAATTGTTGGATGGGCATTCGCATAACTTGAGATATCAGGCGACGGGGACAAGACAGCTCCGGGAACCCTCAAAAGTCTTTTATGTTTAACTCGGGCCATTTTTATTTTCATAATAGACATGAGTTTTTCTGGCTGATAAAATTAATCTCCATCAAATTGGTGAGTGTTAGATTAAGATATTTTCTCCTTCTGTTGTTATGGGTTTGTTTTATAAATATATAAAATAATATATATATAATATATATAATAATATTAATATATAATATATATATAAAAAGTAGTACGGAGGCGGCTCGTGGCTTTCAAAGGGATCCCGCCTTTTTCACACCTAGTGTTACTTCCGGTCGGGTTTTTCTTTGAGCGCTGTAACAAAGGGTGCCGGCTTTTCACACCTAGTGCAATGACCTTTTTTTCACTGTGCTAATGACCTTTTTCCACCTATGTGCAAAGACCTTGCCCCACCCGCACCCCCCGCCCCCCCCCGCGCACCCCCGCCCCCAAACCCCCGCCCCCCCGCCCCCCACCTGGCCACCCCCGCCCGTCGCGCCGACCCACCGGGCCCCCGCCGCGCCCTCACGCCCCGCCCCCCCCTCGCGCCCTCCCCTGCGCCTTCTGCTGTGCCTTCTGCAGCGCGTCCGGAGGGGCCCCCGCGCCCCAAATTTTTTTTTCCGATGTTTTTTTTTTAATTTCTTGGTCTCCCTCGGATAAAATTTTTGGGGTTTCCCCCCTCCCATTTTCCACCCCCATTTTTCTCGATAATACCAAGACTCCATCTCCATGGATCGTTTTTCTCGATAATCCCAAAGACTCCATCTCCTCGGATCAAGTTTTTTGGTTTCCCCCCATGGGGTTTCGAAATTCTTTTTCCCCTTGGATCAATTTTTTTTTTTCCGAAAATACAAAGATTTCCACTCCTTGGATCGAGTTTTTTTTGGATTCCCCCTCTGGGGAAGCATTCAAAAAAACTCCCCATGGGGGCATGGTGCTCTCTTTACTAAGGTTTAAACAATGTGACGTCAGTATTCCTCTCATTAAGTAAAATGAACTAAAAAGTGTGTTTACTCGGGGGTTTTCAGTGCGTCAGTGATGACCTCACCATAAAAAGCTGAATCTGTCGACTTTCCCCTTTTTCAGTGACGTCACGCGATGGCCGCACCAACCTACTTTACTTTTGACCCCTTCAAAACCCCTCATAAATCTTTTGAATACTCACAAAATACCTTTGAAATTTTTCCAAACAACACTGAAACATTTCCCCAAAATATCATTTTGAATACTCCCAAAAAAATTTGACAGCCAAATTTATCGCACTTCACTTTTTCATAAATTACAACTCACCCCGACAAACCCCCTCCCTCAGTCTCCAACTTCACAACATTTCAAAAAAAATAACCAAACCTTTACTTTGATCATCCCCAAAAAACACCATAAATTCCCTTTAAAAATACTTAAAAAAACATATTCGAACCCCCCCCAAATCCCCTTTGAATACTCCCAGAACACCTTCTTAAGTACTCCCACACATTTGAACACCTTCAAAACACCTTAACTTTTCCAAAAACACTGAAACACCCCAAAAACCCCATTTGAGTACCCCCAAAAATACACCCAATTAACTAAAAAAACCACTGAATCACCAAAACACCCCAAAATCACCATAAACTAAGATCAACCCCACATCCCACAAACCCACATCCCAAAACACACACATCACCCACACACCCACATCACCCACATCACCCCAAAACCCCACAATTTTTTCTCGTTTTAACTAATTTCATCAAAAAAAGTCACAACAAAAACCCCACAATTTAAAAACCACTTTTTCGGTATCTCTATTCGCAAAAACACCCCAAAACCCCACAACACCCACAACCCCACACCCCAAAATTTTTTCTCGTTTAACTAATTTCATCAGAAAAAGGCACAAACAACAACCATTTAATCTTTTTCGGTATCTCTATTCGACAAAAAAACCCCAAAACCCCAAAACCCACAACCCCCCCACAACCCCCACAACACCCACAACACCCACACCCCACAATTTTTTTTCTTTTAAAACTAATTTCACAGAAAGTCACAACAAAAACACACTTATAACGTTTTTTCGTATCTCTATTCGACAACAACCCCCAAAAACCCCACAAAAACCCCACACCCCACAATTTTTTTCTCGTTTTAACAAATTTTCATCAGAAAGTCAAAACAACAACAACCCACAACTTATAATCACACCTTTGAATAACCTCAAAACACCATTTGAGTACTCCCAAAACCCACTGAATACTACTAAAACCCACTGAATACACCAAAACCCCACCAAAATCACCATAAACAAAGATCAACACCCACTCCCAAAAACACCCACATCCCACATTTTTTTTCTCTTTTTTAACTAATTTCATCAGAAAAAGTCAAACAACAACCCACAACTTATAACCACTTTTCAGCATCTCTATTCGACAAACAACCCCCAAACCCTAAACAATTACCAAAAAATTTCCATTTCCCCCCCCCCTTCTTTTTACTCAATTTTAAATGTAATACACATTCCTTTTTACATTACAAAAATTCTAATAAAATCCTCTCCAACCCATTTTTTAACCACATAAATTGAAAATTATACTCGATCAACTAATCTCACTACCAACTTTGCGACATGTTTAACACCCTCCTTCTTTTCCAAATATATCAAAATTTTTTAATTTATAATTTTTTTTTTAAAAAAATTTACACATTACCTTTATTTTTTAAAATCTCCCCATATTTCTTAAAATTTTTAATACAACCCTCCCCCAACCCCTTCCATCCACCGATTTCTTCACATCCCCTCACCCCTCCCCAACACACCTCTTCTGAACACACACAAAAATCACATTTTCACTCCACAAATGCATCTCATCACCCCTCTCAAAACACTAAAATCACCCAAACCCAAAATATTCACAAAACTCTATGACCCCCAAAACCAAAACACACACACACACCACACACCTAACCTAAACCTAACCCAACCCCTAAAACCCAGCCTAGCCTAACCTAACCAACCTAACCCAACCTAACCAAACCCACTTAACCTAACCTAAACCCAAAATAATATCTTAACCTAACCTAACCTAACCTAACCAAAAACCCAAACCCAACCCAAACCCAAACCCAACCCCAAACCCAAACCCAACCCAACCCAACCCAACCCAACCCAACCCACCCAACCTAACCTAACCTAACCCATCAACCTAACCAAAAAAAACCAAACCAAACCAAACCCAACCCCCAAACCCCAAACCCAAACCCCCCCCAACCCAAAACCCCAAACCCCAACCCCAAACCCACCTAACCAACCAACCTAACCAACCCAACCTAACCGAACCTAGATTAGCCTAAACCCAACCTAAAAACCCAACCTAACCCAACCAACCTAACCTAACCTAACCTAACCAAACCAAAAATAACCAAAATCAAATCCACTAAAAATCAATGTAACCAAGAATTCACAAAATTCTTAAAAACCTAACACAACACACACACACACAACACACACCCCACAAACCACACACCAACCTAACCTTAAACCAAACCCCAAACCCAAAAGAACCTAGCCCAACCTAACCCAACCCAACTAACCTACCAACCTAGCCTGCCTAACCTAACCAAAACCCAACCAAACCGAACCGAACATAACCTAACCCAACCCAACCTAACTATCCTAACCTAACCAACCAACCAACCTAACCTAACCTTAAAACCCAACCTAACAACCTTTAAACCAACCTATCCCAACCTACCTAACCTAACCAACCCCAACCCAACCTATCCTATCCATCCTAACCTAACCCAAGGGAAAACCCAACCCAACCCAGCCTATCCCTTTTCCTAACCTAACCAACCGAACCGAACCTAACCTATCCTAAAATAGCCTAGCCTAACCTAAACCCAACCCAAAAGAACCGAAAATAAAATAACATAACATAACATAAAAATAACAAAACAAACTAACATAACCTAACCTAACCTAACCTAACCTAAACCCATCCTAACCTTAAAACCCAACCTTCCTATCCATCCTAACCTAGCCTAAACCTATCCTAACCATCCTAACCTAACCTAATCAACCTACCCCATATCCTAACCTAACCTAACCTACCCAACCCTAAAACCCATCTTAACTAAACCTAAACCAACCAACCAAACCAACCCAACCAACCCAACCTAACCTAACTTAACCTAACCGAAAAACCTAACCTAACCTATTTTCCTAACCAAAACCCAACGTAACCGAACCAACCTATCCAACCCAGCAGCCAACCTAACCTAACCTAACCAAACCGAACCCAACATAACCTAACCCAACCTAAACCAAACCCAACCTTCCAACCTTTAAACCCAACCTATCCTAACCATCCTAACCTCCTAAACCCTTTCCCAACCTATCGTAACCAACCTAACCTAACCTATCCTAACCTATCCTAACCAACCTAACCTAAATTATCAACCAACCTAACCTAACCTAACCCACCTAACCTAACCTAACCTAATTAACCTAACTTCCTAACCATCCTACCATCCCAACCTTTCCAACCACCTAACCTATCCAACCTAGCCTAACCTATCCAAAACCCTAACCAACCTCCCCCTAGCCAAACCTAACCAAAACCCCAACCCTTTAACCAACCTAATTTACCTAACTTAACTTAACCAAACCTAACTAACCTAACTTATCCTAACCAAAACCTAACCTAACTTAACCTAACCTAACCAAACCTAACCTTCCCAAACCTAACCTAACTTTCCTAACCTAGCCAAAACCAACCTAACCTAACCAAACCCAAAAACTTAACTAAAAACCCAACTAAAATAGTAACCAAGATATTCACAAAACTGTATACCACCTAACACACACACACACACACACACAACACCACACCAAAACACACACACACAAACACACACACACACACACACACACACACACAGGGAAACACCCCAAAAAACATTAGAGTACCCCAGAATTACTTTGAACGACTCCATTTTTATTTTTCCCAAAATTTAGTTTTGAAACTTTATCTTAAAACGACATTATTTTCTTTTTGGGTAAACACACTCAATGGTAGAAATATTTACTCGATTTCCGAACAGAAACACATTCCCGCTCTGAGAGACTCCTTGGCTTTTTGGGGTCCCCCAAAGATTGCTCAGATTTTTGTAGCCCCCGGGGCTTGGGCCGGGTGGTTAACGCTCTCCTTCACACGGTGGGGCCGGGGTTCGATTCCCAGCCAAAAAAAACTTTTGGCGTTTTTTTTCCCCCTGTTGTCTATGTTCCCCATCATAAAAGGGGTACTTGGGTTTTTAGTCGACGGTGTGGTCGCACCCTACACTGACCTAAGGGGGCCGGGCAAACCGGCCGGGGGGGGCTTTACCCCCGAACTCACTCCAGGTAAACCCCTTCCCCCCCCAGACACCAGAAAGCGGTTCCCCCCCAAGGTAATTTAAGATAACATCTACACAACACACACAACACACCCATCACTTTCTTTGAACACCCTTTTCCATCATTTGAACACCTTCAAAAAAAAACACCATCAAACACCTCCGAATACCCCAAATCACTACTGATTCTCCCCAAATCACGTAAAAATCACCAGAAACAATTTTAACATCACACCCCACATCCTTTTTATAAAAACCCCTCAAATCACTATAACCAAAACCCCCCCCATTTGACGCAAAAAAAAAAAAAGCATGAAACAAACCTATACGCAAACACTTGTACATGATCCCCCCAAAACTGAAAGCATATCTTGTACCACAAAATCAAGAAACCACCAACTACATCACCCATTTCACTTACCTCAAAAATCCAAATTCACAGAAAACACTCATTTTTATAAACATTTCACAAAAAAAAAAATCCTATTTACAATATCAAAGCGCACTCCCTCACTACCCCCAAACACACGATTCACCCCCTCAACGTCCGACGAGCTCCCCTCCATACTCACACTCCCATTTTGTTACTTGGTGGTTGGTAACATCACACCCAACCCACCTTGTTTAAACCCGTTTTCCCTACCTAATTTAACCTAACCATCCTAACTTAACCACCTAACCTTACCTAACCTAACCAAACCGAATTCCAAACCTGCCTAACCAACCTAACCTAACCGAACCACCCAACCCAACCTAACCTAACCTAACCTAACCTAATAACAAACCCAAACCCAAACCCTAACCAAACCCAAAATCAAAACACAAAATCACTGAAACCATGATATTCAAAAACTCTATGACCACCTAACACACACACACACACACCACCACACACACACACACACACACACACCTCATTTTGGGAATACCTTTCAAACCTCTCATACATCAGAGACCACCTTTTCTCAAACCCTTCATCCAAAAACCTTTACATCCACTACAGAACAACCCCAAGATTACTTAAAACACCTCATAAATCATTTGAATACAAAAACACCTTCAAACATTTCCAAACAACACTGAAGCACTTCCAAAATCATTTTGTTTACTCCCAAATAAATTTACTCCAATTATCTACACTTACACATTTATTAACTAAAATTACACACATCCCCCCAATTACCCCTCAGTCCCAGACTTTACAACATTAACCAAAAACAACTCAACCTTTATGTCTGAGACATTACCAATCAACACATGCTAACTTTTAAACCAACTCTGATCACCACTGATCTTCTTTAAAAAATATCTCACACATTTGAACACCTTAAAAAAAAACCCCATCAAACACCCCCGAATACTCCCAAAACACTACTGATTACTAAAAAACACCGTCAAAATCACGATCACCATTCCCAAAAACACCCACACTTATACTTTCTTTCCCAAAAATTTTAAGACATGAGACATACACACCAAAATTTAAGACATTTCTACTGCATTTATACTGCATATACATTTCCTCACCCCAATCATCCAAAACATCCTTCCTTTATTTTTCCCGTATATCTCCTAGGTTGTTTTAACCCCGAGGGGCCCATCACACTAGGAGCCAGAGCAACCATCACCACCCCAACCCCACTACCACTCTGGCTCCTAATTTCTGAGGCCCGTCGGGGTTAAAACAGCCTAGGAGATATACGGAAATGAATAAAGAAGGAGTTTTGGGGTGATGGGGGAGGGGAAATGTATATCAATAAAGCGGTATAAATGTTTTAGATTTGGGTGTATGTCTCATGTTTTAAAATTTTGCAAAATGAAAGTATAAGTTTTTTGGGTGATGTGGAAATAGTGACGTGATTTTGACGGTGATTTTTTTAAATCTATTTTTTTGGGGGAGTATTCGAGGTGTTTTAGGTGTTTTTTGAAGTTTTAAATGAGTGCAGAGTTTTTTTGAAGAAGATCAGGGGTGTCAGAGTTGGTTTTTCAAATTTAGACAGGTTTAGATAGGTAATTTCTGAAAAATGTCTGGTTAGTTTTTGTGTTAATGTTGTAAAGCTGGGACTGGGGAGTAGTAGGGGGATGTTTGAAATTTTCAGTTAATAAAAGTGTAAGTGTAGTAAATTAGAGATGAAAAATCTTATTTGGGATAATCAAAAATGAAAATTTTTAAGTGCTTCAGTGTTGTTTTGGGAATGTTCGAAGGGTTTTTTGTGAGTATTCAAAGATTTATGAGAGGTTTTGAAGTAATTTGGGGTTGTTCTGTAGGGATATAAAAGGTTTTGGATGAGAGATATTGAGAAAATGGGCTCAAAAAATGTTAGAGGTTTTGAAGGTGTTTAAAGTAAAAGGGGGTGTGGTGTGTGTGTGTGCGTGCATGTGTGTGTGTGTGGTGTGTGTGGTTGTGTGTGTGTGTGTGTGTGTTGGGGTGTGTGGTGTGTGTATGTGTGTTAGGTGGTATAGAGTTTTGTGAAATCATGGGTTTCAGTGTTTTAGTGTATTTGAGTTAGGTTAGGTTTAGGTTAGGTTAGGGGTTCGTTTGGTTAGGTTAGGTTTGGTTGGGTTAGGATAGGGTTTGTTAGGTTAGGTTAGGTTAGGCTAGGTTAGGGTAGGGTTTGGTTTGGTTAGGTTAGGTAAGGTTAGGTAGGGGAAGTTAGGTAGGTTAGGTTTTTAAATTTGGTAGGGTAAACAGGTTGAAACAAGGTGGGTTGGGTGTGATGTTACCAACCACCAAGTAAACACAAAGGGGGGGTTACGTCACTGAGGTAGCTCGCGGACGTGTGAGGTGTGACATCGTGTGTTTTGGGGGGAGTGAGGTGAGTGCGCTTAGATATTGAAATAGGATTTTTTTTTTTTTGTTGTGTGAAATGTTTTTTAAAAAAAAGAGTTTTTCGTATATTAGTGATTTTTTAGGTAAGTGAACATGGGGGGATTGTAGTTGGTGGTTGTCTTAGATTGTGTTGTGGTACAAGATATGTTTTTAGTTGTGGTTCTGACTAAATGTTTGCGTATTAGGTTTGTGTTCATGCTTTTTTTTTATGCTTTAAATGGGGAGGGGGTTCTTGGTATAGTGATTTGAGGGGATTTCTAAAAAAAAGGGTTTGGATAGTGATGTTAAACTTAGTTTCTGGTGTTTTGGGCGGGATTTGGTAGTAATCAGAGTGATTTGGGGGTATTCGGAGGTGTTTTATGGGGTTTTTTTTTTTAAGGTTTAAAAGATGTGCAGAGGTGTTTTAAAGAAAAATGATGTGTGGTGTGGTGTGGTGTGTGTGTGGTGTGTGTTGGGGAAAATTATCTTTTAAACTACCTTTGGGGGTGAACCCCTTACATGGTGTCGTCGGGGGGGAAAGGGGTGTACAAAATCATGACGCAATACTTTGGGTACCATATAAGCTCAAGGGTCTCCAAAAACGAGGGAAAGTTTTTTTTTGTTCGGAAATAGAGTAAATATTTTACCATTGAGTGTTTTACCAACAAGAAAAAAATGTCATTTTTAAAATAAAGTTTTTTAAAACTAATTTGGAATATCCAAAAAGGAGTCTTCAAAGTAATTCTGGAGTACCTAATGTATTTTGGAAGTGTTCCATGTGTTGTACTCACCTATTTTTGGTGCAGAGGCGAATCTTAGCTCCCGGCCCCTGGCTTCCCGGTGTGTGTGTTGGGGTGGTGTGTTGTGTTGTTTAGGTGGTCAACGTTTTGTGAATCCTGGTTTAAATGATTTTTGTGGTTGAGTTAGGGTTTGGTTAGGGTTTGGTTAGGGTTTTGGATAAGTTAGGTTTGGTTTGGGAAAGGGTTTGAATTTTTGTTAGGTTTTAAATAGGTTAGGTTAGGGTTTGGATAAGTTAGGTTAGGTTAGGTTAGGTTAGGTTAATTTGGATAAGTTTGGTTAGGTTAGGGTTTGGGTTTTGGTTAGGGTTTGGTGGTTGTTGGTTAGTTTTTAGGTTAGGAGGGTTTGGATAGGTTAGGCTAGGGTTTGGAAAGTTAGGATAGGTTAGGTTAAGTTAGGTTTTAAATTAGGGTTTGGGTTTGGGGTTTGGGAAGGTTAGGGTTTGGTTAGGTTAGGTTAGGTTGGATAAGTTTGGGTTAGGTTAGGTTAGGATAGGTTAGGATAGGTTGGTTAGGTTAGGTTTGGATAGGTTTTGGATAGGTTAGGCTAGGGTTTAAAATAGGTTAGGTTAGTTAGGGGTAGGCTAGGTTTGGTAGGGTTTGGTTCGGGTTTGGTTGGTTTTTGGGTTTGGAAAATAGGGCTGTTGGTTCGTTGGTTAATTGGGAGTTTTGGTTAGGGTTTGGGTAGGTTAGGTTGGTTAGGTTAAGATAGGTTAGGGTTAGGATAATTAGGTTAGGTTAGGGTTTGGGTAGTTAGGATGGTTTTGGTTAGGTTTGGATAGGTTGGATAGGTTTGGAAGGTTTTGGCTAGGGTTTGGATAGGTTTTGGATAGGTTGGTTTAAAGGTTTGGTGGGTTAGGTTAAGGTAGGTTAGGGTTTGGGTTTGGGTTTGGTTTTTGTTATTTTATTTATTTTTTTGTTCGGTTTGGGTTTGGTTAGGCTACTGGTTAGGATAGATTAGGTTCGGTTAGGTTAGGTTAGGTTAGGAAAAAATAGGCTAGGTTAGTTGGTTTGGATGGATGGATGGTTAGGTTAGGTTAGGTTAGGTTAGGTTAGGTTGGATGGTTTGGATAGGTTAGGATGGTTAGGGTAGGTAGGGTTTAAAGGTAGGATAGGTTTGGTTAAGGTTAGGTTTGGTAGGTTAGGGTTTCGTTAGGATAGGTAGGTTGGTTTGGTTAGGTTAGGTTTGGTTTTGTTTTGGTTTTGTTTGGTTAGGTTAGGTCAGGTTAGGCACTTAGGTTTGGATAGGTTAGGTTAGGTTTGGGGTTGGTTAGGCTAGGTTTTGGTTGGTTAGGTTTTGGGTTTGGTTAGGTTATTAGGTGTGGTTTTTGTGTGTGTTAGGTGGTTAAGAATTTTTTTGAATATTGGTTACATTTATTTTTTTGTGAATTTGAGTTAGGTTAGGTTAGGTTAGGTTAGGGTTTGGTTTTGGTTTGTGTGTGTGTGGTTTTGGGGTTAGTGGTTATAGAATTTTGTGAAAATCTTGGGGACATTGATTTTTAGTGAAATTTTAGTTAGGTTAGGTTAGGTTAGGGTTTGGGTTAGGGTTTTTGTTTGGTTGGTGTGGTGTGTGTGTGTTGGTGGTTATAGAATTTTGTAATATCTTGGTTACATTTATTTTTTTTGTGAATTTTAGTTAGGGTTTGGTTTGGGTTTGGTTAGGTTGGAAGGTTCGGTTTGGGTTTGGTTAGGTTAGGGTTTGGTTAGGCTAGGGTAGGTTAGTCTAGGGGCGGGTTGGGAGTTTGGTTAGGTTAGGTTAGGTGGGTTTTGGGGTTTGGGTTTGGGGTTTGGGTTGGGTTGGGTTCGGTTGGTTTGGTTGGGTTTGTTAGGTTAGGGGTTTTTGGTTAAATAGGTTAGGTTAGGTTAGGTTAGGGTTTGGGTTTGTTTGGTTAAAAAGGTTAGGTTAGGTACCCAAAAGACGTTATAAGGGGTTTTTTGTTGTGACTTTTTTGTGAAATTAGTTAAAACGAGAAAAAAAAAAGTGGGGTGGGGTGATGTGGTTGTGTTTTTTGTGGGGGGGTGGGTGGTTTTGGGGGTTTTTGTGGGGGTGTGGGGGTTGTGGGTGTTGTTGGAACTAGAGATACCCATAAAAATGTTATAAGTGGTTGTTGTTGTGATTTTTGATGAAAAATTAGTTAAAACGAAAAAAATTGTGGGGTGTGGGTGATGATGTGTTGTTGTGGGTTTGTGGGGTGTTGTGGGATGTGGGTGTTGATCTTAGTTTTATGGTGATTTTGCTGGTGTTTTGAGTGTATTCAGTGGTGTTTTAGTTGTGTATTCAGTGGTGTATTTGGGGTACTCAAATGGTGTTTTGGAAGTGTTTTCAGTGTGTTTGGAAATGTTCAAAGGTGTTTTTGAAGGTGTTCAAATGATGTGCAAGGAGATGTACTTCATGAAGGTGTTCTGGGTGAGTATTCAGAGGTGATTTGGGGGTGTTCGAATGATGTTTTTTGAAGTATTTAAAAGGTAATTGATGGTGTTTTTTTGGTGATGATCAAAGTAAAGTGGTTTGAGTTAGTTTTTGTGATAATGTTGTGACGTATGGAGACTGAGGAGAGGAGTTTGTCGGGATGGGGGGAGTTTTGTTAATTTAATGAAATGTGTAAGTGCAGATAAATTAGAGCGTCAATCTTTTGGGAGTATTCAAAATGATATTTTGGGAAGTGTTCAGTGTTGTTTGGAATGTTCAATGGTATTTTTGTGAGTATTCAAATGATTTATGAGAGTGTTTCGAGGTGTCAAAGTTAAAGTGAGGCGTGTGCTCGGCCCATCGCGTGTCGTCACTGACATAGGGGAAAGTGACAAGAATCAGCTTGTAGTGTGGAGTCCATCCCACGTGACGTCTCCACTGACCGCCGAGTGTAACACACTTTTTAGTTCATTTAACTTAATGAGAGGAATTACTGAGTCACACGTTGTTTAAAAACTGTAGTAAGAGAGAGCACCATGCCCCCATAGGGAGGAGTTCATTTGAATATTGCTTACCCCAGAGGGGAGGAGAATCAAAAAAACTCGATCCCATGAAGATGGAAAAAAGTTCTTTGTATTATCGAGAAAAAAAAAACTTGATCCAAGGTGGATCCATAAGAATTTTACGAAACCCCATTAGGGGGGAGAATCAAAAAAACTTGATCCGAGGAGATGGATGTCTTTGGTATTATCGAGAAAACTGAATCCATGGAGGATGGCTGTCTTGGTATTGTCGAGAAAAATTGGGGGTGAAAGTGGGAGGGGGGAAACCTCAAAAATTTGATCCGGGAGAGCACAAGAAATCAAAAAAAAAAATCAGAAAAAAAATTCGGGGCGCGGGGGGGCGATCCGGACGCGTGAGGAAGGCGCAGGCGGGGCGCGAGGGGCGCGGGCAGGGGGCCGAGGGGCGCGGCGGGGTGGTGGGTCGGCGCAACGGGCGGGGGGAGCGCGGGGCGCGGAGTGGTTTGGTGGGGCACGGGGCGGCGCGGGTGGGGGCGCGGGTTGGGCGGGCGCGGGGGGGGGGGCGGGGGGGGGGTCGCGGGGGGTCAAGGTTTCATTAGACATTGGTGTGAAATGGTCATTTGCATTATAGGTGATGAAAAAAAAAGGTTTTTTTTTCATTAGCACAAATAGGTGTGAAAAGCCGGCACCCTTTGTTACAGCGCTCTGAAGAAACCATAGACGGAAGAGTAACACCTAAAGGGGTGTTTTTTTTTTGGGGGAAAAGGCGCATCCTTGAGAAGCAACTGAGCCGCCTCCCTAGTACTACTTATATATATATATTTATATATATTTATATATATATATATATTTATATATATATATATATATATATATATATTTATATATATATTATGTAGATCATTTATTATTTTTAATATAACATTCCACAATTTTACATATTAACAGAACTTTGGTGATGTATCTTTTATTTCATAATTAACTAGGTCCAGAGAACTTGTGGATATGACAGTGGTTAGGTATCGAAGGGGGAATTTTTTGCGAACCTAGGTGTCCCAAATTCCTACTTGTCTAACTGATAAAATAATAAATATCTTTGCTTTCATTTACTGTTAAGTACATAATGATACATTCAGATAAATGCAATTTTTCCCCATTTAATTGGCCAGTTGGTCCTTCTTGACCGGAGGTAATTAGTGAAGTCATTAATTAGTTAATTACTTAATAATTATATGTGAAATGACAGACAAGGGAGATGGATGTTAAATCACAAATTTATTTATGTGTAGTGATTATATTATTACAATTTTATTTTGATAAGTCAAGTCTGGCTAAGTTTAATGAAATTTGTATAATATTATTTGATAAGACAAATTTTGGCAAGATTTATATTCAATGTATGTGTTAATTGATATATTAAATGTGTATAGTATTAATTTTGCTTATGCGCAAGGATTTATTAATTGTATTAATATTAATTTTGATAAGCCAAGTCTGGCTAAAGGTTTGTTTGTATTTAATGCTACATTTGAAGTTTATATTATTTTTTACATGTAATTTGCTAAGCTCAAGTAGTAGCTAGGATTTATTCAAAGGTAAGTTGTATCAGTGTTTTGTAAGTTGTATCAGTGTTATTAATAAAGTTGGAATTTCATACATTGCATCAATGGCGAAAATGAGAAATTAATATAGAAAGAAATACAATATGGAATATGAGTAAAGAAAAGCATCACTAACAGGCCTCTAGAAAAGTTATGTAACCAGGCATATAATAGTGCTTGGAATTAATGAATCAAAGAAACTGTGAATTACTGATTGATTTAAAATTGTATTTAGATCCATGCTTTAGAGAATGGATATGATTCATACATAATGTATTACAACAAATATGAAGGAGATTTATTAGTAAACTGTGTAGATGAGACTGATAGTATATCTTGATGATTAATCAGTATTGTGAATTAGAGGAAAAGAATTCTTGTAAAGTCAGGCTTGAATAAATTAAAATGTGTAAACCAGAACAGTTAACCTGTCTGCTCCAAACAAATTAAGATGTCTTTTGCCAAAACTCCCAGAATTATGTTTACCTGTTTTAATCCGGAGAAAAACTGGGGGGGTTTTGGTCAATTTTTAAAGCAGACTGGCATCGATAGGAGTGACCTAGCCTGTGTAACTAAATTATTTTACCTCAAAGGACAGGTAAAGAGGAGATGCTCACATACTCATACAAGCCTTTCCAATGTAGATGATTCATACAAACAAGCAGTTTGACTTATTGAAGGTCACTTATGGTAATTATAGAACAAAGTAGGTTGGATCTAGCAAATAGCATTGTTAATTTAAAATCTCCAGATCACACTTACAAAGGTTTACAGCAGTTTAGAGTTAAACTGGAGAAGGAATCTGAAGGAACCAGACTGGTTATTGAGTGCCATTGTACAGAATAAATTAAGCTGTAAAACACTTGAATGACTCTCAAACAAGTATCACAAAGGTTATTTTGGTCTGGATGAAATAAGACTAGGTCTACAAGAATTAATTGTTCAGTTGCAGACCAGCCAACCAACTCCTTTTAAAGATGCAACACATAATAACTCTGAGGTATCTGTCAAGTTTCACAAAGGGAAAAATTATCCCAATGTTAATAATCAAAATTCATTTCCTAAAAAGAGTTGCATAGGGGCATATCAAGTAGAAGGAATCAGAAATAATGATTCTCCACAAGGTAAGAAGAATAAGTACCCTCCTAAGAGTAGCCCAGTTAATAAGAAACCAGTCAAAGAAAAGAGAGATTGTCTCTTCTGCAAGGGTACTCATTTTTCTAAGAATTGCAGTGCATACAATTCATGGAATGATAAAGTTGAAAGATTGGAGGAACTTGGCAGATGTATCAGATGTCTAGGTAATCACAATGTAAAGGATTGTCATGCTAAATTAAACAACTGTTATCAATGTCACAAAGGAAGACACCATATAGTCATGTGTAAGGGTCTATATGATAATGTTGATAATAATGATAAATGTTGACAATCCAACACAACAGAGGCTAATGTAAAAATTGCTGCTTATGTTAATAATGATGGTTTTGCTGAAGTAGCCTTACCTGTGTTACAACTCACAATTTACTAAGGTAATGAACTCACAATTTACAAAGGTAATGAACTCCAGGTAGGCATGATTGTGACCAGACCTACCTGGAGTTTTAAATTTCCTTTGTAAATTGTGAGTTCATTACCTTTGTAAATTGTGAGTTCATTACCTCTGTAACTTGCTCACCTATCAAAACTTTGGAGTCCAGTCCCTGGACCAATTATGCACCTCTGTAATCTTTTGACTACCGCCCACAGGATGGGTATGGGGTGCATAATAAACATATTAAACTAAACCTGTGTTACATGTAAAAATTGATGATAAAAGACATAAATCAAAAAATGTAACTGCATTATTAGACCAGGAATCCCAGCGTACTTTCATAAAACGTAAATGTCTTGATGGTATGAAAGTACAGATGGGAGATCCTACAACTCTAAAATTATCTGGTTTTCTCTCAGATAAAAGGACTCAATTGTATGACACTGTTCATGTAACTGTCAGGTTGGGCAATGAGAAAAAACGTGTTAATGCAGTAATTGTAGATAGACTTCCAGAGAAAATATCTACAATAGGGCTTAGTAAAGCTACAGAAAGACTTTCACATGATGCAAATTTAGCACCTTCTGGTGTAAATGATGATTCTGTAGGCCCAATAAATATTTTGATAGGTAGTGACTATTATGCCTCCTTTGTAAAGGGTATGGTAAAGAAATGTGGTGTCACCCTTTTGAAGACTGCAGGGCCATGTAATGTATGGTAGGATTCCTCGTAATAATAATGCATGACAGAGGAAACATAAATACTATAACTGTGTGTCTTACTCATGAAATCGTGCCCCAGTATAATTCTTCCATAGAGGATGGTGTTGAGCCAGTGCATAAATTGTGGGAATTAGACAGCATTGGAATAAATGTAAATGAAGGAAGTCCAGACGATTCTTTTACTCAGGAACAATACCCGAGAGATGTAAAATTTGAATCTGGACAATACTGGGTACGACTTCCGTGGAGACTGAACCATCCAGAATTGCCCACTAATTACAGAATGGCATATGAACAATTAAAGGCTCAGCTCCGCGAACTGAGTAAGACACCAGAATTTTGACTGCCTATAATGATATAATTACTGAACAATTAATTAATAAATTTATAGAAGAGGTACCTTCTGAGCAAGCCAAAATTTATGGTCACTATTTGCCACATCACGGAGTGAAGAAGGATTCTAAGACCACTCCTCTGAGGATTGTGTTTAATTGTAGTGCCAGGAGTAACAAAAATGTACCTAGTTTAAGTGACTGTTTGATGACAGGTCCGTCGTTGACGGAAAAATTAGGAGATATCTTATTAAATTTCAGGATGAAGAATTATGCCTTTACGGCTGACATAAGTAAAGCTTTCCTAAGAGTGGGTTTACAAGAGGCTGACCGGGATTGTACCCACTTCTTATGGCCTGAGAATCCTAGTGACCCACTTAGCCTCTGAAAACCTTTCGCTTTAGGAGCGTATTATTTGGTGCTACATCCAGTCCATTCCTACTTCAAGCTACGATAAACGCACACCTTAAACGTATAGGAAGTCCACTGAGTGAAGTAATGAGCAAACAATTTTATGTGGACAATTTCCTGGGTGTGACGTCAACTGAAGAGGAACTGTTAATGACTTATGGAGAGGCTAATAAAATAATGCAAAGTGCAAATATGCCTCTGAGGGAATGGAATAGTAATTCGTCCAAATTAAAGGACAAAATAAGTAAATATTACCCTGGAGATGAAGTGCCAAAATGTAGTAATGTATTGAGATTAACTTGGGATACTGAGAGAGATTTGTTAATGTTAAAACCTAATAATTACAGTATGCCCAATAAATTAACTAAGAGAGTTTTGCTTGCTGAAGTTTCCAAATGTTTTGATCCACTAGGTTTAGTGTCACCCCTTACTATAAGAGGGAAATTATTAATACAAGAAGCATGGAAGCTTAAACGTGCTTGGGATGAAACTCTACCTGAGAAATTCATTAACAGGTGAGATGAATTAATTGGTGATTATGAAAAAATTCCAATGTTGGAGTTCCCACGCCAGGTGGCCAATCCAGATGGGAAAAATATACTCCACATTTTTTGTGATGCTTCAAAATTGGCGTATGGAGCAGTTGCTTACCTTCAATGTAATAGTGTTATTTCTCTTGTTATGTCTAAGGCTAAAGTGTCTCCAATTAAATCATGTACCTTACCTCAGTTGGAATTAACAGCCATTTATGTAGGTGTCAAATTAGCTAATTATATAAGAAATAAGTTGCAGGAGATAAATATTAGCGACACTGTAATTTGGTCTGATAATGAGGTATCCTTACAATGGATTCATAATGGAAACAGTAAAATTGTGTACGTACAAAACAGAGTCACTGAAATTAATCAGATGCAAGAGAAGTATAATAGTTTGGGTCAGCATATGTTAACATTTAATCATATACCTGGTGAGGAGAATCCAGCTGATTTCTTGTCTCGAGGTTTACCTTATGCTTAATTTGTAAATCCTGTATCATGGTTTAAAGGACCGAGCTGGTTGGTAAATAAAGCTAATTGGTCTGTACAAAAGGCATATATTGCTCCTGTTGAAATTACTGTGACCACCACTCCAATAGTTTGTCCTTCCTTAGCCATTGATATAAACAGGTATTCTTCTTTACCCAAACTAATCAATGTAACTAAGTTGGTGTTTAAATTTCTAAACAAGATGAATATCTCATATAAGTTTTCCCATCCTCTTGAATATTGGATAAAGAAGGTACAGAAAGAAATCTATGGA
>NC_069408.1:52374446-52392810 GCF_026875155.1 Cherax quadricarinatus | reverse complement strand
CGCACATCTCTTTTTTATGACACAAATCAGTTTAAACGGGTTAAAAGCTGTTATTCTAACCTTTGCTCATTTCAGAGCACAGCCCTATCTAAGGTATACTACCATCCCCCAGAATGCCACCCACACCAGTCGACTAACACCCAGGTAGAAGCGGGCTGGGTCTCAAAACCAGTCCTGGCATCTGTCACCTGTTAAATTGGCTCATTGTTCATTAATATGTTGCTTATCTGAGAAAATGCAGAAAATGCTTGGAAAAAGCTAAAAATCCACTTAAAAATTAAATTTATTTTCGGTAAATAGCTACCCAGCCCTGCGGCCCACTGGGCATTACCCAAATGCATGTGTGGCCAGTCTGTCTCTGCACCTAGGTATCTACTCACTGCTAGGTGAACAGGAGCAGCAGGTGTAGGGAACATTTCTACCTGTGCCAGGGATCAAACCTGGAACACACTAAATACCCATACATACATCATTCTATTTTACTGGATGCAGTTGGAGGCAGTGACTATACAATGGACCCGTAGGTTTCGTGTTTAATCGGTTCCTGAGCCATCGGCCAAAACTGAAACCGACCAAAGCCGAAATTATTTTCCCCATAAGAAATAATGTAAATGGAATTAATCTGTTCCAGACACCCAGAAATATCAACAGAAAATTTTTTTTTACCCTAAAGATAGTTACATGCACAAAAGAATTAACATTACACATGACACTTACCCTTATTGAAGGCTGTTGTTGCTGGAAGGAAGACAGGGAGGAGGAGAGAGGGAAGAGAGGTTATTGTTTGGAAGGGGAATACCCCTCCATAATGACTCTAGGTATCACATGCTTATCTGGGGTCACTTCCCTCCTTTGTTTTTTACTGCCACTGGGACCAGCTTAAGAGTCACTGGACACCTGTCACACAAAATATCTGTCTGGATAGGTCTGTTTCTGGCATCTCTAAGATTTGCTTAAAATGGGACATGGCATTGTCATTGTAAAAGTCACCAGCATAGATTGCAACAGCTTTCTCAGGGTGATGTTCCTCCACAAATGAATGCACTTTAGTCCACATTGCCCAAATCCCCTTAATCTTTGAAAAAGGTGCCTTCTTCCATCTCTCTTCCTCCTCCTCTGAAGCAATTTCCTGAGCTGTGGTCTGTTGCTGTTGCAGATGAAGATCCTGCAGCTCATCAGAGGTTAGCTCTTCATTGTGGTCCTCCACCAACTCTTCCACATCCTGGCCCCACCCATCCCACCCCATGGAATTTTCCAATGCCACAATTGATTGCACAACAGGTGTAGGGTCGACAGGGTCAGTCTCAAACCCTTCAAAACCTTTTTTTTGGACACAGTCTGGCCACAGTTTTCTCCAAGCAGAGTTCATCATCCTGGAAGTCACTCCCTGCCAAGCCTTATCTATAAGGCCTATGCAGTGGAATATATTGAAGTGATTCTTTCAGAACTCTCTTAGGGTCAATTCAGAGTCCGAGGTTATGTCAAAGCACCTTTGAAACATTGCTTTGGTGTACAGTTTTTTGAAGTTTGCAATAATCTGCTGGTCCATGGGCTGGAGGAGAGGAGTGGTGTTAGGTGGCAAAAACTTCACTGTTACAAAACTGAATTCCTTAGACAATTGGTCTTCCAAGTCTGGAGGATGAGCAGGAGCATTGTCCAGGAGGTATTTTCTCACACTGGGGCCAAACACTTCATTAAACCATTCCAGGAAAATTTCCATTGTGACCCATGCCCTACTATTTGCCTTCCACATCACACACACAGTTTACTCTTGACAATACTGTTTTTCTTGAACACTCTGGGATTCTCAGAGTGATGCACCAGTAAAGGCTTCACTTTGAAATCCCCACTAGCATTACCACACAACAACAGAGTTAGCGTGTCTTTCATAGGCTTGTGTCCTGGGAATGCTTTTTTCTCCTGCGTAATGTAGGTCCTCTTTGGCAATTTCTTCCAAAACAGGCCTGTTTCATCACAATTGAACATTTGTTGGGGTTGGAATTTTTCAGCCTCTACATAGCATTTGAATTCCCACACATATTTTTCAGCTGCTTGTTTGTCTGAACTTGCACCATTGCCTTGCCTTACAACACTGTGTATGCCACTTCGTTTCTTGAATTTTTCAAACAAGCCTTTGCTTGCCTTAAATTCTCCTACATCAACACTTGTTTCAGGCAGTTTCTTTAAGAGGTTGTCATGTAACTGTCTTGCCTTTTCACAAATAATTGACTGCACAATACTATCTCCTGCTAGCTCTTTCTCTCTGATCCACCCCAACAACAATTTCTCCACTTCTTCAGTTGTTTGGGATCTCTGTTTGATTATTGTATTCACCCCTTTCACAACGTCAGCTTCCATGATTTCTCTTCTTTTTGCCACAATGGAGCTGATTGTTGATGGCAACTTCCTGTTGCGGCTGGTGACACACCTGCACTGCGCTACTCTGAGAAACTTCCCCTGCTTCAGTTGCTACTTTGCAAAATTGCATAGCTCCTGATGATGCAATGAGAAGTGTGAAACTACTTGTGCTAGAGATTTCCACCCCCCGTGGCTTGTCTTGCATATACAGTGGACCCTCATTTTTTGTAAGCATCAGAAGTCGTAATTTTTCGAAAATCATAATATTGTGTTGTCAGAATATTGACTCACAAATCATCATTTGACTCGCAAATGGGAAGTACAGTGCCTGCACTCTGAAGGAGGGGTGTTAATGTTGCAGTTTAAAAACTGTAGTGTAAAGCACCCTTCTGGCAAGACAGTGATGGAGTGAATGATGGTGAAAGTTTTTCTTTTTCGGGCCACCCTGCCTTGGTGGGAATCGGCCAGTGTGATAATAATAATAATAATATATATATATACATACACACACACATATATACATACAGTGGACCCCCCCTTATGAATGCATCATGTTATGTTAAATCTGTCATATGAAGCATTTGAGCGCAAAAATTTTGCCTCGCCTCACCATAAAAAACTCGCCTTATGTGATTCGTCCGGGACATGTCCCACATGTGGCCTCAGCTGCCCTGTGTGTGCCAGTGTTTACAAGTCAGCCAGTGCGGTCGCATCCACGCATACATTCAGTATATTTCACCTTATCCCAGTGTTTTTTGTGCTTGTAACTGTAAAATAAGTCACCATGGGCCCCAAGAAAGCTTCTAGTGCCAACCCTGTGGCAAAAAGGGTGAGAATTAGTATGGAAATTAAGAAAGATTTTGATGGGTTTGGGGCTAACCCTGAGAAGCCTATGCCAGTTGTGGAATCCATTGTGCCTACTTCAAAAATTAAGGAAATGTGTGCAAAGTGGGTTGAACTGCAAACCTTTATGGATGAAAATCACCCTAACACAGCTATTGCAAGCCGTGCTGGTGACTATTACAACGACAATGTTGTGGCTCATTTTAGGCAAATCTTAAAGGAATGGGAGGTACAGACCTCTATGGATAGATTTGTTGTGCGACAGAGGTCCAGTGACTCTCAAGCTGGTCCTAGTGGCATTAAAAGAAGTAGGGAAGTAACCCCGGAAAAGGACTTGCTACCTCAAGTCCTAATGGAAGGGGATTCTCCTTCTAAACAATAATTTCCACATTCTCCCCTCCTCCCATCCCATCAATCATCACCAGATCTTCAATAAAGGTAAGTGTCATGTATTCTATTCTTAGTAGAGTAGTAATTGTCCACGTCTTCTTCAATTTGTGTGTATTACAATTAATATTTCATGTGGTAAAAATTTTTTTTTTTTCATACTTTGGGGTGTCTTGCACGGATTAATTTGATTTCCATTATTTCTTATGGGGAAAATTAATTTGGGTAATGATAATTTTGGCTTATGATGAGCTCTCAGGAACGGATTAATATCGTAAGACAGGGGTTTAATACATTCCATGACCTTGCTCGCAACTGGATTTGCTTGTTTGCAGAGTCAATTTTCCTCATTTAAATTAATTGATATGTAATTAATTCGTTCCGGTGGAATTCCAGGCATGAGAAAATACTTTAATAATTTCCCTAATATGTGCGGGTTATTTGTGTATCGTTCCAGTCACGGTATTGTGCCTTTTTTTGTTATTTATCAACTCTACAGCTTATTTATCTATCACAATTCATGTAATATGACATAATAAACAATATTAGTAACATAGAAACATGATATGCATGCTAGAATGAATAAAATACATGTCATTAGGTATGTGGCTAGTGGTGGTGACAGCAGCCATTGTTGTTGGGGTTCATAGGGCCACCACAGTGGCCATTCCTGCTCCTGACTTCATGTGTAGAGAGCCTAGGATAACCCAAAAAAGTCAGACAGAGTGACTTATAAGTGCTACACTCTTAAGGCTTCACTTAATTGCTACACTCTTAACCCTTTCAGGGTCCAAGGCCAAAATCTGAAGTGGTGCCCCAGTGTCCAAGAATTTAAAAAAAAAAATTTTTTTATTTTTTCTTATGAAATGGTAGAGAATCTTTTTGTGAAGGTAATAAAACAAAAAGTACGAAATTTGATGGAAAATTGACGAAATTATGCTCTTGCGAATTTTGATGTGTCAGCGATATTTACGAATCGGCGATTTTGCCGACTTTGACTCCCATTTTAGGCCAATTACATTATTCCAGTCGACCAAATTCTTAGCTATTTCACTAATATTACTTCTGTTCTATCGATTGATCACAAGAAATTGCCAAGTCAACTGTTTCAACTACAAAATAAAGTGATCGGAAATTGGTAATTTGGCCAATTTAACACAAAGTTCAAAATATTCCAATTTTAAAATAGGGTCCAGAATAAACAATGTAGGTATTCCTGGCGCTAAACTAACATTTCCTCAGTTCATTAGCTACATTTTGAGGCTTTACAAATAAATTTCATTTTAATTTTTTAATCACATAATGAATTTTTATTCACACCAAAAAATAGAAGATTTACTGTTATGCAATATTGTAATAATTGTATAAATATCATCACCACATTTGTGAATGTATATTAGACCCACCAGCTGATGTGTATTAGTTGTGTGAGGTCGTTTGTTTACTCTTGAACATCAGCAAAAATTTAACATTTCTGCTACTTTGAGCTCAGTTTCAAGCCATTTCCAGTGCTAAAACCAATCAAAATCATCTCTATTTCTGTAATATGTCTTTCATTCTATCAATTGAGACCAATAAATTGCAAATACAACTATAAAAAACATACGAAAAAACACTGCAAAGTCGCTGTTTTAATCGAAAATCACAGTCTCAGTTTTTTTCTCTCATTATACACAGTGTGCTGCAGGATTTGTTTTATGTGGTGCACACATACCACATAGATGTATTCTCTCATATCTAGGCCCAAATTTACCACTCACAGTTTATCAGAGTGAGCTGAGCTCATGGCGTAGATCTACGGTTTGGACCCTGAACGTAAAGCCGTAAATCTATGGGACAGACCCTGAAAGGGTTAATGCTACACTTAAATGCTACACTCTTAATGCTACACTTAATTGCTACACTCTTAATGCTACACTTAATTGCTACACTCTTAATGCTACACTTAATTGCTACACTCTTAATGCTACACTTAATTGCTACACTCTTAATGCTACACTTTGCCACTGCTGCTTCATGTTGTCTGCCACTGCTGCTTCATGTTGTCTGCCACTGCTGCTTCATGTTGTCTGCCACTGCTACCTCATGTTGTCTGCCACTGCTGCTTCATGTTGTCTGCCACTGCTACCTCATGATGTCTGACACTGCTGCTTCATGTTGTCTGCCACTGCTACCTCATGATGTCTGCCACTGCTGCTTCATGTTGTCTGCCACTGCTGCCTCATGGTGTCTGCCACTGTTGCTTCATGTTGTCTGCCACTGCTGCTGCATGTTGTCTGCCACTGCTACCTCATAATGTCAACCACTGATGCCGCCAAAGAATCAAACATTTCTGCTATTTTGAGCTCAATTTCAAGTTACTTTTCATCTTGAAACCAATCAAAATCCTATTTATTTTTGTAGTATATCTTCCATTCTATCACATGAGACCAAATAAAACGAAAATACAATCATAAAAACCATACGAAAATGTACTGCTAAGGGGAGGCTAATGGCTGAGAAGTGAACTCCATTATTTATGGTCCAATTTCTTTCATTTTTGATGTACATTAAGAAACATCTTTTCATCATACATTGCCCAAATTTCAATAAGATAGTCCAACAAACAACTGAGATCCAATTCCCTAGATCAAGAGCAAGAGCCCCCTCACCAGGGTCAATTAACCTCCCTTGAGGCCCGCTCGCATCTGGAAATTTTGCTCACGTCTGGAAGCAAAAAATCGACCGAGCAGCTGCTCATATCTGGAAAAACTCACACATGGATGCACTCATAAGTAGAGGTGTATTGTAAGACAGTGTGAGCAATATACAGTGGACCCCCGATTTACGATATTATTTCATTCAAGAAGTATGTTCAGGTGCCAGTACTGAACGAATTTGTTCCCATAGGGAATATTGTGAATTAGATTAGTCCATTTCAGACCCCCAAACATACACGTACAAACGCACTTACATAAATACACTTACATAATTGGTTGCATTGGGAGGTGATCGTAAAGCGGGGGTCCACTGTATAGTGTGCAAGTCCATGTGTATTGTACTCCCTGGGATAACCCCACTCAACAACCTACACCTCTCCCACCTAAATACCAGTGCCTCCCAAACCAGTTCCCGAGGGAAGTTTTCCCCTTTCCCTCCCAGCCCCTCAAACTCCACCAGGCCACCACGGCCAAGTTCACTACCTTCCAAGCACCATACCCACCCAGCATGTCAATACTCCATCCTATTGTCTAGTCTAGTAGATGGTCCCAAACCCAGGAGGAAGCAAGCAGCCAGGGAAATGGCACGGCTGGCATACTAGGAGAGGCAAGTGTCGGTCATGCTTACAGCTTCGTTGTCTCAACTCTAATGGTTTCCTCCACAAACATGGTAGTTGCCCTGGCTCAGGATGTCCTCCTGTGGAAAGTGATGATCCAGAGCCACCTCAGGCACCTGAACCCACTCCAACAGATTCTCATCTCATCAGACAATATCTTGGAAGCAATTAAAGCAACAGGTACCAGGACACTCACACATATTCCCAATGCAGCCCATCCACATGCAGCTGGGAAACTTGCAGACCTCCTGAAAAAAGTAAATGATGGTTCCACTATCTTAAATGCTCCACCAACCATCAAGGCATGGTACAACTTGCTACCTTTTGGCAATGTCTGCTTAGCTGTGCCGGAAAGAAGGGGAAAGAGGCTAACCTCAATGATAATTAAATCCTTAAGAGATTTTCCTAGAGCTGATAACCTCATCGCCTTCCCGTCAACACAAAAAAGGAGAAACAGAACCCCCACTCACTCCACTGACAGTGAAAAAGTCAGAGTCCTGGTGAGCAAGAAAATTGAAGAGGCAACACAGTGGGGGCAATCAGAATTATTACCAGTGAAGATACAGTTGCTCCCAGGGATGCTGACACAGCTGAAGCACTTAGAGGAAAGCACCCTGCCAGGGAAACCAGTGGCACCAACAGTTCCAACACCTCTGTCCCCACTGTGGAACCATTGGTTGTGGAAGACTCAGACATTTACAAAGCAATAATGTCATTCCCATCAGGCTCTGCTGGGGGTTACACTGGAATAAGGCCACAGCATTTAAAGGAAATAGTTAATCCAGTTATTGGGGAAATTGCAGAGACACTGCTTTCAGAGATCACAAGGTTCATCAACAATTCCTTGGCCGTTCTGATTCCTGATGAAATTAGACCTTTCTTTTTTGGTGCAACACTTTGTGCACTTAAAAAGAAGGATGGAGGAATTCGGCCAATTGCAGTAGGCAACACGTTACACCACCTCGTATCCAAAGCTGCTGTCCGAAGTATTTGTGCACAGGCAGCCATGATGCTTCAACTAAACCAGCTTGGCTTTGGGGTCTCTCAAGGAAGTGAAGCAGCAGTTCATGCACCAAGGGTGTATATCAACAACCTGCCTGAGGACAATGCAGTGGTAAAATTAGATTTCAAGAATGCATTCAATCTCCTCAAAAGAGATGTGGTATTAGCAGCAGTACAAGAACATTTCCCTGGTCTCTTCCCTTTTGTTGCAGCTGGGTATAGCAAGGAATCAATGCTTCTCTTTGGAGAGCATGAAATCACATCATCGGAGGGTGTCCAACAAGGAGATCCTCTTGCACCATTTCTCTTCTGTATAGCAGTTAGGGAAATCACAGTCAGACTGACCAGCGAGCTAAACATCTGGTTCCTAGATGATGGCACACTAGCAGGTACAAAGGAGTCCCTCCTACATGATCTTACACAGGTAATGACACGGGGACTGGAAATGGATCTCATCCTGAATCCATCCAAATGTGAAATCATCTCAGTCAGTCAACAAGTGATAAATGCAGTGAGATCAAAACTACCAGGAGCAGCAGTCATTGCCCCCACAAACAGTGTCTTGCTAGGAACACCTCTGGGAAGCAATAACATTGACACAGTTCTCAGGAAGAAATTGGAAGAGTTAAGGAGAATGGAACAATGAATAGGCAATCTGGACACCCACGATACCTTGTACCTTCTCACAAAGTGCTTGAGTCTGCCAAGGTTGACATATTTCCTAAGATGTACACCTTCATATGATAACCCTATACTGCACAAATATGACAGTATCCTGAGGCAGATTTTTATGAAAGTACTTAACCTTACTCGAGAAGACAGGCAGTGGAACCAGGCTACACTTCCAGTCAGACTAGGAGGCAATGGTGTCTGCAAGTCATCACAGATTGCACTATTTGCTTTTCTGTCCTCATGTATTGCATCCAGAGGGCTTGTAGCAGCAATTCTTCCTGAACATCTTAGGGACAAGATTGGAGTCCAGGACCAAAAGTTCATTGACAGAGCCATGATCTGGGATAATCTAACGGGCTCTGAAACCAGACCTGCTCCCCCCAACAACTAAAAACAATCGCGCTGGGATGGTCCAATAGTGGAAAATATAGCCTCAACAATGCTTCAGAGTGTGTCAGGGAAGGATAGAGCCCGCCTCCTGGCAGTGAGAGCTCCTCATGCAGGGGACTTTCTGTTGGCTGTTCCCAACTCCAGCCTTGGCACACGCCTCGACCTACAGACCATCCGCATCGGTGTTGCCCTTCAACTTTCCACCCCTATTCTCGCGGAACACAGGTGTATTTATGGCAGTGAAGCAGCAGACCGATTCGGGTACCATGGTCTTGTGTGCTGTAAATCCGAGGGAAAGATTGCAAGACATGAGGAGGTTAATAACATTATCAAGAGGAGCCTCACAACAGCCGGATGCCCAGGAGTAAGGGAGCCACCCCAGCTATGCAGATCTGATGGCAGCCAGAAGTGTCCAGATGGTATCACCCTTCAAGCCTGGACAGACGGGAAGCAGGTGGTGTGGGACAATACCTGTGCATCTACCTTGGCTGATACCTATCTCCAATACACCAGGGAGGAAGGAGGGGCAGCTGCCAGCTTCTGGGAGTCCCAAAAGTCTATAAATTATGGAGAACTTGCCCATCATTTTATGTTTGTTCCCATAGTTTTCAGAGACCCTTGCACATGGGAAAACACTAAATTCCTTAAGGAACTGGGAAAAAGACTCATCAGGGTAACTAGGATCCCAGGCAGCTAGTTTTTCTTTCCACCACCTCAGTGCGGCTGTTCAAAGGGTAATGCCTGCTGTATTTTGGGGCACCCCCCAGCTCTGAGGAGCTGGATGAAAATTTCGCCTTATAATCGGTGAAACACACGTAACAACATGACCGAGTATGCCACCTTTATATCAACAATGAATCTCTTAAATCTTCTGTACCATATTATGTAATAAAATATTCATGTTGGTAAAAAAAAAAATACGAAAAGATGGGGTGGTAGGGGAAGTGGAATATTCAAACGGCTTCAGGAAGAAATCCAAATATTCTTCCTTGAAGCCTTTTTATCCACTTCTCCGAGGCTATGGGTCCCACAATTCACACCAGAGGTGGACACCATTCTATATACAGTGGACCCCCGGTTAACGAACTTTTTTCATTCCAGTAGTATGTTCAGGTGCCAGTACTGACCGAATTTTTTCCCATAAGGAATATTGTGAAGTAGATTAGTCCATTTCAGACCCCCAAACATACACGTACAAATGCACTTACATAAATACACTTACATAATTGGTCGCATTTGGAGGTGATCGTTAAGCGGGGGTCCACTGTATATATTTATTTATCTATTTATTTATTTTATTTATGTCTTTGCAAACAGTACATTGAGATTATGTATTTACAATAATGGGTTGCAATGCAAAGAGAGCCTCTATTATGCCTAGGCATTATGGGCCGACTTAACAGTATTGGCCTACTGACTACTTAACACTTAAGAATTATATCATAGTTGTACAGTAGATCTATTAATTATAAGTGAATCTAATTTATATAAAACAAAAGACATATTCATATATTCAAAAATGCTTTTTGTGAAACAATGATTCAATTTTATTCCTGTCGACAATGGATAATAGGTTCAAAAGTAATTATTGAAATTATGATATGGGGATACGTATTGAGTATGGGAATACTACTAAGTATTGAGCATTTAGTCTAGGGTGATTAAGTGGCTTTTGAGAAGAGTCTTAAATTGAGTTTCAGACCGGGTTGCTTTAGTATCTTCTGGTAATAAATTCCATATTTTGGGCCCTTTATGTGCATAGAGTTTTTACACAGTGTGATATGGACACAGGGTACATCAAAAAGAGATCTGTGTCTTGTGTTGCGGTCATGTGTCCTGTTAAGGTTGGCGAGAAGCTTGAGTGGAGGGTTTATATTTGCGTGTATTGTTCTGTGTATGTAGTAGGCACATGAATAAGTATGGATGTTCTTAATGGCGAGCAGATTTAGGCTTTTGAAAATTGGTGGAGTATGCTGTCGAGAGTGGAACTGTTATCATTCTGACTGCTGCCTTTGCTGGGTTATTAGAGGTCGTAGATGATTTTAAAGTTGTTGAACCCAATGCACAAATTCCATATGTAAAATAAGGATATATGAGTGAATGGTACAGTGCCAGGAGAGCTGATTGTGGAATGTAGTACCTTATCATTGATATATGCCTACAGTCTTAGAGATTTCTTTGTGATTTGTTGTATATGTGTCTGGAACTTAAGGCTACTGTCAAGGTGGATACCTAGGAATTTTCCCTCTGCAAGTCTTGTGACTGGTGATCTGTTTAGCGTTAAATTAAGTTGAGCATTTGCAACTTGTTTCCAAATTGTGAAATAGGTTTTATCAGTATTCAGGTAAGTTTATTGGTCATCATCCAGGCAGATATTTTCTGCAAATTGGGATTAACAGTGTTGGCGAGTATGACTGGGTTTGTGTGGGAGAAGATGTATGTAGTGTCATCTGAGTAGCTGTATTGCATTCGGTAGATCATTGATGTAGATGAGAAAGAGGAGTGGGCCAAGGGCACTTTCCTGTGGGACTCCTACTGGGGATTGGTTGGGTGGAAGAATTTGCACCATTTGTGTACACATATTGACTTCTCTACTAAGGTATGGCTTTAGGTAACTGAGGGAGTGGCCTCTGATACCATAATGTGTTAATTTAGAGTACAGCAGTTCATGGTAGACTGTATCAGAAGCTTTATTAAATCAATGAAAAATTTCCCCGCGGACTTCTTTCTTTTCTAGTGCGGTGTATATTAGTTCTAGCATGTGTATGATTGCATCATTTGTGCTTTTATTATTCCTGAATCCAAACTGACAAGGGTTTAATATGTTGTGTGAGACGAGGTAGGAATAGAATCTGACTATGTATTAATTTTTCAAAGATTTTAGAGAGCAGTGGTAAGTTAGATATTGGTCTATAGTTATTCAAGTCAGCTTGGTCACCTCCTTTGTGGATCGGAGTGACCCCTCACTATTTTGAGGATTGTTGGGAAGGTAGATGATTCACTGGATTTGTTAAAGAGTGTTGCAATAATTGGTGACAATACTTGAGAAGCTTTTTGGTACATAAAAGCAGGCAAGCTGTTTATGTCTCCTGCCTTGTTTTTAAGGGTGTTGATGATAAGCGAGACTTCTGGTGGGTTGGTTGGAGCTAGGAATAGTGTATTTGAGTAGTTAAGTATGAGGTAGTCTGATGGACGGGTGTTTGAGCTTGGTATTTTGTTCGCTAGATTTTTTTTCCTATGGTGGAGAAGTAAACATTGAGTCTGCTGTTTCAGTTGGTGTGAGTAGGGGTTCATCTGATTTTGGTAATTTGATTGTTTTTTTTTTAGATAACTTTTTAGTCCCAAGAATTTCAGACAGAGTTTTCTAGGTCTTTTTCATATCACCTTTGATGTTATGTAATTTATTTTCATAATAAAATTTATTAGATCTTCTTATCAGGCTGGTAAGAGCTGACGAGTAACATTTAGACTGGTCTCTAGTTATTTGACCCATTCTGTACTGGTTTTTCATATTTGTGCTTTGTGTTAATGGATTTGAGGATGCTGGGTGTTAGCCAAGGACTATTCAGTCTCTTTGCTGTGATCTGTTTAGAAGATAAACCTTTCTGGTTTATCTTTCCCTCTCACTCTGGTAATGTCCCTAACATATTGATGTATGTGGTTTTCCAGTACCACACCCATCATTAATGTAAAAATTAATAATTTTGCACCAAAAGAGCCTTAGAAAACTTACCTAAACTTATAACAAGCACAATTTTATTTAGCCTAATATGACTAAATATATTTTTTATAAGTTTACAGTACAGTAAGGCCCCGTTTTACAGTGTTTCACCTTATGGCGTTCCGCTAATACGGCAATGTCAAATTATGACCAAATTTTGCTATACGGCAAGCGGTCTTTCAAATACGGTGCCCCCACCTGGTTTGTTTACATTTTCTGTGACTGCATCTATTATGTCAGGAAACTTTCCAACATTTCAAGTGTTTTAAAGTTACTGCATATTTTATATGTACTCTGATAATTATACTTAAGTGTACCTTTACCTAAATATACTTACACACTGTGCTGGTGTGCAGGTACACATTAAAATTGCTAAGTCTCTCTCTACTCATGACGCCAATACTACGTAATAATAATCACTCTTGGGCACACTAAATATCTTATTTTACATCAATATAGGCATTTTCATTAATCCATCTATAATATTTTCCTCAAAATTATATACAAAACTCATTACATAGCATATAAACATGGTACATACACTCACAGAATAAAAGTTGATGTAAATATGAGATTTGTTTAAATAAAAATTGATGTAAATATGAGATTTGTTTACATAAAAATTGATGTAAATATGAGATTTGTTTACAAAGCAGCTGTGTAGGTAGTGTCGGAAGAATTATGTTTTCTTTAGTCAAACGGGGATAACTGTAGAAAAATATTCTTTTCGTATGCCTTTACTCTATATATAGCAATTCACAACCCTTGTGGGTTTAGTGCTTTTTATTATTATAATAATAATAATATCATTATTATTATTATTAATAATATTATTATCTTCATTCACTCTAAAAATGGTGTGTTGCTGTTTGTTTATTCTGAACTAACTTGTACAACTTGTACACAATGTAAGAGTATTTGTTTGTGAGGTAATTATTATTATAATAAAAAAATATTGAGGTAAATGTTTCACAAACTCTTACAAACATACGTGAATGAACTAAAAGTAGACACATATTAATAGGCATTTATTTCGCCTGACCAAGTGATCGCCCACTACCTGTTCAGTTTGTGTTCTTACATTGTCTCAACTCTGTATCTCATTCTCTCTCTCGTTTACTCTTTCGTTAACTAGTTGGCTCTCATTGATGATGGCGTCTAAGGTTAGCTGTAATAAAAAGAGAAGTCGTAAGCCTCTTGCTTTAAGTGCCAACTTAGAGGATGATGGTGTGCCATTCTGATTTTATTCAATAAACACCCTGCCACTCACCTCTCACACATTAATATTAATATTTTAAGGTAAGTAATAAGTGTACTCTGTGTGTATCTTACCTTTTATTGTGCTTTTAATGCCTATTTCTATTGCTAACCTAATATAAGTTAGTGTAAACTTGTTGTCTGGCGTTTATTGCATATTTTATGTGCTCTGTTAAAAATAATTGTGGAGCTGTGTGGTAGCCGGGTGGAGGGACAACATTACGTTTTCTCTGCTCAGCCACAGAGAAAACGTGTATGAATCTGCGTTTGGCCCAGCCACTCCCTCACTCCGCTTTTGTTTACAATTTTTGGCATGAATTATTCATTAATTCTACCTTCGTTTATGATGGCATCTAAAGGTAGTTGCTAGAAACGATTAAATTCAGTGAACACGGTATGTCGATGTTAATAATATGGCTCTGGGCCACAGTGTAGGTAGCCGGTAGGTGTAGCCCAGGCTACACCTACCGGCTACCTACACTGACTTCCTACAAATAAATACTACTCACCCTCTTCCTATATTAAGACTACACATATTTTTAGTTCCTTGATAATGTGAGTAGTCACGAAAGCGCTTGAAATTTCTCTATTCTTTCAGAGTGGTTGTTTTGCATATTTTAAGGTAAATAATGAGTGTACTGTATGTGTATTTTTCCTCTCTGGGATGTTTTAAATCTCGTATATTAAGTATGAGACGGGAGCCAGGGCTACCTACACCTGGGCTACCTGCACCTGACTTCCTACAAATAAGTACTACTCACCTCTCTCCCTACATTAAGATTACAAATACTTTAAGATAAGTAATGAATTTACTGTGAATGTATTTTACTTTGTGTGTTTTTAATGCCTAGTTCTATTACTAACCTAATATAATTTAGTGTAAACTTGTTGTCTGGCATTTATATGCATTTATAATTGGAAAAAAATGGCGTTCTGCCTTCCGGCGATGTCTTCTTTCTGGCGACAGCCTGGAACCTAACCCGCCATATAAGTGGGGCCCTACTGTAATTTAATAATAAGCAAACACATTGAAATATATATTTCTTCATTTGGTTCAGAAAGATTTTTGTGAAATTATTGCATCCACAAACTTTCACTTGCCTTATTTGGCAAGAAAAGCGTTGCTATTTAAGCCAAAATCGCATGTTTTACCTATTCACCATTACATATATATGTTTGTGTGAGTGTACTCACCTATTTGTGGTTGCAGGGGTCGAGACATAGCTCCAGGCCCCACCTTTTCACTGATAGCTACTAGGTCCTCTCTCCCTGCTCCATGAGCTTTATCAAACCTTGTCTTAAAAGGAGTATGTATGGTTCCTGTCTCCACTACATCACTTGCCAGACTGTTCCACTTCCTGACAACTCTGTGACTAAAGAAATACTTCCTAATATCTCTTTGACTCATCTGAGTCTTCAACTTCCATTTGTGACCCCTTGTTTCTGTGTCCCACCTCTGGAACATCCTGTCTTGGTCCACCTTGTCAATTCTTTGCAGTATTTTGTATGTTGTTATCATGTCTTCCCTAACCCTCCTGTCCTCCAGTGTCGTCAGGTCAATTTCCTTTAACCTTTCTTTGTAGGACATTCCCCTTAGCTCTGGAACTAGCCTTGTGATGAATGGTTTGAAAAACCGACAAGTTGAAGATTGAGACACTTATGCACCATATGGAAATCTTTATTCAGGAAACGTTTCGCCACACAGTGGCTTCATCAGTCCAATACAAAGAGGAAGGCGTAAGGAGAGGAGGAGAATGAGGTAATCAGTCCCTCAACCTGGAGTCGATGTGTTCAGTCCATCAATCTTGTAGAATGTACAGCATAGGGCCGTAGACGTGGCTTATATACTGTAGTGAGGTGACGTGAAGCAGATGGAAGCGGGGTCATAGTGGTACCATCCACTAGTCGAAGTAGGTCTTTGTCCAAAGGTTGAACAAGTGTTGAAGAATTCTTTGTAACAAGATCCCATGATGCTGCAGTGTCTGACAGTTGTGATGAATGGTTTGAAAAACTAGCCTTATTGCAAGTCTTTGCACTTTCTCTAATTTTTTGATGTGCCTGACCAGGTGTGGGTTCCAAATTGGTGGTGCATAATTCAATATGGGCCTGACGTACATGGTATACAGAGTCTTGAACGATTCCTTACTGAGGTATCGGAATGCTTTTTGTCGGGGTTTCCAGGCACCCATTGCCCCACCCATTTATCTGGTTAATGGCCCCCTTTCGGAGATGGGGCCAGTATTTTTAACCACCCCAAGTTTCCTTTTCCTTGTGTGAGATTTGAAAGTCTTAAAAGCCCCTAGCCTAACTCTGTCTGCAGTTTCCCTTGCCTTCCCTGATTTTCGTGATTTTTTGGGGGTTTTTAATTCGAGAGCCAGTTGCGGGGCCCAAGTTTCCACCCCTTTTCCAGGTCTCTTTGTTTCCTCCAGATCCTCATCCGTTTTAAATTTCCCCCTTAACTTCACATCATCGCAAACAGAGACACTTCGAGTCAAACCCTTCGGTCATGTCATTCACATTTACCACCCAATAGCACGGTCCTAATACTGACTCCTGGGGAAAAACCCCCACTTGTCAAAAGGCACCCACTTTTATCCCTCGTGAGTACCATGACTCATTGTTGCCTCCCTGTCAGGTACTCTGATCTGTTTTGGGGTGCCCTTCCTGTTATATGTGCCGATCCTCTAGCTTTAGCACTAATCTCTTGTGAGAGACTGTGTCCAAAGGGGGCTTTGCATTCCCCAAAAAAAAGCAATTATCCCCCCCTTCCCCTTTTTTGTCTTACTTCTGTTTAATTGGATAAAAATCCCAGTAAATTTTTTTACACAGGTTTGCCCTTCCCCGAATCCATCTGGGTGCTGTTTTTATAAGCCCTTTTTTGTTTAGGTGCTCCACCACTTCCTCTTGGGTTTTAAAATTTCCTGACTTTGCATATGTATTTTGTAATGACACTGGTCTATATTTTTGTTTCCCCTTTTGGTCCTTTCTTAAAAAAGGGAACTACATTTGCTGTCTTGCATACCTCAGGTAGTTCCCCCCCTTTTAATGGATGTGTTGAAAATTGTTGCTAGTGGACATACACAGCGTTCTGCCCTCTCTAAGGACCCCCGGAGAGATGTTTTCCGATTCCCCCGGGCCCATGAGGTATCAAGGTCCTAGCAGCAAACTTCACCCCCTTCGTTTTGTATTTCATCTAACACTTTTTGGTATATCCCGTGTTTTGACTTCCCAGTGTTCTTTCTGTCACCACTGTAAATACTTCCTTCAATCTCATGTTGAGCTCTTCATATCCTTCTTGGTCATTTCTTGTGAGCTCCTTCCTTCTTTCCTCAGCCTGATTACCTGGTTCTTGACTGCTGTCTTCCTCTTAATGTGGCTATACAACAGCATTGTGGCAGACTTGACTTTTGATGCTATTTTATTTCCATACTATCACTGGGCCCCCTTCTTATCCGTGCATACTCATTTTTGGCTCTTTGACTAATCTCTATTTTTTCCCGGGTCTTGTGTACTTTTTCCATTCTTTAGTGCACTTAGTTTTTGCCTCTCTACACCTTTGGGTAAAACCAAGTGCTTGTTCTGGTCTTTCCATTTTTTCTTTTGCCTTTGGGAATAACCTTTCCTCTGTCTCCTTGCATTTTGTTGTTAATAGTCCATCATTTCATTTACTGACTTTCCTACTAATTCTCTTTCCCACTGAACCTCCTGCAGGAAGTTTCTCATATCTGTGTAGTCCCCACCTTTGTAGTTTGCCTTTTCCCATCCTACTCCTGTTACCCTCTCCATTGTAACTTTCTATGTATTCAAAGCTCAGAACCATGCGATCACTAGCTCCAAGGGGCCTTTTATATGTGATGTCCTCAATGTCCGAGCTACTCAGGGTGAACATGAGGTCCAGTCTTTCTGGTTTATCTTTCCCTCTCACTCTGGTAGTGTCCTTAACATATTGATGCATGTGGTTTTCCAGTACCACACCCATCATTTGACTCTCCTTGTTTTGGGACCCTCATGTGGCTCCAGGCTATTCCAGTCAATCTCCTTGTGATTGAAATCACCCATAACTAGTACTTTGCTCTACCCGTGTTAACTCTTCTGGCCACCTCTGCTAGTGTGTCCAACATTGCTCTGTTGATCTCTTCATATTCTTCTCTTGGCCTCCTGCAGTTCTGTGGTGGGATATATATCACTGCAATGACTACCTTATGTATTCCCTTTCACCAATTTTATCCATTCCTTCCATTTCCTCAAATCCCCATTGGTTTTTAATGAGCAGTGCAACTCCTCCTCCCCCTCTGCTCCCTCTGTTTTTCCTCAGAATCTGATATCCGGGTGGGAAGATTGTGTCTGTTATCATCCTGGTGAATTTCGTTTCTGTGACTGTTGTGAAGTTGGGGAATGTATTTTGTTTTTGTTGGGGT
>NC_069408.1:52330532-52373946 GCF_026875155.1 Cherax quadricarinatus | reverse complement strand
TTAATTTTAAATGAGTTCTTGCAAATTTGGGACCAGTTTTACATATTCGGCACGACATATATATATATATATATATATATATATATATATATATAATAATATATAATATATATATATATATATATAATATATATAATATATATATATATATATTTATATATTATATGTGTGTGTGTGTGTGTGTCGTGCCGAATATGTAAAACTGCTCATTTAGCAAGAACTCATTTAAAATAAGTCCTAAAATTTGCTCTTGTACGTTCAAAGATATATGGTTTTATTTATGTTAATGTAAACTTTAATAATTTCTATACCAAAAGAACCTTAGAAAACTTGCCTAACCTAATAATAAAAAGCGCAATTTAATTGAGCCCAACCCAACTAAGTATGTTATAGATAAGTTTACAATAATTTAATATTAAACAAACACAATTAAATATATATTTTTCGTTAGGTTCAGAATTATTTTTTCGAAATTATGGCTTACACAAATTTTTGCTTGCTTTATTCGGCTATTTAGCCAAAATCGCAGGTTTTACCTATTCGGCACGACATATATATAATCTAATCAACAAATATATAACAAGCCAGTCACTTTGCAGTACCTTGATGCCTAAAAGCATGCAGACATGATCAAGTTGTTCAGTTGTTTTGACTAAAGATCAGAATTCTGAAGAAATGTGATCTAAGTGACTTGACCATGGTGGTGTGAATATCTCTTAAGATGCTGATCTCCTGGGATTTTCACTCACAACAATCTTTAGAGTTTACAGAAAATTGTGTGGAAGACAAAACATCCAGTGTGCGACAGTGCTGTGGGCGAAGAAGCTTTAATAATGAGAGAGGTCAGAGGAGAATGATTAGACTGGGTTCAAGCTGAGAGGAAGGTAACAGAAGGTCAAATAACCATGTGTTACAACAGTAGTATTCAGAAAGGCGTCGCTGACCGCACAACACGTCGAACTTTGAAGTGGATGGGGAGCAGCAGCAGACCACCACCTGGGATCCCACTTTTGTCAGCCAAGAACAGGAAACTGAGGCTTCAGTGGGCACAGGCTTTCCGAAAGTGGATAGATGAAAATTGAAAAATGTTGCTTGGTCTGGCGAATCGCGATTTCTGCTGTGACATGCTGATGTGACAGCCAGAATTCGGCGTAGTCTTTGTGATGTGGTGGAATTTGAGGTTTCCAGCATAAATGTTCAGCCGACAAATCTGCAGCAACTGCACGATGCTATCATGTCAATGTGAACTAAGATCTGTAAGGAAAGTTTCCACCACCTTGTTAAACCAGTGCCATGAAAAAAATTAAACTGTTCCGGAGGCAATGAGGGCTCTATCCAGTACTACAAAGGTGTATTTAATAGTGGCCACTGAGTGTTTATACTGTACATACATATATTGACAGTTTGGAGGGACGTCTAAACTGTCGTATCTGAGCGCCTTTGCAAAGACTGATTATGTATGAGTGATGGTGAAAGTATTAAATGATGAAAGTTTTTTTCTTTGTTTTTGGGTCACCATGCCTCGGTTGGAAATAGCCGACGTGTTTTATATATATATATATATATATATATATATATATATATATATATATATATATATATATATATATATAATGTATATATATGTATATATACATATATAAACTTCTTTGAAATAATTAGTTGAAATTAATGTAGACTAGTGAGAAACTTCAAAGACAAGGTTTTATGTGAGTATTAGTGAAAGTTAAAACTGAGATCGACATAAATTAAATTATAACTTAACTGCCACGTTTGTAGGCCAACTTGACGTGGAAGCACAAATACTAATATTAAAAAGGCTGCAATTTACAAGTTACTTTTTAAGTTCATAAAGTTTCACACTCACTGTAGGGGGAGAGAGAGATCACAGTATACAAGTAGAAGTTTTTGATATACCTGGAGCAAATTAAATATATTTTATTCTGTATCAGTATTGTATATCAGATTATGAAATCAGAGTGAATAGGCAAATTAGGCCAATTTATTTAAGATTTAAAACCTGTCATTAATAAATTGAAGACGTATGTCTCAAATTGATAGTAATATTACAATATGAAATATAAGTTTTGTTCTGTTATCATATACAGTTTCTCTCACCTGATTTTTTCTCTGTCGATTTTTATATATCTTGCGTACTGCCTCACTTCCAGCAGTGTTTTTGTTATTTTTTTTTAGGTTTCTGTAGTATCAACAGGTGATTATATATATATATATATATATATAATATATATATATATATATATATATATATATATATATATATTATATATGAAAAGCAGATTGCCTGGGACTACACCTGTGCTGCCACATTGGCAGACACCTACTTGCCATACTCCGAAGCTGAAGGAGGTGGAGCTGTCAGCCACAGGGAGACCCAGAAGATCCGCAAATATGAAGACCTTCCCCCTTGTTATAACTTCATCTCAATAGGGTCGGAGACCCTTGGAGCATGGGGCAAGTGTGCTCTAAAGTTCCTCAAAGAGCTGGGTGAAAAGCTCGTCATAGAAACCACGGACCACAGGGCGACCAGCTTCCTCTTTCAGAGACTCAGTGTCCCGATCCAGAGAGGAAATGCCTACAGCATTCTGGTAACTCAAAGCTACATCTCGAATATTTCGTTCAGGTCCCCTGCGGTGGGCTGCGTGCCCAGAATGCTGCAGGCATTTCCTCTCTGGATCGCAACACTGAGTCTCTGAAAGAGGAAGCTGGTCGCCCTGTGGTCCTTGGTTTCTATGATGGGCTTTTCACCCAGCTCTTTGAGGAACTTTAGAGCACACTTGCCCCATGCTCCAAGGGTCTCCGACCCTATTGGAATGAAGTTATAGCAAGGGGGAAGGTCTTCATATTTTCGGATCTTCTGGGTCTCCCTGTGGCTGGCAGCTCTACCCCCTTCCACTACGGAGTATGGCAAGTAGGTGTCTGCCAATGTGGCAGCACAGGTGTAGTCCCAGGCAATCTGCTTTCCATCCTTCCAGGGTAGCATAGTGGCTCCATCAGGACGCTTTTGACTTCCATCAGACCTTTGTACTTGGGGTTCCCGTTGAGCTGGGCAACGGGCTGTGGCGAGGCTTCTCTTTATGATGTCATTGACCTCCTCATGTCTGGCATACTTCCCTTTTGCTGTGTGACACACGAGACCATGAAGTCCGAATTGATCAGCTGTCGCCCTGCTGCAAATACACCTATGTTCGGTGAGGATGGGGGCGGCTAGGCGAAGAGCAACAACAATCCGAATGGCCTGTGGGTCGAGACGGGTGCCCAGGGTGGAATTGGGAACAGCTAACAGGAAATCTCCTGAGTGTGGTGCCTTCACTGCCAGGAGACGAGCTTTGCCCTTTCCTGAAGCATTGGAGAGCATTGTGTTGGCGATTTTTTCCATGATCGGTTTGTCCCAGTGGGACTGTTTGTGCTGTTTGGGAGGAGCTGGTCTACTGGAGGAGTCTGTAAGGGTGTCCCACCGAATCGCTGCTTCAGTAAATCTGGGGTCTTGAGCTCCTACCACGTCTCTCAAGCGTTCGGGTACTATCTTCTTGACTAATGCACGAATACAGAAAAGCAGGTAAAGCAACATGCGTTGCTTTACGCACCCCTATACCTCCCAGTCGCACTGGGAGGGTTGCCTGATCCCATTGCTCATCCTCTAGTGACAGGTTCAGTGCCTTCTTAAAAGTTGATCTCAGGTGTGCGTCATATTCATCGAGTGTTGGGTTGTCAAAAGAGGGTGCACACCTCAAGAAGTAAGTGAGTCTTGGCATAGTAAGACACCTTGTGAGGAGATACAGAGCATCATGGGCATCAAGTTCGCTTATTCTCTCCTCCATTCTCATCAGGTCATTCAATTTGTCCCTGAGGACAGTGTCGATGGCATGGTGACCCAGCGGTGCCCCGAAGAGGGTACTGTTGGACGGAGTGGTAGTTGAGACTTCCGGGAGGATTCTTCGCACAGCCTTGATTATTTCCAGGTTCGCTGTGATGATTTCACACTTGGAGGGATTGAGGATGAGTCCCAATTCTTCTCCCTGTGTTTTCACCAGTTGTAGGTCCCCCACCAGGGACTCTTCAGTACCTGCCAGAGTGCCGTCATCCAGGTACCAGATATTGAGCTTACTGCGTAGGCTGGAAGTTAGTTCTCTTACTGCCAAGCAGAAGAGAAGTGGAGCGAGTGGGTCACCCTGCTGAATACCCTCTGATGATTGAATTTCATGTTCTCCAAACAAAAGAATTGAGAGTTTGCTGTAGCCGGCAGAAATGAAGGAAAAAAGACTGGGGAACCGATCCCGAACAGCTGGCAAAACAGCATCTCTCTTCACCATATTAAAGGAATTTCTAAAATCAAGTTTGACTATGGCCTTGTCTTCTGGTAGATCCCTGATGTAGGCCCTTGCGGCATGAGCTGCGGCTTCACTGCCTTGAGAGACCCCAGAGCCCAGTTGGTGTGGCTGGAGTAAAGTGGCAGCTTCTAGGCGAATGTTTCTCACTGCTGCTTTGGCAACGAGACGGCGAAGAGTGTTTCCAATTGCAATGGGTCTGATTCCCCCATCCCTCTTCTTCAAAACACATAGTGAGGCTCCAAAAAACAAAGGTTTAATTTCTTCTGGGATTCGCCCAGCCAGGCAATTGTTGACGAAAGTTGTTAACTCGGTGAGAAGAATTGATGCAGATTCACCGAGTACTGGATTTACCATCTCTTTCAGGTGCTGAGGCCGAATTCCAGTGTAACCTCCTGCAGATCCTGCTGGAAATGACACGATCGCCTTATAGACTTCCGATTCTGGCAAAATTAATTGTTCAGTGATGGGGTCTTCCTCAGGGTTGTTGTTGATGGCTATGGTGTCCCTGGTTGGATGCTTGTCTCTTAGTGCTTGGTCCGTGGTCTCATATTTGGGGGCTACAGTGTCGTCACTTGTAATTATTCGTATTGCTTCCACTGTGTTACCTTCTTCGATTTTTTTGCTAACATGTGCGCAAATTTTCTCGTTTTCAGTGGGACTTTTCTTGGTTCTACCTTCCTGCGATGATGGGGCAGAGGGACACAGATATATATAATATATATATATATATATATAATATATTATATATATATATATATATATATATATATATATATATATATATTATATATATATAATGTGTGTGTGTACTCACCTACTAGTTTATACCCGCCTCTTCACTGATCGCTACTGGGTCCTCTCTTCCCCTGCTCCATGTGCCTTATCAAACTTCGTCTTAAAACTATGTATGGTTCCTGCCTCCGTTACGTCACTTTAGAGACTATTCCACTTCCTGACAACTCTATGACTGAAGAAATACTTCCTAACATCCCTTTGACTCGTTTGAATCTTCAACTTCCAAATGTGGCCTCTTGTTTCTGTGTTCCATCTCTGGAACATCCTGTCTCTGTCCCTTGTCAATTCCTCGCAGTATTTTACATGTCGTTATCATGTCTCCCCTAACCCTCCTGTCCTTTAATGTCGTCAGGCCTATTTCTCTTAACCTTTCTTCGTAGGACATTCCCCTTAGGTCTGGGAGTAGTCTTGTTGCAAACCTTTGCACTTTCTCTAATTTCTTGACGTGCTAGACCAGGTGTGGGTTCCAAACTGGTGCTGCATACTCCAATATGGGCCTGATGTACACGGTGTATAGAGTCTTGAACGATTCCTTACTGAGTATCGGAGCGCTATTCTTAGGTTTGCCAGGCGCCCATATGCTGCAGCAGTTTTCTGGTTGATGTGCGCCTCAGGAGGTCTGCTCGGTATTATACTCACCCCAAGATCCTTTTCCTTGAGTGAGGTTTATAGTCTTTGGCCACCTAGCCTTACTCTGTCTGCGGTCTTCTTTGCCCTTCCCCGATCTTCATGACTTTGCATTTAGTGGGGTTAAATTCGAGTAGCCAGTGCTGGACCAGGCTTGCAGCCTGTCCTGATCCCTTTGTAGTCCTGCCTAATCCTCATCCGATTTCATTCTCGTCATTAACTTCACATCATCTGCAAACAGGGACACTTCTGAGTCTATCCCTTCTGTCATGTCATTTACATACACCAAAAACAGCACAGGTCCTGAGAATGACTCCTGTGGAACCCTGCTCGTCACAGGCGCCCACTCTGATACCTTGTCAAGCACCATGACTCGTTGTTGCCTCCCTGTCAGGTATTCTCTGATCCATTGCAGTGCCTTTCATGTTATGTGTGCCTGATCCTCTAACTTTTGCACTAATCTCTTGTGAGGAACTGTGTGGAAGGCCTTCTTGCAGTTCAAGAAAATGCAATCTACCCACCCCTCTCTCTCGTGTCGTACTTCCGTTACCTTGTCATAAAACTCCAATAGGTTTGTGACACAGGATTTCCCCTCCTGAAACTGTACTGTACTGGTTGTCGTTTATGTGCTTGTTCCTTTCTAGTTACTCCACCACTCTCCTCCTGATAATCTTCTCCATGACTTTGCATACTGTACACGTCAGTGACACTGGTCTGTAGTTTAATGTCTCGTGTATGTGTGGGTGAGTGTGTGTATGAATTTATAAGATTGATCCTTATTTTTAAGGGGTAAAAATGAATGTGGCTTGAACCATGCAGGCACATAGTGCTCTGTGCTCTCGTTCCACTTCACACAGATGTATCTCAGGCAGACGAAGTGCACGTTCACGCAGTACCAGCATAGGCAGACGCAGTGCACCTGAATTCATACACACATAACGCAGACTGTTATCGCCTTACAAACAAACTGTATTGAAGATGAATCAGTGTGTGAATAAATGATCATTTTCATTTAAACAGGATGCAGTATTTTCCTCAGCCAATATTTATTTGAGGAGGAATGAGCAGTCAAATTAGACTCATTCCAGTGTCTTTGTCCTCGAATCTGCATAATCATTACAACTGTTGCTGGGTACCAAACTTGTCAGGTTGTGGCCAAGGTGTGTGGTGGAGGTTGTGGCCAAGTTGTGTGGTGGAGGTTGTGGCCAAGTTGTGTGGTGGAGGTTGAGGCAAAGTTGTTCTACTCTCAAGGGGTTGTTGAATCCAGGCAGCGAACCTGTTATCTCCTTCCATGGATCGATCCTGATTGACTCTCGTTTCTTTCGTTGTATGACCTCTACGGGTCTAGCGCCTCCCCATAATTAAAATAATAAAATTTAAGCCTTCATAGCGTTTGTTAATGATAAGTTTTTCTTACGTTTTGTACTTCAAGTTTGTAATCAAGAAACCGAACATTTTGTCACTTTTACTGCACCCAGATACACTGTTTATTATGCTTTAGGTTGTTGCCTGTGGTTACTTAAAATCCCTTCTCATGTTATATATCAGCTAGATTGCTTTTAAGTATTTCTTACTTGTATTTGGCATATCAAAAATGTGTTACTGGTAGCGAGGGAGAAAAGTGGCGATGATCGAAAGAAGTGAATGAGGAAAAATGATCGAAGGAAAGGGATGAGGGAGAGAGGAGTCATTGGAATGGAGGGAGAGAAGGAAGATAGTGAGTGACGAGGTCGGATAAAGTGAGTGACTGAGACACGGTTTGAATAAGTGAGGAGTTAACGCATAGGTCAGCAAGGCGTTAATATTAGTTACTGATAGTCAAAGGCACTTGGCGATAGATACCTGGCCTGTTTTGTGTACTCGCCGATTTATGTTTACAGGAGTCGATACTTAGCTACCGGCCTCGCCTCCTAGAGCACCTCGATCATCATCAATGACTTTTGATCTCTTGGGTCTTATCATATTTACTCTTGAAGCTGTGTATAAGTTACTCGTCAGCACTTACCAGCCTGATAAGAAGATCTAAAAAATTGTATTATGAAAATAGATTACATAACATCAAAGGTGATATGACATAATCCTGGAAAACTCTATCTGAAATTCTTGGAACTAAAAAGTTATCCAAAAACAAAACAATTAAACTAACAAAATCAGACGAACCACTACTCACACCAACTGAAACGGCAGACTCAATGTTTTCTTCTCCACCATAGGAAAAAATCTAGCGAACAAAATACCAAGCGCAAACACCCGTCCATTAGACTACCTCATAGGTACCTACCCAAATACACTATTCCTAGCTCTAACCAACCCCATAGAAGCTACGCTCATCATAAACACCCTTAAAAACAAGGCAGGAGACATAAACAACTTGCCTGCTTTTATGTACAAAAAAGCTTCTCAAGTATTGTCACCAATTATTGCAACACTCTTTAACAAATCCATTGAATCATCTACCTTCCCAACACTCCTCAAAATAGCGAGGGTCACTCCGATCCATAAAGGAGGTAACCAAGCTGACTTGAATAACTATAGACCAATATCTAACCTACCGCTGCTCTCCAAAATCTTTGAAAAATTAATTCATAGACAGATCTCTTCCTACCTCGTCTTACACAACATATTAAACCCTTGTCAGTTTGGTTTCAGGAATAATAAAAGCACAAATGATGCTATCATACACATGCTAGAATATATACCGCACTCGAAAAGAAAGAAGTCCCGATGGGCATTTTCATTGATTTACGTAAAGCTTTCGATACAGTCGACCACGAACTGCTGTACTCCAAACTAACGCACTGTGGTATCAGAGGCCACTCCCTCAACTACCTAAAATCATACCTTAGTAACGATGCAAACTCTTCCACCCAACCAATCACAGTAGGAGTCCCACAGGGGATCACTCCTCTTTCTCATCTACATCAATGATCTGCCGAATGCATCACAGCTACTCAAACCCATATTATTTGCAGATGACACTACATGTCTTTTCCCACCCAAACACAGTCATACTAGCAAACACTGTCAATGCCGAATTGCAGAAAATATCTGCCTGGATGATGACTAATAAACTTACTCTGAATACTGATAAAACCTATTTCATTCAGTTTGGAAACAAAGCTGCAAATGATCCAATTAACGTAACGCTAAACGGATCATCAGTCACAAGACTCACAGAGGGAAAATTCCTAGGTATCCACCTTGACAATTGCCTTAAGTTCCAGACACATACAACAAATCACCAATAAAATCTCCAAGACTGTAGGCATACTATCAAAGATAAGGTACTACGTTCCACAATCAGCTCTCCTGGCACTGTACCATTCACTCATATACCCTTATCTTACATATGGAATTTGTACATGGGGATCAACAACATCCAATCACCTAAAACCCCTAATAACCCAGCAAAAGGCAGCAGTAAGAATGATTAATTCCCACTCCCGCCAGCATACTCCACCAATTTTCAAAAGTCTGAATCTGCCCACCATTAAGAACATCCATACTTATTCATGTGCCTACTACATACACAGAACAATACACGCAAATATAAACACTCCACTCAAACTTCTCCTCACCAACCTAAACAGGACACATGACCACAACACAAGACATATACCTCGTGTCCATATCACACTGTAAAAACTCTATGCACATAAAGGGCCCCAAAATATGGAATTCATTACCAGAAGATATTAAAGAAACAAGGTCTGAAACTCAATTTAAGACTCTTCTCAAAAGCCACTTAATCACCCTAGACTAAATACTCAGTACACACATACTCACTTATGTACTCCCACATCATAACTTCAACAATCACTTTGAACCTTTTATCCAGTGTTGACAGGAATATAATTGAATCATTGTTTTCACAAAAAGCATTTTTGTGAAAACAATGAATATATCTTTAGTCTTATACAAATTAGATTCACTTATAATTAATAATCTACTGTACAACTATGAAATAATTACTATCCTAGATATAATCCTTAGTGTTAAGTAGTCTGTAAGTCAATAATGTTAAGTTGGCCCATAATGCCTAGGCATCATAGAGGCTGTCTTTGCATTGCAACCCACTATTGTAAATACAGAATCTCAGTGTACTGTTTGCAAACACATAAAGTAAATAAATAAATGAAGATTTCACCACTACCTAATCCAACTCATTCCACTTTTCAGCCACCGTGAAGCTAAACAAATACTTGGTTACATCTTTATGACTCCTCTATGTTTCAGTTTTCACCTGCATTTCCCCCTTGATTCCGGACCTCTTAATTCCAAAAAATCTGTCCTTGTTAGCACTATCAATTCCTCTTTAAGGTTTTGTACGTAATAATTATACCTTCTTTTCGTCAAGGGGGTATAATTACTACGTACAGTTCCAACCTCTTCTTATAATGAATTACTCGCAGTACTGGTACTAGTCTGGTTACAAACTTTTGAACCGTTTCGAGTTTTTTTCACGTGCCTTGACCAGGTGTGGGCTCCATGCTGGGGCCACATACTCAATGAGTGACCTAACATATGTCGTGTTTGAGGTTCTGAATGATTCTTTATTCAAATTCCTAGATACTGTTCTGAGATTTGCTAATCTTCTATATGCCGCTACTGTTATACTGTTTATGTGCAATTCTGGTTATATGTTATATTCACCCCCAGGTCCTTTTAACTTGATATTTACGGCTTCTCTGCTGCCATGCTGTACTGTGTCCGGTCTGTCGTCTCCTCCAAAGTGCATATAACTTTACATTTGCTTGGGTTGTACTCGACGAGAAACCCCTTCTTTAACCACATGAGTCCGTTGAGGTTTATCGCTGTCCTCTCCTGTTCTTATTCTTGTCATTAATTTTATATTTCCAGAAAAGTGACACACAGGACTCAATCCCCACTGGTAGGTAATTCACTTATATGAGGAAGTGTGTACTCACCTATTTGAGGTTGCAGGGGTCGATTCACAGCTCCTCTCCCCGCCTTGTCGCTGGTCGTTTAGGTACACTCCCTGCACCAAGAGCTTTATCGTACCTCTTCTTAAAGCTATGTATGCATCCTGCCCCCACTAAATTGTGTGTGGGTGTTTGTGTACTCACCTAATTTTGGTTGCAGGGCTCGAGACTCAGCTTGTGTGTGTGTGTCTGTTTAACTGTCTGTGTGTATATGTGCTTGAGTGGGTCGCGGAGGGTCAGTCAGTGTGCCTGCAGACGCGGGCGAGGTGGGACGTGAGGTGGTGCGGCGCCAGTGGAGAGCTTACCCTGAGAGACTACCAATACCAACTCCTTTTGATTCGAGTGAAGTGGTTGGCCTAAGTGCCAGCGCAAGTCAAGTGGCATGGCAGAATGTGGCCTGCAGCCGGTATAGGTTGAAGGCCTTGTAAGTTCTCCTGAATTTCGTATAAAAAAACTTTTGATATATCGGTAAAAAGTTACTTGAAAGCTTAACAAACTACCTCTGTGGTTTTGTAAACAATACGGAATAAAATCCCCGACGAAAGGTTCGAATTTCCTCATGGAAAGAAATACAAAGTTAATTTGTTTTGGTCTGAAAACTATGTCATCATGTTTTATGAGCAAACACTTTCCAAGTTTAAAAATCTCGCTCTAGAAATGTATTCGGATTTTCTTCAGTGGAGAAACTTCTGGTACATCACTGATCACGTTTGTCCCGACCACTATGTTGATTGTTATGTTTCTTATTACACACACACACACACACATATACAGACACATAAACTGTTACGCTTTTTGACTGCGTAACGTAAATAAAAGTCCTGCCTCCTAAAGGATTAACAACTCTAGGGCCAGCATGTACCTTCATACAAATTATGAAGCATAAATTTATATGGTCAATGTCTTATGAGGAAGGACACAAACTCACCTATACAAAAACATATATTAATAGTACACAAAATACAATCTACTATATTCTAACATCACCACACTCCAGGTCACCTTTACCCAGTACTCACACTAACTCACTAGCACACTGCTACTAGTGAGTAAAACAAAATATATAAACAAACAGGGAGGCTCCATTACCCCCCCCCCCTCTTCTCTTCTGCCGGTCTGTCTACCAGCAGACAAAAACACCATACGAGTACTCTCCCAAACTTAAACAGGCCTCTTCATATTAAGACCTTACAGGTAAACATGAGAGCGCTTAGAACAATTAAATAACTTACAAAAAAAAATATCCACAAAAAAACAAACCGTGATGTTTTAGTACATCTTGCTGCAGGTGCTGCGCTCCACAAACTGACACACACACACACCTCACTCTCCTGGCCATTCTGACTGACCAGGAATAATACGCGTCCGGTTTCAAAACTAAACACTTTTTTTTAATATTCTCTGCAATATACTTCGTAATACACACACACACACACACACACACTACAGATGTGGTCAAACAAGGAACTTCTCAAATTTAACTGAAACAAATGAAAGGTCGTGCGAATTGGAAAAAGTGAGAGCAGACCGGGCTCAGAGTACAGTACGGCCATTGAGAAACTGAAAAATTTCGTTCTGAAAAGGAGCTGGGGGTGAATATAACACCAAGTACAATCACCAGAACTACATAAAAACCGTATAATGAAAACAACATATGCAAGATTAACAAACCTAATACCCAAGGTATTTGAATAAAGGAGCCTTCAGAACACTGCATACAGCATATGCTAGGCCAGTCACTTGAGTATGCAGTATGCAAATCATACTTGGTCAAGCAAGTGAAAATTTAGAAAAGGCCTGAATCTCCACAACCTGAGTAGAACCATGACTGAGAGGAATGTAGTATGTGGAGAAAAGGTTGAAGGAACCGAACCTTGCAACCTTTTCGGAGAAGTTTAGGAGAGACACATGAAACTTGAAGACAGATGAGCCATAGGGAAGTAAAGAAACATTTCTTTAGTCACAGTGGTTGAAAGGTGGGAAGACTTGCATGAGGCAGCGGTGGAAGTCAACCTCAAGAATTAGCTTCAAGACAAGATATAATACGAGCTGAGTCTCAACCGATGTAAACAAAACTCCGTGAGTACATTACACAAATAACTAGCACATATGAGAAAGAGGACTTAATAGCGATAAGTGAAGAGGCAGGGCCAGGAGCCATGACTCGACCCCTTCAACCACAAACAGGTGAGTACACACATACACACACAGGCTAGAATACTTAATTGTTACACAATACATGTGAGTGGTGTTCCAGCGGCTAAAAGTACATTTTAATAGATGATCCAGAACAGAAATATCAAACGTACAAAGATGATTACAAGCTCAGGCAGTGATAACACCGGTTAATCCAACTGTGTTTTAGCTTCACACAAATGGCTGGCAGTACCTGGGGAAAGTTTAAATGTGTCGAAACTGGACAACGGCTTTTCATCCAAGGAGGTGGAGCTACTCCTCTCCTTTCTCGGGTGAAACTTAATTGCCTTGCATTCCCAGGGCCTTATGTGGCTTAAGGGTTTAGCGCTTCTTCCTGATAATGGAGTTGATGCAGAATTATTAAGTTTTGATAATGATACTATAGAAGAATAGCGAATTCACGTGGAATAACAGTAAATATAGCGAGAGTGAAAAGCGAGGTATTACGTGACTTATTGGAATCACAAGACAACTTTATATATATATATATTATATATATATAATTTAATTTATATATATATTATATGTATATATATATAATATATATGTCGTGACGAATATGTAAAACTGGTCAATTAGCAAGAACTTATTTAAAATTAAGTCCTTTCTAAAATTTTCTCTTGTAAGTTTAAAGATATATTTTTTTGATTAATGTTAATGTAAAAAATTTTAATTTTGCACCAAAAGAAACTTAGAAAACTTACCTAACCTTATTATAACAAGAACAATTTATTTTAGCCTAACCCAACTAAATATATTTTAGATTTGTTTACAATAATTTAATACTAAACAAGCACAGTGAAATATATATTTTTTTGTCAGGTTCAGAATGATTTTGGCGAAATTATTGCATACACAAATTTTCGCTTGTTCTATATGGCAATATGAGCGTTGCTATTTAAGCCAAGATCGCAAGTTCTGCCTATTCGGCACGACATATATATATATAATTATATATCGTGCCGAATAAGTAAAACTTGCCATTTTGGCTTAAATAGCAACGCACTTCTTGCCGAAAAGAGCAAGCGAAAATTTGTGTATGTAGTAATTTCGCAAAAATCATTCTGAATCTAACAAAAAATTTATTTCATTGTATTTGTTTATTATTAAATTATTGTAAATTTATATAAAATATATTTAGTTGGATTAGGCTAAATTAAATTGCGCTTTTTATAATAAGGTTAGATAAGTTTCCTAAGGTTCTTTTAGTACAAAATAATTAATTTTTATACTACATAAATGAGAAAATATATATCTTTAATTGTATAAGAGAAAATTTTAGAAAAGATTTAATTTTCAATGATTTCTTCCCAATTGACCAGGTTTACCTATTCGGCACGACATATATGTATATATTGTACCCACGATCAAGTGGTACTGATCAATAACAATACTGCGACTAGCCAAGGAGTCGAACACATGCTGCTTTGGCCCGTCTCATGGTGAGGGAAACCCACATGACGCTCTAGTCCACACGACCACGCAATCAGTCAATCAAGTTTATTCTCTATAAAGATTACAATGCGGGGTTGACATATTATAGGATATTGTGTGGTTTACATATTATAAAATACTAATTAAAAAGAGGGCTACTATCACACCTAGCATGACTAGGCATTTCGGGCAGGCTAAGATTAATTCAAAACTATATTGGTACAGATTATGAAGCATGTTGATATTAAGGCTAAGTAACTGTATTACAGTTCGTAAATTTAGCAATGTGAATGGTTTTGTCTTGGTACGATACATAGTTTCTATTGAAGCTCCTATTTTGGAGTATCACAGGCAAATTTATGACAAGTTTAAGATTAATTAGGTAATAGTTTTATTACGTATTTCAATGTTTATAGTCAGTTGGGCGAGTGTAGGTGCGAATTGTGGGGAATCACAGATATCGAGGGGAGACCTAGGCTGTTTTTTGTGTGTGTATGATACAAGAGAATAGGCGGTTTTCATGTAGCTAGCTGACGGTGGGGGTGTGTCAGGGAGATAAGATGTTTTCTAACGGTAGTTTTGAAACTGATGATTGTGTCTGCATTTCTAGAGTTTTCAAATAGCGTGCTCCAGATTTTAGGTCATTTTTATGTATGTTGAATTTTTGTATAGGTTTAGCCGGAACACGTGGAATGTCATAGAGATTTTTGTGCCTGTTTTTATGCCAATGGGTCCTGTCAAAACTATCAAGGTCAAAGCAGCATGGGTTCGACTCCTTGGCTAGTCGCAGTGTTATATATATATATATATATATAATATATATATATATATATATATATATATATATATATATATATATATATAATATTTATATATATATATATATATATATATATATATATATATATATATATATATATATATATATATGCCGAATATGTAAAACTGGGACAATTAGCAAGAACTCATTTAAAATTAAATCCTTTCTAAAAAAATTCTCTTATACGTTTAAAGATATATTTTTTTCATTAATGTTGATGTAAAAATTTTTAATTTTGCACCAAAAGGAACTTAGAAAACTTACCTAACCGCATTACAACAAGCGCAATTTATTTTAGCCTAACCCAACTAAATATATTTTAGATTTGTTTACAATAATTTAATACTAAACAAACACAGTGAAATATATTTTTTTCGTTATGTTCAGAATGCTTTAGGCGAAATTATTGCATACACAAATTTTCACTTGTCCTATATGGCAAGATGAGCGTTGCTATTTAAGCCAAGATCGCAAGTTCTGCTTATTCGGCACCACATTATATATATATATATATATATATATATATATATATATAATATATATATATATATATATTATATATATATATATATATATATAATATATATATATATATAATGTGTGTGTATGTGTGTGTGTGTAATGTGTTTGTGTGAAAAGAACTCAATGACGTGCGAGGATGATTTGCAGTGAAGCTACGGGTGAAGGTATGAAAGCAACTTTAGGCCTTTCAATATACAACCTTCGGAAGCTGAATTCAAAGAATCTACGACGGTCAGCGAAATTCTCAAGATTTCCTAACTATCCCTAGTACAATGTTTGAATGATTCCGGTTTTTAGTGTATTATTGAAAAGGAAGTTAACGCAAGTAAGTGTATCTCTGGACACACTTGGCTGGTTTAACTTCTTTTTCACATACACACACACACCACACACACACACACACCACACACACACCACACACACACACACACACACACACACACACACACACACACACACACACACACGCACACATGCAAAACAACCACTGTGAAAGAATAGTGAAATTCCAAGCGCTTTCCTGACTTCTCACATTATCATGGTACTATAAAAAGAAACATCAAAAAGAAGGCATGTAATGGGTCAAGACTTCACCTCACGATGCCTTCCTTTGATGTTTTGTTTCTGTAGTTCCTTGATAACGTGAGAAGTTACGAAAACGCTTGGAATTTCACTATTCTTTAACAGTGGTTGTTTTGCATATTTATCGTAGGGGTTCTTAAATGGCGATATCGAGGGTTGAAGGTAGACACACTTGTTGGATGGTAACGATATATATTGTCAGACTGTGATGAGAGAAATGGAGCCCAGCCTCTGCCTGTCTTAGCCTGGATGTCTACGCCGACTGAGAGCGGGGCAGAGGTACGAACGTACACATGCGCATCCCGTGACGTCACACAACAGTCACAGGCCTATAAGGGATCTCCTTTCTAAAGCACATGGATGATACTATATGCTATGCTATATAACACATGGATCAGCAACTATGCTGACAGCTCGGTTATGTTACGTATGTCGTCTCGACATACACTACTATCTATAGGCTGAACAGGCAGGTGGTTCTGGGCTGATTCTATACAATAACAAATTCATATATAACTTAGAACTAATGGATGGTATCATACTGGATGTTAACAAAATGAATTTTACATAATGGGTGTTAACGTAATCACTTTTAACGTAATGAGTTTTAACGTAATGCATTACAAACTATAAGAAAAAATCATTGTACAATATGGATGGAATTGATCGATCGATCTGTATTCATGCACTCTACGGATTCTGAGGAAGAATAAATATATATATACAAGGTGAAATTAACAGAAAAGGCATCTGGGTGCGCACTCAGATCATTACTGTAAAATTTTCAGAATACGGAGGGAACGTGAATACGAAAAAAAAAAATTCTGAAAAACTAATCGGTTAATATCAAACAGTTGACAATTTACTTCATCTCGGACATCTAGTTATACGGGACAATGTCTTTTTAAACCAATTCTGCGAGGGTGAGGTTTACATATGCAGAATGGTTATCATCTCTGGGAGGATCGAATTCCTTGCAATGGCTAACACATCCCTTGACTGAGGGAGATCTGAACGAGTATCTACAAAAGATACTTGGGGGTTCTCATTACTTGTCGAGTATGCAAGGAGTAACGACATTCAGGTTGGTTATCTGACTGAGTATTTGAGGTAGAGGATACAGAGTCAAGAGGATTTTCAGCATTTTGTCACATTAGTCTGGTAGCAATATCATCAACATCGCATACTAATTTCATATGATTTTAAATGCGATTCTTTGTACTTGCCAGTACTAATTTCTCTAACCTTATACTTATTACCAGAGATACGTTCTACAACTCGATAAGGTCCGACAAACTTTTGATCGAGCTTGGGCATTTCGGATGTTTTGTTGAAATTGTCAGCATTACTCTGAACCTACTTTACTTTTGATGGCTTAGCGCGGCTATTAGTTACTCTAGTAAATTCTGCTGTTGATTTATGAAGTGTTTCACGGATTCTTCTAAAAAAAAAAAAAAAAAACTCTGAGCCATGCTGGTACGAGTTGCTACGAAATCATCAGGGTTTGAAATTAGGTTTCGGAGTGGAATTTAACAACTCATAGGGTAAACGCTTGTCTACACCATACAATGCTAATGTGGAGTATCACCTAAGGAAGCATTGTAAGCAGAATTTATGGCACATTGGACATCTGGTAGGGACTTCATCCCAAGTTTCACTATTGGGGTTGATAGTGGCTCTCGGGACATCAAGTCCCTTTCTTATTTGTTCATTCGGCTAACCCATTGCTGGCAGGTTTGATGAGGAACAATGGTGGATTTAGGGGATCTTGTATAAAGTACAAAATTTTCAAGAATCTCATTACAGAATTCACCTCCATTATCTGTTACTAAGGCCTTAGGGGTGGTATGCTGCAGATAATGAAATTCTTTAAATGCTTTAGTTTACTGTCTCTGCAGTCTTATCTGCAATAGGAATTTAACTCACAATATCTGGTGAAATGGTCTACCATAACACACAGATGTTTGTTGCCTTGGAGGGAAACATTTAAAATTGGTTAACAAGTCAAGGGCAACTCTTTCCCACGGTTCGCTAGTGGTTGGGTACACTTGGATAGGATTAGGACCATTGACTTTTCCCTTTTAAATGTTGCATACAGACACTACATTTCTTAACATACTCGGAAATGTCAGTTGCCATACGTGGCCAAAAGTATTTCATTCTGGTTGTTTCACAGAACGACCCAAATACCAGGGTGTGCAACACCTGGTGCATCATGAACTATCTGTAGAGCTACGTTCACTAGTGACTGTGGAAATTACTAACTGGTACACTCTTCTGCTTGGAGTACCCAACTCGCTGTTCGATACAGTAATTCTTGGCTCATTACAAAGTCACTAATGGGTGCTGGTGGCTTACAGTAAGAATAAATCTTCCTGGAGCGGGAATCGAATCACCCAGACACAAGGGATCGGTTCTTTCTTACTGGAGGAATGACAAACTCGGGAGTGGATGGACTCCCCCCGGTTGAAAAATTAACGCTATAACACGCAAAATGAGAAAGGGGGAGAACGAATCTACTATCTCAAACTGCAAGCAAAAGGAGAAAATAAATGAACACGGTCAACAACGCTGATATTCAATCGAGTTGCACACATTTGACACGAGGTATCAGCTATAAAGAAACTACACTTACAAACGTTAACATGTGAAAGTTACTCGAGAAATAACTTCTAACAATGCACTGATTACTGTCAACTGGATGGGATCACCATCTGGAACTTAGGAACAACAACAGACACTCTAGTGAGAGCACTAGCTGTAACAGAGACGTCTTTCTGCAGACAGATGTCACATCAACAAGAGATGCATTACTAGTTGCAAGTAATCGTTTTCTGACAAGGCATCCCTGTGGAGAAACTACTACTCGAACTAGCAGACATTGCAGGGATAGGCTGTGCACTCAAGGCAGTCTGAGTGTCCCCGGACACTTGAGGCAACGGAACACTATCCTGCAAGTCTGAAGGCGTAGGTGGAACACAGATGGGAGTGACAGAGTTACTAGTGCCTGACCGCTCGGCTACATTAATAAGTAAGTCACGGATCTATAGGAACTTAATCTGAACTTCACATTTCGCAGCACTTTGACAAATCTCAGATACAAGCTATGAGAACAAACACATTGCTCAGGGGCTAGGTATTATCTTTCAGTCAGTAAGGGAATATTGGTACTGTGGACTGATTCATATTGACTTTGATTGGCATGATACGCTAAGTGAACATTCAAAAGTGACTGGGACATCTTCTCAGTGAACTTACTCAAGTGCATAAGGCAAGAAAAATGAAGAGAATGACACAATAAACTTAAATGGAAGAAAATGCTTAACTATTCTGCATAAGTAATTAAAAACTGACAGGTCACACAGTAAGCAAAGAACTCACACAAGAAAAATACTCAACTTAACATATAACACTTTGAAAATCAAGAGAACTTGTACTTTACTCAAATCTGATTTGCTCAACTTATACTTTAAAGTAAAGTTGTCTTTACTTTCAATGCAATAGGGAAACACACAATAAAATGATACAATGGACTCAATAAAACTTTGCAAAAATAAAACTGAGACACAATTCAGTGAAATAAAATAAAATGGCACAGAAAGAATAAAATATTATGCACAGAACAGAGCATAAGAAACTGCACTGAAATAAACTGTTGCAATGTTGCAAAATAACAATTGCTAATCAACAAGTACTGCATAAAATTTCTGCAAGAAAAACTTTAATGGCAACACAATATTTGCACAAGAATTATTGCAAAATGAGTCAATGTGCAATAATAAAAATTCTTACACACACAAGAAAAGAAATATATCAAGGAATGAACACTTTAACTCTTAACTGCACTCAAGCAACACTTAACAAGCAAAAGAACAATTTACTCTAAAAGAAGAACTTAAAAATTGCACTAAGAGTGAATTTGTTCAATGAAACATGAAAAAAATAATAGGTGCTGAAACAAAGAACAAAAAGTTTGAACACTTACAGTGATGCAGAACACAACACATCAACATAAACACAATACTAGAATTTTCTTGCAATGAAACGATGTGGAAAATTTTGAAAGAAATGATTTCTTGCTTGCACAAAATAATTGCACAATAGTCTGTGGAAATAAGACAAATTAGACACTGGCTTAATGAAAGAATATGAACACAAGAATGTTCAACACACAGGGAACAAAACAAGAATACACAAATGCTGGGAAGAAAAAAATATATATAACTGAGACAACACTGAGTTGTGATGCAGAATAACGCTGATAAATTACTGAAATACTTCACTGGAATACTGAGAACACTAGGTGATTCTGAAGTGTAAGCACAAGTTCTATACTGCTCATATGTTGCACACACAACAAAGGAAAAACCTAAGTACTTACTGCATGGAAATTAACACTGAATTAAGGAGATTAAAAGATTATTGCAAACAAACACTGAGTCTGATCAAGAGTCACTGAATGTCACTAAGAAAATCACTGGAACACAAAAGAAATGTCTCAACACTCGCAAATGTCTCTATGAAAAATATTATCGCTGTAACGACTTGGTGAAGAATGAGGTAGATGGTGATGGAGAGTAGAGGATTGTTTATGTCGTCTTGCTGCTGTCCTCTGCACACGTGATCATAGAATTGCGCTTACATCGACGATGAACTCACACAGGAGGCTTTTAACAGTGGCGCAAAACACACACTAGCTCTTGACCCCCTATGTGGTCTTTAAAATATGGTGCTGGAGCCCGGAGTTGTGTACCCAAAACACTGGTGGAGGTTGGGTGAGTACCAAAACAGTGAGAGTGGTTGGGTTTGTGGGCATAACAGGGCTAAGGCGTCTGAGACCGCGTGGTGAGGCACACGTGGTGAGTGGGTGGTTGGGCCTATGGGTTGAACGGCGTAAGCCTCACTGAGGACAGCCACACTGCCGCGAAGATATTCTAAGCTGGCTAGCTTAAAATACACCCACGAAATACCACAACACCACAAGGATGAAAAAGAGCACTCAGAATTGCTTGGAGCTTGAATCACGAGCGATGAAGACTACTCACGTGGCTTGCTTGAGTACTGGGGTAAGACACCTGGGTTAGTTGCTAAGATAAGATAAGATAAGATAAGATTTCGTTCGGATTTTTAACCCCGGAGGGTTAGCCACCCAGGATAACCCAAGAAAGTCAGTGCGTCATCGAGGACTGTCTAACTTATTTCCATTGGGGTCCTTAATCTTGTCCCCCAGGATGCGACCCACACCAGTCGACTAACACCCAGGTACCTATTTGCTGCTAGGTGAACAGGACAACAGGTGTAAGGAAACGTGTCGAAATGTTTCCACCCGCCGGGAATCGAACCCGGGCCCTCCGTGTGTGAAGCGGGAGCTTTAGCCACCAGGCCACCGGGCCATCTTATCTTAACCCTTCACACAGAATAGCTTGATAACTTCACACGATGAGCACAGCAGGGGTGGAAGCTGGCTTGGCAGGCAACAGAATTGGATGGAGTAGACTAGGCTCGACTGAGCTCCCTCACCACAGACTGGAAGCTGGCTTATTTTGCAAACTCGGGTCAACCATTTGGGAGTGATGCAAATAAGCAGATAAACACTAATACAAAGAGACTGACCAGTGAATGGTGTAGAAGCTGGTAGGAGCTTGAGAGAGTAGCTGGCTTGAGCTAGCTGGCTGGCGTTAACCTCTGTAGGCCTACTCACAAGATGGCAGGCTCGGTCGAAAGAAATCTCCGTACATCGGCGTAATTATCAATTTTACGCCCACACCGCTGGCACCATTTATCGTAGGGGTTCTTAAATGGCGATATCGAGGGTTGAAGGTAGACATCCAGGCTAAGACAGGCAGATGCTGGGCTCCACTTCCATCATCACAGTCTGACAATATATATCGTTACCATCCAACAAGTGTGTCTACCTTCAACCCTCGATATCTCCATTTAAGAACCCCTACGATAAATATTCTGATATCACCTGTTTACTGTGATCTTACTGCTCCCCCCAACAACTAAAAACAATCGCACTGGGATGGTCCAGTAGTCGAAAATATAGCCTCAACAATGCTTCAGAGTGTATCAGGGAAGGATAGAGCCCATCTCCTGGCAGTGAGAACCCCACATGCTGGGGACTTTCTGTTGGCTGTTCCCAACTCCAGCCATAGCACACGCCTCGACCCACAGACCATCCACATCGGTGTTGCCCTTCGACTTGCCGCCCCTATTCTCGCCGAACACAGGTGTATTTGTGGCAGTGAAGCAGCAGACCGATTCGGGTACCACGGTCTTGTGTGCCGTAAATCCGAGGGAAAGATTGCAAGACATGAGGAGGTTAATAACATTATCAAGAGGAGCCTCACAACAGCCGGATGCCCAGCAGTAAGGGAGCCACCCCAGCTATGCAGATCTGATGGCAGCCAGAAGCATCCAGATGGTATCACCCTTCAAGCCTGGACAGATGGGAAGCAGGTGGTGTGGGACTATACATGGGCATCTACCTTGGCTGATACCTATCTCCAATACACCAGGGAGGAAGGAGGGGCAGCTGCCAGCTTCAGGGAGTCCCAAAAGTTTAGAAAATATGGAGAACTTGCCCATCATTATATGTTTGTTCCCATAGGCTCAGAGACCCTTGGCTCATGGGGAAAGAATGCATCTAAATTCCTTAAGGAACTGGGAAAAAGACTCATCAGGGTAACTAGGGATCCCAGGGCACCTAGTTTTCTGTTCCAGCGGCTCAGTGCGGCTGTTCAAAGGGGTAATGCCTGCTGTATTTTGGGCACACGCCCCAGCTCTGAGGAGCTGGATGAGATTTTCGCCTTATAATCGGTGATACACACGTAACAGATCGGATCGAGGACGACGAGAGCTGTCGTAAGATGGGAAGGAAGAAGGATAAGGAAGGATGGAAATAACTGGAAAAGGATGGGGAGGAGGGGAAGAGGAGGAATCAAGGCAAGTGGCCCAACCACTTTGGGACATGTGGTACAAAAGTACTGGAGACGTAGATAGAGAGGCTTGACTGATGTCATTGCTTGGCTCACTAGGAGAGGATGGCGAAGGCAGCGGTAGGAGCTGGGAGTGTCAGAAGGCAGCAAGCAGGATGAGTTGGTTATGGTCTTAAACCGTTTATCAGTGCGGTAAATTGTTTTCGAGAGAGTTGTATCACACTTATGGGAGAGCTGTAGTAGTATTCGTTGGTTTGGAGTTGGTGGAGTATCTGGTTGTAGGTAGGGAATGGTCTTTCTTCGCTTTGGTACGATACAGTGTTATCTTGGAGATGTTGGATGAGTTCTAGGCGAGTCATGCTTGCAGGGTATAGCCTCGTGGTGTAGAATATGAGTCCTTTGTGTTTAACCCATGGTGTTCCAGGTAATCGACGTGAGCTAAGTAGAGAAGGCGGTGGTGGAGTAGAGGAAGGTGGTGTTGCTTCGTTTTCAACTTCAGTAGACGAATTAGAAGATGTTTCTGGTGGTAAGGCTTCTGATTGGTTGGATTCAGTGAGAGGTGGTGGCGGTGGAGGCTTCTCATTGGTCGTTGTTAGATTGACGTCACTAGTTGGTGGTGTTGATGGAACTTCTGCAGAAGAGTTGGCTATTAAGTTTTTGGTGAATTTGAGAATTTCTTCAGAAGGTGGAGATGCTGGAAATGTAAATGAAGGCATATTATTTAATGCAAATAACTCGTTGATGGTAGAGTTAAAGGATCCAGGTACAGCCATGTTCTGCATGTGAGCGTATATTAAGCAGTAGTGGATCTTGGTTACGTCACATGTTGGAGGAGTGATGATGGTGGAGGCGGGCTGAGTAGATGCTTGAAGTAATTTTGTAGTGTCTGCTTGTATTTTTGCAATTGCTGCATACGTTGGAGTGTTGCTAGTAGGTTTTTTCTTTGCTGCATCTTGTGTTTTCTTCATAATATCCTTTCTTGTAGGACATTTTGCTGCCAGTGTATGGTGATCATTACTCTTGCAGTTTAAGCACGCTGGTTGTGATGGAGCAGCAGCGTTGCAGGAACTGAAGGTGTGTCCCTCACTACCACATGTAGTGCAGAACTTCTTGTCTTTTACTGGACATGCTTTGGTGGTGTGATGGTATGAATAACAGTTCCAGCAATGTTGAATGTAGTGGTATCTCTCTGCTTCAATGTAGGTAGGACTGATATAGTAGTAGTAGACAGCAAGACCTTCGTTCAGAGCAGTGGCAGCCATGTTCACGTCGGTGAAGGTGACCTTGAGCATGGACGTTGCATTTGGGATTTTTGTAATGCTGTCAACAGTAGCCCAAGTATTTTGCGTCTCGATGGATGACTTGAGTTCAGCAGTTGATTGAGAAGTCAGAATCTTGTCAAGTTTTTTAAGGAATACTGATTTCCTTGCCCTGAGGGCAGGAGATGATGTAACAGTAAACCCTTGAGCAGTAAGAGTAGTGGTGGCTTCTGTAGTAAGTAACTTCTCTGCTTCAGCATCATCGTGACACACAACAACAATGAATGCTTCTTTCAGTGACAATATGGTGTTGAATTTTACTTGCAGTGCTCCTTGAACAATAGTTGCAAGAGCAATCTTCGTTGAATCATCAACGGTACCGTTTGTTGGTTTGATCTTTACACGATCTGCGTAGCTCATCGTGTAAGTCAAGGCGAAGACGACGCTGGTAAAGGTTCCCCTCCCCAGCGGGGATCGTAGGGAGACTGAGTAAGGAGAGCTGCTATGACCTGCCTGGGCGAGAGTCAAGAGCAGAATCTGTCTTTTCTTTTTTATTTGTCATTTACAACATGTACCGTATATGGCACCTTTATATCAACAATGTATCTCTTAAATCTTATATATATATATATATATATATATATATATAATATATATATATATATATATATATATATATATATATATAATATATATATATATATATATATATATATATATATATATATATATATATATATATATATATATATATATATATATATGAGAGAGAGACAGAGAAAGATCGAAGTCAGCAGGACTCGATACTGCTACTGAGATGGCCAAGATTCCCAGGCAGCGCTCTTAACCACTCGGCCACACAAATGCCACTTGTTAGTGGCATTTGTGCGGCATTTGCCAGTGTAAGGAAAGACCACATGGAAACAAACACGAAAGATAAAGCTGTCTGATTATTTCGACCCCCAACTGGAGTCCTCTTCAGCAGATACAAAAATGAAAGGAGAACATGTTAATATAGTAAGAGTGTACCTATCAGCAGTGCAGGTGAGTCTGGACCGTCAGGTGAGTCTGGACCGTCAGGTCCAGTGTCGAGTGGAAATGAAGCTCAAATATTGAGGAAGTAGTTTTTCTGTACTTAATACACCCAAAAATATTATACAACATACTGTTACACCCACAAATATTATACACTGGTATACTCACAAACATTATACAAAACTAGTATACCTAAAAACATTATGCAACGCGGGTATACTCGTATTATACAACACTGGCACACTCAAACATTATACAACACTCTGGTACACCCACAAACATTATATAACACTCTGGTACACCCACAAACATTATATAACTGGTACACCCACAAACATTATACAACACTGGTACACCCACAAACATTATATAACTGGTACGCCCACAAACATTATATAACACTCTGGTACACCCAAAAACATTATACAACACTCTGGTACACCCACAAACATTATACATCACTCTGGTACGCCCACAATCACTATACACCACTCTGGTACACCCACAACCATTATACAACACTGGTACACCCACAAACATTATACAACACTGGTACACCCACAAACATTATACAACACTGGTACACCCACAATCATTGTACAACACTGGTACACCCACAAACATTATACAACACTCTGGTACACCCACAAACATTATTCAACACTCTGGTGCACCTACAAACATTATACAACACTCTGATACACCCATAAACATTATTCAAAACACTGGTACACCCACAAACATTATACAACACTCTGATACACCCACAAACATTATTCAACACTCGTACACCCACAAACATTATACAACACTCTGGTACACCCACAAACATTATTCAACACTCGTACACCCACAAACATTATACAACACTCTGGTACACCCACAAACATTATTCAACACTCGTACACCCACAAACATTATTCAACACTCGTACACCCACAAACATTATACAACACTCTGGTACACCCACAAACATTATTCAACACTCTGGTGCACCCACAAACATTATACAACACTCTGATACACCCATAAACATTATACAACACTCTGGTACACCCACAAACATTATTCAACACTCTGGTGCACCCACAAACATTATACAACACTCTGATACACCCACAAACATTATTCAACACTCGTACACCCACAAACGTTATACAACACTCGTACACCCACAAACATTATACAAAACTCGTACACCCACAAACATTATACAACACTCGTACACCCACAAACATTAGACAACACTCGTACACCCACAAACATTATACAAAACTCGTACACCCACAAACATTATACAACACTCGTACACCCACAAACATTAGACAACACTCGTACACCCGCAAACATTATGTAACACTGGTACACCCACAATCATTATGCAACACTGGTACACCCACAATCATTATACAACACTGCTACAACTACAAACATTGTACAACACTGGTACACCCACAATCATTATACACCACTCTGGTACACCCACAATCATTTTGCAACTTTCTGGTACACCCACAATCATTATGCAACACTCTGGTACACCCACAAACATTATGCAACACTACTCCACCTACAAACTTTATACAACACTGGTATACCCACAAGCATTATACAACACTCTGGTACACCCACAAGCATTATACAACACTGGTACACCCACAAACATTATACAACACTGGTACACCCACAAACATTATACAACACTCTGGAACACCCACAAACATTATGCAACACTCTGGTACACCCACAATCATTATACACCACTCTGGTACACCCACAATCATTATGCAACACTCGGATACACCCATGAACGTTATTCAACACTCTGGTGCACCCACAAACTTTATACAACACTAGTACACCCACAAACATTATACAACACTCGTACACCCACAAACATTATACAACACTCGTACACCCACAAACATGCAACACTGGTACACCTACAAACATTATGCAACACTCTGATACACCCACAAACATTATACAACACTCTGATACACCCATAAACATTATTCAACACTCTGGTACACCCACAAACATTATTCGACACTCTGGTACACCCACAAACTTTAAACAACACTCTGATGCACCCATAAACATTATTCGACACTCTGGTACACCCACAAACATTATACAACACCCTGGTACACCCACAAACATTATACAACACTCTGGTACACCCATAAACATTATTCAACACCCTGGTACACCCACAAACATTATGCAACACACTGGTACACCCATAAACATTATTCACCACTCTGGTACACCCATAAACATTATTCACCACTCTGGTACACCCATAAACATTATTCAACACCGGTAAACGATTAAACAAACCAATTTAGTTTGGTGAGTTATTATAAAAATAATATTTTTTATATTACGCAGTAACGTCGTAATTGCAGGCAGTAACAGCCTGGTTGATCAGGCCCGGATCCACCGGAAGGCCTGGTCGTGGACCGGGCCGAGGGGGCGTTGATCTCTGGAATACCCTCCAGGTAGACTCTAGTCAGGTAGACGGCAGATAAATATCGTTTTCTGTTTCTCCGACTCAGCTCACACGTGTCAAGACATTGATTAACATGCCTTTCATCTCTTTTTTATAGTTTATGTGGTTTTAAGTCTCTCTCTCTCTCTCTCTCTCTCTCTCTCTCTCTCTCTCTCTCTCTCTCTCTCTCTCTCTCTCTCTCTCTCTCCGGGTATATTTATAGTTTTAATTAACTAACTTGTTTAATATTTCTCAAACTAACTTTCTATCCTTGCAGATGATGTGTTGGTCAACAGCGCAATGGTCGGGCAAAAAAAAACCAGTACTAAGATTGAAGCCGTGATTAATGTTTTGGGTAACTACGTCCTGGCCAGCGTGACTATCATTGGTGGAAACATCTTGAAACTGGAAACAACGGGTAAGCCAGCGTGACTACTGCTGAAGTTTAAGTGGTGGAAACGACGTCTTGAGAATCTGAAACAAAGGATGAGCCAGCGTAACTACTTTTAAAGTTTCCATAGTGGTGGAAAGAAAGAGTAAGCCAGTGTGGCTACTGGTGAAGCTTCCACAGTGGTGGTAATAACATCCTGATTACTGGAAACTACAACCGGCCTGCGTTACTACCCATGAAGCTTGGTCACCGGATTTTATAGTCCGGTTACCATAACTACCACAGAAGCTTCAATACTGGCGGAAACTATGGCCCAACTACCGTAACTGCCAGTGAAGTTCCCACAGTGGCGGAAACTACACTAGCGAGGAAGGTGCTGGTAGTTATCAGCCAGCACGCTTGTTACAGTGTTCGTGCGAGTGTGTTGCCGCGTGTTGATCAGTTGTAATCTGATAAATCGAAAGTGCCGAGTGAATGTATATATTTATATACATGTGTATAAATATATAAATAAATAGAGATCTGCCTTTATATAGATATAAATGTGTGTGTGTATATATATATATATATATATATATTTTGAAATGTAATGCGCGTTGATAATGTGGTGTTATTATTGATTGAATTTTTTTTAATTCAAATTCAACAGAGATAAAAAAGTTGCCGTAAACTGCTTGATAAAGCGTGCTTGATAAAGAGATAAATGACGTTACTAACTGAGAGGCAGGCGAACTGGCTTCGTTGGCTGGCTTAGCTGTGCGTGCCTGCGTGACACACAGCTTCATTTCCTCTACATCTCAAAATCAGCATCCTCATCTCCTGGCCTCCTTCACATCACCAGGATGCTAGAGGTCCGTCTTGGGACACTCCTCCTCGTCCTTCTTACACTAGGTAAGTAATAAAGTGCATCTTTCCTTGTTTCCTTCGCCCTGTTGTGTACGCTTCAACGCTTGGGGAATGTAGATGACATTTTTTCAGTGTTGCCAGAGGGTAGCCATTTTGATGCCTACGATTATGTAAATGATTGAAACTTTACATCAGATTCAGATATGAATGAAAATTAGAAGGTAAGTTGTCTTTCATTGATGTTCTAATGAACAGGTTAGATAGAACTTTTAAGACAACGGTATGAGCGCATGCATACCGTATTCGGGCTCATACATACCACACACCATTTCTAATGTCATGAGTAACATGTTGAAAAATCTTTAAGATCGTTTATATTAATAAGAGCTTTAAATGAGTGCCATTCAAGCTATATAGAAGAAATATGTAAAATACGAGTATGTAATATTCTCAGAGATTTACATTACCCTGAAGTCTAATTTGGAATCTCCCTACATTTATTAAATTAAGTTCTCTTAGTGTATTCATAGGGCCCCAGCTTTTAATTAGAGGTGTTTTGCACCGTTTGCCAAGCCCTTGTTTTCTATATGGAGTTATTTCACTGGGCAGGTTTGGAACCAATCCCTCCAGAATTTTCAAAGTGTATATCATGCTGTATCTCTGGCCTAAGTTCCAAAGAGTACAGAGATTTCATGACTGAATTAATATGAGGTACATGACTGAATTAATATGAGCAGTGTAGTTTGTGTACTTTTTTCAGCTCGGCAATTTCAAATGCCTTAAAGGGAGCAACAACAAGTGACTTAAAAAGAATCATCATTGGCCCTCCATTTCATGTTTTAAATCTAGTTATCCAGCCTATCCTTTTCTTTGCGGTTGCGATAATAATAGTGTTGTAACCTTTGAATACGAGATAGTCTAACATTATCACACTCAAGTCACATTGAACTTCTGCTCTATGGAATGATTCGAGTTTGGCTTACATTCCGTTTTAGCTTTTAACTTCTCTAGTTTTCCATAGCGGAGCAACTGAAGTTTTGTCCTCGTTGAACATCACATTGTTGTCAGTGGCTCACTGGAATATATGGTTTATAACTAATAGAAGGTTCGATACATCCTCAATGGACGTCATCCATACAAATTCTAGTATAGTCATCATGATCATTTTGCTACTAAAATATTCTTTTTATAATGCTTAGACTCTTACATCCAGAGACTTAAATTTACAGTGAAAAACGGAAAGAAATCAGACACTTGTCGTCGAGCATTACTGTATGTATAGATAAAATAAATTAATAAATTAGTAGGTAAAATTAAACCCAATAACAAAACTGAGATAATTGTAGTTACTACGTTGCAATGTCCAAAAAAAGTATTTGTGAAAGAAACATGATCATGGACACATAAAGGAATGTTAGAATGAGAAACAAAAATTATGAGTTTTGTTCTTCACGTGATTTTTATCACAATATAGATCTTGATATTCGCAGACTATTATTAAAATATGGTTATTACATAAAAATACTTAGCTGTTGTTTATTCGAGGCTTATTGCATCAGTTCCTAACTAACTTATTTGAAGGACGTATTAATTTCAATAAATTAAATTCACTCCCAAGTCGGTAATCACGTTGAAGAGGACAAACACGTCTGCCGCATTAACAATGAAAAACAGTACTTGTGTGGTGCACAGGAATACGTCTCACATATTATGGACTGAGAACTAACTGAACATAACATGGTAGACGAGGACCACCCCACCAGAAAGTTTTAGAAGCAGCTCCAGGTATGACCATAGCCGCTATTCTTCGCAGCAGATGGCCTGTTAATATAGCCTAACCCCTCTCCCAAATCATACTCAAAAACAGGAAGAGACATCAGGCTGAGGGAAAGGACATGTGAGCAAACATTTAAAACATTATATTAGAAAATATTCAGTCCTGGAATCTTGTTTACTCCTGTGATATACCAGATACTTGAAAGGCTGTATATAAAGCCGAGGCTCATGTGTGGTAAGAGAGGACTGTCACGTTTATGCAGAGGTCAGGTAAGTTCAGTCTTTTAGGTTAGAAAATAATACAAAAGGATAATGGATGTATAAACTGACTAGTTTCTACTTAGGGTACATAATTATATTGCTAGAATAATACAAAAAATGGTCTCAATTACCCCTTGTGTGGAGCATTTGAGACCTCACTATTCTAGGTGTTACACACACACACACACACACACACACACACACACACACACACACACACACACACACACACACACTATTGACGAGTGCCTTTAATAACAATATTTATTTCTACAAATACATGCACAAGGTATACAGGCCTAGTTGACATCAATGACATACTACTATATATAAAGCCCCTTGTTATGCAGAGCATTTCGGGCAAATTAGGTTAATTTTGTCCCTAGGATTCAACTCACACCAGTCGACTAACACCCAGGGACGTATTTTACCGATAGGTAAACATGGACAGCAGGTGTCTTAAACTCGTCCTGATGTTTCCACCCGTACCAGGGATCGACCCCCTGTTGTATTAGCTACGGGCCACCCAGTAGCTAATACAACAGTCCCAGGTATAAGTAGTGACATTATCATCTCAGAGAAATTAGGTTATTAGGGAATGCTTATTGTGTAACAAGCCTTCCCTTATTTATTAAACAGTCGTTACAATTTCAAAAAATAAAAAGAAAATAGGAGAAATATCGGTTTCAACCGAAAATTGGGTGTCGGTATCGGCAAAAATTTTGGTATCATCCCATCCCTAGTACTGATATTACCTATTAATATTTGCAGTTAAAGACATAATATTGATATCAGCAAATTCTATTATGACTGATTTTGGCCCAGATAATTTTTGACAAAGATTACGTGGACCGCTGTTTCTTCATTTCGAAGGAGCGCAATTTTTCTTCAATTTTTTTTCGAGGTGATTTGGACCTTTTTGTGAAACAATGCTGCAAACTTCTTAGATATCCTGCAGTGTTTCACTGCAACTCTTTATGACATGTCTCTTGAGAGTGCTCTCAAGGTGCTCGCCATGTCCTCTTCAGAGTACTACATCCTGTGGACAAGAGAAACAATTATGAAGACACTGCAGGTCTCATATAAATATGACAACTGTATATTTGCCCATATAAATTATGACTTAAAAAAAAAAAGAGTTAATATTGGAGGTCTCAAATACCCCTTCATGTGACCTCATTTGCACCTTAATGTAAACTTACCTATAACTTAATAATTATTAACTTACCTGAAGGTAGAATAACAACAAAGAAAGGGTAGGTGGTGGTCGTTGGCTCCTGCAGTTCTTGGTAAATTCTGGAAGATGGTTCGGCAGTTATATACTTAGGATTTTACGTATACATGAAAAAATAAAAAAAAATAAAAATGAAAAACATTAAAGTACATATTAGTGATAAAAATATTAATACACTAATTTATCATTCTAATCTAATTTAAACTGCGCAGGATTCATATAAATCAGTTTAAAAGTTTTTCCTCTACTTGGTCTTGCTTGCCTCGTCTTGGTCTCAGTTATCCCTCCACTTGATGGTACCTGCCGTCTTGGTCACATGTACTCCACTTGATGGTACCTGCCGTCTTGGTCACATGTACTCCACTTGATGGTACCTGCCGTCTTGGTCACATGTACTCCACTTGATGGTACCTGCCGTCTTGGTCACATGTACTCCACTTGATGGTACCTGCCGTCTTGGTCACATGTACTCCACTTGATGGTACCTGCCGTCTTGGTCACATGTACTCCACTTGATGGTACCTGCCGTCGTGGTCACATGTACTCCACTTGATGGTACCTGCCGTCGTGGTCACATGTACTCCACTTGATGGTACCTGCCGTCGTGGTCACATGTACTCCACTTGATGGTACCTGCCGTCTTGGTCACATGTACTCCACTTGATGGTACCTGCCGTCTTGGTCACATGTACTCCACTTGATGGTACCTGCCGTCTTGGTCACATGTACTTCACTTGATGGTACCTGCCCTCTTGGTCACATGTATTCCACTTGATGGTACCTGCCCTCTTGGTCACATGTACTCCACTTGATGGTACCTGCCGTCTTGGTCACATGTACTCCACTTGATGGTACCTGCCGTCTTGGTCACATGTACTCCACTTGATGGTACCTGCCCTCTTGGTCACATGTACTCCACTTGATGGTACCTGCCGTCTTGGTCACATGTACTCCACTTGATGGTACCTGCCGTCTTGGTCACATGTACTCCACTTGATGGTACCTGCCCTCTTGGTCACATGTACTCCACTTGATGGTACCTGCCGTCTTGGTCACATGTACTCCACTTGATGGTACCTGCCCTCTTGGTCACATGTACTCCACTTGATGGTACCTGCCGTCTTGGTCACATGTACTTCACTTGATGGTACCTGCCCTCTTGGTCACATGTATTCCACTTGATGGTACCTGCCCTCTTGGTCACATGTACTCCACTTGATGGTACCTGCCCTCTTGGTCACATGTACTCCACTTGATGGTACCTGCCCTCTTGGTCACATGTACTCCACTTGATGGTACCTGCCGTCTTGGTCACATGTACTCCACTTGATGGTACCTGCCGTCTTGGTCACATGTACTCCACTTGATGGTACCTGCCGTCTTGGTCACATGTACTTCACTTGATGGTACCTGCCCTCTTGGTCACATGTATTCCACTTGATGGTACCTGCCCTCTTGGTCACATGTACTCCACTTGATGGTACCTGCCGTCTTGGTCACATGTACTCCACTTGATGGTACCTGCCGTCTTGGTCACATGTACTCCACTTGATGGTACCTGCCGTCTTGGTCACATGTACTCCACTTGATGGTACCTGCCGTCTTGGTCACATGTACTTCACTTGATGGTACCTGCCCTCTTGGTCACATGTATTCCACTTGATGGTACCTGCCCTCTTGGTCACATGTACTCCACTTGATGGTACCTGCCGTCTTGGTCACATGTACTCCACTTGATGGTACCTACCGTCTTGGTCACATGTACTCTACTTGATGGTACCTGCCCTCTTGGTCACATGTACTCCACTTGATGGTACCTGCCGTCTTGGCCACATGTACTCCACTTGATGGTACCTGCCGTCTTGGTCACATGTACTCCACTTGATGGTACCTGCCGTCTGGTCACATGTACTCCACTTGATGGTACCTGCCGTCTTGGTCACATGTACTCCACTTGATGGTACCTACCGTCTTGGTCACATGTACTCCACTTGATGGTACCTGCCGTCTTGGTCACATGTACTCCACTTGATGGTACCTGCCGTCTTGGTCACATGTACTCCACTTGATGGTACCTGCCGTTTTGGTCACATGTATTCCACTTCATCGTACCTGCCGTCTTGGTCACATGTACTCCACTTGATGGTACCTGCCGTCTTGGTCACATATACTCCACTTGATGGTACCTGTCGTCTTTTCAATAAGCAGTCACCTTAATTCAGGTTCGATGAAGACTGAATATTAAAATAGTATACAATACCGACAGGTTGTTTCAGACTACGGAACAGAACTCTTCTCCAAGCTGAGGGACTGACAACCTCAAATCTACGTCTTCAAGGGTGATGGACTGATTACATCGTCTTCACATCTCTGCTGCTCCTGCCTACTTTCTGTATTCGACTGAAGAAGCCTACTGTGTCCGCGAAACGTTTCGGAATAAAGATGCCTGTTATCGATGAAGATTAGCTGGATGTCTCTCAAGTTCATGAGATGGTCTTCAACTTTCCTTTGGATAATGCAAGCAATGCCCGGGTTACCCTGCTTCATGTGTATCTGCTCTCACTCACCTGACGTGAGCTTTGGATTTATATACTGCTTCATGTACCATGTGTATCATAGGAATGAACGAGGTCTCAGGACCAAAATGTCATCTTCCTCAACTTGTCGTTATCATATACCTGGTTGTTACCAAATATCTGGCTAATACACTTGAATAACACAGTCCTCATATCAATATTCCGGGGTAGCAGATCACTGCACCAGGCCTACCAGCCTTTCCATGCACTACCCTTCTCCCTAATATATATATATATATATATATATATATATATATATATATATATATATATATATATATATATATATATATATATACACACACACACACACACACACACACACACACACACACACACACATTGACACGTCGGCCGTTTCCCACCGAGACAGGGTAACCCAAAAAGAAAGAAAAAACTTTCATCATTCAACACTCTTCACCATGGAAATATAAACACATATGCAGTATAATGTGATCCTTTATTGACTACGTTTCGCCCACACAGTGGGCTTTTTCAAGTCACAAACAGAACTACCTGGGGTGGAAGGAACGCGAGTATTTATAGTCAGGTTCAGAGTGCTGAGGTCAGGTGGAGAATGCTGCATCCGATGATGTACCGAGTGGGGTTATAGAGTTATAGAAGACAACACTCAATACCGAAGAATCCTGGAATCATCACTTATTTCTATATCCGACAACTTCAACCAGAATAGTGGCTTCTATAACATAGCTGAACCACTTGCCAAGAAGCTTCTTCATCGCTATCCCACATAAGAACACTGTAGAAGGTCTGCTCACAAACTTGTCCAATCTCCTTTCCAAGCTACCCAAGATTTTAGACTCTATAACCCCACTCTTTACATCATCGGATGCAGCATTCTCCACCTGACCTCAGCACTCTGAACCTGACTATAAATACTCGCGTTCCTTCCACCCCAGGTAGTTCTGTTTGTGACTTGAAAAAGCCCACTGTGTGGGCGAAACGTAGTCAATAAAGGATCACATTATACTGCATATGTGTTTATATTTCCATTGTGTCGGTATTTTATACCATTTATTTCCACTCTTCACCATCATTCATACATAATCACTGTCTTTGCAGAGGCGCCCAGATACGACAGTTTAGATGTCACTACAAACAGCCAATATCCCAAACCGCTCCTTTAAAGTGCAGGCATTGTATTTCTCACTTCCAGGACTTAAGTCCGGCTAACCGGTTTTCCTGAATCATTATATATATATTTATATATATATATATATATATATATATATATATATATATATATATATATATATATATATATATATATATATATATATATTATATAATATATATATAAATTCGGTTTAGAAAGTTCACCATAAGTAAAGGAAACGTCATATACCTTCATAAATAAAGATTTTTCAAATTTCTTGAGTCTGTCTGTAATTATCTTTCCAAAAACCTGGACAGTAGTAGTTTTAAGCTGAGAACAATAGATCTCTAACTCGCCAGAGTCAGAGCAATCTAAGTCAGGTGCATTAGTTATTTATTAATAGTAAGATCAGTAGAGGTCAGGAAATATCTCTTCATGATGGTTAACTAATACCTCTTTCATTTCGGCTTAAGAGTAGATGTGGTAATGCTTACTGATACCGGTTCCTTGTCTTACAATTTGGTTTTCTGGTAAATGCTTACCTGGAGTTTACCTGGAGAGGATTTCGGGGGTCAACGCAGGCTGTGCTTCCACTAGTGGGCCTCGTTCACAAGTAACTTCATCTCCAACTACCACACCTTACCTCTGTCGCCATTATATAAGTTTCTCGCCTCATGTCTCGGCTTTAGACTAAAGGACTGATCTATTAATTAATAGGCTGACTATGTAAGAAAATAAGAATGGAGGAACACTTCAGCAGGCCTACTGGCCCTTACTTAGCAAACCATTTTCAAACCCAAACCCTCTGGCGAAATACTTTCTAACCCATTTTCAAAGCTACCCAAGGAATAAGCTTCGATAATCCTACTAATGTTGTGCAAGTCTCATTCATATCCAGTCCCTTACATTCATGCATTTAGCCAAGCAATATTTGAGGCTACCTCAAAATTACTTCACAATTACCTTATCACTTCCAGTGTCATAATTGCCTGTATTCAACTGAAGAAGCCTGATGCACGGGCGAAACAATTCGACAGTAAGTGTTGCACATGTTTTTACTTATCAGCCTGACAATGTCTTAATACCGTGTAGCATCCACTGAAGGTACTGTACATAGTACATCAACCCACAGCATATTGTCAGTAGCAATTAAGAGTCGCATGCTGTGTTAGGTGTGGCATAATCTGTCAGTTTTGGAGTAGTCTGTCAAATGTGGCATGATCTATCGAGTGTAACATGATCCGTCTAGTGTGACATGATCCGTTAAGTGTAACATGACATAAATAGTGAGAGAGAGAGAGAGAGAGAGAGAGAGAGAGAGAGAGAGGGACGGAATGAGGAAGGGGGGGAGGGAAAGGTAACCCTTGACGCTTGTATCGAGCGAAGCCTACCTGCGGGCCATACCTTACTGCTTCTTCCGGGCCAGAAGTACCTGTGTCTTGGTCTTTGCTCTTACCTGTGTCCTTGTATGTCCTCTTACCTGTGTCATTGTCTGTTCTTTTACCTGTCTTCTTTTCTTTCCCGGTACCCGTGTCCTTGTCTGCCCTCTTACCCGTGGCATTCATCAGTGTACCCGTGTCTTGACCTGTTGTGGCACAGCTGTGTGGCACTTTTTGCTGTGTGGTACTTGTGCTGGTAGCAGAAGTACAGACACAACACTTAGTGCTAGAGGCTGGGTGATTCTAATAACCTGGTCGAGCTACCTGAAAGTACTCTTTTATCACCTCTCTTCTTACCTGGGTGTGCTTAACAATTCGCGAGTGAGCGAGCAGGACTCGAACCTGCGCACTCTGCATCAGAGTACACAGTAATTATACCAGGCCCCAGATAAGTATGGGAACCGAGTGGACGCCAGGTGTTGTTTTCCATACTTATCTGGGGTCTGACTGTGTTGTATAGGTACTGTGTACCTTGAAGCAGAGCATGCAGGTTCGAATCCTGCTCTGGTCTGAGATTACCTGGGCGTGTTCACCTGGCCCCTCTCAGCGTAACACCTCAGTTGCTCCTTCCATATTATCTCCCACTTTTCTCCCTCCCTACTTCGTTCCCTGCTCTCTCTCCCTCTCAGGCATCAGCCTCTTACTCTCAGTGTGGGTGTCTCCAGCTGCTGCCTCCCAGGTCTACCATTGTCTCCGGTGGGGTAGAAATTGTGCGTATTCTGTGGAAGGAAGAAGAGGAGTGATGTGGTAATATGGTGTTGTGTAGTGTGTGTGTGTGTGTGTGTGTGTGTGTGTGTGTGTGTGTGTGTGTGTGTGTGTGTGTGTGTGGTGTGTGTGTGTGTGTGTGTGTGTTAGTTACCATTTTGTCCTAGGCACATGCCGATTAGACACTAGGCCTGTTGTATATGCATGTGTGTGTGTTTGTGAACTTACCTATTTGTGATTGCAGGGTTTGAATCAGAGTTCCTGTGTGTGTGTCTGTGTGCGTGCATGTATGTGTGTGTGTACGTGCGTACGCACGGATTTATGTTTGTAGGGGTTGATACTTAACTCTGGGACCCGCCTCCTAGACCACCTTAACCGGCATCAGTGACTTCTGGCCTCTTGTGTTTATCGTATCTTCCCTTGAAGCTGTGTATTGACTTTGCCTCCATAACTGCCGTATACAAGCCATTCCACTTAATAGTTATCCTGAGACTTAAGAAATACAGGAGGGGTCCCGTTTATACGTCTTGATAGGTTCCAGGCTACTGCTGTAAAGCGAAAATCTCTGTAAAGTGAAACATAGCCTTTTTTCACATTGAAATTTCAGCATATAAAAGTCTGATAACATGTTTACACTCTCATATATTAAATGAACAATAAAGCTAGGCCTTAAAATGCATTTATAATACACACATTACTTACCTTAATAATTAAAATATTTTCGTCCTTAGCTTATAGTGAGTGGTGAATATATTTATTGTAATAAGACTGAGTAAATGAAGAATGGGTACAATTGAAAAACGCTGCATTAGCGAAACGCCGTAAAGCGAAGCGCTGTAAAACGGGACTCACCTGTACTTCCTTACATAGCTGTGTCTCATCTGTGTCTTCAGCCTCCACCTGTGTCCCCTTGATCCTGGTCTTCATAATTTAAGCCGTCTGTCCATATCAGCCCTAATAATTTCTCTTTAAAGAGTTTGCTCGTAGTACTTATGTCTCCCCTTATCCTTCTCACCTCTAAAGTCGTTAGGTTCAGTTCTTTCAACCTTTCCTCATAGTACAGTCCTCTCCATTTTAGTACTAGCCTGGTTGCAAAGTTTTGGCATTTTCCAGCTCTCCATGCTGAGGCCACGTACTCAGAGATTGACTTTACATATGTCGTGTATAAGGTTCTGCAGGATTCTCTATTCAAGTTCCTGAATGCTGTTCTGAGGTTTACTAACCTTGGGTATGCCGCTGCCGCTGCCGTTATGTACAGTTATGGAGATATGCTTGATGTTATATTCATCCCGTTGTCATTTTCACTCTGATATTTGCCGGCTCTCTCCACCCATGCTGTACTGCCCTCTCCTCCCAAAACGAATGATCATGCATTTGCTTCTGATGAACTCGAGAAGCCACTTGTTTAAGTACATCAGCAGTCTGTTGAAGTCTCTCTTAAGTCTATCACTCTTCTCTCCTGTTCTTATTCTAAGTAGTTTCGCATCGTCAGCAAAACTAGGGTCTCAGTCCCCTCTGGTAGATCATTCACGTATATTAAGAACAGGAGCCACTAGGAAGTCTCATTCCTTACTGTAACTCTCTGCCTTCTGTCATTTAGGTTCTCCCTGACCCACTGGAGCACTGTGCCTTTTAATCCTTCTTTCTTGTTTTGTTACTGTGACTGTCTTAGAATTCCAGTAAATTCGTGTGACTGATTTTTTCATCCTTAAATCCATGCTGTTTTTCAGTAAAGAATCTTCTTTTGAAATGTTGCAATATCCTTTTCCTCACTGTTTTCTCCAGAACTTCTAACAACATAGATGTTAGAGATGCTGCCTGTCTGTCCGCTTTTTAATATATAGGAACCACATTTGCCCTTGTCCAATTTTCCAGCAGCTGCCCTGACCGGAGAGACTGCTTGAATACTTTTACTATTGGGTCATAGTTTTTTACCCCTTCTCTCATCACCCATGGAGATATGTTTATATGGTTTCATTTATTTCGGTACATCCAGCTGTATGTATGTGTTTACTCACCTATATGTGGTTGGAGGGGTCGAGTTTCAGCTCCTGTGTCTGTGTGTATTTATTAAATAGAGATTAGTTTGGCTTATCGAGTGTGGCGTGGGTGTTTGTGTGTACCATGGTGCAATATGAAACGTGTGTGTGTGTGTGTGTATGTGTGTGTGTATACTCACCTATTGCTGGTTTCAAGGGGCGAGTCACAGCTCATGGCCCCGCCTCTTCGCTGGTCGCTACTAGGTCTACTCTCTCCTTGCTCCTTGAGCTTTATCGTACCTCGTACCTCTTCTTAAAGCTATGTATGGATCCTGTCTCCACTACATCACTCTTCAGATTGTTCCACTTCCTGACAACTCTATCACTGATGAAATATTTCCTAACATCCCTGTGACTTATCTGAGTTTTCAACTTCCAGTTGTGTCCCCTTGTTGATGTGTCCCATCTCTGAAATATTCTGCCCCTATCCACCTTGTCAATTCCTCTCAGTATTTTATATGTCATCATCATGTACCCTCGAATCCTTCCTGTCCTCCAGTGTTGTCAGGTTGATTTCCATTAACCTCTCTTCGTTGGACATACCCCTTAGCTGCGGGACTAGTCTTATTGCAAACCTTTGCACTTTTTCTAATTTTTTAACGTGCTTTACCAGGTGTGGGTTTCATACTGGTGCTGCATACTCCAATATGGGCCTGACGTACTCGATGCACAGTATCTTGAATGACTCTTTACTCAGGTGTCGAAACGCTATTCTTAGGTTTGCCAGGCACCCATATGCTGCAGTAGTTATTGGGTTGATACGCGCCTCGGAAGATGTGCTCGGTATGATACTCCAAGATCCTTCTCCTTGACCGAGGTTTGCAGCCTTTGGCTCCCCTAGCCTGTACTTTGTCTGCGGTCTTCTTTGACCTTGCACCCAATCTTCATGACTTTACACTTGGTGGGGTTAAACTTCTGGAGGCAGTTGTTGGACCAGGCTTGTAGCCTGTCCAGATCCCTTTGTAGTCCTACCTGATCCTCATCCACTTGAATTCTCCGCATTAGCTTCACATCGTCTGCAAACAGGGACACTTCTGAATATATCCCTTCCTTCATGTCGTTGGCATATACCAGAAGCAGCACCGGCCTCTCTCTCTCTCTCTCTCTCTCTCTCTCTCTCTCTCTCTCTCTCTCCTCTCTCTCTCTCTCCTCTCTCTCTCTCTCTCTCTCTCTCTCTCTCTCTCTCTCCCCTCCCCCCCTCTCCTGTCTTGCTTCTCTCACTTTGTCGTAAAACTCCAGTAGATTTGTAACACAGAATTTCCCTTCCTTAAAACCGTGCTGGTTATCGTGCATAAGCTCATTCCTTTCTAGGTGCTCCACCATTCTTCTGATAAGCTTCTCCATGACTGTGTGTGTGTGTGTGTGTGTGTGTGTGTGCGTGTGTGTGTACGTGTGTGCGCACGCGCGTCTCACACCTGCCAGATGTTTAGCTTTGAAACATAAAACGTTGTGTTTGTCTCAGATTCGCCAGGTGGATGTCCTAATTTTGTTTGCCTTGGGTGTTGATGATTTTTTTTTTTAATAAAGCGAGAGGTGAACCTCTCGAATGTGTTCGTATGTTTTGTAGTGTTTTATGGGCATCATTTGTTGTATTGTGGAGTATGACACTCCTATTATTTTTGCATTAGTTTGTTTTCCATCTTTATCTTATGTTTTTTTTTTTTGCCTCTCACCTTGCCAAGATGTTTTATTTCCTTGGTCAACTGTTCGTGTTTGCTCAATCGCAGTGCTGGTGTTCACTCTGTCAACTGATGATATACACTGTCGATCGCTGGTGTTCACCCTGTTAATCTCTGGTGTTCACTGTATTGACCATCAGTATTCACTATCGTCCGAAGTGTTCACGCTTTGAAAGAATAAATTACAATACCGTGGCTGCAACAATGCACATATATATCTCTAAAGGATGGAAACCTCTGACGACGTTTCGGTCCGACATGGGTCATTGAGAAGTCCCACTTGTCCTAGGTTTTCGCTTTCCTAAATGCGGGTTATTTGTGTAGTGATCACTCTTGTGAGTGATAAAACAGGCGGGTTGGTAGCACAATGTTATCGGGTCTTCTTTTTTGTTTCCAGAGCACGAAGACACATAGACACATTCATGTTAGAATAAAATTTGTCAGGCATCGAAGGCTAGATTTTAGAGATTTGGTAACGTACAAGACATGAGGAAAATGATTTTAATGTCGGTGAAAATTATGAAGGTAATTTATAAAGAAGATGTTAATGTTTGTGAATGTGATAGTGTTGTGCACGAACACGAGACGAAGCGGAATAAGAACTTCTTTAAGATTTAAATGGCGAACTATCAACAATAGTATAGACACTCGATGCAGAGGAAGCTTTTATTGAGACAGCAGAGTGAAACGTTGACCAAATGAAACGTTGTTCTGCAGCGCGTCTTATTTGTTCAGAGGACAAGAAATAAAATGAACAAGCTAAGGTTCATTGTATATTCAGGAAATAGTTTACATTACTTACAGTAATACCTGTTATAATATAAGAAGTAAGAGGGAGGAGCAGCGATCCATCCAGATGTTAAGTGATTCTTCACAAGGGAAGGAATAAAAACAGAACTTTGTTTGCTCATAGTTTATTGAAGCATATGGAAAGATAATTTAAAGTAGACTATGATAAATTAGACACATGTGCAACTCTTGGATATCTTTATTGAGGAAACGTTTCGCCACACAGTGGCTTCATCAGTCCATACAAAGGAGAATCTTGAAGAACAGGAGGAGAATGAGGTAATCAGTCCCTCAACCTTGAGTCGATGTGGTCAGTCCATCAATCAACTCAAGGTTGAGGGACTGATTACCTCATTCTCCTCCTGTTCTTCAAGATTCTCCTTTGTATGGACTGATGAAGCCACTGTGTGGCGAAACGTTTCCTCAATAAAGATATCCAAGAGTTGCACATGTGTCTAATTTATCAACATGTCGGTTCTCTGAACCATTCATCTACAAAGTAGACTATACACATAAACTAATAATAACAATATTATTATTATTAATATTATTATTATTATAT
>NC_069408.1:52313032-52323032 GCF_026875155.1 Cherax quadricarinatus | reverse complement strand
AACTCAAACATGCATACTGTCAGGAGTCCTGAAGGACTATGATACTGGGGCAACTGGAAAGGAGAAGATTCTTTACAGAAAAGTCGGTATGGTTTTAAGGATGAAAAATCCGGTCTTACAAATATGTTCAGGTTTTATGGCAGTCACAGAAATTAAACCAAAAAAGCAGGGATGGATGGATTACATTTTGTTGGACTGCAGGAAAGTATTTGATACATACAGTACCATACCAGAGATTAATCCATAAATTAGAAGAGATAGCAAGATTGCAATGCAGATCTCCAGTGGGTCAGGGAATACCTGAATGACAGAAGGCAGAGAGTAAGGGATAAGACATGAATGGGAGAGAGGTTAACGAGTGGGTTCCGAAGAAAACGCTGTTGGGACCACTGATGTATATAAACGATCTAAAAGAGGAGATTGAGTACTATGTGTCACTATTTGCAGATGTAAAATTAATGGGAAAATAAGAAAAGGAGAGGACAGTGATAAACTTGAAGATTGATTGATGTTGGTTCGCCGGTACTTCCGGTCCGGGTCTTCTCCGTATGGCGACCCGGCGGCGGCCCCCCGGGTGGGGGGTGTCTAAACTTCAATATCTCAACCGAATACGGATATGATCGAACCAGTGGCTTCTCGTGTTCAACCCAAATAAATAAAAGTCTGTGAGAATTTGGAAAGGTAAGGGAAGTCCGGACACAAAGTACAGTATGGGAGGAGAGAAACTGCAATTATCAAAGAGTAAAATGAACCTTTAGCCAAATATAAAGCCAGAAATTATATATATATATATATATATATATATATATTATATATATATATATATATATATATATATATATAAAATATATATATATATATATAGGTATATGAAAGATAAGCAAACTTTAGAATAGCATTCAGGAACTTTAATAAAGTATCCTTCAAAATCATATATACGACATAAGTTAGTCTCAGGGTGGTTGAAAAGTGGAATGACTTGCGTGAGGCAGTCGTGGAGGCAGACTCAATACACAGTTTCAAGAGTAGATATGATAAGGCCCAAGAGGCCAGAAGCATTAATGCAGTTTAAATTAGTCTATGAGGCGGTTCCAGGAGCTAACCCTCGACCCCCACAAACGCATCTTGGTGAGTGTACACGCGCACGCAGCCCCCCCCCCCGCACACACTACAGATTACCTGGAGAGGTGGAGTTTACCCTGAGAGGGTTTCGGTCTGAGACCAGGCCTCATGGTGGATCAGGGTCTGATCAACCAGGCTGTTACTGCTGGCCTCACGCAAGCTGACGTACGAACCACAGCCCGGTTGGTCAGGTACTAAGTGCCTGTCCAGTGCCTTCTTGAAGACAGCCAAGGGTCTATTGGTAATCCCCCTTATGTATGCTGGGAGGCAATTGAACAGTCTTGGGCCCCGGACACTTATTGTGTTGTCTCTCAGTGTACTCGTGGCGCCCCTGCTTTACATCAGGGGAATGTTGCATCTCCTGCCGAGTCTTTTGCTTTCATAGGGAGTGATTTTCGTGTGAAGGTTTGGTACCAATCCCTCCAGGACCTTCCAAGTGTACATTGGTATACCCTGACACATTTTTAATTTCTTCAAGTTTTCCATATCTGAGTAGTTGAAATTTCTCTTCGTTGAACTTCATATTGTTTTGAGTGGCCCATTCGAAGATCTGGTTGATGTCCGCTTGGAGTCTCGCAGTGTCTTCGATGGAGGTCACTGCCATGGTGATCCGGGTGTCATCCGCAAAGGAAGACACGGAGCTATGGCTTACATCTCTGTTTGTGTCATAAATGAGGATAAGGAATAGATTGGGAGCGGGTACTGAGCCTTGTGGAACAGAGCTGTTTACCATGGCTGCCTGGGACTTTACTCTGTTTACTATTACTCTTTGTCAGGAAGTTGTAGATCTATCTACCAACTTTTCCCATTATTCCTTTATCCCGCATTTTATGTCCTATTACACCATGGTCACACTTGTCGAAAGCTTTTGCAAAGTCTTTGTATACTACATCTGTATTTTGTTTATCCTCTACAGCATCCAGGACCTTGTCATAGTGGTCCAGTAGCTGGGACAGGCAGGAGCGACCTGCTCTAAACCCGTGTTGCCCTGGGTTGTGTAAATAATGGGTATCTAGGTTGTTGGCTGTCTTGCTTCTTAGAACCCTCTCAAAGATTTTTATATGGCATGTTAGTGCTATCGGTCTGTAGTTCTTTGCAATTGCTTTACTGCCACGTTTGTGAAGTAGGGCTATGTCTGTTGTTTTTAGTGTGTGTGGGATGACCCCTGTGTCCATGCTTACTCTCCATAAAATGCCGAAGGCACGCGATAGGGACTTCTTGCAGCTCTTGATGAACACGGAGTTCCACGAGTCTGGGCCTGGGGCCGAGTGCATGGGCATGTCATTAATTGCCTCTTCAAAATCTTGTGGAGTTAGAATAATATCCGAAAGTTTTGGGATGACCAAATTTTGGGTTTCGTTCATATTATTATTATTATAATCAAGGGGGAAGCGCTAAACCCGGAGGATTATACAGCGCCTGGGGGGGGGGATGTGGAAGGCATTCAGGCTTAATTCGGGGAACTGGAGCACAGATCCAATTCCCTAAATCAAGAGCCCCTCACCAACATCAAGGAACCTTCCTTGAGGGGAGAGGTTTCGTTCATAAAGAATTCATTTGGATTGTCGACCCTTAGAGTGGGCAGAAGATCGCTGAACACTGAGTCATATTGGGACTTTAGTATCTCACTCATTTCTTGGCTATCATCTGTGTATGTCCTATCCTGCCTAAGCAGGGGCCCAATACTGGATGTTGTTTTTTCCTTAGATTTGGCATAAGAGAAGAAGTATTTTTTTTTTTTTTTTAAATTTTCTTTATTGTTTTTAGTTCTTCCTGTGATTCTTGTCTCCTATAAGATTCCTTCAGCTTAAGTTCGATATTTTCAATTTCATTGACTAGTGCTTTCCTTCGTATTTCAGATATATTGACCCCACTCATCAGCTCTGTGGCTCTTGGCCTTCGTCTGTTTAGGGAACTTCTCTCTTTTCCTAGTTTACATCTTCTCTTTCTTAATGGGTGTGAAGGCTTACTCAGCCCTGTAAGATCTTATGTTAGTATTGCCAAGGCTGGCTCCTCCTTAGGAAAAGAAATAATAGAAAAATTAACAATAACATACAAATATAAACACTTTATTGTAAGAAGTGAAAATGTAAAACACGTAAACATGAGCTTTTATCCTATTTGAAAGAAAAATGAAATAGAAAAAAATGATTATTGAATTCAACACTAATTTGTATAGGTATAATGGTAGATCATGTCGATGTTGTTGACACAGCGCATTGTAGAAACTGTAGCCGTTGCTGATAATGTGGGGACGGGGTCACAGCCGGTGAGTGACAACCCAACGACTATTCAGTCACAGTATGTCTAGCCTTGAATGATCCGTCAAGATGATAGGAACGCAGGTCTTTCACCACTGCAGAGATGAGGGGTAGCTGCCTGGGTGTAGCTACAATATGGTACATAGATCGCGGGTGACGTCTCTTAACCTGGTTAAGTTCCTCTCCTTCAAACTGTCTCTGTAGTCGCCAGATGATCCTAGCTGGCAGTCCAAGCTAGAGATAAAAGTTAACCACTGCTCGATAAATCACTCCATGATAAGTGTAAGGCATTTAAAAGAATGGTGAGGATTTAAAGACAAGATTTTTAATCATGAGAGTCAAGGCAGGATGAACTAAGTCTCAAGATTAGACAAAAGTGAAGCTTTTAACTAAGCTATCAAATAAAACAGGAGCAGAGGCATTTTACTTACAGATATGTTGGGAGCTGCGAGTCAAGTGCTTATCCATTTGGTCGGAGTCCCACACGTCAACTTTCAGTGTGGAGAAAGGAGAGGAGGTTAGCGGGAGCTAGACACTGACACTACCTTAACAAGCAGACTGACAATCAAACTTTCTTCATCACATATTCGCTCGCTACTCCTATCTGTTGAACTTTTCCCTCACAATGGAATGTGTCTTGAGCAGATCTCAGGAACCACAGATTTTATATTTTCAAGGCAGATGTTCGGGTCCGTGTTGTTTAGGATATCTTCCCGGCTTGTTTCATTTAGGACATGGTTTACTTGATCCCATTGTATGTTTTTTGTTATTGAAATTGAATTTCGTAAAGAGACCTTCATGACTACTCACATTTTGCTGGTCCGGAGCCCTGTGCATATATGTCTGTACTTCTATTATGTTGTGATCTGAGTGAATTGTCTTTGATACAGTTATATTACGTATCAGATCATCATTGTTAGTGAAGATGAGGTCCAGCGTATTTTCTAGTCTTGTAGGCTCTACTATTTGCTGGTTTAAGGTGAATTTGTTGCAGAGATTTAATAGTTCGTGTGTGTGTGAATTTTCATCTGAGCTGTCTCCTGGGGTGATCTCTGCTCAAACATTGTTTGCTATACTCCTCCATTTTAGGTGTTTCAGGTTGAAATCTCCTAGTCGTAAGATGTTTAGGGCAGGAGCTGGGAGATTTTCCAGACAGTTTTCAATTTTCTCAAGCTGCTCCTGGAATTGCTGGGAAGTTGCATCTGGAGGCTTGTATACTACCACAATGACAAGGTTTTGGTTTTCGATCTTTACCGCCAAAACCTCAGCTACATCATTTGAGGTGTTTAGTAGTTCTGTGCAAATGAGCGACTCTGTGACATACAGGCCAACCCCCCTTGTTGCCTGTTTAGTCTGTCGCACCGGAATAGCTTATAACCTGGGATCCATATTTCGTTGTCATAATGATCCTTTATGTGGGTCTCTGTGAATGCTGCAAACATTGCATTTGACTCTATGAGCAGTCCCTTGATGTAAGGAATTTTGTTGTTTTTTGACGGCTTTAGACCCTGTATGTTTGCAAAGACAAATGTATTGGTGGAATTTAGGGGTTTTTTATTTGCTGGCTCTAATATCTGTTGTTCTGGTGTAGAGGCCAATGTCCGTGCCTCTGTTCCAGAAGTGTTTTCAGGTGGTGTACGATTATTGTCATTTCTTGCCAGTCTTTTTTCCCTTCTGGCCCTAAAAAACCTCTGTCCCTGGAGAGGTTGGGGCTCCTCTCTTTTGTTTCTCATAGTCTGGCTGGTCTGTGTCTTCTAGTCCCCTTAAGATGATGTGCCTGGCAGTATGCATTGTAGCATTTTCTTTCATGGATTGATGAGTGACACATTTCTGGGTGAAATAAGTTGCAAGAAGGGAAGTTGCACTCTCCTATTGTCGTGTGGGTGCGGCATTTTTTGGGATGGTCAAAGGTGAATGTCCCACCTGTTTTACCAGATATATCGTGCCTGCAGATACCCAAGGTATAGTATTTACATAGATTATACTTCTGTTTGCTAGGATTTATTATAGCTGTGTTCACTGCTGGTGCATTTATATTTCCCGTTTCCTCAATATCTTTTACCCCTGTATGGGCATCAGTGCTTCCACCAGGTTTTGCTGGTAGTGTGTCGACACTATTCACTGAGGCATCATCCCATTTTGATCCATCTCCAGTAGTATCTCTATTTTGAACCTCTGTGGACTGAATAAGGTTGTCTTCAGTGTCCTCCAGGACAACACTAGTACCCTCAGCACTGTCCTCCAGGGCAACACTAGGACCCTCTGGAGCACTTTCCTCCAGGACAACACTAGCACCCTCAGCACTGTCATCCAGGACAGCACTAGGCCCCTCAGGAGCACTGTCCAAGACAGCCCCGTCCCTACCACCCATCTTTTTTTTCCCAGCTGCCATACCATGCTGACATGTATTTCAAGAAAGATGTTTTATTGGTGTTCTTGTCTTTTAATATAGATGTCATTTCCTCATATAGGTGTATCTCGTTTGGGCAGACCTAAAAACATCTCTCTGAATTGATATCAAGTGTGGTCACTAGTTTAAAATCCCTGCATATATTATGGGACCACTGACCACACAGATGGCAAGCAATCCAGATGAGAGTTACCTCTTCAAACACAAATAAGTAAATAGGTGCATTCCTCTCTCTCTCTCTCTCTCTCTCTCTCTCTCTCTCTCTCTCTCTCTCTCTCTCTCTCTCCTCTCTCTCTCTCTCTCCTCTCTCTCTCTCGTTCTCTTTCTCTCCCCCATCGCTACACTTTTTGCCAATCTCCACACTGGTGTGCCTGAGGGGTGGTTCCCCGAGCCATCAAACACCTATGGACTCGCAAACATTCTCTCCTCGCTTTTTTGGCCTCCCGAGCGACTCATGTGAATGGCTCTAAAAATGATGTCGATATTGCTCTCTGAAACCTTTGATAATCCGTGTCTGGGACTTCACACAACTCGTCCTGACGTGCAGGTCATCTCTTGTCGTTCCTGTCGTGGTCACCTCTTATTCCTGTCGTGGTCACCTCTTATTCCTGTCGTGGTTACCTCTTTTTGTTCGTGTCATCCTGGTAAATGCCTTTTGTCATTCTTGTTAATCACATAGTCCTAACATGTCGTTCCTGTCGTGGTCACCTCTTATTCCTGTCGTAGTTACCTCTTGCCGTTCCTGTCCTCCTGGTAGTCACCTCTTGTCATTATTGGCGGTCACATCTTGTCGTTTCTGTAGTCTTAGTAATCACTGTTTGTCGGTTCGTCTTGATCACTACTTGTCGTTGGATCTTGGTAGTCACTTCTAGTCGTTTTCGCTTTGGTGATCATCTCTTGTCAGTCCCGTAGTCTTGGTAGTCATCTCTTTGTTTCATCTTTGTGAGTACTTCTAATCGTTGTTGTCTTGGGAGTCGCCTCTAGTCGTTCCCATCTTAGCGATCATCTCTTGCCATTCCTGTCGTCTTGGTGGTCACCTTTTGAAGTTTTCGTCTTGGACGTAACGTGTGGCGAGGACATCTAACCAATATAATATAATACTACTACTACTACTACTACTACTACTAATAATAATAATAATAATAAGATATAATAAAATAATAATCTTTTTTCTACAAGTACATATATACTGGCCTAGCTTACAACGACATACCACTATACAGAAAGCCTCTTGTTATGCAGAGCATTTCGGGCAAATTAGGTAAATTTTGTTCTCTGAATGCGACCCACACCAGTCAACTAACACCCAGGTACCTAGTTTACTGATAGGTGAAACAAAGACAACAGGTGCCTTAAGGAAACACATCCTAATGTTTTCACCCGAACCAGGGATCGAACCACGGACTTCAGTGTGTGAGTTGAGTGGGCTAGTAATCGAGGTGCGGGCCACCGTAAACATTCCACAGAAGGACGTTGCTGTTATAGTAGACCGTCGTGGTCTCCTGAAAGATCGTCATATGAAAGGTCACACGGCATCACACTTTCTTTCTCTTCGTGAGAATTATTGCGTGTTTTGTACCATGCATCTTGGGTCTGGCTGCTTGACTCACGATTGTACCTTTGGTGTAATGGAACGACTCTTAGGTGCCTTTGAAAGGCACCTAGGTTGTACCAGTGGGATTAATGGAAAGACTCTTAGGTGCTGTTCAAAGGAACATAAGTTGTACCTGTGGGAGTAATGAAAAAAAGACTTAGACGCTGTATAAATACACACAGGTTGTACCTGTGGGTGTGAGGGGAAGAGTCGTAGGTGCTTCTCAGTGACGCACAAGTTGTTAGCAGCATCTCTTTGTTCCTAATTACAAAGGGGGAACATCTTTCTTCAGACCATACCACGGGAGGGGTTTGAACCCGCGGTCATTACGATTTCGTGAGTCATCTTTCTTCAGTTCAGGAGAGTGCCGTTCCACAGCTCTCACCGAAAATTTTGAGGATGTCGAAGACCCACTCTCCCCGGTGGTGGAAAAGACCCAATCTTCCTTGAGGTGTCTGCTACATTGAGCGTTATCTTGGGCACCCTGGCACATATCTAGTCGTAATTCAGTAAAGTTCTTCAATCTTTTGTTTCAGTTTGGTACCTGAATTGTCATATTAAGCTATTTAACTTTATTGAACTAGGCAAAATATTTGATTATCCTATTTTTTTTATTTAGATTTGAGCTTATCTAGGGCCGTGTAAGGATTCTCAAACAACCCTGTTGACCGAGGCTTCGTCTGACATGCAGTCACATTTGTGATTTAAACAAGTGCATTCCTAATATACAAACAAATTTACAGTGGCCTTGCAGGGGCGCGAGCGCACACACACACCACACACACACACACATTATATATATATATATATATATATATAATATTATATATAAAATATATATATATATATATATATATATATATAATATATAATATATATGCAGTAAGATCAAAAGTAAACAGGTGATTTCAGAATATTTCAAAAAAAACCACTGGAAAGAATAGAGAAATTCCAAGCGCTTGGAATTTCTCTATTCTTTCACAGTGGTTGTTTTGCATGTACATATATATAAATATATATATATATATATAATATATATAATATATAAATATATATATATTATATATATATATATATATATATATATTATATATATATATATATCTACAAAGAGAATGTAGTTAAGAACATACAGGAGGAGAATGACATAGCTTGAAACCATGACTGAGGCGCACTGATGGCCCAGAGCTGCTGAAGAAAACATTGCTTGTAAACCAAGTTGTCCACTTATGTGGCATTTGTTTGGGTGAGTAGAGAAAGCGTCACTTGAGAACCGTGCGATCTTTCTGTGAATATACTCGCTTGTTTCTGCGTGCTGAACTGATTTATATATATATATATATATATATATAAATTTTATATATATATATAATATATATATATATATATATATATATATATATATATAAAACATCAGTGTCACTACCGCCCGGGTCCGGCTGGGTTACAATATCTTTGGCAGGTTAAATCACCACCACCAATGTAGACCAAACGAAATGTAAACTTCCAGATGGATTATTGCACACCCTGCGTCATTATGTTTCTGGAGTGCGATAAAATTAATGAATTTAGAAACAACTCACTCAGAAGTGTTTTAAGAAATGGCTAAATATTTTATCCACAGGATATATTACAGACCATTCTGGGAAATACCCTGACTTTGCTAGCTGTAAATAAAGCATTACCACATATGTGCATGTTGTGTGTGTGTGTTGTGTGGTGTTTGTGTGTATGTGTATGAGTGTGTGAGTGTGTGTGTTTTGGGGTGTTGTGTGTGTGTTTGTGTTGTGTGTGTTGTGTTTGTGTGTATGTGTATGGTTGTGTGAGTGTGTGTGTGTGTGTGTGTGTGTGTGTGTGTGTGTGTGTGTTTTGTGTGTGTGTATGAGTGTGTGAGTGTTGGTTTTGTGGTGTGTGTGGTGTGTGTGGTGTGTGTGTGTATGTGTATGAGTGTGTGTGTGTGTGGTGTGTGTGTGTGTGTGTGTGTGTGGTTTTGTGTATGTGTATGAGTGGTGAGTGTGGGGTGTTTGTGGGTGTGTGTGGTGTGTTTTTGTGTGTGTGTTTGTGTGTGTGTTGTGTTGTGTGTAAAGTGTATGAGTGGTGTGAGTGTGTGTGTGTGTGTGTGTGTGTGTGTGTGTGTTGTTGTGTGTGTGTGAGTATGAGGTGTGTGTGTATGAGTGTGTGTGTGTGTATGAGTGTGTGGCTGTGTGTGTATGAGTTGTGTATGTGTTGGTGTGTGTGTGTGTGTGTGTGTTTGGGGTGTGTTGTATGAATTTTTATGTGTGTGTGTGTGTGTGTGTGAGAGAGAGAGAGACTCAGCAATCAACATTTGCACCAAAAACTCACTACAGTTGTGACCGGTGTGGAGTGTGAATTGCTCATTACTCTAAAATTTGTTATGATTGCAGCCATGTATAAACGTAAGTAACCATTCTTACAGTATTCATTACCTTTTTTAACTTGTGAGTTCAATACCTTTGTAACTTGTGAGTTCATTTTCCTTACCTGGAGGTTACCTGGGGGTTTTCCGGGATAAGCCCCCCGGGCCCGGTCCCTGACCCCGCCTCCCCATGGTCAGGGCCTGATAATAAACAAATACATTGTTTGTACCTAGTT
>NC_069408.1:52264486-52312532 GCF_026875155.1 Cherax quadricarinatus | reverse complement strand
CCCCCATGCTGTACTCTGTCCGGTCTGCTCTCACCTTTTCCATACCGCATGACCTCAATAGACTGGGCATTTGTATGTCCAAATGCCCAGTTTCTTGAGGTTCTCTCCTGTTCTTATTCTGCTCATTACTTTTACATCGTTAGCAAACAGTCACATAAAGGACTCAATCACTTCTGTATATTAAGAACAATAATGGTCTTAACATTAATCTTTGGGAAACTCCTATCGTTATTCTCTTCGATTCGGATGTCTCATTTCTTACTGTTACTCTCTTCCTTCTGTCATTTCGGTACTCCTTAACCCACTGGAGCACTGTATCTTTTAACTCTGCTTATTCTTTTAATTTCTTAACTAATCTCTGGTGTGGTACAGTATCAAATGCTCTTCTGCAGTCCAAGAAAATGCGGTCCACCCAATCCTGTGGTTTTTGTTTCATTACTGCGACTCTCGTAGAATTCCCAGCAAATTCATAAGACAGGATTTTCCATGCTTAAAATCCATGCTGTTTTTCCCTAAAAAAAAATTTTTTTCAAGTTTTCCCAATATTCTTTTTTAACTATCTTCCCCAGAATTTTGGAGAGCTTTTCATGGTAAGAGATACTGTCCTGTAATTCCGGCCAGTACCTCTTAACTAGGAACATTTGCCATTTTACATTTCTGGCAGCTGTCTTGATCCAGAAACTACTTAAATACTTTTGTTATTGAGTCACAGTTATTTTGTCCCTTCTCTTGGCACCTATGGATTTATGCTGATTCCTTTACTTTTGATACATCCAGCTCTTGTTGGAGACTCATCACTTTGTTGTGTTGATACTCTCCATTGCTTGTTGGAGTGCTCTCTTTGAAGTACCTTCCGGTAGTTCTCCATTTTCCTATGTGAAGATTTCTTTGAATCTTTTGGTAAACACTTCCTCCTTCAGCCTTTTTCATTTGCTCCTTTGCAGTCGTCTTTTTTTTCTTATGTAGTTGGGGGAGTAATTTTGGTTCTGTTTGGCCTTTGATGCTATATAATTTTCAATGTCTTTCAGCCCTTTTTTATTCTTGCATTTTCATTTCTAGCTCTTCTGCCTGCCTTTCAGTTTTCTGCATTTTGTGTTTTATATTTTTTTCTAATCTGTATTTTTGTTTTTGTGTTAGAGAACTGGTCTTGGCCTTCTTAAGCTTCATCGACTGGCATTTCTGGTTTTTGACTTCTTGAGCCCTCTGGGAAAGTAAATCTTGAGATTATGTAGCTAAGGAGTTCATCTCTTGTCACCTTCACATGCAGTTCATTTCCACTTTCCTGCTACAGTGAGACTTGAAACGTATTTTCTAAAATCCCTGTGAGTCATCTGTTAATGACTTTCATCTATGACCCCCATTATTCCCGGTCCTTGCTTTGTAAAATGTTTGTCATTATCAACCTCGTCGGTTTCTCTTGAGTATTTTTAAAATTAGTAATCATTCTTTCCCTTGTCTTCCTTTCTTACAGAGTCATCTGATAAAATTACGCTATTGTTTCTTAATTTTTGTACTAACCTGTTTGTAAATCTTTGGGAAACTTTTCAAGCTGCTGAACTTGCTTAGTCAGGACGGGATTCCAAGCTAGTGCTACGTTCGTTGTGTATAGAATCTTCCAGAAATTTTGTTGAGATTCTTGTATGTTGTTCCGACATTTACTAACCTCACCTGTAATTACCTGTAATTTTTTACCTCTCACTATGTATTTCGTCTCCGGTTTCTCCTCTCCTAACCAAATTCCATGTTTTTTTTTTTGCACTTGTTTTGATTGAACTCCGTCAGTCACTTGCTTGATCACCCCTGTGACATGTCTAAATTTCGCCGGAAGCCATCAGTGTCCTCTCCTATTTGTATTCTTCCCATTAGTATTATATTTGAAAACGCATACATGTAGGGTTCGATCCAATCTGGCAGATCATTTACACACACACACACACACACACACACACCACACACACACACACACACACACACACACACACACACACACACACACAGCAAGGGCAAGCATACACACAACTATTCTCAGAACCATACAACCTATCACACCATCCCAACACACACTACAATCCATACCCACAGCCTCCACCCAACACCGAGCTATAGAATCCCACAGTATGCCACCAGGTCTCCCACCCTCACAGGCCCCCCAAAGCACAGTGTTGGAAAGGAAACTGAAGGTATGGTACACAAACGCTGATGGAATAACAAATAAGTGGGAGGAGTGGCATGAAAGAGTCAAAGAAGCATCACCGGACATCATAGCTCTCACAGAAACCAAGCTTACAGGTATGATAACAGATGCCATCTTTCCAACGGGATACCAAATCCTAAGGAAAGACAGAGGGAACAGGGGGGGGTGGAGGAGTGGCATTGCTGATCAAAAATCGCTGGAATTTTGATGAGCTGGAGAGAGGAGACAGCGGAGAAGAAAGTGATTACATAGCGGAAACACTTCACTCTGGAGGTCCCAAGGTGGTAATAACAGTGATGTATAACCCACCACAGAACAGCAGGAGGCCAAGGCAAGAGTACGACGAGAGCAATAGAGCGATGGTTGACACACTGGCTAGAGTGGACAGAAGAGCTCATGCATGCAGGGCAAAGCTCGTGATCATGGGTGACTTTAACCACAAGGAGATCGATTGGGAGAACTTGGACCCACATGGGGGCCAAGATACATGGAGGGCTAAGATGATGGAGGTGGTACTGGAAAACTTCATGTGCCAACACGTAAGGGACACTACAAGAGAGAGAGGAGAGGATGAACCAGCAAGGCTGGACTTAGTATTCACCTTGAGTAGTGCAGATATCGAGGACATCACATATGAAAGACCCCTTGGGGCCAGTGACCATGTGGTTTTAAGCTTCGAATACACAGTAGAGCTACAAGTGGAGGGAGAAGCAGGAAGGCCAGGACGAATGAAGCCAAACTACAAGAAAGGGGACTACACAGGAATGAGGAACTACCTGAACGGGGTTCAGTGGGACAGAGAACTGGCAGGGAAGCCAGTTAATGAGATGATGGAATATGTAGCAAACAAAATGCAAGGAGGCTGAGGAGAGGTTTGTACCCAAGGGTAACAGGAATAATGAAAAAGCCCAGGATGAGCCCATGGTTTACCCAAAGGTGCAGGGAGGCAAAAACCAAGTGTGCTAGGGAATGGAAGAAATATAAGAAGGCAAAGGACCCAGGAGAATAAGGAGAACAGTCGTAGAGCCAGAAACGAATAATGCACAGATAAGAAGGGAGGCCCAAAGACAATATGAAAATGACATAGCAGCGAAAGCCAAATCTGACCCGAAACTGTTGTACAGCCACATCAGGAGGAAAACAACAGTCAAGGACCAGGTAATTCAGGCTAAGGAAGGAAGGAGGAGAGGACAACAAGAAATGACCGTGAAGTATGTGAAGAACTCAACAAGAGATTCAAAGAAGTGTTCACAGAGGAGACAGAAGGGACTCCAGAAAGACGGAGAGGTGGGGCACACCACCAAGTTGCTGGACACAGTGCACACAACCGAGGAAGAAGTGAAGAGGCTTCTGAGTGAGCTAGATACCTCAAAGGCAATGGGGCCAGATAACATCTCCCCATGGGTATTGAGAGAGGGAGCAGAGGCACTATGTGTACCCCTAACAACAATATTCAATACATCTATCGAAACAGGGGAGATTGCCTGAGGCATGGAAGACAGCAAATGTAGTCCCAATCTTTAAAAAAGGAGACAGACATGAAGCATTAAACTACAGACCAGTGTCACTAACATGTATAGTATGCAAAATCATGGAGAAGATTATCAGGAGAAGAGTGTGGTGGACATCTAGAAAGGAACGATCTCATCAACAGCAGCCAACATGGTTTCAGGGACGGGAAATCCTGTGTCACAAACCTACTGGAGTTCTATGACATGGTGACAGCAGTAAGACAAGAGAGAGAGGGGTGGGTGGATTGCATTTTCTTGGACTGCAAGAAGGCATTTGACACAGTTCCACACAGAGATTGGTGCAAAAACTGGAGGACCAAGCAGGGATAACAGGGAAGGCACTACAATGGATCAGGGAATACTTGTCAGGAAGACAGCAGCGAGTCATGGTACGTGGCGAGGTTGTCAGAGTGGGCACCTGTGACCAGCGGGGTCCCGCAGGGGTCAGTCCTAGGACCAGTGCTGTTTCTGGTATTTGTGAACGACATGACGGAAGGAATAGACTCTGAGGTGTCCCTGTTTGCAGATGACGTGAAGTTGATGAGAAGAATTCACTCGATCGAAGACCAGGCAGAACTACAAAGGGATCTGGACAGGCTGCAGACCTGGTCCAGCAATTGGCTCCTGGAGTTCAATCCCACCAAGTGCAAAGTCATGAAGATTGGGGAAGGGCAAAGAAGGCCGCAGACGGAGTACAGTCTAGGGGGTCAGAGACTACAAACCTCACTCAAGGAAAAAGATCTTGGGGTGAGTATAACACCAGGCACATCTCCTGAAGCGCACATCAACCAAATAACTGCTGCAGCATATGGGAGCCTAGCAAACTCAGAACAGCATTCCGACATCTTAATAAGGAATCATTCAGGACCCTGTACAACCGTGTACGTTAGGCCATATTGGAGTATGCGGCACCAGTTTGGAACCCACACCTAGCCAAGCACGTGAAGAAACTAGAGAAAGTGCAAAGGTTTGCAACAAGACTAGTCCCAGAGCTAAGAGGTATGTCCTACGAGGAGAGGTTAAGGGAAATCAACCTGACGACACTGGAGGACAGGAGAGATAGGGGGGACATGATAACGACATACAAAATACTGAGAGGAATTGACAAGGTGGACAAAGACAGGATGTTCCAGAGATTGGACACAGTAACAGGGACACAGTTGGAAGCTGAAGACACAGATGAATCACAGGGATGTTAGGAAGTATTTCTTCAGCCACAGAATAGTCAGTAAGTGGAATAGTTTGGGAAGCGATGTAGTGGAGGCAGGATCCATACATAGCTTTAAGCAGAGGTATGATAAAGCTCACGGCTCAGGGAGAGTGACCTAGTAGCGATCAGTGAAGAGGCGGGGCCAGGAGCTCGGACTCGACCCCCGCAACCTCAACTAGGTGAGTACACACACACACACACACACACACACACACACACACACACACACACACACACACACACACACACACACACACACACACACACACATATGTATATATATATATATATATATATATATATATATATATATATATATATTATATTTATATATATATATATATATATATATATATATATATATAATATATATATTGGCCCTAATACTAATTGTTGGGAAGGACAACACTTTGTTACCTTAATCCTCATTAACACTTCCTTCCCTACTGTAATTCTTCTTTTTCTGATGCACTGTTTGACTTCACCTTTTATCACTGAATGCTCTTCAAGCTGCTTGTGGATCAGTGGAAGACTGGGTTGATACACTCTTGGTGTTGGGGAAGATGCAGTCTGCCCATCCTTGTCTTTCTTCCTTTATCTTAATAACTTTGTCATTGAACTCCAGCAACTTGGTCAGACAGGATCTCCCATCACAATCCATGTATTTATTCACGTATGAATGTTTACTCTTTAGATGACTCACTGTCCTCACCCCTGACAAACTTCATAATATAATGCTAATGTCCTTGTATGTCTCTCTTGCTTAGACACATAAATTACTTGTTTTGGTGAATGTAGGTGAGAGTTCAGAGGTCGAGATATTAATGACTAAAGGTCAAACGTTGAGGATCAGATCATAGATTGGATTGTGAAGGTCGAATACTGTCAGACGAAAATTTAGAAAAATGTGTTAAGGAGTCTAGCATGAATTTGCCATTTATCATTCTGTTACTTTTTAACACCCACGCGATGTTTTATTGCTGCGTGTCATTCTGATTCGTTTTCCATAGATTTTCGTCTCATTTTTTATTTGGTTTAGTGAAAAATATTCTCTGCGTGTCGCTCATTCTTATATATTTGTTTGTGTGATTGCTCTGAAGAATTTGAATGGTTTAATTTAGTATTTCTGAATATTGACATCAGTTTGATTAGGTCCTGTGTTGACATGTTAGTTTTTTTTTTCTGTCGAGACAGGTCAGAAGTCAATGTCGTTAGAAAATATGTGACTCAGACCTATATAATACTCACATTGTCAATATTTTGTGGGAAGAGTGAGAGGTACGTTAGTTGTGCCAGACGTGGGTTATGCCAGACGTGGGTTGTCAGACGCGTGTTTTCAGAAGTGGCTTGTATCAGACGTGAGTTGGATCAGTGTCAGACGTTGTGGATCAGGTCTCCTGAAATAAATCTTTTCTTCCATATTTCTCTTCCATCGTTATCTTCCTCCTCGTCCTCGTCTTTTTGCTTGTCGTTTTTCTCGTTCTCTTCTTTCTCTTGCTCCTATCTTTGATTCCTTCTGTTATCTCTTTCTTTTCCTACTTGCATTTCTCATCCTCCACATTAGGGAGGCTGGAGAGTCATGTCCTTGAGGACTGGACAAGTCACTGTTGAAGACACTCAGTGTCGAGTGTGTGTGGAGGGCATCGTGTTTCATAAAAACTTTGTTCTTTATAGGAGTGTGTGGGGGTGGGCCGGGAAGTGCATTTATCTAGAGGGGAGTGGAAAAATCTTGATTCAAGTTATTTATCTACATTTAGTATTCGGAGTTGAGAAGATTCGCAGATAAGGCGAGACTAAAGGAATAGAACCAGACGAATTTGGAAATGAAGCCTTAGGGGAGACACGATTACGACATATAAGATGCTCAGAGGATTCTGTCGAATCCTCTGAGCACATAAACCGTATAACGGCAGCGGTATATGCAAAAATAGTTAACAAAATAGTGTTTAGGAACTTAAATGCAGACTCCTTTAGGACGCTGTATACGTTATATGTTAGGCAACTCTTTGAGTACAGGACTCTAGCATGGAATCCACACTAGATCAAGCACGTGCAGAAGCTCGAAAAAAGTTTTGCGACCAGAGTAGAACCAGAACTGAGAGAAATACTATATGAGGAAAGGTTGAAGGTGCTGAACCCGACGAAGCCAGCGGAGAGAAGACCACGTGGAAATATGATTACTTCATCCAAAATTTTGGGAGGAGTTAATAAGGCAGATAGGAACAGACTGCTTGAATTACGAGGACCAGGATCAAGGGGACACAGGGATGTAATTAAATATTTCTTTAGTGTCAGGGTGGATAAGAAGTGGAATGGCCTGGAGAAGGAAGTGTTGGAAGCGAGCACACACACACGCGTTCTCGCGCGCGCGCGCACACACACACACACACACACACACACACACACACACACACACACACACACACACACACACACACACACACAACCGGTAGCAACCGGTGAAGAGGCGGGGCCAGGAGCTAAGACTCGACCCCTGCAACCACAAATAGGTGAGTACACACACACACACACACACACACACACATACACAACCGGTAGCAACCGGTGAAGAGGCGGGGCCAGGAGCTAAGACTCGACCCCTGCAACCACAAATAGGTGAGTACACACACACACACACACACACACACACACACACACACACACACACACACACACACACATCATACACACACTGGAGGACCAGGCAGGTATAACAGGGAAGGCACTGCAATGGATCAGAGAGTCATCGTACGTGGGGAGGTGTCAGAGTGGGCGCCTGTGACGAGCGGAGTTCCACAGGAGTCAGTCCTAAGACCGGTGCTGTTTCGGGTATATGTGAATGACATGACGGAAGGAATAGACTCATAAGTGTCCCTGTTTGCGAACGATGTGAAGCTAATGAGGAGATTTCAATCGGGGGAGGATCAGGCAGGACTACAAAGGGAACTGGACAGGCTGCAGGCCTGGTCCAGTAACTGGCTCCTAGAGTTCGACCCCACCAAGTACAAGGTCATGAAAATCGAGGAAGGGCAAAGAAGACCGCAGACAGAGTACAGTCTAGGCGGCCAGAGGCTACAAACCTTACTCAAGGAAGAGGATCTTGGGGTGAGTATAATACCGAGCACATCTCCTGAGGCGCACATCAACCAAATAACTGCTGCAGCATACGGGCGACTAGTAGACCTAAGAGTAGCATTCCGACACCTCAGTAAAAAGTCGATCAGGACTTTGTACACCGTGTACGTCAAGCCCACATTGGAGTATGCAGCACCAGTTTGGAACCCACATCTGGCCAAGCACGTCAGGAAATTAGAGAAAGTGCAAAGGTTTGCAACGAGACTTGTCTCGTAGCTAAGAGGCATGTCCTGCGAGGAAAGGTTAAGGGAAATCTACCTAACGACACTGGAGGACATGAGGGATTGGGGAGGGGGAGTTGGACATGATAACGACATAAAATACTGAGAGGAATCAACAAAGTGGACCGAGACAGGATGTTTCAGAGGTGGGACACAACAACAAGGGGTCACAATTGGAAGTTGAAGACTCAGATGAGTCACAGGGATGTTAGGAAGTATTTCTTCAGTCATAGAGTTGTCAGGAAGTGGAATAGTCTGGAAAGTGATGTAGTGGAGGCAGAATCCATACATAGCTTTAAGAAGTGGTATGATAAAGCTCGTGGAACAGGGAAGGAGTGACCTAGTGGAGACAAGTGAAGAGGCGAGGCCAGAAGCTGTGAATCGACCCCTGCAACTACAACTGAGTATACACACACACACACACACACACACACACACACCATACCATACGGCATCAATATAATTTTAAAGAAAAAGCTGAGCCAGGGAAAATGTCCCTCACCTAAAATTACAGGTGATGTTGGTCAGATATTTTTAGAACGTCAATTAAATATATTGCTGAATCAGAGGAGGGAGAGAGAGAGAGAGAGAGAGAGAGAGAGAGAGAGAGAGAGAGAGAGAGAGAGAGGGGGGTGCCTTCAGCACCGGAGGGATGTGGGTGACCTTACCGTTATATACAAGGTCAGTGTTCGTGGTCAGCGAGAGGAGAATTTCTACACAACAAGACGGGTAGCAAACATCAACTACAATCTTCTCAAGAACATCACTTCATATGAGATCCTTTATTCGTAGAATGACCCGATCCTGGAACATGGTGGCTCAGCATAATGATATAGACGATATAAAGTCAGTTGACAAAATGAAATCGCTGGGCCACAAATGGCTCCAACTTCATCCCATTCCCTATTCCTCATCCTCGTATCTGACATAGACAGATATGTAAACCATAGCTCTGTGTCTTCTTTTGCTGATGACACTAGAATTGCCATGGCAGTGACCTCCATCGAAGACACCGCAAAATTCCAAGCGGACATCAACCAAATCTTTAAATGGGCCACTCCAAACAATATGAAGTACAATGAAGTGAAATTTCAACTACTCAGATATGGAAAACTTGAGGAAATTAAAACTGTTCAGGGTATGCAACAAATTCTAACCATACAATAGAGCGAAAAGGTAATGTGAAGGACCTGGGAGTGATAATGTCAGAGGATGTCGCCTACAAAGACCACAACAATGTATCTACCGCATCTGCTAGGAAAATGATAGGATGGATAATAAGAACCTTCAAAACTAGGGACGCCAAGCCCATGACGATTCCTTTCAAATCGCTTGTTATCTCTAGGCTGGAATACTGCTGTACACTAACTGCCCCCTTCAAGGCAGGCGAAATTGGTGACCTGGAGAGTGTACAAAGAACTTTCATGGTACACATAAGTACGATAAGGCACCTAAACTACTGGGAACGGTTGAAGTCCCTTGATTTGTATTCCCTGGAACGCAGACGAGAAAGATACATGATAATATACACTTGGAAAATCCTAGAGGGTTTATTACCAAACTTGCACACGAAAATCACTCCCTATGAAAGCAAAAGATTCGGCAGGAGATGCAGCATTCCCCCAATGAAAAGCAGGGGCGCCACGAGTACACTAAGAGACAAGACAGTAAGTGTCAGGGGCCCAAGACTGTTCAACTGCCTCCCAGCCTACATAAGGGGTATTACCAGTAGACCCCTGGCTGTCTTCAAGAAGGCACTGGACAGGCACCTTAAGTTGGTAGTTGACCATCCGGGCTGTGGTTCGTACGTCGGGTTGCGTGCGGCCAGCAGTAACAGCTTGGCTGATCAGAGGCTGATCCACCACGAGGCCTGGTCTCAGACCGAGCCGCGGGGGCGTTGACCCCCCAAACCCTCTTCAGGTATACTCCAGGTATGTCTCGTAACAATAAAAAGGCTTTTAATTAAATGAACCAAGGTAGGTAATAGCTCTTAACTTATAAATAAAGATAAGAACTCATAATCTAACCCTGCAAAACCATTGTGGAAATGAGAGAGAGAGAGAGAGAGAGAGAGAGAGAGAGAGAGAGAGAGAGAGAGAGAGAGAGAGAGAGAGAGAGAGAGAGAGAGAGAGAGAGAGAGAGAGAGAGAGAGAATAGGGAAAAATAAAGATGGTACGTACCTGTTCGTTATTACCTGTTTTGTAGTTACTGGATTAGAGCTTAGTATGCTCCTCACTGGATTTAAATATTTTACATCCAGCAATAACGAACAGAACAAGCTTTTATTGGGACAATGTTTCACTCTGTGTAGAGCGAAACATTGTCCCAATAGAGTCATGTTTTAATATAACTCATATCGAAACGTTGTCTCAGTTAAAGATAATGAAGTTGTACACAGAGCGAAGTTTTGCTCCAATAAAAATTGTTCTTCAACATGTCTTCTCTTCGTTGTACAAGTTTTTTTTTATTTTATAAATGGCACAATATTCGTTCACTAGGTTCATTTCAGGCATCTATCTCTTTATCAAGAAATATTTTTGAATATCCCTTCTTCCTACATTGTCACTTATGTACTTTAAAATTGTGGCTCCTTGTTGCTGCACTAAGAATTCCTCCTTTATCTGATTTTCAAATTTAGTTTATATAAATTGACATATAGTTATCATATCTCATCTCTTTCTTCAGTGTTCTAGTGATGGCATTTCCAGCGTCTTTAATCTTTCTTCATAACTCATATTTTTCAGCTCGAGAATATATTTTGTTGAATGTTTTTTAACTATTTATATTTGAATTATGTCGTTGAAGGTCCGCACCACATCTGTATATTCCATTACCAATAAACAGTTTTGTCAGCATTTCAACAAATCCATATGTTTAAAGTTGTTTGAGAGTCTAGAGTGAAACGTTCTCACTACTTCATTTAAATATTTTTTTTCCTGCTAAAAGTCATCCCAGGATTATTTTCTGTGCATTTTTAACGTTCCTGATTTTTTACGTACAATCTTTACAGGGTAAAGATTATATAATATATATATATAATATATATATATATATATATATATATATATATATATATATATATATATATATATATATATATATTATATATTTATATATTATATTATATAATATATATATATATATATATTTTATAATATATATTATATTATATATATATTTTATATATATATATATATATATATATAATATATATATATATATATATATATATATATATATATATATATATATTATATATATATATATATATATAATATATTTTATATATATCGTACCTAATAGGTAAAACTGGTCAATTAATAAGAACTCATTTAAAATTAAGTCCTTTCTAAAATTTTCTTTTATACGTTTAAAGATATTAATAATTTTGTATCAAAAGAACCTTAGAAAATTTACCTAACCTTATTATAGCAAGCGCAATGTAATTTAGCCTAATCCAACTAAATATATTTTAGATAAGTTTACAGTAATTAATAAGCAAATACGAATATTTTTTTTTTTTTTCTTTGGGGGTTTCAAATTTTTTTTGCAAAATTATGATAACAAATTTTCATTTTTTTATTCGGCAAGAAAAGCGTTGTTTTTTTAAGCCAAATCGCAATTTTTAACCTATTGGGCAAATATTTAAAATTTTATATATCCTCCCGATGCCTGATCCTGTGGGAAAAATTTAAAATTTAAACTTTTTGGATAAAGACCCCTTCCCCAAACATCCTCGGGGCACCTACCTGCAAAGGGTTATGAGACAGACCTCTAGTTTGGAAGATTTTTCTTTATTCCCTTTTTTAAAATATTGACATAATATTTCCCATTTTTTTTTTAATTTTAACTTTATTTTATTAACGAAGCTCAAAGACAATACGGAGCAACAAATTTTAAATTTACATGATTTTTTTTAAAAAAAAATGTTTAAGACCCCTTTTGGACCTAGTTCCCCTTTTTTTTTTTTTGTGTCAAATGTTTTCGACTTCTTTTCATTTTTCAAGGGGTTCTTTTTTCATTCATCTATTTGGGTTTAAATAAAATTTACTGAATGATCGTAAAACACTCTAAACAGTTTTTTTTTTCAAAATTTAATCTATCTTTTTTTAAAATTTCTTTCTTGTTGCTTGGTCCCCTTTGGGAGAATATTGTTTTTTAAAATTCATTTCTGAATACTATTAGTTTGGTATTTTGTTACCGGTACCTCTTGAGAATATTGTATAATATTGTTTCATTTGACTGATATGTCGGGGATTTTGTCGCATCTTTGTTTTTAATGTTTGCTTTGTTAAAAATTCAAACGGTTTCCATTAATAAACTTGGGGTTTTGTGGTTATGTTAGGGGAGTTGGACTGCTTTTCTTCCCATTATGGTTGGTTTAAAGAAGAGGTTTGGGTTGGAAATTCTTTTAGAGGGGGAATGGTTTGAGGGTGTGGGTGGTTCTGGGTGTTATTTTTTTTTAGGGGTCCCATTCCCCTGGAGTCTACCTGTTTAATTTAAAGCTCCTTTTAAGGGGAAGGGTAAAATTCAGATAGAGAATGAAAAAGGACCCTACTTGCAGTATAAGCTCAGCGACCCTAATTTCGGGAAACTTTTTTAAGTTCCCTTGCCCTGAAATGTATTCCTTGGGAAGGGGCAGGCGAGAAAGATAAATCAAAATCTACATTGGAAAATCTAAAGAACTTTTCCCAAAATCGTCACAGAAATTTTTAAACGCGAGAAAAAAGGGGCTCGCAGACGGTGCAACATCCCATAATGAAAAGCAGGGCCACGGGACACGGAAGAAACACAGTAAGTGTAAAGCCTTGTGGAGTATTTAGCAGCCCCATCTTTCATAAGGGGGATTACCAATAATCCCTTGCGTCTTAAGAAAGAACTGGATGAGTTTTTTAAGTTTTTTCCTGATCCCGGGGCCGGGTTCGTACTTTGAACCCCCTAGGGCCCAAAAGCAGTAACCCAGGGTTTGTACATGGGGGGTCTTGTCATGGACCAACTGGGGGGCGTTTGACCCTTGAATCATTCCATAAGCTCCTTCGTAAGTCAACTCCCTTTGGGCCAGCCCCAGACCACCTCCGGGTGGAGGGTCTGATCAATCAGGCTGTTGGTGTACTGTGGAAGTCTAAATTACCCGGGGCTCATGATAGGCACGATTTAAGATTCTTATTTAGTTTTTCTCTTGAAGACACCCGGGGGGTCATTGGTAATTACCCAAAAAATGTAATCTTTTTTATACAGCTTTCGTTTGGGGTAATTTTTGTACCATCTCCCCAAGCCCTCTTGCTTTTGGGAATGAATTTTGTGCAGATTTAGGGACCAACCCTCCGAATTTTTTAGGGTAAGTTTAAATATATTTTTTTCGCATAGTTCCAAAATTATTTTATTAAATTTTTAAAAAGGGGGGGAAAACGAAAACCCAAGAATACAGGCCTTTGGGGGGGGGAATTCAGGGTTTAATTCAGGGAACCACAGATCCGTTTTTATACGGGCCCCTCCCCATCAAGGAAACCTTTCTTGAGGGTAAAAGTTAATCAATTTCAAGTTTCCCAAAATAATTTTTTTGTTTTTTGGGTAAATTCCAACACACCCTGTCTTCCTTGCCCCCTTTGGGGGCTTTTCCGGTACAGAATTTCCCACCTAGGAAAACCAAGTACTTTAAAAACCCATGGATAGCTTCTTTTTTTTGGTTTTTATTATAGTTTCATTTTCCTTAATTTTAGTGATATTGTTAATCCTTGAAAGATTTCTTACCATTATTCCCTAACTTTCAGTTAACTTACGCCTTGGTTCTTGTTTTTTTTAATTCCGGTTAAATTTTATTTAAAGCTTTCCATAAGGGAACTGAAATTCCCCTTCCCAAAATTGTAATTTTTTCGCCCATGAACTTTATTGGTTTCCTTGTTCTAGTAGTTCCACAAAAAGTTTATGTACCCTAAGTAGGTTCTATGTTTTTTTTCTTTTGGCATTTTGGACGAGAAATGAAGATTTTTTACAAACCCCTTGGGTTTTATTTGTAAGAAAATAAAATTTTCGTTTAATTTTTTTTTGGGAAAAATTTGTGAATGTTCCAAAGGTGTAATAAAGGTTTTTTGAAAATTTTGTGATTCCTGTTTGTTTTTTTTTGCATTTTAAGAGAAAGTTTGGTTGCATTTTGGGGGGGATGTTTTAAATTTTTCCCCTAGTTTAAAAAAAAGGGAATTCCGTGATTGGAACTTTTTTCCTTAAGCCCACAAAGTTTTGTAAAGACGTCGCGCTATTTTTCAAATTTTTAATTTCTCGGCCAACGGGGGGCGAAGCTTTTTCAGTGATTTTTAAACAGGGGGGTTGTGGAAAGGGTTTAGTGGGTGGAAATTTAGTGGGGGCATGGTTTGGGTGTGGAAAAAGGGTTTTTTGGGGAGTGGGATTTTGGGGTGGATTTTTTTTGGGGGTGTGGAATTTTTTTAAAGATAGTTTTTTGGAGATGCATTTTTTTAGTTGGTTTTTTTGGTGTCATTTTTGAAAGTGAAAAGTTTTTGGGTGGGGCGGGGTTTTGGGGGGGTATTTTTGGGGGGATTTTGGATAAAAAAAAAAAAAAGGCCCAAATAGGGGATGGAGAACACTGCATTGGGGAAAGGGTTCACCTTTGGTCCCTTCCATTTTTACAAATTGACTTTTTGGGTCCAAGTCGGCCCCAAAAAGGGTCGGGGAAAGGCCCTTTTTTGTGCAGGTTAAAAATTTGTGATGTGCTTTTGGATTTATTTTATGGTTTTTTTTTTTGGGTGGGCTGTTTTTTTTTTTTGGGACAACATGGTTTTATTTCCTTTTTGGGCTGTACTTTTTGGGGGTTTGGGTTTTTGGGTAAAATTAGTTTTAATCGACATTTTTTTTTTTTTTTGCTTGTTTTTTTGTCAGTTTTAAATTTTTATTTTTTTTAACCCTTTTTCACTTTAAATTTTTTGGGGGGTTATGTTTGGGGTTCAATTTTTTGGGGGGGGGTAAGGTTTTAAACCTCTTTTGTTTCTTTCCCTTTTCTCCTTTCCTTTTTCCCCCTTCTCCCCTCTTTTTGCCCGGGCCCCATGGGGGGGGGAAAAACCCCAAAAACCCTGTGGGGAGGTTTTTTCTCCCTTTGTCTCTTGTTTCTCTATTTTCTTCTTCCCTTTCCGGTTTTCCCCCCCTTTTTTGAGCCCCCCCCTTTCGGTTTTCCTTCCTTTTTCTCCCCCGCTTCCCCTTCCTTCTTCTTCCCCCTCTCTTTTTCTCCCCCCATTTTTTCCCATCCCTAAGTTTCCCCCCTTCCCCTTTTCCCCTGTCTTCCCCACCCCTCCTTCTCTTCTCTTTTTTTTTTCTTTTCTTAAAACCTCCCTTTTCCCCCCTTCTTCCCCCTTCCATTCTTCCTTCCTTACCTTTCCTCTTCTGAAAGGTTTCTCTTTTCCCTTTTTTCCCCCCCTTTTTTTCCCTTTTCCTTTTCTCTTTTTTTTTTTTTTTTTTTTTTTTTTTTTTTTTTTTTTTTTTTTTTTTTTTTAACCGGGTTTGAAAGGGTTAAAGGGACCCCCTAGCTTTTTTGACGCTATTTACTTTTAAGGATTCCTAATTTTTGGGCAAGCAAAGGGCTGTTCCCTCTTTAGTCTTTGAAAGCTTTTTTTATGTTAGGACAACAAGTAGGAAACGGGATAAATTGACCTCTGTGGGCCAGCATTTTTCATTTGATCAACTGACTTTATCTCGTTGACTCATTATCCGTAAAGTGTTTTTATCGAGCCCTCCTAGGTATTAAATCTAGATGGATGAGTTCTAGAAGGGTCCCCAAAAAGGTGAATTTGCGCTTCCCCCTCCCTCTTGGGGATAAAAGCTTTTTCACGCTGTCCTCGAGTGATCCAAGTGTGGTATTTTGAAAATATTGGCCTTGTACAAACAGTAAGGCCACCTTTTTAAAGGGCTCGCGAAATGACAGATCTATCCAGGAGGGTCCGGGGCGAGAGAAGACTCTTCTCGTTCTCTACCTGTCAAGCAGTGAATAAGGGGGGGCAGGAAAACCAAAAGTGGAGATACTCAAGGTACGAGGTATTTGGGCCCTGTACAGGTTTGCAACCCCACGTAAAACAGATGGGAGTACGGGGAAGTGCTGTAAACTTCCCGGGGGCCTGTTTGAAGATTACAACATGGTTCTTCAAGGGTTGTTTGGAGTCTATTTTACCCCAAGGGTATCAAATTCTTTCCCGGTGCCAAATCCCCCATTCATCCTTTTCTATGCACCACATTACCATCATGGTGCCCAGAGACGACTCATTTGCGTTTCTCAGGTGCATGTTTCTTGCCATCTATTTCCCCAAGCTGATATGTCTCATGGTGTTGATGTAGCTTTGAGCAGCTGGCATTTTTTTCTCTTGGAAAAAGTAATTTCAGTGTACGTCGTCTTCATATGCATGTGATTTGGGGTGGATAAGAAGGTCTTGGAAGAACATTCCAAACAAGGACCCACACGTTTCCTTTTGGGGAAAACTTTCCCCAAAAGGAGTCTTTCTTTCCGTTCCATTGGAAATCACTTAGAGATCACCCGAAAGGGAGTCATGGGAGACATGCGTAGAGCCTGCAATTCCCAGTGCTTGAAGTTTTGTAAGAGGGCCCGGTGCCACACCCGGGCGAAAACGCCACAAAATTCCCCTGCTACCCCCACAGCGACTTTGGGTTCATCCCGGACTGGTGCCACTAGTGGGGAGGTTTAACAACAGTCACAGCAAGGGAACCTTTCCCGAACCATTTGACGTCACAAAGTAGTGAGTGGGAGTCAAAAAACTTGTCTTTTTTTTTGAAGTTATTGTCTCAAATCTTACCATGTTGACAGGATGACAAAGGGCTGTAGTTTGGGCTGATTTCTGCTTTGCCTCTTTTTGTGAACAGGACTCAATTTTGCCTCTTTTTTTAAAAGGGCCAATTTTCACGTACAGGGAGGCTGAAAGATGCGAGTTGAGGTGCTGCGCGGCTGCACTCTTCTCAACAATCTTGGGGTCAAATTTTTCTGGGCCCACAGCCTTTTCTTTGGGCAAGCGATTTAATAGGAAATGCACCCCCTCCGCCTTATTTTTTCACCATGACAGTTTTGACCAGTTCTTTAGCAAGCCAAGGGGGGGGTCCCTTGCGTCGGAACTTATTTTGGGAAAAAGTTTTAGCAAAGAGGTCCGCCTTTTTTTGACTACTGGGAAGGTGGTCCCTCCTGTCGATTTAGAAGTGGAATAAGTTCATAGCAGATAACCTTTCTGTCCCTTTACCAGGGCACCCGGTTTTGGGGCCCACCCCACCCGGCTAATTTTTTTAGTGCCCCTCCCATTTGCAATGACCCACTTTTGAACATCCCCTTGCCTGCTTTGTTTAGCAATAGCCCTCCTACAACGAAAACCAAACCAAGGCATTGTGGCTTGCACATATTTCCGGAGAGGAATGGTTTTTGTTTGTAGTTAAAAAATGTTCCCGTGAAGGTTTCACGGTTTTCAACTCCCCTTTGGGGAAGAGCATTCCCGTCGGTGGGTCGACTCAGAGCAAAGGGCTGGCCCCCAAATTCCCCCCTTTCCCCTGCCAGGTTGTCGGGTGGACTCCTACCCGTTTGTTGGGGGTCTTAGTGTGTAAATACAGCCTTGTGGCAACGATCCAACGTAGCCGAGGGGTTGAAAAAGACTTGCCTTTTCCAGATCACTCACACTGGTCAAAAGAGGACCAGGAAAAATGAGTAAGGAATCAACAAAATTTTCATGTCAAACACTGCAAGAAGGCATCAAATCCCCCGTATAAGGTGCTGTTGAGGGCCCCAAAAATTATAATTGTTTTACAGTTTTTTGTAGCAGAAGGGGGGGTCAAATTTTTTCCCTTAGGAAGTTGTAGGGTCTGCATGTTGCCACTGAGGTCTTACATTGCACTGCTAGTACAGAGGTACTAGCTTTATACAAGCTTAAGAACCATTTCAAGATTGTAGGGGGGAAACTCAATGTTGGGGAGACACTTTTAGGAAAAAAATAAAGTGGTAAAACCCACAAAATTAAAGTAAAAGGAACAATGAACTAATGACATTTTTTGGGGCAAGTTTTCCTTCCAGGAGTTTTTATCAAACCCTTTCAAAAAATACAGGACACGAGGGTATATAAAGGGTCGATGAGGTTAAAACTAGTGAGGTAACTTTCGATGTTCACTAGTGTATGGAAGTATAGTGTAGTATAGAAAAAATAATCAATTGGGAAAGCAAATTTTGTACATGATAAAAGGGTTAAAAGCTATTACTTGGGAACAAAAAATAGGTTGGGACAAAAAAAGACTGGAAAAAGGAGGTTTTTTTTTTTTTCTGTTTTCCTTCTTTAATGTGCTTTGTGTAGTATAACAGGAAGACTATGTGATGGGAGGGTTTACTGTTTTCAGGAGGATTTTTGTAGCTTCGGAGGGTGAAGCTGCCTTGTTTTGTTTTTAAAAAATTTGAAACAGCGATCGTGCGATTCAGGCACTTGCGCGCGGGAAATTTGTTCCACAATAAAAATCACATTTTTGTTGCACTTGTGTCCCTTTTACTTTACTTTTAAAACACACAGCAACACCCCTCCTTGCCCTTGCCTGTCTCTTCTATCCATGAGGTTAGCCAGGGTTTTGCAAAATTTCTGGAGTCCGTCATCCAAAAATGTTTTTAACCAACAGCTTTATTCGGGACGGGGCGAGTGTTCACAAAGCATGTGTGACTCTCCAACATTTTAATGAAACCCTAATTTGGCCGACAGGGTGCTGAAGATGGTCCTATGATGAAGTTGGTCAGCTGAGGTGGTGGGGGGTGTAGGGAAAAGTAAGGGGCCCGCCCCGGAGGTGGGGGACTGAGGCAGTGAGGGATGTAGGGGCGTGGGCTTGTATAACACAATCCCCCCCGCTGGGTGGGATAGGAGAGGGTAAATGGGTGACTTTTGAATGTTCACCCAAATTTAGAGATCCGGGTTTGTTCTGGAAAAGGTCTCTAAACAGGTGGCCCTGTCTGGCAAGTTCCTTTTTTTCTTCCGACATGGTTCCTTAGTCCTTCTTTAGCGTAATTAACCCGGTATTCGCAGGGCAGTTGTTGCAGTTGCCCCTTCCGGTGACAGCGAGAGCACGCCTAGGGCCTGGGAGGGTGGACTAGGATTTGTTTCCCCTCCGGTTTTGCAGATTTGTCCCCAAATTTTTTGGCCCCCTGGAAAAAGTGTTTGTGGGGGTTGAGACGCTGAGATGTCTCCCCCCCACGTCCCCCCTCCAGTCCTTGCCCCCTCCCCTCCATTTTTACGATTGTCCCCGCTGTTCACTTTCGGGGGGGCAGAGGGGATCGGGGCGGTAGTTCCCTACATTAACTGCACCCTTTTCTTTGGGGGAGAAACTCCCGGCTCAGAACTTCTGGAAAGCAATGCTCCAGATTCTAGAAAAGTATCGGAGGGGTGCTGACAGGGTAGGGTCAGAGTGGTAAAATTTTGACTGTCAAGTAGACTGGCGTGGCTGAAGCGGGTTTTTCAGGTGTAGGAGAATTAAAAAGATCCCAGGGTTCCCCCCGTTTCTGGGAAAGGATTTGTTCCCTCGGGTGGTCAGGGGAATTGTGTTTGAATTCCCAAAAGGGAGTGTTTTAATTGTCAGTCTGTGGGGCCTAACGATGACGAAAATTTCCCCCATTGTTTACCCCTGGTTAAGCTCAGGTGGGGCTTCCCTCTTTGTCAATATGTCACCATCAGGGGGCCTTTACTCACTTGATGGGGTTGCACGGCCTTCTACAATAGCTTGGAGGTTATCTTGATTTGAGGACCATAAATGCTTCCCTGTGATGGATTTTCTTTGCTCAATTTCAACACAGCCCCAAAGGGCATCTTGATTTTGGACAGGAGCCCGAGGAGGCTTCGAACCTTCCTCCTGTAGTCCAGGCTTTAAAACCCCAATAACCACAGGATTACGATATCCTAAAATTTCTGAAATTTTAACCCGCTGCAAAAAATTCTTCTTCTGGAATGCAATCTGTGTGGCAGGGTTTTTGGGAAAAAGTAGGCCCCTTTCTCTAAGAAGAATTTTTCCCCTTTTTTCCCCACAACATGCATAACTACTGGGACAAACCAGATAGCGTAGATATTCTTGCTATTTTGCGGTGTGAAGTCATCCCTCTCTCTCTCTCTCTCTCTCTCTCTCTCTCTCTCTCTCTCTCTCTCTCTCTCTCTCTCTCTCTCTCTCTCTCTCTCTCTCTCTCTCTCTCTCTCTCTCTCATTCCCTCTCTCCTCTCTCTTCCTTCCCTCTCTCCTTTCCTCCCTCTCTTGCCCTCCCTCCGCAATTTTCTTTTCTGTCTTAATCTCCTATATTGTGTATACTACTTTCCTCTACCCCATTTTACTTGCATTTCTCTGTTTTTTCTATCTACACCGGTCTCGCTCATTTTAATATACCTCCCCTCTGTCTTCACTCTCCCTCTCTTCATTACTCTCCTTTATTTATTTACTAATAAAATTTTTTGCACTTCTCTATCTCCACTGTACACTACTTCCCCCTCACAGTTTCACAAATTCTCCCTCCCTCATAACTGCATTAATCTCCCCCTCTATCTATACTGATATCCTTCCCTTCTTCTTCCACTCTTCCTAACCCTCACCTTTTCTCTTATCCTTTACCTTTGGAAAACCTTATTCTCATCCCCTCCTCTCACCTCTTTTTCCTCATTTCCCTTCCCTCACTTCCCTTTCCTCACCCTCCCTACACTTAACATTTTCCAAAGAGTGAGAACCTCTAGCCAAACGATTTTCCCCCATCTTCTGGATTCCCAGATGGAATTTAAAGAGAAAATGACCTGAAGCATTCTTTTGGTCGATTGCAGGACAAGTTGTCGAAGTTGAACCTTCCTTTCGTAATATATTCCTTACTGTTTCTCTTGTCTTCCTATGTTTCTTCATCTTTGTCTTCTCTTTCTCTTATCTCTTCTAGTATCTTATGTCTGCTGTTTCTTTAATTATTTATCTTGTCTTTTTTCTGTTTTCGGTTTATTAAGCTAGTACCTGGGGTGACACCCTGATCAAGTTGTATCTCTTGGTCAGTTGAGGTACTTGATACACTCATGGTGGGGATTGATAGAATATAGATGTTTGACTGGCTCATGGTGGGGATCCATTAACCTTTGGTGATGATTGGTAAATGCCCAGGTTATCGGACACAGGTGATGAAGCATCGACTACTGACGATATCAAGGCTTTCATCCTCGTTCTAAATACTGACTGTTACTGAATCATCACTAAACACACAGTACCACCTGTTACCGAATCATCACTAAACACACAGTACCACCTGTTACTGAATCATCACTCCACACACACAGTACCACCTGTTACTGAATCATCACTAAACACACTGTACCACCTGTTCCAGAGTTATCACTCCAACACAGTACTAACTGTCTCTAAGTTATTACTCCAACACAGTACTACTATTACTACTACTACTACAAATAATTATAATAACAATAGTGCAGGTATTATAATTATTATTATTACTGAACCTCAGTGAAGGAATGAATCAACGCTGATGGAGTGATTTCCCTGAGAAGGGCACTGAAACTGTTGATGTCTCTCTCTCTCTCTCTCTCTCTCTCTCTCTCTCTCTCTCTCTCCTCTCTCTCTCTCTCTCTCTCTCTCTCTCTCTCTCTCTCTCTCTCTCTCTCTCTCTCTCTCTCTCACACACACACACACACACACACACACACACACACACACACACGAGGTAAACCTCATGCATCAACATGTTAGGGACATTACCAGAGAAAGAGGTGAGGATGAACCAGCAAGACGACCTCATATTCACCCTGAGTAGCTCGGACATCGAGGACATCACATATGAAAGGCCCCCCTGAGTATTGAATATTTAGTAGAGTTACAAGTGGGGCGGGTAACAGGAGTAGGATGGGAAAAAACAAACTATAAAAGGGGACTCTACACAGGCATGAGGAACTTTTTGAAAGAGGTTCAGTGGGAAAGAGAATTGGTAGGAAAATCAGTAAACAAAATGATGGACTACGTGATAAAATGCAAGGAGGCAGAGGAGGGATTTGTTCCCAAGAGCAACAGAAATAATGGGAAGACCAGAACGAGTCTTGGTTTACCCAAAGGTGTAGGGAGGCAAAAACTAAGTGCGCTAGAGAATGGAAAAAGTACAGAAGACAAAGGACCCAGGAAAATAAAGAGATTAGTCGAAGAGCCAGAAACGAGTATACACAGATAAGGAGAGAGGCCCAGCGACAGTACGAAAGCGACATAGCATCGATAGTCAAGTCTGACCCGAAGCTGTTGTAAAGCCACATCAGGAGGAAGAAAACAATCAAGGACCAGGTAATAAGTTTGAGGAAGGAAGATGGGGAGCTCACAAGAAACGATCAAGAAGTATGTGACGAGCTGAACATGAGATTTAAGGAAGTATTTACAGTGGAGACATAAAGGACTCCGGGAAGACAGAATAGGGGGGTATACCAACAAGGGATATACCAAGTGCTGGATGAAATACCTCAAAAGCGGTGGGATCGGGCATCTCTCCGTGGGTCCTTAGAGAGAGAGAGCAGAGATGCTGTGTGTGCCACTAACAATTTTCAACACATCCATTGAAACTGGGCAACTACCTGAGATATTGAAGATGGCAAATGTAGTCCCCATTTTTAAGAAAGGAGACAGATACGAGACACTAAAACTAGAGCGTCACTGACGTGTATAGTATGCAAAGTCATGGAGAAGATTATCAGGAGAGTGGTTGAGCACCTGGAATGGAACAAGGTTATAAATGACAACCAGCACGGATTCATGGAAGGCAAATCCTGTGTCACAAACCTACTGGAGTTTTATAACGAGGGTGGGGTGGGTCGATTGCATTTTCTTGGACTTCAAGAAGGCCTTCGACATAGTTCCTCACAAGAGGTTAGTGCAGAAGCTAGAGGATCAGGCACGTATAACAGGAAGGACACAGCAGTGGCTCAGATAATACCTGACAGGGAGGCAACAGCGAGTCATGGTACGTGATGAGGTATCACAGTGGGCGCTTGTGACGAGCGCGGTCTCACAGGGGTCAGTCCTAGGACCAGTGCTATTCTTGGTATATGTGAATGACATGACGGAAGGGATAGACTCAGAAGTGTCCTTATTTGCAAATGATGTGAAGTTAATGAGGATAATTAAATCAGATGCGGACCAGACAGGTCTACAAAGAGACCTGGACAGGCTGGATACGTGGTCCAGCAACTGGCTCCTAGAATTTAACTCTGCCAAATGCAAAGCCATGAAGATCGGGGAAGGGCAAAGAAGACCTCAGACAGAATAAAGGCTAGGTCGCCAGAGATTGCAAGCCTCACTCAAGGAGAAAGATCTGGGGGTGAGTATAACGCCGAGCACGTCGCCGGAAGCCCACATTAACCAGATAACTGCTGCGACATATGGGTGCCTGGCAAACCTGAGAATAGCGGTCCGATACCTCAGTAAGGAATCGTTCAAGACTATACACTGTGTACGTCAGGCCCATACTGGAGTAAGCAACACCAGTTTGTAACCCACACCTGGTCAAGCACGTCAAGAAATTAGAGAAAGTGCAAAGATTTGCAACAAGGCTGGTTCCAGAGCTAAGGGGAATGTCCTACGAAGATATGTTAAGGGAAATCGGTCTGACAACACTGGAGGACAGGAGGGTCAGGGGTGACAGGATAACGACATACAAAATACTGCGTGGAATAGATGAGGTGGACAGAGGCAGGCTGTTCCAGAGATGGGACACAGAAACAAAGGGTCACAATTGGAAGTTGAAGACTCAGATGAGCCAAAGAAATGTTAGGAAGCATTTCTTCAGCCACAGAGTTGTTAGGAAGTGGAATAGTCTGGCAAGTGATGAAGTGGAGGCAGGAGCCATACATAGTTTTAAGACGAGGTATGATATGGCTCATGGACCAGGGAGAGGGAAGATCCAGTAGTGGTCAGTAAAGAGGCGGGGTCAGGAGCTGAGTCTCGGCCCCTGAAACCACAATTAGGTGAGTACACACACACACACACACACACACACACACACACACACACACACACACACACACAAACACACACACACACACACACACACACACACACACACTCACAAAACATACACACACACACTCACAAACATACACACACACACTCACAAACAACACACACACACACACACACACACACACACACACACACACTGGTCTACAGACCAGTGTCACTGACATGTATAGTATGCAAAATCATGGAGAAGATTATCAGGAGAAGAGTGGTGGAACACCTAGAAAGGAATGATCTCATCAACAGCAGCCAACATGGTTTCAGGGACGGGAAATCCTGTGTCACAAACCTACTGGAGTTCTATGACATGGTGACAGCAGTAAGACAAGAGAGAGAGGGGTGGGTGGATTGCATATTCTTGGACTGCAAGAAGGCGTTTGACACAGTTCCACACAAGAGATTGGTGCAAAAACTGGAGGACCAAGCATGGGATAACAGGGAAGGCACTACAATGGATCAGGGAATACTTGTCAGGAAGACAGCAGCGAGTCATGGTACGTGGCGAGGTGTCAGAGTGGGCACCTGTGACCAGCGGGGTCCCACAGGGATCAGTCCTAGGACCAATGCTGTTTCTGGTATTTGTGAACGACATGACGGAAGGAATAGACTCTGAGGTGTTCCTGTTTGCAGATGACGTGAAGTTGATGAGAAGAATTCACCGATCGAAGACCAGGCAGAACTACAAAGGGATCTGGACAGGCTGCAGACCTGGTCCAGCAATTGGCTCCTGGAGTTCAATCCCACCAAGTGCAAAGTCATGAAGATTGGGGAAGGGCAAAGAAGACCGCAGACGGAGTACAGTCTAGGGGGCCAGAGACTACAAACCTCACTCAAGGAAAAAGATCTTGGGGTGAGTATAACACCAGGCACATCTCCTGAAGCGCACATCAATCAAATAACTGCTGCAGCATATGGGCGCCTAGCAAACCTCAGAACAGCATTCCGACATCTTAATAAGGAAATCGTTCAGGACCCTGTACACCGTGTACGTTAGGCCCATATTGGAGTATGCGGCACCAGTTTGGAACCCACACCTAGCCAAGCACGTAAAGAAACTAGAGAAAGTGCAAAGGTTTGCAACAAGACTAGTCCCAGGCTAAGAGGTATGTCCTACGAGGAGAGGTTAAGGGAAATAACCTGACGACACTGGAGGACAGGAGAGATAGGGGGGACATGATAACGACATACAAAATACTGAGAGGAATTGACAAGGTGGACAAAGACAGGATGTTCCAGAGATTGGACACAGTAACAAGGGGACACAGTTGGAAGTTGAAGATACAGATGAATCACAGGGATGTTAGGAAGTATTTCTTCAGCCACAGAGTAGTCAGTAAGTGGAATAGTTTGGGAAGCGATGTAGTGGAGGCAGGATCCATACATAGCTTTAGCCAGAGGTATGATAAAGCTCACGGTTCAGAGAGAGTGACCTAGTAGCGACCACTAAAGAGGCGGGGCCAGGAGCTCGGACTCGACCCCCGCAACCTCAACTAGGTGAGTACAACTAGGTGAGTACACACACACACACACACACACACACACACACACACACACACACACACAATCGCAAATACAACAGGCCTAGTGTCTAATCGACATGTGCCTAGGACAAAATGGTAACTAACACACACACACACACACACACACACACAAACTCACACACACACACACACACACAACATACAGACACACACATACACACACACACATACAACACACACATACACACACACACACACACACACACACACACACACACACACACACACACACACACACACACACACACACACACACACACACACAGGTACCACTACAGTCATTACCGACATTGTATTATGAATCTAGCCTTCCGCCCAGAGGTTAAAATTACCTCAGCTCACACAACATACATTAATAACGTCAATTAAGGCTATTTTCTCTTACCCAAGTCTACCCGTAAGTGAAAAACAAGCTCGTTAGCTCATTCATTACTAGCTCTGTATGTATGTATATTTGTGTGTGAAGGATCGTGCTTGAATATATGTGTGAGCGTTCATGTGTGAACGTGTGCTGTATGCGTCAGCTCGTATGTGAATTATTGTGAATGTGTGGGCGCGTGCCAGTGTGTGTGTGTACTCACCTATATGTGGTTGCAGGGGTCGATTCATAGCTCCTGGCCCCACCTCTTCACTGGTCGTTGCTAAGTCACACTCTTCCTGCTCCAAGAGCTTTATCATATATCTTAAAACTATGTATGGAACTTGCTGCCACTACTTCACTCTCCAGATTATTCTACTTCCTGACAACTCTATGGCTAAAGAAATACTTCCTAACATCCCTATGACTTATCTGGGTTTTCAGCTTCCAATTGTGGCCTCTTGTTCCTGTGTCCCATCTCTGAAACATTCGAGCCCTGTCCTCCTTGTCAATTCCTCTTAGCATTTTATACGTCGTTATCATGTCCCCATCCCCTATCCCTCCTATCCTCTAGTGTCATCATGTTGAGTTCCCTTAACCTCTCCTCATAAGCTATACCCCTCAGTTCCGGGACTAAACTTGTTGCAAATTTTTGCACTTTCTCCTGTTTTGAGACGTGTTTGACTAGGTGTGAGTTCCATACTAGTGCTGCATACTCCGGTATAGCCCTGACGTACACGGTGTACAATGTCGTGAATGACTCCTTACTCAGATGTCTTAAATGCTAATCTCAGGTTTGCCAGGCACCCATATGCTGCAGCAGTTATTTGATTGATGTGTGCCTCAGGAAACATGTTCGTTATAATGCTTACCCAAAGATCCTCTTCTTTAAGTGACGTTTGCAGCCTTTGATCCCCTAACCTGTACTCAGCCTGCGGTCGTGTGTGTGTGTGTGTGTGTGTGTGTGTGTGTGTGTGTGTGTGTGTGTGTGTGTGTGAATATCCCCCTAAACTATACAGAACCTATGACCAGATAGATATGAATGTAGGCAGACAACAACAGTTCTTCACATAGATGAGTTTGGGAGCGAGTGTGAGAAGGATTTAGCTGATAAGGACGAAATGGTCACCAGCAGTGATAGTGGCAGCCGCTTTAAGTGGCAAGTGGCTCACAGTTCAGGAAGAAGGAAGATGAGGAGAGTTAATAGAGAAGATGTGAAAGTAGGAAATCGATTCTCTGTTCTCCAAGACGAGTGTACTTCAGTGGTTAGTGAGGTTGAAGTTACCACTGATTCCCCTGCTAATCAAGGTAAGAATATTTTAATAGTAGGCAATTCTCAGGTAAGATATATGGACTGTGCATTTTGTAACAGACAGAGAAAGGTCAGACAGAGAGTGTGCCTACCTGGAGCTGGTGTTGGTGACATAGTCAGCAGGTTGGATAATATTATGGCAGCTAATGGGAACAAGCCCATTATCTGTCTTAGTGCTGGGGGTAATGACATTGGGAAGGGCAGGAGAGAGGAGCTGCTGGATAAGTACAGGTCAACCATAGAAGTAGTTAGGTCTAAGGGAGGGATCCCAGTCATATGTAACATCTTGCCTAGAAAGGGAGTGGGCAATGAATGGATGTCTAGGGCAACTGGAATAAATTGCTGGCTAGATGGGTACTGCAAGGAACTTGCACTCCCATTCATTGATAACTGGGACCTATTCTTTGGCAAACGTGATATGTATGCAAGGGATGGGGTTCATCTCTCTGGGGATGGAGTGGTTGCATTAGCCAATTCAATTGAGAGGGTAATTGATGACTTGTCTAGGAATTTAAACTGATAGATTATAGAGGTATGGGTGTTTGTGGGAAACAATCAGGCTGCAGCATTAGGGTTAAAAACAGCAGTTATTACCGGGATACCTCAGGGATATGTTTAAAAGACAATATTCAAAATAAAGTTGCTGGTAATGGCAAATCAATTGATTAACAAACAAAGAAAGATAGTAGAGGGCAACGAGTGACTAGCTCCCTTAAGGTTTACTATTCAAATAGTAGGAGTCTAAGAAATAAGATAGATGAGCTAAGATTACTTGCAAGTGCAGGTAATATAGATATTATTTGTATAACAGAGACCTGGTTCAACATGAAAGATAGAGAAATGCCTTCTGAATGCAAAACATGCAGGGTTATAAACTATTCCACACTGATAGGGTCAACAGGAAGGGTGGTGGTGTGGCGATGTATGTCAGAGAAAATTTAAATTGTTTTCTTAGACATGATATAAGATTAGAAACATCGAACACAGAATCTGTTTGGCTACAATTTCTCGAGAGACGTGACAAATTAATTTTGGGTGTGATTTATTGGCCCCCAAACCTTGATAGGGAGTGCAGTAAGCTGTTATGGGATGAATTCATAAGGCATCTAGATATGAAAATGTTGTGATAATGGAAGATTTTAACTTTAGATAAATTGATTGGAACAATATGACAGGAAATCTTGAGTCTAGTGACTTTCTTGATACGGTTCAGGATTGCTTTTTAGAACAGGTTGTGACAGAACCAACTAGAGGAAACAATCTGCTTGACTTGGTTCTTGCCAACAAAGATTCACTAATTAATAATCTTGAGGTTAATGATGAGCTTGGGGAAGTGATCACAAATCACTTAGTTTCAATATATCATGGAATTACCCAGATAACTGCAATCAAATCTCTGTCCCAGATTTTCGCTTGGCCGACTTCATGGGACTGAAAAGTTACCTGGGTGGGCTAAATTGGGATGTCCTGACTATGGGTCAGGTAGGTGATCTTGGTTGCCAATATGACGTTTTTCAGAGCATAGTTCTAGCTGCCCAGACAACTTTTGTTCTGAGTAGGGAAATTAGATCTAACAAAAATGATCCCAAATGGATGAACAATAGGTTAATACATCTCATTGGTCAAAATAGAGGCATATATAGGCATATCAAAAGAGGGGATGGGCAGTTAAGAAATCAATATATTCAATTAAAGAGAGAAATAAAGAAAGGAATAAGAAAAGCAAAAATGGATTATGAGGCTAAGGTCGCAAGGTTGCAATCGTGTCATTACGATTTCTTGAGTCGCAAGGGATTCAAAGACTAACCCAGAAGGGTTCTTTCAGGTATACAGAAGTAAGATTAGGGACAAGATTGGCCCACTTAAGAGTAACTCTGGTCAGATCACTGACAGTGATAAGAATATGTGTGAAATTCTCAATACCTACTTCCTCTCATCTTTCAACCAGGAAAATACTAGCGATATTCCTAAAATAATAAATTATGTAGAACAGGATAAGAAACTATGTACGATTGCGGTAACTAGTGACATGGTCCTCGGACAAATAGAGAAACTAAAACCTAACAAATCCCCAGGCCCTGATGAACTGTTTGCAAGGGTGTTAAAGGAATGTAAAGAGGAACTTAGCATACCTTTGGCTAGTCTTTTTAACATATCACTACAAACTGGCATAGTGCCTGATAAATGGAAAATGGCAAATGTAATACCTATTTACAAGGTAGGTGACAGGTCCTTGGCTTCGAACTATAGACCAATAAGCCTTACCTCCATAGTGGGAAAATTTATGGAATCAATAATTGCCGAAGCAATTCGTAGCCATCTTAATAGGCACAGGTTGATTAATGAATTTCAACACGGTTTTACAAAGGGGCATTCCTGTCTTACGAATTTACTAACTTTTTTCACTAAGGTGTTTGAGGAGGTAGATCATGGTAATGAATATAATATTGTGTATATGGACCTCAGTAAGGCTTTTGATAGAGTTCCACATCAGAGGCTGTTGAGGAGACTTAAGGCACACGGAATAGGAGGGGAAATTTTTTCCTGGCTGACAAATAGGCAGCATAGAGTTTGCATAAATGGGGAGAAATCAGAATGGGGGCACGTCACAAGCGGTGTTCCTCAGGGGTCAGTGTTGGGCCCGTTGTTGTTCAAAATTTACATGAACGACATAGATGAGGGAATAAATAGCGACATAAGCAAATTTGCTGTTGACACCAAAATAGGCCGTCCAATTCATTCTAATGACACTAGAGCACTCCAAAATGATTTGAATAGACATAAGAACATAAGAACATAAGAAAGGAGGAACACTGCAGCAGGCCTGTTGGCCCATACTAGGCAGGTCCTTTACAATTTATCCCACTAACAAACATTTGACCAACCCAATTTTCAATGCCATCCAAGAAACAAGCTCCGATGTGCAAGACCCTCTCAAATCCAACCCCTCCCACTCATGTACTTATCCAACCTAAATTTGAAACTACCCAAAGTCCTAGCCTCAATAACCCAACTAGGTAGACTGTTCCACTCATCAACTACCCTATTTCCAAACCAATACTTTCCTATGTCCTTTCTAAATCTAAACTTATCTAATTTAATCCATTACTGCGGGTTCTCTCTTGGAGAGATATCCTCAAGCCCTTGTTAATATCCCCTTTATTAATACCTTCTTCCACTTATCACTTCGATCAGGTCTCCCCTCATTCTTCGTCTAAAAGTGAATGTAATTAAGGTCTTCAATCTTTCTTCATAAGGAAGATTTCTAATGCTATGTATTAATTTAGTCACCCTACGCTAAATTTGTTTTCTAACAAAATTTATGTCCATTCTGTAATATGGAGACCAAAATTTGGGAGCTCATAATCTAAGTGAGGCCTTACTATGATGTAAAAAGCTGCAGTATGACCTCTGGACTTCTGTTGCTTACACTTCTTGATATAAATCCCAGTAATCTATTTGCCTTATTACGTACGCTTGGGCATTGCTGTTTTGGGTTTAAGGTTGCTGCTTACCATAACCCCAAGCCCTTTTCGCAATCTGTATGGCAAAGTTCTACATTATTTAACTTATAAGTGCTAGGGGTTATGGACACTCCCGAGCTTCAGAACCTTGCTTTTTATCTACATTGAACTGCATCTGCCACTTTTCTGACCAAGGTAGAGTTTGTCTAAATCCTCCTGAAGTTCCCTAACATCTACGTTTGAAAACAATTATCCTACCTATCTTCGTGTCATCGGCGAATTTGCTAATATCACTAGTAATTCCTTCATCAAAATCATTGATATATATTATAAACAACAACGGGCCAAAATGATCCCTGTGGAACGCCACTTGTTACTGATCCCCACTCGGATTTAACCCCATTTTTGGGACACTCTCTGCTTCCTGTCTGTGAGCCATGATCGATCCACGAGAGCACCCTTCCCCCAATGCCATGAGCTGCCACTTTCTTTAACAGTCTATTTGGGGCGGAACTCTATCAAAAGCCTTACTAAAATCTAAGTAAATTTAAAATCAAATTCTTTATTGTGGTCAACAGCCTCAAAAGCTTTTCTGAAGAAAGTTAATAAATTAGTTAGACAAGACCGGCCTCTTGTGAATCCATGTGGGTATCCCTTTAAACAAGCTATGCTTATCGAGATGGCTTCTTATAATCTCAGCTATAATTGACTCTAGTAATTTCCTACAATTGAGGTCAGGCTTATTGGGCGGTAATTTGACGGTAACGACTTGTCCCTGTTTTAAAAATAGGAATTACATTAGCCATCTTCCACATATCAGACACTAAAAACCCGTTTGAAGAGATAAATTAAAAATATTAGTTAATTTGGGTTTACAGACTTCCATTTTGCATTCCTTAAGAACCCTTGAAAAAACCTCATCAGGACCCCGGTGACTTATTTTTCTTCAGTCGGTCTATCTGCTTCGCAACCTTTCACTAGTGACTGTGATGTTTACATAATTTATCTTCTTCTGATCCACTATAAAAATTAATTACCGGAATATTATTGTGTCTTCCCGTGTAAAAACCGAGAGAAAAAAATTATTTAAAATCGAGCACTTTCATTCTCTTTGTTTAGTAAGATGCCCATAGTTATTTTTAAGGGGACCTATCTTATCTCTGACTTTTGTTCTATAGACCTGGAAAAAACTTTTTGGGTTAGTTTTAGAATCCCTAGCAACTTTAATTCATAGTCCCTTTTAGCTTTTCTTATCCCCTTTTTAATGTCCCTCTTAATGTCAATATACTGATTCATAAGATGACCCTCGCCTCTTTTGATACGCCTATAAATTCCTTTCTTATGCCCTAGTAGATATTTCAGCCTATTATTCATCCATTTTGGGTCATTTCTATTTGATCTGATTTCCTTATAAGGGATAAACGTTCTTTGAGCAGCATGTATTGTGTTCAGAAAACTGTCATATTGATAGCTCTCTTCGTTACCCCAGTCAACAGATGATAAGTGTTCTCTAAGCCCATCGTAATCTGCTAAGCGAAAATCTGGGACTGTTACTGAGTTATCCCTACTATCATACTTCCATTCAATTCTAAATGTAATTGATTTGTGGTCGCTAGCACCCAGTTCCTCTGAAACTTCTAAATTATTAACAAGCGATTCATTGTTTGCCAGAACTAAGTCAAGCAGGTTATTACCCCTTGTAGGTTCTGTCACAAACTGCTTCAAAAAACAATCCTGAACTACTTCTAAGAAATCGTATGATTCTAAATTCCCAGTCAAGAAATTCCAATCAATATGACTAAAGTTAAAGTCTCCTAGAATTACTACATTATCGTGCCTTGTGGCCCTAACAATTTCCTCCCATAGTAGTCTCCCTTGGTCCCTATCTAAATTTGGGGGACGGTATATCACACCTAAATTAATTTTCATGCCCCTCTGAAAATTCTATCCAAACAGACTCTGTATGTGTTACTTCAGACTTAATACCCGTTTTTATGCAACAGTTCAAGCGATCTCGGACATACAATGCCACCCCACCCCCCTTCCCGACACTTCTATCTACTTGGAACAATTTAAAACCTGAATGTGACATTCTGCAGGCATGTCCCGACATTTTGAATTAAACCACGTCTCAGTAATGGCAAATACATCTATGTTACCTGCACTAGCAACTAGTCTCAACTCGTCCATCTTATTCCTAGCACTGCGACTATTTGTGTAATAAATATTTAATGACCCTCCTCTCTCTTTACCCTTCCTGCTCCTTTCTGTTATTCCACTAAACCTATTACTGTCCTTGTCAATTAGTGCCACTGGCTTTCCAATATCCACCTCATTTTGCCTATTACTAGTTCTCCTAGTACTCATGTTACTACCCTGCGACTTCACAGTTTTCCCGCCAAAACCCATACCACTAACTATTCCTAGTTTAAAGACCTAACAGCTCCCTCCACTGCAGTTGCCAATGCTCCCACCCCAGACCTAGATAAGTGAACCCCATCCCTGGCATACATGTCATTTCTGCCATAGAAGAGGTCCCAGTTGTCAATGAAAAGACTGATGCAGTGGTCGGAGAAGTGGCTGATGCAGTTTAATATTGACAAATGCAGAGTTCTAAATGTTGGACAGGTAAATAACCATGCCACATATAAACTAAATAATGTAGATCTTAATACTACTGATTGCGAAAAGGATTTAGGAGTTCTGGTTAGCAGTAATCTAAAACCAAGACAGCAGTGCATTAGTGTTCTCAGTAAAGGTAACAGAATTCTTGGCTTCATATCTAGAAATATAAATAATAAAAGTCCTCAGGTTGTTCTTCAACTCTATATATCCTTGGTTAGGCCTCATTTAGATTATGCTGCGCAGTTCTGGTCACCGTATTACAGAATGGATATAAATGCTCTGGAAAACGTAGAGGAGGATGACAAAGATGATCCCATGTATCAAAAATCTTCCATATGAGGGTAGACTGAGGGCCCTGAATCTGCACTCTCTCGAAAGGCGTAGAATTAGGGATTATATGATCGAGGTGTATAAATGGAAAACAGGAATAAATAAAGGGGATGTAAATAGCGTGTTGAAAATTTCCAGCCAAGACAGGACTCACAGCAATGGTTTCAAGCTGGAAAAATTCAGATTCAGGAAGGATATAGGAAAGCAGTGGTTTGGTAACAGAGTCGTGGATGAGTGGAACAAACTCCCGAGTACAGTTATTGAGGCTAAAACGTTGTGTAGTTTTAAAAATAGGTTAGATAAATACATGAGTGGGTGTGGGTGGGTGTGAGTTGGACCTGACTAACTTGTGCTGCTGGGTCTGGTGCCGTGCTCCATCATTGAGTGGAGGAGACCAGACTGGGTGGGTCATTGGGCTAATCCGGGGGGGACATGGACCTGCTTCGCATGGGTCAGTAGGCCTGTTGCAGTGTTTCTTCTTTCTTATGTTCTTATGTACAATATCCGAGGAGGTCAGTTTACCACTGACTACATGACTGAGCGCAGGGTTACACTCCTAAGGAACTTTAGGAACCAAGTGACTCGGAATGGGTAAAAATTAATTACTTATGGAACTGGCTACAAGAGGACCTGAAGCAAAGAAACAAGGGTAAGAGACTGGGCAAATAGGAAACGATAAGAGACTGTAAAAGAAAGGGTAGGAGACTGAACAAAGAGGAAAGGGTAGGAGACTGAACAAAGAGGAAAGGGTAGGAGACTCAACAAAGAATGAAGGGTAAGAGAGTCAACAAAGAATGAAGGATGGAAATAAATGGTATCAAATACCGACACAGTGGAAATATAAACACATGCAATATAATGTGATCCTTTATTGACAACGTTTCACCCACACAGTGGGCTTTTTCAAGTCACACACAGATCTGATCTGATCTGTGTGTGACTTGAAAAAGCCCACTGTGTGGGTGAAACGTTGTCAATAAAGGATCACATTATACTGCATATGTGTTTATATTTCCAAAGAATGAAGGGTAAGAGACCGAACAAAAAAGAAAGGGTAAGAGATTTTACCAAGAACAAAGGACACGGTGCAGAGAACTGCTAAACCAACACCATCAGTCTCTAGCGGTTTTTAATTTGTGTATTATTCATTATTTTTCATTTTTCTCTCAGGCTCAGCAGTGTATAAACGTTAGCAACGGCTTTCATTACGGCGGCTTAGCGAGGGTCATTGTTTGTTTGGTTGTTACGTTAGAGGAGTTGGTGCGCTGCTGGCAGTGTGTGTGTGTGTCTTTGTCTAATTGTACTCGCCTGTGTTGTAGAGGCGAGCTCCATTTTCTGGGCCTCATCTCTTAACAATTACAATTTGCACTGTAATTTATATATGGAGGTTACATCCTTCTAGTGGAATTTTTTTCTGCTTTCGCCTTTTAGTGGAGTTAGTTTCCCTACTTCTCATTCCAGTGGAGTTTGTTTATATATTTCCTTCTAGTGGAGTTTCTTATATTTCCTGGTAATGGAGTTCTCCGATTCCTCCTAGTGGAGTTTGTTTTCCGCTTCCTCCTAGTCGAATTTGTTCTCCGATCCACCTAGTGGAGTTTTCAGGTTTTGAACTTAAATTCTTGGAGAAAGAGACAGAAGGATATTATCAGCACATCAACATTTCCAGTACGCTTATTATTAGAGGCGAGAGAGAGAAAATAGAGAGATTTAGTAGAATAGGTGAAGAGAACGGAATTTATTTCAGAGCCACATGGTGTAATCAAGTAACTGGAAATATTTCCTAATGAGCCTAAACAAAATCCTATGACAGACTCCAAGAGATTAGACAGGAAGGAAAAGGGAAGGTTGGCTGCGTATGCATCGACTGTAAGAATGCCTGTGACAGAACCTCATAGAAGACCGTGTAAGTGAGATTGGAACATATAATACAGGGGAAAGGGGGGCAGAAAAAATACTGTACTTTTCCAAAAAAAAAAAAAAACAATTTTTGGGGAAAAATTTAGCCATAGTATTTGAGCGAATTTGTTATATCACCCCCAAATAGCTGTGGTGCCGGTTCCTGCCATTTTGAACCGGCCTTTTCCTCCCAAAATTTAATCCTATCAAAAGTAAATGTATGTACTCCAGGGTTTTTGAGTGTCAAGAATTTTAATAAAACAACTTCCGCACTGAGAAATGATATACTTGTTACTTTGCCTGTTTAAAAGTTTATAGTGTTATTTGCTTTGTTTAGTACACGTAACTAGGGGTTTTAGAGTACTTATCCTTGTGAAGGCTTACTCAGCCTGAAATAACTTCAGACAGTATTACTCAAGTGGCCCCTCCTCAGGAAAATTAATGAATAAAAAAATAAATAATACAGACAAACAAAAACACTTTATTATACAGAAAAAAAAATTAAAACACTTAAAATAGAAAATTAACCCTACTTAAAGAAAATGAAAATGAAAATATAAAAAACTAAAATTAAATGCAATTTTTGGGGGTGTCGGTGTTGGGGGCACTTTTGTTGAAATCGTAGCCGTTGCTGATGATGGCGGGGGTCGCGGTGTTGGTACGACCCCACTGGCTAGTTTTTCCAGTATGGGCGGAGTATTATATCCGATGACGGGAAAAGCAGGTTCTTTACCGCTGAAATGATGTGGGGTTAGCCCTGAAAATTTCATACAGGTGCACGGGTAATTAAATTCAAAATGGGACGTCTCCAGGACGTTGCATTCCTGTTCTTCTCATTGATTGACAGGTGCCCCTCTCTGTCATCCAAGCTGAAAAGATAGACAGATTACCCACTGTTTAAAAATCACTCTCCATGGCAAGTAAAATATCCAAAAATGTGGTGATTATTCAACAGTAAAACCTAGAGCAAGACTGAAAGGGCTAATTTTATTGGTAAAAAGTAAGTTTTTTTAACCAAAAACCCACAAAAATACAAGGCAGGCATGTACTTACAGTGTTTGGGGAGTGGGGGTCGAGTGTTTTACTGTTTGACCGACCCCCAACGTCACCTTTGGGGGGGGGGGGGAAGAGGGGGGAAGGGTAGGGGGAGCTGACTGACCCTACGGTTAAAAAGCCCGGCAGTCAAACATCCTTTCAGGGGGGGGAAAAAAAAGGGGGGAAAAAGGGAGCTTGGATTAAACCCTCCCTTTAAACTGTACCCGGCAATGAAACTATCGTTACTATATTGCTCTCCATCTATTGAACTTTTCCCCCACTCCACCATCCCAAAGACTTATTAAGGATTAAAAAGAATACGGAAAAAAGTTTAAATGTGGAAGCGTTTTTTAAAGGCAACAAATTTCTATGACGGTCACAATTTAAAAAACCGCGAAAATATTTGGATAAACCCATGAAAACACAAATATGGAATTTAAAAGTTTGGAGTCCCAATGTCCACCAAGAGGCGACTTTTGGGTTTCCCCCTTAAAGTTTTGGTATATAAAAGGTTTGTGGTCCGTTTCTAAATAAATTTTTTTCCCCAGCAAATAAAATTAAGTTTGGAGATACCCCACCAAGGGCTAAAACTTTCCTTTTTCTATTGTGGAGTATTTTTTTCTGGGGAAGGGAGTTTCCGGCTTAGGAAGCATACAGGGAAGGGGTACCATCATGGTATTGTAGAACCCGCACTAACCCCGTTTTTGGAGGCATCAGTTTTAAACAAAATGTTTTTTTAAATTTTCTGGAATTTAAGTATAGGGTCTTTCGAAAAGATACTTTTAATCTCATTAAACTTTTCCGGTACTGGGAAAAGTAAGAGGTTCCTTCACAGTTTTTTTAAAGGGAAGTTGTTTAAGAGCCTGTAAGATCGAAGGTTCGGGAAAACCGTGCAAAAAAAATTTCAAACAAGAAAGCTAGCTGGTTTTCTTGGTTTTGGGGAATTTTTAAATTTCAAATTTAAAGCTTTGATCTTACTGGGGGAGGCTGCAGGTGTTATTAGAAAGTTCAGTCAAGATATCTATTTGTTATCCCCAAGGAAGCATTTCTTCGGCTTGGCGTGACCCTGTGAGGTAACCTACGCAAAATGATGTTAATTTTTGGGGGTATGTTCGCCCCCGTAGATGTCTTTAGAAAAATGTTATAAAAATAACTGAAACTTTTTGGCATATTACCCAAGACCTTTTCATTTTCCACGTGGGGTAGCACAGGCAGTACCAAACGGGGGGCATAGTTCTTACTGCATCAGCCCTTTGGGTGTTGGGAAAAAAGCGGTCTGCTTAGAAAAAAGGATCAAAACATTACCTGATGATATCCCTGCGCAATATCAATCTCGAAAAAAGGAAGAGTCAAAAAAATTTGTGTAGATCGCTATCTATTAGGGCATGGCTCAGCATCCCCCGAGTTATGCATTGGGGCCTTGAAGTCAATAGCAAGTCTTATGAATTATCCCCCTTTTAAACCCATGATATGGTGAGAAATAGCAATACTAAAGGCTCAAGACTTTTTTAAAAATTTTGTTACCTCTCGGTCAAAGCACCCCTAAGGTGAAGGAACTGGGTATAATTTCTTTTATAGGATTGTCCGTCAATAAGTCAATCTTATGGATTTCCGGGGGGGAAAACCCCGGGGAATTTTCAGTAAAGCGTCTGAAAAGTTACTCACACATTGAAATTTTATGTCTCTTTGGTCATCCAAAGATTCCAAAAATTTTTAATGTTGGTTGCCCGAGGGGTCCGATCCCCCAAGTCATGTAGTTCTTTCAAGTCTAATTTAGAGGTGTAAATTTTTGCACATTTACTTTCTTCAGTTTTATAAAGTTCGGGGGAAAAAAACAAAGGGTCAAATTTATTAAGGCATTTAAAACCGAATTTTTCGGTAATATTTCTTAAGGATGTTGATATGAAAAAGCTTGGGTTTTCCCCCTTGATTCTATGAGGTAGTCAATTTTCCACAAATTTTTAACACTTTATATGGCCTTTTCCATGCATAATAATTTATTTGCTTGATAGGCAAAAGTAAAAGAACTTCATCACCTATTTTAAAAAATTTCCTTGACTTTTGGAGTCAAAATGGGTTTTGTACTGGCCTTTTGAAAAGCTTAGTTTTTGAAACTATGTAGAGGTCCCTAAAGTTTGGATCTGGTCAAGGGAAACTGGTAAGAAGATAAACCTCAGATTTACCTCCTCATTAGCCCTAAGTCATGAAGGATGGACAGTGGAACTCTGGCCTGTTCCTAGAAAATTTCAAAAGGTGAAAACCAATGGTCATGGGAACTTCCCTCAGGAAAAACAAAGCCCCGGGTAGGTAACGATCCCCACCCTTGGTTTAGGGAAAAAAATTTTCCTTGAAATGGACTTGGAATCAAATTTGCTGGCGTCAATCCCCCCATTACGCGGGTGATGGGGTGTGGTGAAGAGAGGCTTCTCCTGAGTTGGTAGAGTATTGCATTAAGTCAGAGTGAATTTTGTCCCACGGTCGACAAATTTCTTGGGGGTGCCACTCTGGAGATGTGGCAAAAGGCTTAGCACCTCTGTAGTGTTATGGTCTTTAAAGGGGAAAGGCTTCAGGGAAAATCGAAACATATCAAATAAGTTAAAATATATCTTGTCCCCAGATGAAAATGGGGATAAAGGACCAAAGATGTAATAGCTCTTTTTAAAAAGGGACCGTAAAGTGGGTTTTGACCTAGGGACTCGCCTGGTACCTCGGGAGGATGACGTGGCAAACTTTACCGTTACAAAAGGTAGTGACTCTGAGGGGATTTTTGGCCAAAAATGGTTTCCTAATTTTATTTAAAGGTTTTACGATGCAGAAAGTCCGGCCCCTGGCAGGGTCATAGCCCTTTTAAAAACAGTCTCTCTGCATTTACTTGGAACAAAAATAAGATGGAATATCTTTTCATCTGAATTTTTTAAATTTTAAAAATGACTTGTACAAAATATTTTTTTATATTCAATTTATATGAAAAATTTTTCCTTTTGGTCACTTTATTTTGTTTAGCGGCATTATGGAATTGAAGAGAAGGGCAATTACGTTGTAAATTTAAAAGGAGTCCTTCGATATTTAAAGGTTAAAATCGGGAAAAAAAAAGGTGGACAGTAGGGAAGCGGGGGGTTTTGGTTGAGCCCTAGTCAAGGACTTTATGGTACGGAGGTGATATCTTCACTTTTTATTTAAAAGTGAACCGGTAATCTACTACCTCGCTTTCGAGAAATGCATCATGGTTTTTAATCCCCCATGAATCCCGAACATTGTTCATCTTTAAAGTTCGAGGGGCTTCTCCCACTCTACGGAAAAGGATCTGAAACACCTTGTCCATCTTTGGTTTATGAAAGGAAACCCCCAAAAAGGAAGAATGGACCTTTTACTTACCTATTATAGGAGAAAAAAGTGATGGGAGCTATACGGCTTCGACCAATGTGAAAAACCCTTTAGACCCCAAAAGTAACAAGGATGGTAGGGAAAAATGTCTGACGGCCCAAGTAGTTGAAAAATTTTTAGAGGGTGAGTTTCTTTAAGATTAGGGGAAAAAAATTATCAGAATTTTCTTAATGTGCATCCAGTGTCTCGTAAAATGGTGATAATTAAATCCCTTTAATGTTTGAAAAGAAGGGTGCTGGTCATTACCATCTTTAAAAAAATCTTCCACTTTTTGGACCTTTTAGAAGGACAATCTGGGGCGTTTATGTCCCCTTAAAAACCCCACCCAAAAGAAAACGGAAAAAAGAAGTCATTTTCTTTCCCCTGGGCTTTGATTTCTTTAAAGGTTTTTATGAACCTTGCCCCTTTGGGTTCGACCCCTTTTGGTCTTTATAGGAATGTGAAGCCCCAGCATACAGGTCAGCGCCTCAGCAACTTTCCCCAGCTTTAATCAGGTTTGTTCTTAAGAAAGTTCGATCTGGTGAGGAAGAGCTGTAGGAACTGGGCAGCAACCTGAAGTCTCTAAGAGATTTACTGTGATCAATTCCCGAAATCTCTATCCAAAAGTCGAACAAACGAAAGAGGTTTCCCGTAATGCTGAAAAGTTTGGCCCCGGCTGAAGGGGGCATACCTGAAAACTTTCCTGTAAGAATTAGGGTTTTTTTTGGGATGCTTTAAAGGATTGCCTTCTTTAGTGGTTTAAAATTTCATATAAAATCCCGTGAAAAGTTGCAAGTATTCAAAGCAGACCGGGGAAAAAACATTTCCCACGGTAGCCAAGGTTTGTCAGCAGGCCATTTACGGGGGGTAGGGTTTTTCAAACTGATAATGTATGAAGTTATGTCTTCCCCTTGAGAAGGGGGTAAATTAGGGTTTTTTGGAATATGTGCATGATGCAGTTGTTCCCTTTCTCTTCCCCTTAAAAGTTGTTGTGTAAAAGTTTAAATTTTTATTCTCTTATTCAAGGGGGAGATTTTTTTGAGCTCGCGATCCTTTTCTCTTTTTAAACTCATTTTTTCTAGCTTTTTCCTCAAAATTTTTTATCTTTGCTCTTTCCTCAAGTTTTCTTAATTTAACCTGTTCCCCACGTATTTAGCTTGTTCCCCACATTCTCTAGCTCTCTCCTCACGATCAGTCTCTCTCTTCCTTTTTTTTTCTCTTTTCCCCTTTTTAACTGTTTCTCTCTCATTCTCTCTTTTTCAAGTCTTTCCCGGATCTGAGCACTAATGAAAAATTTTTAAATTTTTCCCTGTTATTCCTAAACTTACTTCCGCATTCATCCAAAAAATGGTATTCTTTCCCTACTTTCAAGAATAACTTAAACTACCGGGGAAAAGAAAGGGTATCAAAAAAAATGGGGGTTCAATTCCTGCTCCGCTCAAACTGTAAATAAACCAGAGGGTCGACCCTGCTTCAATTAAAAAATATGTATTAATGAAAACGAAGGGGTTTTATGCCCGGGTCCGAGCAAACAGTAAGAGAAAGGGGTCCTTGGGGCCCCCAATCTTTCACCCAAAAAATCAAGAGTGTCATGCAGTTCCCTTGATATAATAAAGAGCTCAATGAAACAAGTTTTCACTGGAAAATCTTGGTAAAAACCGCTTTCCCGTGCGGGATATAATACTCACGGCTTTCTTGTGAAGGCTTACTCAGCCCTGTAATAACTTCAGACGTTTCTCAGGCGGTCCTCCTCAGGAAAAAAATGAAAAGAAAAAAAAATAATACAGACAAAAAATAACACTTTTTTTATACAGAAAATATAAAATATAAAAAAATTAAAATGAAATATTAAACCTACATTAAAGAAAATGAAAATGAAAAATATAAAAAATGAATTTTAACGTAACTTATAGGGGTGTCTGGGGGGTTGGGACATGTTTTTGAAATCGTAGCCCTTGCTGATGATGGGGGGGGGGGGTTTGAGGGGGTTGGGTTTGACCCACTGTGTTCTTCACAGTATAGCCGTGGTATTAATCCCCATGACAGGAAAACAGGGTTTTTTACCGCGCAATGATGTGGGGTTACGTCCGCAATTTATACAGGTGCACAGGTAATTAAATCCCAAAAGGGCGTCTCCAGGACGTTAGTCCCTCTCCTGTTCTTCCGTTGATTGACAGGTGACCTCTCTGTCATCCAAGTAAAAGATAGAAAGGTTACCCTGCTTAAAAAACACTTCCTGGGAAGTACAATACCCAAAAGATGTGGTGATTATTAAAAGTTTAAACCCAGAGCAAGATGAAAGGACTAAGTTTAATTTTTGGCAAAAATGAAGTTTCAACCCAAAAATCCACTAGAATCAAGGCAGGCATGTACTTACAGTAGTGTTGGGAGCTGTGAGTCGAGTGATTTACTGTTCCAGAGCCCCCCACGTCACCTTTTGGGGGGGGGGGGGAAGAGGGGGGGAAGGGAAATGGGGTAGAGACCCTGTAACAAGCAGCCGGAGTCAAACTTTTACTTTCAGGGAGGGGGAAAAAAAAGGGGGGAAAAAAGGGGCTTGCTTACCCTACCTTAATTGTAGCCGGGAATGAAAAAATCGTTACATATCGTACTCCTATCTATTGAATTTTCCCCCACATCGTATTAATATATGGTTCTCATAATAATTTAAAGAGTGAAAACTAGGTAAAGTTACTGTCTGTTTGAAATTGATGTTTTATTTGCTAACTCATTTTTTACTTTGGATTTAAATGCTCTTAGAATTGCATATATTAAACTGAAAGCAATTCAGAGCACAAGTTACATCATAGTATGCATTATACACTAGAAATTGCATGGAAAATATCTGCTTGATTAGCTTCGTAATGCAAATAGATATACAACCAGGAGAAAATACAGGATTTTATAAATAAACATAGTATGCAAATTATGGCATATCTAATAAAAATATCACTACACGGACAAGTTCCATTACAGAAGCAATGCTGTTCATTCAAGATCTGCTCGTTTGTATTTGCAACAGCTTGATGAGTATCCTTGTTTACAACCACATCTGGGGAGTGGTTGGACTGCTTCACCTGCCTGAGGCATGGTTGTCCACCGTGGGGCCCATTTTGTAGAGTTAGTCTAACCTCATACAATAGGAAATGGTAGGTTTTGCGTGACCCTTAATAACTGATCCCAGTAAGATCCATCTTGAAAGACTGCTCGCTTAATGTGCTGAATAATTGCATCTCTTGTTGGAGGAAGGTCTTCCATGTAATAGATTTCTTTATGGATAACTCACGACGAGCCTCTTCAACTTCAGGCCAGTTTGCTTTTTCTGTGGTACTAAAACAACACATCGTTCTGTGACAAAATTTATGTAATTTTCTAGTTTTTCTGGTGATTCACGTAATTATAGCAATGCTGCTGTTAGCTCTCAGTACATGTTACATGTTTACCAGCAAGATTTGTTACCATAATTGCAGAATGATGACGGTGTCAGATCCTGTGAGATGACTGTGAGCTGTGGTAGAGCTTTTGACTTTTCTCTACCTAGTGAGGCCACAGTATGGTGACTGGCAGTGTTACGAAACTTGTTACCACCTCCAGAACATGTTCATAAAATCACTGTCCAGTGAGGTCATGGGTGACAGCGAGAACCACAACATCTGTATTAATGGAGCCGGTCATTATCTTATTAAAATTAGCTAAAGCTGAGTCAGCAAGATGTACCATAATCCTTCTTCTTATACGGAATGTTGGTATATCTGACCCTAGGGTGCTTATCAAAAGTTTGATTCTCCTGCTGAACCTTCAGCTTCTAAGAAATACACAAGGCAGAGTGTTCAGTCTGAACACACTGTATGTTTCTTCTGTGAGACGAAGTCTCAGAAGACCAGTTTATTAGTCAGAAAGTCAAAGATCTCATTATTGTGCAACTTTCTTCAGAAAGTTCTGCCAGTTGGATACACGTTGAGTTTGCACGTAGGGGATGAATACTTTGCAGTAGTAATCATAGAATGTCTTTACATCTGGACTAGGTCACAGCTGCTGCTCCATTGATTATGTTAACATTACGGTCTGGTGCAACATTAGGTAGTTCAGTTTGGGTCTCAAGGAATTGAAGCAGATCAGACTTCTCAGTAGTTATCATCTTTCTATCTGTACACAAAGATAAGAGCAAAAGGATGGCTCTCGTGATGAAAGCCCACAATGCTCCCATCTCTAGTCAGAGAGGAAATCTGCTGCTTGACCTTAGGCTGCTCTTTCACTGGATGTCAGCTGAACAAAGAAATCTTGTTTTCTGTATTGGGCTGTGGATCGATTAAGTCCCTTCAAGTCGTTCAGATATAAAGTCCTCTGCTCTGCGTACGTCATCCACAACAACTTACTCAACGATTTCTTTAGTGCTGAGATTCAGCAGATCATCACTTTCTAACATCAGTGAGAACTTTCACCAATGACTCAACATTTGTTTGAAATTTACCTGAAAAGATTTAGCTCGCTCATGGTATTGAATGTCACGATGTTTCAGTGAGAATGTTGAGGAATAAGTCATTTGTGCAACATCTGGGAATCTTTACTGAAGAAACGTTACGCCAGTCAGTGGCTTCTTCAGTCCAGTACAGAGATGAACGGAGAAAGATGATGAGTTTGAGGATGAGTTTGAGCTAATCAGTGCCTCAGCCTCATCTTTCTTTGGTAAATTAGACACATGTGCAACACTTGGGTATCTTTAATGAGGAAACGTTTCGCCACACAGTGGCTTCATCAGTCCAATACAAAGCAGGAAGGTATAAGGAGAGGAGGAGTTGAGGTAATCAGTCCCTCAGCCTGGAATCGATGTGTTCAGTCCATCACTTGTAGGAAGTACAGCATAGGGCCAGAGGGACTTATTACCTCTACTCCTTTCCTTATATCTTCCTGCTTTGTATTGGACTGATGAAGCCACTGTGTGGCGAAACGTTTCTTCAATAAAGATTCCCATATGTTGCATAAGTGTCTCAATTCTTCAACAAAGTTCCTGGAGAGCCAAACGTTCCCATAAAAATTGTCGCATTAGTTGCACACGTGTCCTTTTACCTAACACATTGTCGGTAATTCTCCCAACATTATTACAATGAAATCATTCAGTGAGAGCATGGTACTTACCCTAAGTTAAACTTGTCCATATTAGTCTGGTAATGCTTTGGGAAGTGATTGTTAATCTTCTTTGATCCATTTATATTTGACACTTGAATATCTTCCCTGTTCATAGCCACTGGCTCTCTGGGAGGTATAAAATTCTGGTAACTGTCGTATCTTTCTGGTATTAGTCAACTCTGTTGGAGTATTTTAAGGATTATTCCATGTGTGTCATTCTTTGCCGGAACAAGGAAATCCCGTTCCGTGGAAGGATCCTGATGCAGTAATTGAGGAACAATTGTGGTCGATGTTGTCCACAGCTATAGTGGTGAACAAACTTTTTCTCAGATTAGGACAGACTGATTGTTGACGGTGGTAACCCTCACATTCATGATTGCTACTTGCAGTGGGCTTTCCCCATGACTCGATTGTACGAAATTGAGAGGCCTAGTTGATGGAAACTATCAATGATGTCTCAACTCAGAGATATCATTGGTATTTTTGCATATAGTTTCAGAACCAGGTAGATAGGCAAAGGAGGTTCCTTGTTCTTTCTGTGTCTGCTCCCTCCACGGATTACTAGTTTTTTTTGGTACAAATTGAAATAGATCAGCTGAGCTACAGATAAAGAAGCTTGGAAAAACTGTTTTTATTTAGATTGGATACTTGTGGCAACAATGATTATCTCTACTTGGGCGAACAAAGACTGGGGGCATCGAAATTGTTGATAATTAGACTGATTCATCAAATTTATTTTTGATTTCATATTTCATGACGTCTCTTCTGATGATGATGGCAGCTTTTCTCAATGTGATGGTTTCCTCATCATAGTCACTGTCACATACTTTTTTCGGTGCTTGACCAATATTTTTATCATAAGCGAGAAGGATATCACGTCCGTGTTCATGTTCTTGCAGATCAGGAAACTGACAAAGAATCCGGTTTTTCAGTCTTGTACTGTGAACATTTGAATGAATTTCCATTTGTTGAAGTCAATAGCTGGTACAACCTCATCAGTGACATGAACTTCAATACTTGAGTCCAGCAAATGAAATTCCATGGCTCATCTACAGGCTGGGATTCTTATCAGGTTTTGTTTATGTTACTGTTGCTACTCTTTTGTACAGTTCAGCTAAGCATCTTGATAATAAACAACAATAACCACCACATTTCACTCAAGCTTTGCCAGTAACCCTCTCTTATCGTGTAATTCTAAAACACATTTCCTCACCCGCCTATTCAAACTAAATGTAGAAGCAACATGTACAGGGTTTTCTGACTTCGTCTCACAGAAGAAACATACAGTGTATTCCTGGATGCTGAGCATCATTGTGTTCAGACTGAACACTCTGCCTTGTGTATTTCTTAAAGCTGAAGGTTCAGCAGGGGAATCAAAGACAGTTTTCCCTCTTCTGCCCTCTTGAGCTTAGTAATATTGAATGTGATGACACATGACTTATGCTAATTTGTGTCCTGATAATGTATTTTGTATACCGTTCCCTCATCCAGTCTATCAGTATTAATGGGCAGTGGAAAAATCACTCGGTTCATGGAACTGAAACACACACACACACACACACACACACACACACACAATAGCTATTGGATGACCACTACTGTAGCAACAATAAATTTCCCTCATGCACCCTTAGCTTGCGTGTGTTTTAAGGAAGAGTTGTGTAAGGCTTGGTAACCTCCGGGGCTAACATGTAGCCGGGATAACAAGGCAGTCAGGTGATGCAAATATTTTATGCCACGTAAAAAAAATAAGAGAAAAACAATTGCGTACCTTTACAGGAAGACTTGAATACATTGAGCATGAATATTATAATATCGAGCTGTGGGAGTAATAAACGAAAGAGGGAATATAATGTTAATGTCTCGTTTAATGGAAACGGGTGAAGGTGGAAATAGACCTCTTGTTGAATATAGATTGTGTAATAAATCTCTAGGAACATTTTGAAAAGAAAAAGAACTTGGAGTGTAAACATCAGATTATCACCAAGGGACTAGACGTAAAGTGAAGCATACAAGAGAATATTTACCCAGCTAGCTCTAGGAGTATTTCTTTTCTATCACGTTAAGAGACTGTGCCTAAGTGACCTACTACCGATAACAGTGATGGCAGTACAGAATTCTCATAAGTTTTATGTCTTCCGGTTGTCTCTCATATTCTTCACCTGACCTGTCTTTTGGTTATCTCCTACTTCACTGACACTGCCTTCTGTCTCCTATCTCTTCATTTGACTGTCTTCTTGCTGTCTCCTACAACTTCACGACGCTCACTCTGAAACTCAGAATTTTATCTTATTTACTGAATAATAGGATTTTTAAAGAGAAAAGAATAACAATAGTACGTAAATTGAAGAAGAGAAAATTGGCCTGAGAGCCAGATCATGGAAATTGTGGATGTCAACGAAGGATTTTAAAACAAATCATGAATATTAAATTATTTGAATTTATAATAAATACATGAAAAAAGGTGTAAAAAATATAATGATACTTAATCAATGATATATAAAAGTAAGAGAGAAAAAAGAAAGGAATCATCACTCTGACTACTGTGGCATCTTGAATCTTCACTACTAGTGAATGTGGCAGTTGTCAGCAAAGCTGATGAACCCTTTATATACGTATACCAAAAAATTTCTTTTCAGAAAGAGGTGAGATGAGGTGTTTTTTGGGTTTATCTGGGGCCCCTCAGGGGG
>NC_069408.1:52208401-52263986 GCF_026875155.1 Cherax quadricarinatus | reverse complement strand
CATACCTCCCAATGGAGGGCATTTGTATGTCAAATCCCCCTTTTCTTGGGGTTTCCCCGTTTTTTCTGCTCATTTTTCATCGTTAGCAAACAGTCACATAAAGGACTCAACACTTCTGTATATTAAGAACAATAATGGTCTTAACATTAATCTTTGGGAAACTCCTATCGTTATTCTCTTCGATTCGGATGTCTCATTTCTTACTGTTACTCTCTTCCTTCTGTCATTTCGGTACTCCTTAACCCACTGGAGCACTGTATCTTTTAACTCTGCTTATTCTTTTAATTTCTTAACTAATCTCTGGTGTGGTACAGTATCAAATGCTCTTCTGCAGTCCAAGAAAATGCGGTCCACCCAATCCTGTGGTTTTTGTTTCATTACTGCGACTCTCGTAGAATTCCAGCAAATTCATAAGACAGGATTTTCCATGCTTTAATCCATGCTGTTTTTCCCTAAAAAAAAATTTTTTTCAAGTGTCCCAATATTCTTTTCTGTACTATCTTCTCCAGAATTTTGGAGAGCATTCATGGTAAGAGATACTGTCCTGTAATTCCGGCCAGTACCTCTTAACTAGGAACATTTGCCATTTTACATTTCTGGCAGCTGTCTTGACTCCAGAAACTACTTGAATACTTTTGTTATTGAGTCACAGTTATTTTGTCCCTTCTCTTGGCACCTATGGATTTATGCTGATTCCTTTACTTTTGATACATCCAGCTCTTGTTGGAGACTCATCACTTTGTTGTGTTGATACTCTCCATTGCTTGTTGGAGTGCTCTCTTTGAAGTACCTTCCGGTAGTTCTCCATTTTCCTATGTGAAGATTTCTTTGAATCTTTTGGTAAACACTTCCTCCTTCAGCCTTTTCATTTGCTCCTTTGCAGTCGTCTTTTTTCTTATGTAGTTGAGGAGTAATTTTGGTTCTGTTTGGCCTTTGATGCTATATAATTTTCAATGTCTTTCAGCCCTTTTTTATTCTTGCATTTTCATTTCTAGCTCTTCTGCCTGCCTTTCAGTTTTCTGCATTTTGTGTTCTATATTTTTTTCTAATCTGTATTTTTGTTTTTGTGTTAGAGAACTGGCTCTTGGCCTTCTTAAGCTTCATCGACTGGCATTTCTGGTTTTTGACTTCTTGAGCCCTCTGGAATGTACTCTTGAGATTATGTAGCTAAGGAGTTCATCTCTTGTCACCTTCACATGCAGTTCATTCCACTTTCCTGCTACAGTGAGACTTGAAACGTATTTTCTAAAATCCCTGTGAGTCATCTGTTAATGACTTTCATCTATGACCCCCATTATTCCCGGTCCTTGCTTTGTAAAATGTTTGTCATTATCAACCTCGTCGGTTTCTCTTGAGTATTTTAAACTTAGTAATCATGTCTTTCCCTTGTCTTCCTTTCTTACAGAGTCATCTGATAAAATTACGCTATTGTTTCTTAATTTTTGTACTAACCTGTTTGTAAATCTTTGAAACTTTTCAAGCTGCTGAACTTGCTTAGTCAGGACGGGATTCCAAGCTAGTGCTACGTTCGTTGTGTATAGAATCTTCCAGAAATTTTGTTGAGATTCTTGTATGTTGTTCCGACATTTACTAACCTCACCTGTAATTACCTGTAATTTTTTACCTCTCACTATGTATTTCGTCTCCGGTTTCTCCTCTCCTAACCAAATTCCATGATTTTGCACTTGTTTTGATTGAACTCCGTCAGTCACTTGCTTGATCACCCCTGTGACATGTCTAAATTTCGCCGGAAGCCATCAGTGTCCTCTCCTATTTGTATTCTTCCCATTAGTATTATATTTGAAAACGCATTACATGTAGGGTTCGATCCAATCTGGCAGATCATTTACACACACACACACACACACCCCACACACACACACACACACACACACACACACACACACACACACACACACACAGCAAGGGCAAGCATCACACAACTATTCTCAGAACCATCACCTATCACACCATCCCAAAAACACACTACAATCCTACCCACAGCCTCCACCCAACCCCGAGCTATAGAATCCCACAGTATGCCCCCAGGTCTCCCACCCTCACAGGCCCCCCAAAGCACAGTGTTGGAAAGGAAACAAAAGGTATGGTACACAAACGCTGATGGAATAAACAAATAAGTGGGAGGAGTGGCATGAAAGAGTCAAAGAAGCATCACCGGACATCATAGCTCTCACAGAAACCAAGCTTACAGGTATGATAACAGATGCCATTTTTCCCAACGGGATACCAAATCCAAAGGGGAAAGACAGAGGGAACAGGGGGGGGTGGAGGAGTGGCATTGCTGATCAAAAATCGCTGGAATTTTGATGAGCTGGAGAGAGGAGACAGCGGAAAAGGGAAAGTGATTACATAGCGGAAACACTTCACTCTGGAGGCCCCAAGGTGGTAATAACAGTGATGTATAACCCACCACAGAACAGCAGGAGGCCAAGGCAAGAGTACGACGAGAGCAATAGAGCGATGGTTGACACACTGGGTAGAGTGGACAGAAGAGCTCATGCATGCAGGGCAAAGCTCGTGATCATGGGTGACTTTAACCCCAAGGAGATCGATTGGGAGAACTTGGACCCACATGGGGGCCAAGATACATGGAGGGCTAAGATGATGGAGGTGGTACTGGGGAAAAATTCATGTGCCAACACGTAAGGGACACTACAAGAGAGAGAGGAAAAGGATGAACCAGCAAGGCTGGACTTAGTTATTACCTTGAGTGTGCCCGATATCGAGGACATCACATATGAAAGACCCCTTGGGGCCAGTGACCATGTGGTTTTAAGCTTCGAATACACAGTAGAGCTACAAGTGGAGGGAGAAAGCAGGAAGGCCAGGACGAATGAAGCCAAAAATACAAGAAAGGGGACTACACAGGAATGAGGAACTACCTGAACGGGGTTCAGTGGGACAGAGAACTGGCAGGGAAGCCAGTTAATGAGATATGGAATATGTAGCAACAAAATGCAAGGAGGCTGAGGAGAGGTTTGTACCCAAGGTAACAGGAATAATGAAAAAGCCGGATGACCCCATGGTTTACCCAAAGGTGCGGGGAGGCAAAAACCAAGTGGCTAGGGAATGGAAGAAATATAGAAGGCAAAGGCCCCAGGGGAATAAGGAGAACAGTCGTAGAGCGAAAACAAATATGCACAGATAAGAAGGGAGGCCCAAAGACAATATGAAAATGACATAGCAGGGAAACCCAAAATCTGCCCCGGGAAACTGTTGTACAGCCACATCGGAGGAAAACAACAGTCAAGGACCAGGTAATAGGCTAAGGAGAAAGGAGGAGAAAACAACAAGAAAGGGACCGTGAAGTATGTGAAGACTCAACAAGAGATTCAAAGAAGTGTTCACAGAGGGGGCAGAAGGGACTCCAGAAAGACGGAGAGGTGGGGCACACCCCCAAGTGCTGGACAAGTGCACACAACCGAGGAAGAAGTGAAGAGGCTTCTGAGTGAGCTAGATACCTCAAAGGCAATGGGGCCAGATAACATCTCCCATGGGTATTGAGAGAGGGAGCAGAGGCCTATGTGTACCCCTAACAACAATATTCAATACATCTATGGGAAACAGGGAGATTGCCTGAGGCATGGAAGACAGCAAATGTAGTCCCAATCTTTAAAAAAGGGGGACAGACATGAAGCATTAAACTACAGACCAGTGTCACTAACTGTATAGTATGCAAAATCAGGGAGAAGATTATCAGGAGAAGAGTGTGGGACATCTAGAAAGGAAACGATCTCATCAACAGCAGCCAACATGGTTTCAGGGAGGGGAAATCCTGTGTCACAAACCTACTGGAGTTCTATGACATGGTGACAGCAGTAAGACAAGAAGAGAGGGGTGGGTGGATTGCCTTTTTCTTGGACTGCAAGAAGGCTTGACACAGTTTCCACACAAGAGATTGGTGCAAAAAGGAGGGGCCAAGCAGGGATAAAGGAAGGCACTACAATGGTCAGGGAATATTGTCAGGAAGACAGCAGCGAGTCATGGTACGGTGGCGAGGTGTCAGAGTGGGCACCTGTGACCAGCGGGGTCCCGCAGGGGTCAGTCCTAGGACCAGTGCTGTTTTTTGGTATTTGTGAACGACATGACGGAAGGAATAGACTCTGAGGTTTTCCCCGTTTGCATGACGTGAAGTTGATGAGAAGAAATTTACTCGATCGAAGACCAGGCAGAATACAAAGGGATCTGGACAGGTGCAGACCTGGTCCAGCAATTGGCTCCTGGAGTTCAATCCCACCAAGTGCAAAGTCATGAAGATTGGGGGAAAGGGCAAAGAAGGCCGCAGACGGAGTACAGTCTAGGGGGTCAGAGACTACAAACCTCACTCAAGGAAAAAGATCTTGGGGTGAGTATAACACAGGCACATCTCCCGAAGCGCACATCAACCAAATAACTGCTGCAGCATATGGGGGCCTAGCAAACCTCAGAACAGCATTCCGACATCTTAATAAGGAATCATTCAGGACCCTGTACACCGTGTACGTTAGGCCCATATTGGAGTATGCGGCCCCAGTTTGGAACCCACACCTACCCAAGACGTGAAGAAAAAAAAATGAAAAGGGTTTTGAAAAAGGGATTCCCCAGAGCTAAGGGTATGCCTAGAGGAGGGTTAAGGGAAAATCAATGACGACACTGGAGGACAGGAGAGATAGGGGGGAATGATAACGACATACAAAATCTGAGAAAAATTGACAGGGGACAAAGACAGGATTTTCCAGAGTTTGGACACGAAAAAGGGACACTTTGGAAGCTGAAGCACAGTAAATCACGGGATGTTAGGAAGTATTTCTTCAGCCACAGAATAGTCAGTAAGGGGAAATTTTTTGGGGAAGGATGTAGTGGAGGCAGGACCCCATAATAGCTTTAAGCAGGGTATGATTAAAGCTCCGGCTCGGGAGAGGCCCTAGTAGCGATCATGAAGAGGCGGGGCCAGGAGCTCGGACTGACCCCCGCAACTCAACTAGGTAGAAACCAAAACACACACACACACACACACCAACACACACACACAAACACACACACAAACCACACACACACCCCACTATGTATATATAAAATATATATTATATATAATATATATAAAATATATATATATATATATATATATAATTAATATATATATATAAAATTTATTTTTTGGGCCTAATTAATTTTGGGGAAGGACAAACTTGTTACCTTAACCCCTCTTTAAACCCTTTCCCTTCCCTACTGTAATTCTTTTTTTTGTTTGATGTTTGACTTCCCCTTTTTATCACTGAATGCTCTTAAGGCTTGTGGTGGGGAAGACTGGGTTTACACTTTGGTGTTGGGGAAGATGCGTCTCCCCTCCTTTCTTTCTTCCTTTATCTTAATAACTTTGTCATTGAACCCCAGCAACTTGGTCGCAGGATCTCCTCACAATCATGTATTTTTCAGTAGGGAAGTTTACTTTTAGTTGATCCTGTCCTCCCCCCCTGACAAATTATATATAATGTAATGTCCTTGTTGTCTCTCTTGCTTAGACACAAAAAAATTATTTGTTTTGGTGATGTAGGTGGAGTTCGAGGTCGAGATTTAAGATTTAAAGGTCAAACTTTTGAGGTAGATCATAGATTGGATTGTAAAGGGTCGAATACTTTTTGACGAAAATTTGAAAAATGTGTTAAGGGTCTAGCATAAAATTTCCCCTTTTATTTTCTGTTACTTTTTAACCCCACGCGTGTTTTTTGTGCGTGTCATTCTGATTCGTTTTCCATGATTTTCGTTCTTTTTTATTTGGTTAGTGAAAAAATTCTCTGCGTGTCGCTCATTCTTAATATTTTTTTTGTGTGATTGCTCTGAAGAATTTGAAGGGTTTAATTTTAGTATTTCAAATTTGACATCATTTTTGGGGGCCCTGTGTTGACATGTTATTTTTTTTTTTTGTCGAGACAGGTCAGAAGTCAATGTCGTTAAAAAAATATGTGCCCAAGCCTATATAAATCACATTGTCAATATTTTTGGGAAGAGTGAGAGGTACGTTAGTTGTGCAGCGTGGGTTTCCCGACGGGGGTTGTCAGCCGCGTGTTTTCAGAAGTGGTTTGTATCAGACGGGGTTGGTCATTTTGTCAGGTTGGGGATCAGGTCCCCTGAAATAAATCTTTTTTTCCATTTTTCTTCCATCGTTTCTTCCCCCTCGCCCTCGTTTTTTTGTTTGTCGTTTTTCTCGTTTCTTCTTTTTTGTTTCCTATCTTTGTTTCCCTTCTGTTATCTCTTTCTTTTCCACTTGCATTTTCATCCCCCACATTGGGAGGCTGGAGAGTAGCCCTTGGGATGGACAAGTCACTTTTAAGACACTCATGTCGAGTGTGTGTGGAGGGCATCGTGTTTCAAAAAAACTTTGTTTTTTATAGGAGTGTGGGGGGGGGGCCCGGGGAAAAGTGCATTTATCTAGAGGGGAGGGAAAAATCTTGTTAAAGTTATTTTTACTTTTTGTATTGGGAGTTGAGAAAAAATTGAGATAAGGCGAGACAAAAAGGAATAGAACCAGAAAAATTTGGAAATAAGTTAGGGGAGAACGATTAGAATTTTGTGCTCAGAGGATTCTGTCGAATCCTCTGAGCACAAAAAACCGTTAACGGCGCGGTATATGCAAAAATATTTAACAAAATAGTTTTTAGGAACTTAAATGCGGGACTCCTTTAGGACGTGTTTTACGTTTAGTTAGGCAAACTCTTTGAGTACAGGCTCTAGCATGGAATCCACACTGAAAAAGCACGTGCAGAAGCTCAAAAAAATTTTTGCGACCAGAGTAGCCCAGAATGAGAGAAATACTATTATGAAAAGGTTAGGTTTGCTAAAACCCGACGAACCCAGGGGAGAGAAGACCACGTGGAAATTTGATTATTCATCCAAATTTTGGGAGGAGTTAATAGGAAAAAAAAACGATTGCTTGAATTTACGAGGACCGGGAAAAGGGGAACGGGGATGTAATTAAAATTTCTTTAGGTCGGGGGTAAGAAGGGAGGGCCCTGGAGAAGGAAGTTTGGGAAAGCGAGCACACACACACGGTTTCGCGCGCGCGCGCACACACACCCCACAACACACAACACAAAACACACAAACACACAACACACCACACCCCCAACCACACACCCGGTAGAACCGGTAAAGAGGGGGGGCCCAGGAGTAAGATCCCCCTGAAACCCAAAAATAGGTGAGTCAACCACACACACACACACACCAATCAAAACCGGTAGCAACCGGTAAAGAGGGGGGGCCCAGGAGCTAAGCTCGCCCCCTGCAACCCAAATAGGTGAGTACACCAAAAACACACACAACACCCACACAACACACACACACACACAAACAACATCCACACTGGAGGACCGGGCGGTTTTAAAAACGGGGAAGGCACTGCAAGGGATCAGAGGTCATCGTACGTGGGGAGGTTCAGAGTGGGCGCTGTGACGAGCGGAGTTCCACAGGAGTCAGTCCTAAGCCGGGTGCTTTTTGGGGGTATATGTGAATGACAGACGGAAGGAAAGACTCATAAGTGCCCTGTTTGGAACGTGTAAGCTAATGAGGGATTTCAATCGGGGGAGGATCGGCAGGTACAAAGGAACGGGAAAGGTGAGGCCGGGCCCGTAATGGCCCTAGATTTCGACCCCCCCCAAAGTCAAGGTCATAAAAAACGAGGGGGGCAAAGAAACCGCAGACAGAGTACATTAGGCGGCCAGAGGCTAAAAACCCTTACTCAAGAAGAGGATCTTGGGGTGGTTAATCCCGAGCACATCCCCTGGGGCCCACTCAACCAAAAAAAAACTGCTGCAGCTTACGGGGACTGAAACCCCAAGAGTAGCATTCGACACCTCAGGGAAAAAGTGATCAGGACTTTGTTACACCGTGTACGTCAAGCCCACATTGGAGTATGCAGCACCAGTTTGGAACCCCCATTGGCCCAAACAGTCAGGAATTTGAAAAGGGCAAAAGGGTTTTTAACGGATTTTTCGTAGCAAGAGGCTGTCCTGCGAGGGAAAAGGTTAAGGGAAATTACCCAACGACATGGAGGAATGAGGGATTGGGGGGGGGGGGTTGGACATGATAACGACATAAAAATATGGGGAATCAACAAAGTGGCCGAGACAGGTGTTTCGAGGTGGGAACAACAAAAGGGGTCACAATTGGAAATTGGGGGGATCAGATGAGTACGGGATGTTGGAAGTTTTCTTCGTCATAGAGTTTTCAGGGTGGAATAGTTGGAAAGTGATGTGTGGGGAGAATCCTAAAAGCTTTTAAAAAGTGGGAGATAAAACTGTGGAACAGGGAAGGAGTGACCTGTGGAGACAAGTGAAGGGGAGGCCAGAAGCTGTGAAACGACCCCTGCAACTACAACTGAGTTACACACACACACACACCACACAACAACACACCCTCCATACGGGATCATTAATTTTAAAAAAAAGCTGAGCAGGGAAAATGCCCTCACCCAAAATACAGGTGAGTTGGGAGATTTTTTAGAACGTCAATTAAATATATTGCTGAATCAGAGGGGGAGGAGAGGAGAGAGAGGGGGGAAAAGGGGAGAGAGAGAGGAGAGAGAGAGAGGAAAGGGGGGGGTGCCTTCAGCACCGGAGGGATGTGGGGGACCTTACCGTTAATACAAGGTCAGTGTTCGGGTCAGCGGGGAGAAATTTTTACACCAAGAGGGGAGCAAACATCAAAATACAATCTTCTCAAGCATCACTTCATATGAGATCTTTATTGTGAATGACCCCGATCCCGGAACATGGTGGCTCAGATTTGTATAGCGATATAAAGAGTTGACAAAATGAAATCGCTGGGCCACAAATGGCTCCAACCATCCCATTCCCTATTCCCCATCCCCGTATCTGACTAGAAAGTTGTAAACCATAGCTCGTGTCTTCTTTTGCTGTGCATAGAATTGCCTGGCAGGCCCCCATCGAAGACCGCAAAAATTCCCAAACGGGGCACAACCAAAAACTTTAAAAGGGCCACTCCAAACAATTGAAGTACAATGAAGTGAAATTTCAATATGATATGGAAAACTTGGGAAATTAAAACTGTTTTTAGGGTATGCAACAAATTTAACCCTACAAAAAGGCGAAAAGGGAATGTGAAGGGCCCGGGGTGTAATGTCAGGGATGTCGCCTCAAAACCACAACAATGTATCTACCCCATCTGCTAGGAAAATGTAGGATGGAAAATAGAACCTTCAAAATGGGACGCCAAGCCCTGACGATTCCTTTAAAAACGTTGTTTCTCTAGGCTGGAATATGCTGTAATAACTGCCCCCCTTTAAGGCAGGCGAAATTGGTGACCTGGGAGGTACAAAGAACTTTATGGTACAAAAGTCGATAGGGACCAAATACTGGGAAAGGTTTAAGTCCCTTTATTTGTATTCCTGGAAAAAGCAAAACGAGAAAGTACATGTAATATACCTTTGGAAAAAACCCAGGGGTTTATTACCAAACTTGCACACGAAAATCATCCCTATGAAGCAAAAAATTCGGAGGAGTGCAGCATTCCCCAATGAAAAAAGGGGGCCACGAGTACACTAAAAGACAAGCAGTAAGTGTAGGGGCCCCAAAACTGTTCAACTGCCCTCCGCCTACATAAGGGGTATTCCCGTGACCCTGGCTGTCTTTTAAGAAGGGACTGGGCAGGCACCCCTTTAAATTGGTAGTTGGCCCTCCCGGGGTGGTTGTACGTCGGGTTGCGTGCGGCAGCAGTAAAAAAGTTGGCTGATCGAGGCTGATCCCCCCACGAGGCTGGTCTCGACCGAGCGGGGGGCGTTTACCCCCCCAAACCCCCTTCAGGTATCTCCCCGGATGTCTGTAAAAAAATAAAAGGCTTTTATTAAATGAACCAAAGGGAGGTAAAGTCTTAACTTAAAATAAAGATAAGAACTCATAAACTAACCCCGCAAAAAATTGTGGAAAAAAAGGGGGGAGAGAGGGGGAGAGAGAGAGAGGAGAGAGGAGAGGGGAAAAAGGAGAGAGAGAGAGAGGAGAGAGAGGAGAGAGAGGAGAGAGGGGGAGGAGAAAAGGGAAAAATAAAAATGGTACGTACCCGTTTGTTATTACCGTTTTTTTTTGGATTAGAGCTTAGTTGCCCTCACTGGATTTAAAAATTTTTCATCCGCAATAAGACAGAACAGCTTTTATTGGGGGGCAATGTTCACTCGTGTAGAGCGAAAATTGTCCCAATAGAGTCTGTTTTTTAAATTTAAATCATATCGAAACGTTGTCTCAGTTAAAAAATGAAGTTGTACCCAAAAAGCAAGTTTTGCTCCAAAAAAAATTGTTCTTCAAAAATGTTTCTCTTTGTTGTCAAGTTTTTTTTTTATTTTATAATGGCACAATATTCGTTCACGGTTCATTTCGGTCACTCTTTATCAAAAAATTTTTTTGAATATCCCCTTTTCCCACAGTTTTATGTACTTTAAAATTTTGGGGTCTTTTTGTGCACTAAGAATTCCTCCTTTTTTCTGATTTCAAAAATTTGTTTATATAAAATTGACATATAAATTATATTCTCACCTTTTCAGTGTTCTAGTGATGGCATTTCCAGCGTCTTTAATCTTTCTTCTAACTCTATTTTTAGCTCGAGAATTATTTTTTTGAATGTTTTTTAATATTTATATTTGATTTTTGTCGTTGAAGGTCCCCACCCCAAACTGTTTTTTCCATTACCAAAAAAAGTTTTGCAGCATTTCAACAATCCCTATGTTTAAAGTTGTTTTAGAGTTAGAGTGAAAAATTCTCACTACTTCATTTAAAAATTTTTTTTCCTGCTAAAAAGTCATCCCAGGTTATTTTCTGTGCATTTTTAACGTTCCCGTTTTTTTCGTACAACTTTACAGGGTAAAGTTTTATATATATATATATTTTTATATAATTTATATATTTATATTTTATATTATTTTTTTATATATATTTTTAAAATTTAATATATTATATATTTATATATATATATTTTAATATATTTATTATATATTTATAATATATATATTATATTTTATATATTTATATATATAATAATATAATATATATATATTTTTATATATTATATTTTTATATTTTATATTTATTATATATATATATTATATTTATATTTATTGTCCTAAAGGTTAAAATGGTAATTAATAAGAATCATTTAAAATTAAGTCCTTTCTAAAATTTTCTTTTATACGTTTAAAGTATTAATAATTTTTTATCAAAAAAAACCTTAGAAAAAATTTTCCTAAACCTTTTTTTGAACGAAAGTAATTTAGCTAAACCAACTAATATTTTTAGAAAGTTTACAGTAATTAAAAAGCAAAAACGAATATTTTTTTTTTTTTTTGTTGGGTTCAGAATTTATTTTTGCGAAAATTTTTGCTTAAAAACTTTCATTTGTTTATTTGGCAAAAAAAGCGTTGTTATTTAGCCAAAATCGCAAGTTTTTTCCCATTCGGCACGAATAATATTAATATTTATATATCACTCCCGATGCACTGATCCCTTTTGGGAAAATTAATTTCAACTTTTGGTCAAGAGCCCCTTTACCCAAAATCATCAGGGCACCTACTGCAAAGGGTTAGTGAGCAGACCTTTGTTTGGAAAACTTTTTTTATTTCCCTTTTTAAATATTTAATAAAATTTTCCCCTTTGTTATTTTCTTTTTCTTTATGTTTAATTTTAAAGAAGACTCAAACAAATACGGGCAATAATTTTATTTACATGCATATTATTTTTAAAAAAAGTTTGGACCCTTTTGGACCTAGTTCTCCTTTTTTTGTTAGTGTCCGTTAAATGTTTTCTGAGCTTATATTCATTATTTCAATGGGTTCTATTTCATTCATCTATTTGGGTTTATATAAATTACTGAATGTATCGAAAATACACCTCTAAACAGTTGCTTTTTTATTCGAAATTAATCTATCTCTTTTAAATTTACTTTTTGTTGCTGTGGTACCCTCTGGAGAATAGATTAATTTAAAACCATTACATTGTAAAACTCATAATTTTATGGACAAATTATATACTCTCCTTACCACTCAATATATCAATAACATCAAATAAACCCATCATCAATAATTTCATAATACAACACAAATAAAAACTAATAAAATCAAATAACCCCCAACTCTATAAACCATACCACCCCATCTTTAAAAATCCAACACACCACCCCCCCCCCCCCCCCCCCCCCCCAAACCCCCCCCCCCCCCCCCCCCCCCCCCCCAAAAAAAAACCCCCACACACACAACAAAACCCCCCCCCCCCCCCCCCCCCAACCCCCCCCCCCCCCCCCCCCCCCCCCCCCCAAAAAAAAAAAAAAAAACAAAAAACCCCCCCCCCCCCCCCCCCCCCCCCCCCCCCCCCCCCCCCCCAAAAAAAAAAATAATATATATATATATTTTTATATATCCAATGTTTTTTTAATTTATTTATTTTTTTTTTCCCACCCCTATATATATATATATATTTTTCTTGTGGTTATGTTAGGGAGTTGGACTGCTTTTCTTTACCATTATGGTTGGATTAAGAAGATGGTTTTGGGTTGCGAAATTCTTTTGAGATGGGAGATGGTTTTGAGGGTGTGGGATGGTTCTGGGTGTTAGATTTTTTAGGGGCTCCCTATCTACCTGGAGTCTACCTGTTGTACATTAAGAGCTCCTTTTAAGGAAGGTAAAATTACAGACCTAGAGAATGAACAGAGAGCCTACATTGCATGTATAAGCTCAGTCTGGTACCCTAATTTCTGGAACATTTTAAGTTCCTTGACCTGTATGTATTCCTTGGAACGCAGGCGAGAAAGATAAATCATAATCTACAGTTGGAAAATCTTAAAGAGACTCTTCCCAAATCTGTACACAGAAATTATTAACGACGAGAGAAAGAGGCTCTGCAGACGGTGCAACATACCCATAATGAAAAGCAGGGTGCCACGAGGACACTGAGAGACAACACAGTAAGTGTAAAGCCTTGCCTGAGAGTATTTAGCAGCTCCCTATCATTCATAAGGGGGATTACCAATAGATCCCTTGCTGTCTTCAAGAAAGAACTGGATGAGTTTCTTAAGTCAGTTCCTGATCAGCCGGGCTCTGGTTCGTACGTTGAACCGCATACGGCCAGCAGTAACCGTCAGGGTTTGATACACTGGGAGGTCTTGTCATGGACCAGACTGCAGGGGCGTTGACCCCTTGAATCACTGTCCAGGTAAGCTCCTTCAGGTAAGGTCAACTCCCATTGGCCAGTCCCAGACCAGGCCTCCGGGTGGATGGTCTGATCAATCAGGCTGTTGGTGATACCTGTGTGAAGTCTAAATATACACCACGGCTCAGCTGATCAGGCACTGACTTAAGATTCTTATTTAGTTCTCTCTTGAAGACAGCCAGGGGTCTATTGGTAATTATCCAAAAGTGTAATCATTATACAGATTCTTTCCGTTTGGGGTAATTTGTACCATCTGCCAAGCCTCTTGCTTTTGGGAATGATTTGTGTGCAGATTTAGGACCAATCCCTCCAGAATTTTTTAGGTGTAAGTTATAATATATCTTTCTCGCATACGTTCCAAGAAGTGTATTATTATTATTATGATAATCAAGGGGGAAACGCTAAACCCGTAAGATTATACAGCGCCTGTGTGGGGGGGGGAGGTATTCAGGGTTAATTCAGGGAACTGGAGCACAGATCCAGTTCCCTATATCAAGGGCCCCTCACCAGCATCAAGGAACCTTTCTTGAGGGGTCCAAGAAGTGTAGATCGAGGGACTTCAAGTGTTCCCAATAATTTAGGTGTTTGAATTTATTCGAGCAGTGAAGGTTCTCAACACATTCTCCTGGTCTGCTCTCTTGCCTACCTTAATCGGGGCTGTTCGAGTACAGAGTATTCCAGCCTAGAGAGAACAAGTGACTTTAAATATCAATGGATAGGCATCTCTTATTTTCAAGGTTCTAGTTATCCAGTCTATCATTTTCCTTACATTTGTGATAGTGATATTGTTATGATCCTTGAAGGTGAGATCTTCTTACATAATTATTCCTAACTCTCTCACGTTAGACTTACGCTCTGTAGAGTCATTAGATTGCTTATACTCCGTTCCAATCTTTATTTCCTCAAGCTTTCCATAACGGAGTAACTGAATCCATTTCTCACTGACCACAATATTGCTATTTGTCGTCCACTGGAGGACTTTATTTCAGGGTTTCCTATGTCATCCAGTAGATTCCACTGTAATACAGATTCTAGTGTCATCCACTAAGCATGATGCTGTGCTATGATTTATTCTTTTGGCTATTTTGGACTTGAGAATGAAGATTTCATTTGTGTGCACTATCACACTTCGGTTATATTTGTAAGAAAATAAAATATTTCAGCCACTTCCTCAATTATTTCTTTTGCAAACAATTTGTGAACTGTTACACAATGGTCGCACTAATCAAAGGCTTTTGCAGAATTTGTGTACACTTCATCTGCCTTTTGCTTGTCTTCTTTTGCATATAAGACGATACCGTATTGGTAAAGCAATTACTTGAGGAAAGGAGCGACCTGCTTTAAATTCATCCTGCCCTTAGATGTGTAATTGTTGAGATTCCATGTGATTGGTAATCTTGCTTCTTAAGACTCTCACAAAAGCTTTGATAATGTAGGACGTCAGCGCTATTGGTCTATAGATTTTTAAGATGCTCTGTTGCCACCTTTGTGGAGCGGAGCTATGTCAGTGATTTTTAACACCTGGGGTGTGTGAGATGGTTTAGTGGCGTGGAAGAGTTTAGTGGGGACGGATGGCTTTCGGGTGTGGAATGGTTTTTGGGATGTGGGTATAATTTTGGGGTGGATGGTTTTTGGGTGTGGAATAGTTTAAAGATACGGTTTTGAGAGATAGCATGGATTCCTGTATGATATGGTTTTTAAGGTGTGGCATGGTTTTGAAAGTAGCAAAGTTTTGTGGGTGTGGCATGGTTTTGGGGTGTGGTATGGTTTTGGATTATGGCATAGATAACAAAAAAAGGCACAATACCGTGACTGGAACGATACACAAATATAAAAAAACAAAAAAAAAAAAAAAAAAATAAAAAAAAAAAAAAAAAAAAAAAAAAAAAAAAAAAAAAAAAAAAAAAAAAAAAAAAAAAAAAAAAAAAAAAAAAAAAAGAGAAAAAAAAAAAAACAAAAAAAAAAAAAAAAAAAAAAAAAAAAAAAAAAAAAAAAAAAAAAAAAAAAAAAAAAAAAAAAAAAAAAAAAAAAAAAAAAAAAAAAAAAAAAAAAAAAAAAAAAAAAAAAAAAAAAAAAAAAAAAATACAAAAAAAAATAAAAAAAAAAAAAAAAAAAAAAAAAAAAAAAAAAAAATAAAAAAAAAAAAAAAAAATAAAAAAAAAAAAAAAAAAAAAAAAAAAAAAAAAAAAAAAAAAAAAAAAAAAAAAAAAAAAAAAATAAAAAAAAAAAAAAAAAAAAAAAAAAAAAAAAAAAGAAAAAAAAAAAAAAAAAAAAAAAAAAAAAAAAAAAAAAAAAAAAAAAAAAAAAATAAAAAAAAAAAAAAAAAAAAAAAAAAAAAATAAAAAAAAAAAAAAAAAAAAAAAAAACAAAAAAAAAAAAAAAATAAAAAAAAAAATAAAAAAAAAAAAAAAATAAAAAAAAAAAAAAAAAATAAAAAAAAAAAAAAAAAAAAAAAAAAAAAAAAAAAAAAAAAAAAAAAATAAAAAAAAAAAAAAAAACAAAAAAAAAAAAAAAAAAAAAAAAAAAAAAAAAAAAAAAACAAAAAAAAAAAAAAAAAAAAAAAACCCGCACATGAAGAGAGGAGCTTACGACGGGACGTTTCGGTCCGACTTGGGACCATTTACAAAGTGACTTTGTAAATGGTCCAAGTCGGACCGAAACGTCGTCGTAAGCTCCTCTCTTCTATGTGCAGGTTATTTGTGTATTGTGGCATGGTTTTGGATTGTGGCATGGTTATGGGTTGTGGCATAGTTTTGTGAGTGTGGCATGGTTTTGGGGTGTTTAATGGTTTTGGAACATGACATGGTTTTGAGGTGTGGCATGGTTTTGGGCTGTGACGTGGTTTTGGGATGTGGTATGGTTTTGGGGTATGGAATAGTTTTGAGATACGACATTTTTTTTAGGATGTTGCGTAGTTTTGGGGTGTCAGTTTTGGAATGTGACATGATTTTGGGATAGTGATTAACTGGGTCACTGGGAAAGGAAAGGATTATTTTTGAGTGAGTGGGTGTTGATGTTGATGGTTCGAATTGGCTGATAGGGGGTAATGGTGAGAACAGCTGGGCATGTTAGTTCATTTGCACCTGTGTGTCTCCCTTTCCTCTTCTCCTTACAAAAATCTGCAGCCTCATGTTGTTGCCGTCGGGTCCCTGAAATTAGGGAGGCGGAGAGGAAAGGCCACTGTGGAGGAGGTTTGTAGTCAGATCAAGCGGAACTGAAAATTAAAGATCGATCGTTGTTCTCTTGATGGATTTCTATCTCTCCGGTTTTCCCCTCCTTGTCTTGCAGCCCTCCCTCCTTTCCTGTGTTTTCCTTCCTTTCTTCTCTCTTGCTTACCACTCTCCATTCTTCTTCCCGCCCTCTCAATTGTTTGCTCCCCCCCATTGTTTGTCCCACATCCCTAACGCTCACATCCTCCCCTCTCCTACCTTTCCCTGTCTCCCACTCCCTCGCTTTCTCTTGCTCTTGTTTTATTCTCTCATCTTTCCTTGAACCTCCACGTTTCCCATCCTTCTATGCCTCCTCCGGATTACTGTCCTTCCCTTAGCGCTACACTCTTCTCGATAAGGTTTCTCTTTCTCTCTTTCTCTTTCTCTCTTTCTCTTTCTCTCTTTCTCTTTTTTTTTTTTTTTTTTTTTTTTTTTTTTTTTTTTTTTTTTTTACACTGGGTTTGACAAGGTTAAGTATCCTAGCTTTATTGACAGCGATTTAAAGGGTAAGGATTCCTAACTTTATTGCAGCTAAGAGCTGTTACCTACATTAGTCATTTAGATGCATTTTTATTGTTATGAGACATACATGTAGGTAACAGGATGAAAGTTGGAGCCATCTGTGGGCCAGCATTTCATTTGATCAACTGACTTTATCTTTTGACATCATTATCCTGTACGATGTGTTCCATACTCGTGTCATCCTAGGTTATGTATGATCCAGATGGAGTGATGCTATGGAGAAGGGTACAGCAGTGTGAAGCTGTGCTTTCTGCCCGTTTGTGGCTTAAAAGCTTGTTTCACGCTGGTCCTTCGAAGTGTGATCAAAGTGTGGTATTTTGACACTATTGCCTTGTACATAACAGTAAGGCCACTAGTTGAAGGCTCTGCTGAAAGACAGATCTATTCCAGGATGGGTCCAGGCGAGAGTTGATGGACGTATTTGCTCTGTTCTCTACTCTGTCAAGCAGTGCATGATGAGAGGGGTGGGAAGCAAACCAAGAAAGTGGTGCATACTCAAGGTACCCGAGCGTACTTGTGCTCGTACAGGATCTTTGCAACCCTACTGTCAATCAGTTGGGAGATACGGCGAAGTGCTGTTAAGCTCCTGCTGCCTTGTTTGCAAGATTTACAACAATGGTCTTCAAGGTTTGTTTGGTGTCATATTTCACCCCAAGGATATCATCTTCTTCTCCAGGTGCCAACATCCTCCCATTCATCCTTATACTGCCAGCATTACCCATCATGGTGCCTAGAGCGATATATTTGCGTTTTTTAAGGTGCATGTTTACTTGCCATCTATGCTCCCATGGCCTGTTATAGCTCTCAGCTGGTGATTGATGTAGCTTAGAGCAAGCTCTGGCATTTCTTCTCTTGGATTAAGTGAATTTCAGTGTACAGTCGTCTGCATATGATGTGATTCTGGGATGAGATGAAGAAGGTCGTTGAAGTAGACATTCAATAACAATTGGACCAGCACGCTTCCATGTGGAACACTTGCCCCAACAGGATGTCTTGCTGATTCCGTTCCATTGAGAATCTACACTTAGTGATCTACCATGAAGGTAGTCATGAGGGTGACATAGCGTAGAGCCTGCAATTCCCTGTGCTTTGAAGTTTTGCTAGAGGCCCTGGTGCACACCCGGTCGAAAGGCCAGCAATGTCCAGTGCTACCACACAGCTGACTTTGGATTCAGCCAGGTGACTGGTGCCACTTGTGGAGGAGGTTTAACAAAACAGATCAGCTGCAGAGTAAACCTTTCCTGAAGCCTTCATTGCCGATCACAAAGTAGTAGTGGTAGTCTAAAAACTCTGTCTTTGTCTTGAGATTATTGGCTCATGGTTCTTACCAGTGATTGACAGGAGTGACACTGGTCTGTAGTTGCTGATTTCTGCTTTGTCTGTCTTTTTGTGAAACAGGGACTACATTTGCTTTTCCAAAGAGAGGGCCATTTACACTGTTACTAGGCAGTGCTGAAAGATGCGAGTTAGAGGTGCTGCTAGCTGGTCTGCCACTTCTTCTCAACATCATGGGCTCAACTTGTCTGGGCCACAGCCTTTTCCTTGGTCAAGCGATTTAAGTAGGAAATGCACCTCTCTGCCTTATTTGTCACACTGACAGTTTAGACACAGTTCTTGCGCTAGCAAGGAGGGTCCTTGCTGGATCAGGGGAACTGGCATTTGTGCAAAGTGTTCTGAAAGAGGTCCGCCTTCTCTATAGACTACTAGTAGAGGTGGTCCCATCCTGTCGATTTAGAGTAGAATAGTTCATAGGCAGATAACCTTGTCTGTCCTTGGGACCAGGGACCACCAGGTTTTTGGAGCCTCCCCTACCTGATGCTAACTTTATTTTAGTGTCCACCTCCCATTTAGCATGCCCACTTTTGAACATAACTTCGCATGCTTTGTACTTAGCAAATAGCAGCTCTCTACAACGGAAAAGCCAAACATGCTGATCTGTAGGCTTCGTCACATCTTGCCGGAGAGGAATGTGTTCTTGTTGTAGATTAAGGATGTGTCAGTGAGGATTTCACTTGGTTGTCAAACATCCCCTTTGGAGAAGAGCATTCCAGCAGGTGGTGGCGAGCTCAGAGCAAAGGGCTGGGCCATATTACCTCTTTCCCATAGCCAGTTGGTGCGGTGACTCCGCACTCGTTCTGTTGGGAATCTTAAGTGTAGTAAATACAAGCCTTGTGGTCAGACGATCCAACGTTGCGAGGGGTTGACAAGTGCGACTATGCCTTCTGCTCAGATCACTCACTACTGGTCAAGAGAGGAGCAGAGTATGAGTTAAGGAAATCAACAAGTTTTCATGTCAAACACTGCAAGAAGGTCATCAAAGTCCCTCTGTATAAGGTGCTGGTTGAGGTCACCAACAATTATAATATGTTGACAGTTGTGTTGTAGCAGAAGGGAGTCAATATTTTCCATTAGGAAGTTGATAGGGTCTGCATGTTGCCACTGAGGTCTGTACATTGCACATGCTAGTACAGAGGTACTAGCGTTTATACAGAGCTTGAAGAACATCATTTCAAGATGTGTAGGGGTGGAAACATCAATGTGCTGGGCATGAACACTTTTAGAGAATAATAAAGTTGGTAGAATTACCGACAATATGTAAAGTAAAAGGACACAAGTGCAACTAATGTGACATTTATTGTGGCAACGTTTCGCTCTCCAGGAGCTTTATCAAGCCATTACAAACAATACATGGACACAGAGGGTATATAAAGGCTCAGAGTGAGGTGTAATACTAGTGAGGTAACATTTCGATGTTCACTAGTGGTAGTGGTAGTAGTAGTAGTAGTAGTAGTAACAAAAATAATACAATATGGAAGAGCAAATAATTCGTACATGAGTAAAAGGATATAAAAGCTATACTTGGGTACCTAAAAATAGGTTGGACAAATATAGACTGGAAAGAGGCAGGTTTTTTTTTTCTCAGTGTTCACTCTCTGTAATGTGCTTTGTGTAGTATAACAGGAGAGACTATGTGATGGCAGGGTTTACTGTTTTCAGGATGGATTCTTGCTAAGACTTCGGAGATGGTGAAGCTGCCGTTGTATTTTGTTTAAATGTATTCGAAACAGCGATCAGTGCTGATTCGAGGCACTTGCGTCTGCGGAAATTAGTTGCCACAATAAATGTCACATTAGTTGCACTTGTGTCCTTTTACTTTACTTTTAGAGAAGCACACAGCAAAACCTCCTCCTTGCCTTGCCCTGTCTTTCTCATCCATGAGGTGTAAGCAGGAATTCTTGCAAAATTTTCGGAGTCTGTCATCCAAAAATTGTCTTCAACAACAGCTATTCATGTCGGGACGTCGAGTGTTCACAAAGCTATGTGTGAGCTCTCCCAACATTAGTAATGAAACCTCTAATGTGGACCGACAGGTGCTGATAGACTGGCTCCTCATGATGAAGTGGTCAGCTTGAGGTGGTGGGAGTGTGTAGGGAATGTAAGGTGCCTGCCCTTGAGAGGGTTAGGGTACGAGGCAGCTGCTGGGATGTAGGTCTGTGGTCTTGTATAAGGCACAATCCCACCTGCTGGGCTGGGATAGGAGTAGCCTATAGTGGGTGACGTGTGAGTGTGTTCACCCAATTCAGAGATCCTGCTGGTTTGTTCTGAGAACAGGTCTCTAAACAGTTTGGCCCTGTCTGTCAAGTTCTTTTTCTTGTCCGGACATGGTCATCCTTATGTCCTTTCTTGTAGCAGTAATTACACCTGGTTCTCGCAGCAGTTGTTGGCAGTGTGCCCCTTCCGGTGACAGCGAGAGCACAGCCTAGGGTTGCCTGTGGGTTGGATAGGATTTGTTGCACTCCTGTGTTTTGCAGATTTGTCCTCAGATTCTATTTATTGCCGCTGGATCTGTGTTTAGTGGAGGTGACGGCTGACGGCTTGTAGATGTCTTCCTCCTCACGTCCTCCTCCCGTTCCTCTGCCGTCCTCTACCAGTTCTGAAGATGTGTCCTGTGTTCGTACTTCGGCGCAGTAGGTGATCGGTGCAGTGATAGTTCCCTATCATTAAACTGCACCGTTCTCTGGTGGAGAAACTATGGCTCAGAACTTGCTGACGAAAGCACTGCTACCAGATTCTAGACTAGTATTCGGCGGTGTGCTGACAGGTGTAGGATCAGAGATGGTATGTGCACTGTCAAGTAGACTGCAGTGCTGAAGCAGAGATGTCAGGTGTAGGGAGATTTAACAGATCCCAAGGCTTCCCTCGTTGGCTGAGGAAGAGGATTTGTTCCCTCTGTGGTGGTCAGAGGAATTGTGTTAGAATTCCAAAGGTAGTCGTTTTGAACTCTGTCAGTCTGTGGGACCTTAGCGATGACAGATTCCACCAGTTGTTTACCCTGTGTTTAGCTCAGTGTGAGACTTCCAGTCTTTGTCAATAGTGTCACCATCAGCTGGAGCAGTTAGTCACTTGATGCAGGCTTGCTCTGGCCTTCTACAATAGCTTGGAGTTATCTAATGATTTGAGGAGACTCATGAGTGTTCCTGTGATGGATTATCTTAGCTGCAACTTTACAACACAAGCCCAGCGGGCTTCTTGATTCTTTGGACAGGTTCCCTGAGGTAGGATTCTGAATTCCTCCTTTAGCTCCAGGCTTGTATCCTCATATACCACAGGATTTTCTATATCCTTATATTTCTGAAATTTTCAACCTGGCTGCAAACAAAATTCTTCTTCTGGATGCAATCTGTGTGGCAGTGTTGGAACAAGTAGGCTCCTTACATCTAAGAAGATTTTGTCCTTGTGGTTATACCACAATCTCTGCAGTAACTACTGGGACAATAGCCAGTTACGTAGAGATTCTTGCTTATTTTGCGGTGTGTAGTCATCCCTCTCTCTCTCTCTCTCTTCTCTTCTCTCTCTTATCTCTCTCTCTCTCTCTCTCTCCTGATCTCTCATCATTTATGAATAATATATCTCTTTCTCCTCTCCATTCGTAGCTCTATCTCTCTCTCATTCCTCTCTCCTCTCTCTTCCTTCCCTCTCTCCTTTCCTCCCTCTCTTGCCCTCCCTCCGCAATTTTCTTTTCTGTCTTAATTCCTATTTTGGGTGTATACTACTTTCCTCTACCCCATTTTACTTGCATTTCTCTGTTTTTTCTATCTACACCGGTCTCGCTCATTTTAATATACCTCCCCTCTGTTTTCACTCTCCCTCTCTCATTACTCTCCTTTATTTATTTACTAATAAAATTTTTTGCACTTCTCTATCCCCACTGTACACTACTTCCCCCCTCACAGTTTCCAAATTCTCCCTCCCTCATAACTGCATTAATCTCCCCCTCTATCTATACTGATATCCTTCCCTTCTTCTTCCACTCTTCCTAACCCTCACCTTTTCTCTTATCCTTTACCTTTGGAAACCTTATTCTCAATCCCCTCCTCTCACCTCTTTTTTCCTCATTTCCCTTCCCTCACTTCCCTTTCCTCACCCTCCCTACACTTAACATTTTCCAAAGAGTGAGAACCTCTAGCCAAACGATTTTCCCCCATCTTCTGGATTCCCAGATGGAATTTAAAGAGAAAATGACCTGAAGCATTCTTTTGGTCGATTGCAGGACAAGTTGTCGAAGTTGAACCTTCCTTTCGTAATATATTCCTTACTGTTTCTCTTGTCTTCCTATGTTTCTTCATCTTTGTCTTCTCTTTCTCTTATCTCTTCTAGTATCTTATGTCTGCTGTTTCTTTAATTATTTATCTTGTCTTTTTTCTGTTTTCGGTTTATTAAGCTAGTACCTGGGGTGACACCCTGATCAAGTTGTATCTCTGGTCAGTTGAGGTACTTGATACACTCAATGGTGGGGATTGATAGAATATAGATGTTTGACTGGCTCATGGTGGGGATCCATTAACCTTTGGTGATGATTGGTAAATGCCCAGGTTATCGGACACAGGTGATGAAGCATCGACTACTGACGATATCAAGGCTTTCAATCCTCGTTCTAAATACTGACTGTTACTGAATCATCACTAAACACACAGTACCACCTGTTACCGAATCATCACTAAACACACAGTACCACCTGTTACTGAATCATCACTCCACACACACAGTACCACCTGTTACTGAATCATCACTAAACACACTGTACCACCTGTTCCAGAGTTATCACTCCAACACAGTACTAACTGTCTCTAAGATATTACTCCAACACAGTACTACTATTACTACTACTACTACAAATAATTATAATAACAATAGTGCAGGTATATAATTATTATTATTACTGAACCTCAGTGAAGGAATGAATCAACGACTGATGGAGTGATTTCCCGAGAAGGGCACTGAAACTGTTGATGTCCTCTCTCTCTCTCTCTCTCTCTCTCTCTCTCCTCTCTCTCTCTCTCTCCTCTCCTCTCTCTCTCTCTCTCCTCTCTCTCTCTCTCTCTCTCTCTCTCTCCACACCACACACACAACACACAACACACACACACACACACACACGAGGTAAACCTCATGCATCAACATGTTAGGGACATTACCAGAGAAAGAGGGTGAGGATGAACCAGCAAGACGACCTCATATTCACCCTGAGTAGCTCGGGACATCGAGGACATCACATATGAAAGGCCCCCTGAGTATGAATATTTTAGTAGAGTTACAAGTGGGGGGCGGGTAACAGGAGTAGGATGGGAAAAAACAAACTATAAAAGGGACTCTACACAGGCATGAGGAACTTTTTGAAAGAGGTTCAGTGGGAAAGAGAATTGGTAGGAAAATCAGTAAACAAAATGATGGACTACGTGATAAAATGCAAGGAGGCAGAGGAGGGATTTGTTCCCAAGAGCAACAGAAATAATGGGAAGACCAGAACGAGTCTTGGTTTACCCAAGGTGTAGGGAGGCAAAAACTAAGTGCGCTAGAGAATGGAAAAAGTACAGAAGACAAAGGACCCAGGAAAATAAAGAGATTAGTCGAAGAGCCAGAAACGAGTATACACAGATAAGGAGAGAGGCCCAGCGACAGTACGAAAGCGACATAGCATCGATAGTCAAGTCTGACCCGAAGCTGTTGTAAAGCCACATCAGGAGGAAGAAAACAATCAAGGACCAGGTAATAAGTTTGAGGAAGGAAGATGGGGAGCTCACAAGAAACGATCAAGAAGTATGTGACGAGCTGAACATGAGATTTAAGGAAGTATTTTACATGGAGACATAAAGGACCCCGGGAAGACAGAATAGGGGGGTATACCAACAAGGGATATACCAAGTGCTGGATGAAATACCTCAAAAGCGGTGGGATCGGGCATCTCTCCGTGGGTCCTTAGAGAGAGAGAGCAAGATGCTGTGTGTGCCACTAAAAATTTTTTCAACACATCCATTGAAACTGGGCAACTACCTGAATATTGAAGATGGCAAAAGTATGTCCCCATTTTTTTAAGAAAGGAGACAGATACGAGACACTAAAACTAGAGCGTCACTGACGTGTATAGTATGCAAAGTCATGGAGAAGATTATCAGGAGAGTGGTTGAGCACCTGGAATGGAACAAGGTTATAAATGACAACCAGCACGGATTCATGGAAGGCAAATCTGTGTCACAAACCTACTGGAGTTTTATAACGAGGGTGGGGTGGGTCGATTGCATTTTCTTGGACTTCAAGAAGGCCTTCGACATAGTTCCTCACAAGAGGTTAGTGCAGAAGCTAGAGGATCAGGCACGTATAACAGGAAGGACACAGCAGTGGCTCAGAAAAATACCTGACAGGGAGGCAACAGCGAGTCATGGTACGTGATGAGGTATCACAGTGGGCGCTTGTGACGAGCGCGTCTCACAGGGGTCAGTCCTAGGACCAGTGCTTTTTCTTGGTATATGTAATGACATGACGGAAGGGATAGACTCAGAAGTGTCCTTATTTGCAAATGATGTGAAGTTAATGAGGATAATTAAATCAGATGCGGACCAGACAGGTCTACAAAGAGACCTGGAAGGCTGGATACGTGGTCCAGCAACTGGCCCCTAGAATTTAACTCTGCAAATGCAAAGCCATGAAGATCGGGGAAGGGCAAAGAAACCTCAGACAGAATAAAGGCTAGGTCGCCAGAGATTGCAAGCCTCACTCAAGGAGAAAGATCTGGGGGTGAGTATAACGCCGAGCACGTCGCCGGAAGCCCACATTAACCAGATAACTGCTGCGACATATGGGTGCCTGGCAAACTGAGAATAGCGGTCCGATACCTCAGTAAGGAATCGTTCAAGACTTTTACACTGTGTACGTCGGGCCCAAAACTGGAGTAAGCAACACCAGTTTGTAACCCACACCTGGTCAAGCACGTCAAGAAATTAGAGAAAGTGCAAAGATTTGAAACAAGGCTGGTTCCAAGCTAAGGGGAATGTCCTACGAAAATTGTTAAGGGAAATCGGTTGACAACACTGGAGGACAGGAGGGTCAGGGGTGACAGATAACGACATACAAAATACTGCGTGGAATAGATGAGGTGGACAGAGGCAGGTGTTCCAGAGATGGGACACAGAAACAAAGGGGCACAATTGGAAGTTGAAAAACTCAGATGAGCCAAAGAAATGTTTGGAAGCATTTCTTCGCCACAGAGTTGTTAGGAAGTGGAAAAGTCTGGCAAGTGGGTGAAGTGGAGGCAGGAGCCATACATAGTTTTAAGACGAGGTATGATATGGCTCATGGACCAGGGAGAGGGAAGATCCAGTAGTGGTCAGTAAAGAGGCGGGGTCAGGAGCTGAGTCTCGGCCCTGAAACCACAATTAGTGAGTACACACACACACACACAACACACACACACACACACACACACCCACCACACACAAACACACACACACACACACACACCCCACACACACACACTCACAAACATTTCACACACACACTCACAAACATACACACACACACTCACAAACACACACACACACACACACACACACACACACACACACACACACTGGTCTACAGACCAGTGTCACTGACATGTATAGTATGCAAAATCATGGAGAAGATTATCAGGAGAAGAGGGGGTGGAACACCTAGAAAGGAATGATCTCATCAACAGCAGCCAACATGGTTTCAGGGGCGGGAAATCCTGTGTCAAACCTACGGGAGTTCTATGACATGGTGACAGCAGTAAGACAAGATAGAGAGGGGTGGGTGGATTGCATATCTTGGACTGCAAAAGTGCGTTTGACACAGTTCCACACAAGAGAATGGTCAAAACTGAAGGACCAAGCAGGGATTAACAGGGAAGCACTACAAAGTTCAGGAATAACTAGTCAGGAAGACAGCAGCGAGTCCATGGTACGTGGCGAGGTGTCAGAGTGGGCACCTGTGACCAGCGGGGTCCCACAGGATCAGTCCTAGGACAATGCTGTTACTGGTATTTGTGAACGAACATGACGGAAGAATAACTCCTGAGGGTTACTGTTTGCAGATGACGTGAAGTTGATGAGAAAGAATTCACTCGATCGAAGACCAGGCAGAACTACAAAGGGATCTGGACAGGCTGCGACCCTGGTCCATCAATTGCTCCCTGGAGTTCAAATCCCACCAAGTGCACAGTCATGAAGGGATTGGGGAAGGGCAAAAGAATACCGCAGAACGGAGAACAGTCCTAGGGGGCCAAGACTACAACCCACTCAAGGAAAAAGATCTTGGTGAGTAAACACCAATGCACATCTCCTGAAGCGCACATCAATCAAATAAACTGCTGCAGCATATGGGCGCCCTAGCAAACCTCAGAACAGCATTCCGACATCTTAATAAGAGAATCGTTCAGGAACCTGGTACACCGGTACGATAGGCCCATATTGGAGTATGCGGCACCATTTGGAACCCACACCTAGCCCAAGCACAGTAAAAGAAACTAGAGAAAGTGCAAAGGTTGTGCAACAAGGACTATCCCAGGCTAAGAGTATGTCCTAACTAGAGAGGTTAAGGGAAATCCACCTGACGACAACCTGGAGGACCGGAAGAGATAGGGGGGGACATGATAACGACAACAAAATACTGAGAGGGAATTGACAAGGTTGGACAAAGCAGGATGTGTCCAGAGATTGGACACAGGTTAACAAGGGAAACACAGTTGGAAGTTGAAGATACAGATGAATCACAGGGATGTTAGGAGAAGTATTTCTTCAGCCCACGAGTAGTCAGTAAGTGGTATAGTTTTGGGAGTCGATGTAGTGGAGGCAGGATCCATACATAGCTTTAGCCAGAGGTTATGATAAAGCTCACGGTTTTTTATCAGAGATAGTGACCTAGTAGCGACCCAACTAAAGAGGCGGGCCATGAGCTCGGACCGACCCCCGCAACCTCAACAAAGGTGAGGTTTATTACAACTTCTTGGAGAGTACACACACACACACACACACACACACACATACACACACACACCACACACACACAATCGGCAAATACAACAGGCTAGTGTCCTAATCCGACATGTGCCTAGGACAAAATGGTAAACTAACACACACACCACACACACCACCCATCACACAAACTCACACCACAAACGAACACACACACACACAACCAGACACACACTTACACACACACACACATACACACCCACACATACACACCCACACACACACACACACACACACACACCACACACACACACACACACACACCACACACACACCCACACACACACACAGGTACCACTACAGTCATTACCGACATTGTATTATGAATCTAGCCTTCCGCCCAGAGGTTAAAATTACCTCAGCTCACACAACATACATTAATAACGTCAATTAGGCTATTTCTCTACCCCAAGTCTACCCGAAGTAAAAACAAGCTCGTTAGCTCCATTCATTTACTAGCTCTGTAGTATGTATATTTGTGTGTGAAGGATCGTCCTTGAATATATTTGACGTTCATGTGTGAACGTGGTGCTGTATGCGTCAGCTCGTATGTGAATTATGTGAATGTAGTGGGCGCGAGCCAGTGGTGTTGTACTCCACCATATGTGGTTGCAGGGTCCGATTCATAGCTCCTGCCCCACCTCTTCACTGGTCCGTTGCTAAGTCACAACTCTTCCTGCTCCAAGAGCTTTATCATATATCTTAAACTATGTATGGAACTTGCTGCCACTACTTCACCTCTCCAGATTATTCACTTCTGACAACTCGACAGGAGGTTGGGGCTTAAAGAAATACTTCCTAACATCCCTATGACTATCTGGGGTTTTCAGCTTCCAATTGTGGCCTCTTGTTCCTGTGTCCCATCTCTGAAACATTCGAGCCCTGTCCTCCTTGTCCATTCCTCTAGCATTTTAATAAACGCGTTATCATGTCCCCATGCCCCTATCCCTCCTAACCTCTGTGTCATCATGTTGAGTTTCCCTTCCAACCTCTCCACATAACTATATCCCCTCAGTTCCGGGACTAAACTGTTGCAATTTTTGCACTTCTTCCTGTTTTTGAACGTGGTTTACTAGGTGTGAGTTCCATAACTAGTGGCTGCATACTCCGTAGAGAGCCCTGACGTACACGGTGTACAATGTCGTGAATGAACTCCTTACTCAGAGTCCCTTAAATGCTAATCTCAGTTTGCCAGGCACCCAATGCCTGCAGCAGTTATTTGATTGATGTGGTGCACTACAGGAAAACATGTTCGTTAATAATGCTTACCCAAAGAACCTCTTCTTTAAGTGACGTTTGCAGCCTTTGATCCCCAACCTGTAACTCAGTCCTGCGGTCCGTGTGTTGTGTGTGTTTGTGTGTGTGTGTGTGTGTGTGTGTGTGTGTGTGTGTGAATATCCCCCTAAACTATACAGAACCTATGACCAGATAGATATGAATGTAGGGCAACACAACAGTTCTTCACATAGATAGTTTTGGAGCGAGTTGAGAAGGATTTAGCTGATAAGACGAAATTGGGTCACCACAGAGATATGTGGCAGGCCGCTTTAAGTGGCAAGTGGCTCACAGTTCAGGAAGAGAGGAAGATGAGTAGAGTTAATAAGAAAGATGTGAAAAGTATGAAATCGCTTCTCGTTTCTCCAAGATCCGAGTTTACTTCAGTGGTTATTGAGGTTGAAGATACCTGAATTCCCCTGCCTAAATCACGGTAAGAAAATTTTAAATAGTAGGCAATTCTCAGGTAAGATATATGGAACTGTGCATTTTGTAACAGACAGAGAAAGGTCAGACAAGAGTGTGCCTACCTTGAGCTGGTGTGTGGTGACATAGTCAGCAGGTTGGATAATATAGGCAGCTAATGGGAACAAGCCATTATCTGTCCCTTAGTGGCTGGGGTAAGACATTGTGAGAGGGGCAGGAGAGAGACTGCATGATAAGTACAGGTCAACCATAGCAGTAAATTTAGGTCTAAGGGAGGGATTCCCAGTCATATGTAACATCTTGCCCTAGAAAGGAGTGCAAAATGAATGGCTGTCCTAGGGCAACTGGAATAAATGCTGGCTAGAATGGGTACTGCAAGGAACTTGTCACTCCCATTATTCATTGATAACTGGGACCATTCTTTGCAACGTGATATGTATGCAAGGGATGGGGTTCATCTTCTCTGGGATGGAGTGGTTGCCCAAAAAATTAAAAGCCAATTTCAATTGAGAGGGTAATTGATGACTTGTCTAGAATTTAAACTGATAGATTATAGAGGTATGGGTGTTTGTGGGAAACAATCAGGCTGCAGCATTAGGGTTAAAAACAGCAGTTATTACCGGGATACCTCAGGGATTGTTTAAAAGACAATAATGCGAAAATTAAAGATTGCGGTAATGGCAATCAATTGATTAACAAACAAAGAAAGATAGTAGAGAGGGCAAACGAGTACTAGCTCCCCTTAAGGTTTACTATTCAAATAGTAGGATCTCAGAAATACGATTAGATGTCTAAGAATACTTGCAAGTGCAGGTAATATAGATATTAATTGTATAACAGAGACCGGTTCCAACATGAAAGAATAAGAAATGCCTTCGAATGCAACATGCAGGGTTATAAACTATTCCACACTGATAGGGTCAACAGGAAGGGTGGTGGTGTGGCGATGTAATGTCAGAGAAAATTTTTAAATTGTTTCTTAGACATATATAGATTAGAAACATCGAACAAGAATCTGTTTGGCTACAATTTTCTCGAGAGAACGTGACAAATTAAATTTTGGGTGGGATTATGGCCCCCAAACCTTGATAGGGAGTGCAGTAAAGCTGTTATGGATGAATTCATAATGCATCTAGATATGAAAATGTTGTGATAATGGAAAGATTTTAACTTTTAGATAAATTGATTGGAACAATATGACAGGAAATCTGTGAAGTCAGTGACTTTCTTGATACTGTTCAGGATTGCTTTTTAGAACAGGTTAGTGACAGAACCAACTAAGAGGAAACAATCATGCTTGACTTGGTTCTTGCCAACAAAGATTCACTATCACTAATTAATATCAAAGTTATGAGGAGCTGGGGAAAGTATCACAAAATCACTTAGTTTCAATATATCATGGAATTACCGCTAGATAACTGCAATCAAATCTCTGTCCAGAATTTCGCTTGGCCGACTTTCATGGGACGAAAAGTTACCTGGGTGGGCTAAAATTGGGATGTCCTGGACTATGGGTCAGGTAGGTGATCTTGGTTGCCTCAATATGACGTTTTTCAGTAGCAAGAGTTCTACTGCCCGACATACTTTTGTTCTGATTAGGGAAATTAGATCTAACAAAATGAATCCCAAATGGAATGAACAATAGGTTACTACATCTCATTTGTCAAATAGAGTCATATATAGCATATCAAAAGAGGGATGGGCAGTTAAGAACAATATATTCATTAAAGAGAGAAATAAAAGAAAGAATAAGGAAAAGCAAAAATGGATTATGAGGCAAGGTCAGCAAGGTAGCAATCGTGTAATACGATTTCTTGAGTCGCAAGGGATTCAAAGCCTAAACGCCAAAGGTTCTTTCAGGTATAACAGAATAAGATAGGGACCAAGATGGCCCACTTAAGAGTAGCATCTGGTCACATCACTGACAGTGATAAGAATATGTGTGAAATTCTCAATACCTACTTCCTCTCATCTTTCAACCAGAAAATAACTAGCTATATTCCTAAAATAATAAAATTATTAGAACGGAATAAGAAACTATGTACGATTTGCGGTAACTATGACTGGTCTCGAACAAATAGAGCAACTAAAAAAAAACCTACATAAATCCCCTAGGGGCCCTGATAACTGTTTGCAAGGGTGTTAAAGGATATGTAAAGAGGAACTTAGCATACTTTTGCTAGTCTTTTTTAACATATCACTACAAACTGGCATAGTCCTGATAAATGGAAAATGGCAAATGTAATACCTATTTACAAGGAAGGTGACAGGTCCTTGGCTTCGAACTAGAGCAAAGTAAGCCTTCCTCCATAGTGGGAAAATTTATGGAATCAATAATTGGCCGAAGCAATTACGTAGCCATCCTCATAGGCACAGTTTGATTAATTAATTCAACACGGTTTTAACAAGGGCATCCCTGTCTTCTACCCGAATTTACTACGTTTTTCACTAAGGTGTTTGGAGGAGGTTAGATCATGGTAATGAATATAATATTGTTATATGGACCTCAGTAAGGCTTGTTGATAGAGTTCCACATCAGATGCTGTTTGAGGAGACTTAAGGCACACGAATAGAGGGAAATTTTTTCCCTGGCTGACAAATAGGCAGCATAAGTTGCATAATGGGGAGAAAATCAGAATGGGGGCACGTCACAAGCGGTGTTACCTCAGGGGCAGTGTTGGGCCCGTGTTGTTCAAAATTTACATGAAAAGACATATATGATGGTATAAATAGCGACATAAGCAAATTTGCTGTTGACACCAAATAGGCCGTCCAATTCATTCTAATGACACAAGAGCACTCCAGAAATGATTTGAATAGACATAGAACATAAGAAACATAAGAAAGGAGGAACACTGCAGCAGGCCTGTTGGACCATACTAGGCAGGTCCTTTACAATTTACCCACTAACAAACATTTGGACCAACATCAATTTTCATGCATCCAAGAAACAAGCTCCATGTGCAAGACCCCTCAAATCAACCCCTCCCACTCATGTACTTATCTCAACCTAAATTTGAAACTACCCAAAGGTCTAAGCCTCAATAACCCACTAGTAGACTGTTCCACTCATCAACACCCTATTTCTTCAAACCAAACCAATACTTTCCTATGTCCTTTCTAAATCTAAACTACTAATTTAATCCATTTAACTGGCGGGTTCTCCTGAGAGATATCTCAGACCTTGTTAATATCCCCTTTATTAATACCTATCTTCCACTTATACCTTCGATCTAGGTCTCCCCTTCATTCTTCCGTCCTAACAAGTGAATGTAATAAAAGTCTTCAATCTTTCTTCATAAGGAAGATTTCAAATGCTATGTATTAATTTAGTCAACCTACGCTGAATGTTTTCTAACGAATTTATGTCCATTCTGTAATATGGAGACCAGAATTGAGCTGCATAAGTCTAAAGTGAGGGCCTTACTTATGATTATAAGCTGCAGTATGACCTCGTGGACTTGCTGTGCTCACATTCTTGATATAAATCCCAGAAAATCTATTTGCCTTATTACGTACGCTTAGGCATTGCGTCTTGGTTTAAGTTGCTGCATACCAATAACCCCCAAGCCCTTTTCGCAATCTGCATGGCTAAGTTCTAAAAATTTTGTATTTGCACTTTATAAGTGCTAGGGTTATGGACACTCCGAGCTCCAGAACCTTGCATTTTATCTACATTGACTGCATCAGCACACTTTTCTGACCAAGAGCAGAGTTTGTCTAAATCCCTCCTGAAGTTCCCTAACATCTACGTTTGAATCAATTACCCCTACCTATCTTCGTGTCATCGGCGAATTTGCAAAATATCACTAGTAATTCCTTCATCAAAGATCATTGATTTTATATTATAAACAAACAACGGGCCCAAGACTGATCCCTGTGGAAACGCCACTTGTTATGATCCCCACTCGGATTTAACCCCATTTATGGACACTCTCTGCTTCCTGTCTGTGAGCCATGACTCGATCCACGAGAGCACCCTTCCCCCAATGCCATGAGCTGCCACTTTCTTTTAACAGTCTATGGTGGGGAAACCCTCTATCAAAAGCCTTTACTAAAATCTAAGTAATAATATCAATTCTTTATTGTGGTCAACAGCCTCAAAAGCTTTACTGAAGAAAGTTAATAAATTAGTTTAGACAAGACCGGCCTCTTGTGAATCCATGCTGAGTATCTTAATCAAGCTATGCTTATCGAGATGGCTTTTATAATCTCAGCTATAATTGACTCTAGTAATTTGCCTACAATTGAGGTCAGGCTTATTGGGCGGAAAATTTGACGGAAAACGACTTGTCCCCTGTTTTAAAAATAGGAATTACATTAGCCTTCCACATATCAGACACTAAACCTGTTTGAAGAGATAAATTAAAAATATTAGTTAATGGTTTCCACAGACTTCCATTTTGCATTCCTTAAGAACCCTTGAAAAAACCTCATCAGGACCCGGTGACTTATTTTGCTTCAGTCGGTCTATCTGCTTCGCAACCATTTCACTAGTGGGCTGTGATGTTACATAATTTATCTTCTTCTGATCCACATAAAAATTAATTTCCGGAATATTATTAGTGTCTTCCTGTGTAAAAAACCGAGAGAAAATAATTATTTAAAATCGAGCACATTTCATTCTCTTTGTCAGTAAGATGCCCATAGTTATTTTTAAGGGGACCTATCTTATCTCTGACTTTTGTTCTATAGACCTGGAAAAAACTTTTTGGGTTAGTTTTAGAATCCCTAGCAACTTTATTTCATATTTCCCCTTTTTGCTTTTCTTATCCCCTTTTTAATGTCCCTCTTAATGTCAATATACTGATTCATAAGATGACCCTCGCCTCTTTTGATACGCCTATAATTCCTTTCTTATGCCCTAGTAGATATTTCAGCCTATTTATCATCTTTTGGGTCATTTCTATTTGATCTGATTTCCTTAAAAGGGGATAAACGTTCTTTGAGCAGCTTTATTGTTTCAGAAAACTTCATATTGATAGCCTCTTCGTTACCCCAGTCAACGTGAAATTTTTTCTCTAACCCCATCGTAATCTCTAACGAAAATCGGGATTTTACGGGTTTTATCCCTACTATATATTTCCATTCAATTCTAAATGTTTTTGATTTGTGGCGCTAAGCCCCCAGTTCCTCAAAAACTTCAAATATTAAAAAACGATTCATTGTTTGCCAGAACAAAGTCAAGCAGGGTTTTTCCCTTGTATTTTCTGTCACAACTGCTTCAAAAAACAATCCTGAACTCTTCTAAGAAACGTATTTTTAAAATTTTCCCATCAAAAAATTTCCCAATAAATATACAAAAATTTTAAAGTCTCCTAAATTACTATTTTATGGGCCCTTTGGCCCCCTAACAATTTCCTCCCATAGTAGTCCCCCCTTGGTCCTATCAATTTTTGGGGGGAGGGTTACACACCAAAAATTTAAATTTTTTTCATGCCCCTCTAAAAAATTTATCCAAACGCCTGTAGGGGTTTACTTTCAGACTTAATACCCTTTTTATAAAAAGTTCAAGCGATCTCGGACATACAATGCCACCCCCCCCCCCTTCCCGACCTTCTATCTCGGGGAAAAATTAAAAACCTAATGTGACATTCGCAGCATGCCCAATTTTAATTAAACCCCGTTCATAAGGCAAATACATCTATTTACCCGCACTACAACTGTCTCAACTCGCCCTCTTTTTCCAGCACTGGGACTATTGGGGAATAAATATTTAATGACCCCCTCTCTCTTTACCCTTCCTGCCCTTTCTGTTATTTTCCCCTAAACCTATTACGTCCTTTTCAATTATGCCCCCTGGCTTTCCAATATCCACCCATTTTGCTATTTTGTTCTCCTAGTACTCATGTTAACCCCCGGGGACTTCACAGTTTTCCCGCCCAAAAACCCCCCACTAACTTTAGTTTAAGACCTAACAGCTCCCTCCACTCAGTTCCAAAGCTCCCCCCCCAGACCCAATAAGTGAAACCCCATCCCTGGCATTCTGTCATTCTGCCCTAGAAGAGGGGCCCAGTTGTCAATGAAAAACTGATCAGTGGCAGAAGTGGGTGATCAGTTTAAATTGACAAAGCAGAGTTCTAAAGTTGGACGGTAAATAACCATGCCAAATATAAACTAAATAATTAATCTTAATACTACTGAATTTTCGGGAAAAAGGGTTTAGGAGTTCTGGTTACATAACTAAAACCAAGCCCGCAGTGCATTATGTTCTCGTAAAGGGGAACAGAATTTTTGGGTTCATATCTAGAAAAATAAAAATAAAAGTCCCCCGGGTTTTTCTTCAACTCTATATATCCTTGGTTAGGGCCCCATTTAGATTATGCTGCGCGTTCTGGGCACCCTATTAAGAAAGGTATAAATGCTCTGGAAAACGTAGAGGGGGATGACAAAGATATCCCTGTATCAAAAATCTTCCTATGAGGGTAGACGAGGGGCCCCCCCAATCTGACTCTCTCGAAAGGCTAGAATTAGGATTATATATTCGAGGTGTATAAATTTGGGAAAAAAAGGGAAAAAATAAAGGGGTGTAAATAGCGTGTTGAAAAATTTCCAGCCAAGACAGGGCCCCACAGCAAAAGGTTTTTTAAGCGGAAAAATTCAGATTTGGAAAGGGTATAGAAAGCATGGTTTGGGAACAGAGTCTGGGGGAGTGGAACAAAATCCCGAGTACAGTTATTGAGGCAAAAACGTTGTGTATTTTTTAAAAAAATGGGTTAGATAAATCATGAGGGGGTGTGGGTGGGTGTGATTTTGGGCCCCTGCTAATTTGTGCTGCGGGGGTCTGGTGCCGTGCCCCATCATTGGGGGAGGAGACCAGAGGGGTGGGTCATTGGGCTACCGGGGGGGACATGGACCTGTTTTCGCAGGGCAGGGCCGTTGCAGTGTTTCTTTTTCTTATTTCTTAGTACAAATCCAGGGGGGTCAGTTTCCACTGACTAATGACTGAGCGCAGGGTTACACTCCAAAGGGGAACTTTGAACCAATGACTCAAAAGGGTAAAAATTAATTACTTTGGAACTGGCAAAAAGGGGACCTAAAGAAAAGAAAAAAGGGTAAGAAACTGGGCAAATAGGAAACGATAAGGACTGAAAAAAAAAGGGTAGGAGACTAAACAAAGAGAAAGGGTAGGAGCTGAACAAAGAGGAAAGGGTAGGAGACCAAAAAGAATAAAGGGAAAGAGAGTCAAAAAAGAATAAAGGGGTGGAAAAAATGGTATCAAATCCCGACACAGGGAAAATAAACACATAAATATAATGGATCCTTTATTACACGTTTCACCCACACAATGGGCTTTTTTCAGTCACAAAACAGATCTGACTGATCGTGTTTTGACTTGAAAAGCCACGTGGGGTGAAAACTTGTAATAAAGGATCAATTATACTGCATATTTTTTTATATTTCCAAAAAATGAAGGGTAAGAGACCCCAACAAAAAAAAAAAGGTAAGAGATTTTCCCAAAAACAAAGGACCGGTGCAGAACTGCTAAACCAACACCATCATCTCTAGCGGTTTTTTAAATTTTTGATTATCATTATTTTTCATTTTCTCTCAGGCTCAAGCAGTGTATAAACGTTTTGCAACGGCTTTCATTACGGGGCTTAGCGGGGTCTTTTTTTTTGGTTTTTACGTTTTTAAGGGGTTGGTCCGCTGGCAGTGTGTGTTGTGTTTTGTCTAATTGTACCGCCTGTGTTTAGAGGCGAGCTCCATTTTCTGGGCCTCACTCTTTTTAATTTTCAATTTTCACTGTAATTTTTTATAGGAGGTTACATCCCTTTAGTGGAATTTTTTTCTGCTTCGCCTTTTTTGGGTTATTTCCCTCTTCTCATTCCAGGGGTTTTTTTATTATTTCCTTCAAAGTGGAGTTTCTTATATTTCCTGGTAATGGAGTTCTCCGATTCCCCCCTAGTGGAGTTTTGTTTTCCGCTTCCTCCTAGTCGAAATTTGTTCCCCCGATCCACCTAGGGGAGTTTTCAGGTTTTGAACTTAAATTCTTGGAGAAAGGGAGACAGAAGGATATTATCAGCACATCAACATTTCCAGTACGCTTATTATTAGAGGCGAGAGAGAGAAAATAGAGAGATTTAGTAGAATAGGTGAAGAGAACGGAATTTATTTCAGAGCCACATGGTGTAATCAAGTAACTGGAAATATTTCCTAATGAGCCTAAACAAAATCCTATGACAGACTCCAAGAGATTAGACAGGAAGGAAAAGGGAAGGTTGGCTGCGTATGCATCGACTGTAAGAATGCCTGTGACAGAACCTCATAGAAGACCGTGTAAGATGAGAGTTGGAACATATAATACAGAGGATATGGGCAGCAAAATACTGTACTTTTCCATAAAAAAAAAAAACAACTTTGTGGAAAATTAGCCATAGTCATTATGAGCGAATTTGTATATAGTCACCACCAAAATAGCCTGTGGTGCCGGTTCCTGCCATTTTGAACCGGCCGTTTCCATCTCCATCAATATTAATCCTATCAAAAAGTAAATGTATGTACTCCATGGTTTTGAGTGTCAAGAATTCTAATAAAACAACTTCCAGCACTGAGAAATGATATACTTGTTACTTTAGCCATGTTTAACGTTTATAGTGTTATTTGCTTGTTATCAGTACACGTACACTCAGTGGTTAGAGTACTTATCGCTTGTGAAGGCTTACTCAGCCCTGTAATAACTTCAGACAGTATTACTCAAGCTGGCTCCTCCTCAGGAAAATTAATGAATAGAAAAATAAATAATAACAGACAAACATAAACACTTTATTATACAGAAAATATAAAATATAAAACACTTAAATATGAAATATTAATCCTACATTAAAGAAAATGAAAAATGAAAAATATAAATAACTGAATTCAATGCTAATATATATAGGGGTGTCTGGTGTTGGTGACACTGTTGTTGAAATCGTAGCCGTTGCTGATGATGGCGGGGGTCGCAGGTGTTGGTTACGACCCACTGGCTAGTTCTTCACAGTATAGCCGTGAGTATTATATCCCGATGACAGGAAAGCAGGTTCTTTTACCGCTGCAATGATGTGGGGTTACGTCCTGCAATTTCATACAGGTGCACAGGTAATTAAATTCAAAATGGGACGTCTCCAGGACGTTAGTCCATCTCCTGTTCTTCTCATTGATTGACAGGTGACCCTCTCTGTCATCCAAGCTGAAAAGATAGACAGATTACCCACTGCTTAAAAATCACTCTCCATGGCAAGTACAATATCCAAAAGATGTGGTGATTATTACAACATCAACCTAGAGCAAGACTGAAAGGACTAAGTTTATTATTGGTCAAAAGTGAAGCTTTCAACCAATAAATCCACTAGAATACAAGGCAGGCATGTACTTACAGTAGTGTTGGGAGCTGTGAGTCGAGTGATTTACTGTTTGACCAGAGCCCCACACGTCACCTTTCGGGGGGGGGGGAAGAGGGAGGGGAAGGGATAGTGGGAGCTAGACTGACCCTACGTTAACAAGCAGCCGGCAGTCAAACTATCACTTTCAGGGAGGGGGAAAAAAGGCGGGAAAAACGGGAGCTTGACTTACCCTACCTTAACTAGTAGCCGGCAATGAAACTATCGTTACTATATCGCTACTCCTATCTATTGAACTTTTCCCTCACATCGCTATTAATATCATGGTTGCTCACTAATAATTTAAAGAGTAGAAAGCTAGGTAAAGTTACTGTCTAGATTTGAAATTGATGTTTATATTTGCTAAACTCATTTTTTACTTTGGATTTAAATGCTCTTAGAATTGCATATATTAAACTGAAAGCAATTCAGAGCACAAGTTACATCATAGTATGCATTATACACTAGAAATTGCATGGAAAATATCTGCTTGATTAGCTTCGTAATGCAAATAGATATACAACCAGGAGAAAATACAGGATTTTATAAATAAACATAGTATGCAAATTATGGCATATCTAATAAAAATATCACTACACGGACAAGTTCCATTACAGAAGCAATGCTGTTCATTCAAGATCTCCCTCTTTTTGTATTTGCAAAGCTTGATGAGTATCCTTGTTTACAACCACATCTGGGGAGTGGTTGGACTGCTTCACCTGCCTGAGGCATGGTTGTCCACCGTGGGGCCCATTTGTAGAGTTAGTCTAACCTCATACAATAGGAAATGGTAGGTTTTGCGTGACCCTTAATAACTGATCCCAGTAAGATCCATCTTGAAAGACTGCTCGCTTAATGTGCTGAATAATTGCATCTCTTGTTGGAGGAAGGTCTTCCATGTAATAGATTTCTTATTGGATAACCCCACGACGAGCCTCTTCAACTTGGCCCTTTGCTTTTTCTGTGGTACTAAAAACAACACATCGTTCTGTGACAAAATTTATGTAATTTTCTAGTTTTTCTGGTGATTCACGTAATTATAGCAATGCTGCTGTTAGCTCTCAGTACATGTTACATGTTTACCAGCAAGATTTGTTACCATAATTGCAGAATGATGACGGTGTCAGATCCTGTGAGATGACTGTGAGCTGTGGTAGAGCTTTTGACTTTTCTCTACCCAGTGAGGCCACAAATATGGTGACTGGCAGTGTTACGAAACTTTTTACCCCTCCAGAACATGTTCATAAAATTCACTGTCCAGTGAGGTCATGGGTGACAGCGAGAACCACAACATCTGTATTAATGGAGCCGGTCATTATCTTATTAAAATTAGCTAAAGCTGAGTCAGCAAGATGTACCATAATCCTTCTTCTTATACGAATGTTGGTATATCTGCCCCTAGGGTGCTTATCAAAATTTTGATTCCCCTGCTAAACCTTCAGCTTCTAAGAAATACAAAAGGGCAAGGGTTCATCTAAACACACGTAGTTTTTCTGTGAACGAAGTCTAAAGACCGTTTATTATCGAAAGCCAAAGATCTCATTATTGTGCAACTTTCTTCAGAAATTTCTGCAGTTGGATACATTTTTGATTTTGCAGTGGGGGATGAACTTTGCATAGAATCAAAAAGTTTTACATTGGACAAGGTCCGGGGCCTCCATTGATTAGTTAACTTTCGGTTGGTGCAACATTGGGTATTCGTTTGGGTCTCAAGGATTGAAGCAGATAACTTCTCATATTTATCATCTTTCTTCTGACACAAAGAAAAGAGCAAAAGGATGGCTCCGTGAGAAAGCCCAAAGCCCCATCTTAGTCAGAGAGGAAAAACTGGCTTTACCTTAGGCTGCTCTTTCACTGGATGTCAGCTGAACAAAGAAAAAACTTGTTTTCTGTATTGGGCTGTGGATCGATTTAAATCCCCTTTAAGTCGTTCAGATAAAAGCCCTGCTTGCTCGTCATCCACAACAACTTACCAACGATTTCTTTAGTGCGGGGTTCAGCAGATCATCACTTTTAACATCTGAGCTTTCACCAAGACTCAACATTGTTTGAAATTTACCTGAAAAGATTTTTCTCGCTCAGGGGATTTTAATGCACGAGTTTCAGTGAGAATGTTGAGGAATAAGTCATTTTTCAACATCTGGGAATCTTTACTGAAGAAAGTTAGCCCGCTGGGTTCTTTTAGTCCAAATACAGAGATGAACGGGGAAAGATGATGATTGAGATGATTTGAGCTAATCAGTGCCTCAGCCCCCATCTTTCTTGGTAAATTAGACACGTGCAACACTTGGGTATCTTTTAAAGAGAAACGTTTCGCCAACAGTGGGGTTATCTCCAATACAAAGCAGGAAAGGGATAAGGAGAGGAGGTTGAGGTAAACAGTCCCCGCCTGAATCGATTGTTCAGGCCATCACTTGAGGAAGTCGCATAGGGCCAGAGGGACTTTTACCTCTACTCCTTTCCCTTTTAACTTCCTGCTTTGTAATTTGGGCTGGAAGCCACTGTGTGGCGAAACGTTTCTTCAATAAAGATTCCCATATGTTGCATAAGTGTCTCAATTCTTCAACAAAGTTCCTGGAGAGCCAAACGTTCCCATAAAAATTGTCGCATTAGTTGCACACGTGTCCTTTTACCTAACACATTGTCGGTAATTCTCCCAACATTATTACAATGAAATCATTCAGTGAGAGCATGGTACTTACCCTAAGTTAAACTTGTCCATATTAGTCTGGTAATGCTTTGGGAAGTGATTGTTAATCTTCTTTGATCCATTTATATTTGACACTTGAATATCTTCCCTGTTCATAGCCACTGGCTCTCTGGGAGGTATAAAATTCTGGTAACTGTCGTATCTTTCTGGTATTAGTCAACTCTGTTGGAGTATTTTAAGGATTTATTCCATGTGTGTCATTCTTTGCCGGAACAAGGAAATCCCCGTTCCGTGGAAGGATCCTGATGCAGTAATTGAGGAACAATTGTGGTCGATGTTGTCCACAGCTATAGTGGTGAACAAACTTTTTCTCAGATTAGGACAGACTGATTGTTGACGGTGGTAACCCTCACATTCATGATTGCTACTTGCAGTGGGCTTTCCCCATGACTCGATTGTACGAAATTGAGAGGCCTAGTTGATGGAAACTATCAATGATGTCTCAACTCAGAGATATCATTGGTATTTTTGCATATAGTTTCAGAACCAGGTAGATAGGCAAAGGAGGTTCCTTGTTCTTTCTGTGTCTGCTCCCTCCACGGATTACTAGTTTTTTTTGGTACAAATTGAAATAGATCAGCTGAGCTACAGATAAAGAAGCTTGGGAAACTGTTTTTATTTAGATTGGATACTTGTGGCAACAATGATTATCTCTACTTGGGCGAACAAAGACTGCGGCATCGAAATTGTTGATAATTAGACTGATTCATCAAATTTAGTTTTGATTTCATATTTCATGACGTCTCTTCTGATGATGATGGCAGCTTTTCTCAATGTGATGGTTTCCTCATCATAGTCACTGTCACATACTTTTTTCGGTGCTTGACCAATATTTTTATCATAAGCGAGAAGGATATCACGTCCGTGTTCATGTTCTTGCAGATCAGGAAACTGACAAAGAATCCGGTTTTTCAGTCTTGTACTGTGAACATTTGAATGAATTTCCATTTGTTGAAGTCAATAGCTGGTACAACCTCATCAGTGACATGAACTTCAATACTTGAGTCCAGCAAATGAAATTCCATGGCTCATCTACAGGCTGGGATTCTTATCAGGTTTTGTTTATGTTACTGTTGCTACTCTTTTGTACAGTTCAGCTAAGCATCTTGATAATAAACAACAATAACCACCACATTTCACTCAGCTTTGCCAGTAACCTCTCTTATCGTGTAATTCTAAAACACATTTCCTCACCCGCCTATTCAAACTAAATGTAGAAGCAACATGTACAGGGTTTTCTGACTTCGTCTCACAGAAGAAACATACAGTGTATTCCTGGATGCTGAGCATCATTGTGTTCAGACTGAACACTCTGCCTTGTGTATTTCTTAAAGCTGAAGGTTCAGCAGGGGAATCAAAGACAGTTTTCCCTCTTCTGCCCTCTTGAGCTTAGTAATATTGAATGTGATGACACATGACTTATGCTAATTTGTGTCCTGATAATGTATTTTGTATACCGTTCCCTCATCCAGTCTATCAGTATTAATGGGCAGTGGAAAAATCACTCGGTTCATGGAACTGAAACACACACACACACACACACACACACACACACACAATAGCTATTGGATGACCACTACTGTAGCAACAATAAATTTCCCTCATGCACCCTTAGCTTGCGTGTGTTTTAAGGAAGAGTTGTGTAAGGCTTGGTAACCTCCGGGGCTAACATGTAGCCGGGATAACAAGGCAGTCAGGTGATGCAAATATTTTATGCCACGTAAAAAAAATAAGAGAAAAACAATTGCGTACCTTTTACAGGAAGACTTGAAATACATTGAGCATGAATATTATAATATCGAGCTGTGGGAGTAATAAACGAAAGAGGGAATATAATGTTAATGTCTCGTTTAATGGAAACGGGTGAAGGTGGAAATAGACCTCTTGTTGAATATAGATTGTGTAATAAATCTCTAGGAACATTTTGAAAAGAAAAAGAACTTGGAGTGTAAACATCAGATTATCACCAAGGGACTAGACGTAAAGTGAAGCATACAAGAGAATATTTACCCAGCTAGCTCTAGGAGTATTTCTTTTCTATCACGTTAAGAGACTGTGCCTAAGTGACCTACTACCGATAACAGTGATGGCAGTACAGAATTCTCATAAGTTTTATGTCTTCCGGTTGTCTCTCATATCTTCACCTGACCTGTCTTTTGGTTATCTCCTACTTCACCTGACCTGCCTTCTGTCTCCTATCTCTTCATTTGACCTGTCTTCTTGCTGTCTCCTACAACTTCACGACGCTCACTCTGAAACTCAAGAATTTTATCTTATTTACTGAATAATAGGATTTTTAAAGAGAAAAGAATAACAATAGTACGTAAATTGAAGAAGAGAAAATTGGCCTGAGAGCCAGATCATGGAAATTGTGGATGTCAACGAAGGGATTTTAAAACAAAATCATGAATATTAAATTATTTGAATTTATAATAAATACATGAAAAAAGGTGTAAAAAATATAATGATACTTAATCAATGATATATAAAAGTAAGAGAGAAAAAAGAAAGGAATCATCACTGCTGACTACTGTGGCATCTTGAATCTTCACTACTAGTGAATGTGGCAGTTGTCAGCAAAAGCTGATGACCGTTTTATATACGTAGTACCAAAATTACTATTTCAGAACGAGGCTGAGACTGAGGTGTATTTTGGTTCATCTGGTCCCCTCAGGGGAGGTTCCTGGCTGCTGGAGAGAGGGGGCTTTTGTTCTAAGGAACTGAACCTGTGTTCCAGTTCCTTGAAGCGAGCCTCGGTGGCTTCAATTTCTCCAGGTGTTGTATGACACTTACGAGTTTAGCGCTTCCTCATGAATGGATAATAATAATAAGGTTCACCTAATAAGTGATTGTAGTGATGAACCATTTATGGTTCATCACTAGTAGTGTGCAGCTATGTATACATAGAACGTTACATGCCTGAGTACATACAAGCATGTAGTGGATCCTGTCAATCAAGTATGTGATGGATCCAGTCATCTGTAATTCAGTTTAGACACGCACACGCAGTCCCTCACAAACACCCATGTAACGCACACTTTCACTCACAACACAACACATGCATATGCATACACACACACACACACACACACACACACACACACACACACACACACACACACACACACAAGACGTTTGACTCAGTTCGGAAGCTGGAGAACCAGGCAGGGATAACAAGGAAGGCGCTACAATGGATCAGGGAATACCTGTCAGGAAGACAACAGCGAGTCATGGTACGTGGCGAGGTGTCAAAGTGGGCGCCTGTGACGAGCGGGGTTCCAAAGGGGTCACTCCTAGGACCTGTACTGTTTCTGGTATTTGTGAACATGACGGAAGGAATAGAATCCAAAGTGTCCCTGTTTGCAGATGATGTGAAGTTGATGAAAAGAATTAAATCGGACGAGGACCAGGCAGAACTACAGAGGGATCTGGACAGACTGAAGGCCTGGTCCAACAACTGGCTCCTGGAGTTCAACCCTACTAAGCGCAAAGTCATGAAGATTGGGGAAGGGCAAAGATCGCAGACGGAGTACAGTCTAGGCTCTAGGGGGACAGAGCCTACAAACCTCACTCAAGGAAAAGGATCTTGGTGTGTGTACAACACTGGGCACTTGTGTGTATAACACGGGGCACATCAACAAATAGCTGCTGTAGTATACGGGCGCCTAGCAAACCTAAGAACAGCATTCCGACGTCTGAATAAGGATTCATTCAGGACCCTGTACACTGTGTACGTTAGGCCCATACTGGAATATGCAGCGCCAGTTTGGAACCCTCACCTAGCCAAGCATGTAAGGAAACTAGAGAAAGTGCAAAGGTTTGCAACAAGACTATTCCCCAGCTAAGGGGTATGTCCTACGAGGAGAGGTTAAGGGAAATCGACCTGACGACACTGGAAGACAGGAGAGATATGATAACGACATGTAAAATATTGAGAGGTATAGACAAGGTGGACAGAGACAGGATGTTCCAGAGATGGGACAGAGCAACAAAGGAACACAGTTGAAAGTTGAAGTTTCAGAGGAACCACGGGGATGTTAGGAAGTATTTCTTCAGTCACAGAGTTGTTTGGAAGTGGAATAGCCTGGGTAGTGATGTAGTGGAGGCAGGCTCCATACATAGCTTTAAGAAGAGGTATGATAATGCTCACGGAGCGGGAAGAGTGAGTAGCGGCCAGTTGAAGAGGCGGTGCCAGGAGCTGTGACTCGACCCCCACAACCACAACTGAGTACAACTGGATGAGTGCACACACACACACACACACACACACACACACATTCTTAATAACACCCACTTTCATTTTTACTCACACTGCAGCGTGGGTGGTGAGAAGCTACAAATAACAGTGTACAAAAAAAACTGAGGACGAATATCACACTAAGAATATCGCAAAAAAAAAAAAACAAAAAAAAAAAAACGTATAGTATGAGCAGCACATGCAAGATTAGCAAACTTTAGAACAGCATTTAGGACCATGAATAAAAAATCCTTCAAAACCTTATATACGATGTATGTGAGACAAAGAATTGAGTTTGCAGCTCCAGCATGAAACCCACACCTGGTCAAGCACCTGAAGAAACTCAAAAAAAGTGCAAAGGTTTGCAGCCTGGCCAGTACCAGAACTGAGAAGAATGCACTGTGAGAGAGGGTTAACGGAACTAAAAACCTGACGGCCTTACAGGTGAGAAGGACAAAAGGGTGGATATGATACTACGTACAAAATCTAAGAAGGAATCGGTAGGGCAGATAAGGGCAGACTATTTTAAAAGGACCTGGATCAAGGGAACACAAGTGGAAGCTGAAAACGCTGATAGGGAGGTAAGGAACGTCACAGGGAAGGAATTATTTCTTCAGTCTCAAGGTGGTGGAAATTGGAATGGATTGAGTAAGGCGGTGGAGGAGTGTAAGGAATGGAACTCAAAACGAGGTTGATATCCTAAGTTCCTTTCTTATGACAAAAAATATAGAAAAAATATATAAAATCAGTTGATAATCAAAGAGGACATAAAATTAGAGAAAAAAGTATTATAAATAGAAAAAAATATGAAGGTAAATAACCTGACTAAAACAAAATTGAAAAAGAAAAAGAAATCAATTAAATTGACCAGTGCTACCAACGGATGACTTGCTGGTATCTGGGAGGCTCTGTCGATAATTTGTAGGATACAGACGAAGACTTTAATGTTTTGGTCGAATTTCCTTATGCTACTGAGGTGATGAGGATAGAGTTGACCAGGATAACCGTATCGTAGATATCATACAATCGGAAAGGAGATTTAGGCAATTTAATGTTCATACGATTTTCCTAGATCCCACTAGGACTAGGTGAAGCGGAGACTTGTAGGCTTGACCAGAACATCCAAATCGTAACCCCAGCATATGGTTGAGTAGGAACTCTGGTAAATAAACACACACACACACACACCAGGAGCTCGGACTCGACCCCCGCAACCTCAACTAGGTGAGTACACACACATATACACACACACACACAGCCCTATGTTGCAGACAGCCCCTCGTGGTCCGCAAATTGGAGAAACCCGATTCCAATCCTACGGGCTGAGAAAAATAGAGGTTACCAGAGGACACAGGTTATGGGATAGAGACACATGAGTAGCCAGATTAAACCTAAGTCAATGTAGGTAACTTAATACAATAATCAATCCCCAGGACTACTTACTGGGAGGAGAGTCAGGAGTAGAGTGACACCACTGGCTTACCCAGGCTACTAGGTGAACTCCAGTGGTTCTTCCCTGGGATGGTAGGGGGTGCTGACTGTCAAAGCCCCGAGTAGTTTGACAAGGAGATAACTACTCATTTACCAATAAAATTTATACCAGCTGTTCTTATTCCTTACATGGAGGCGAACTGAATACAAGAGAAGGTATAATTAGGACCAAGAGACCAATGATGCCGATCAAAGCAGTCAGGAGGTATGACTAGGGAGCTAAGTCTCAAGCCCCGTAAACAGAGCTTAGGTGAGCAAACACACACACACACACACACACACACACACACACACACACACACACACACACACACCAACTAACACACACACACAAACCTCGCTGATAGCCACCTACTTGCAGTTGCTCCTGCGACTTGTGGCATGCAGTTAGCTGATTGTGTAGCAATTTTAGCAATATAACTATCTGTCGTTTTCACTTATGTCGTGAATTTTATTATTAATTAGGTGCCTGCAGGCACCTCGATATTTTTAGGAATCTTTTAACACTGACAGTTTCACGACGTTTTTAACTGATGTGGGTTACTTTAACCTGATGTGATAGTATTAGTTTGTGTTGTGTTTTTGTTTTCTAGTAATTTTTGCTTGATGTATATTTTGTATTTAAGCCTTATTGCCAAGAGTGCTGAGTGACCTGTTAGGTCCAAGCACTTTTCAAATATCAAACCTTCCTTCCACTAAGTGGCAACAGTATCAGCAATAACTTACCCATATACATTCTTGGCCCACGTCTATCTTAAGGAGGACTTGCGTACAGCGTGTGCTTAATGGCTTGGGAACATCCGTGGTTAACAAGCGGCGGAGATAACAAGGCAATCAGCTAGGAGTGAATTGGTGCCTCGCTGACGTGTAAGACGGGAGGTAAACTGCACGAGAAGGAAGCTAATGGTTCCCTTGCACGGATAGGCTGCGTAGGGAGGAGGGAGTAGAGAGAGAGAGAGAGAGAGAGAGAGAGAGAGAGAGAGAGAGAGAGAGACAACGGTCATAAAATGAAGAGCTTTGCGTTAAATGTGGAGGAGACTGCGAGAGGCTGAGATTTCCTTCTGTGAACAATGCTAAATGGATTGATTAAACAATGATGAACTTATAGTATAGTCACATTTTGGAGGCTATGAAGAGAGACTGCACTGTAAGCAGGGAGGAGACGAGACATACAAGGAGAGTCTCAGGTTTTATCAGAGATGTAAGGAAGCCAAATTCGAGAATAAGATAGTATGCGGAAATATACCAGGCAGAAAATAAATACATAAACCAGATCGCTAAGTTGAGAATCAGAAATAAATGCAGTGCAATAAGGAGATTTAGTGATATGGAATATGAGAATAACAGGAGAAAAATAAGAGAAAGAGAAAAATAAGGGAAAGCAACCGTCAAGTGTCAGGTAACAAAACAAGGAAAACTTGGGTATAATTACTAAAAATGACGGAGATGTATGAAGAGCTCTGCATAAGATTTCAATTGATATTTCACAAAAGAGAAAGACTAAATACTGGAGCTAGCAGAACTGCATTGTAATCAGAACTGAACTTAAAGCAACAAGTGATATAGTTATGTAGCCAGATATTTCCATGGAAATGAAGGAACTAGATCTTTGTCATTCACAAGCAAATATTTATAAAAAAAAGACAAAGCGACCGGTCAGCTGTAAAACAGTCAATATGGTACTAATTTACAAACAAGTTGACAGATTGAAGGGGTTAAGCAGCAGTCTAGTATTCCTGATACTGTTACTATGAAAAGTGATGAACAAGACAGTCAGAAGGGGATTGAGTGATCAACTGTTAAGGTTTATTACACAAGAAATCAATTGTAGGAGCCAACTGGAAATTTAGGAGAGGCTGACGTATATCAGACAACACAAAATGGGTAGGTACTGTATATTCTTAGACTATACGACGGCCTTTGGCACAGTGAAATACCAGAAGCTGATCACAGGTTAGAAGTGCAAGAGGGGTGACAGAGGGCTTCACTGGCTGTAGAAGTATTTGAAAGACAGAAGCGAATTAACAAAGACTATACCCCTACGTGTCGCTGTTTGCTGACAATGTTAAAAAGTAACGAAAAGGAAGAAAACGGAAGATAATGCGAGAAACTACGAAACGATTTGGACTGAATTCAGGAAGTGTCCAGTAAGTGGCTGCTGAAATTCAGCCCTCCAAAGCATAAGTAATAAAGATAAATTACTCGAGAAACTTCTTCCAATAACCGACTACAAACTGGAAGAGAAACAACTGCAGGTATTAGATAAAACAAATGTGGATATTATATGAAACATCTCTCTGGAGGTCCGCATAAACCATATCAAAGAAACAACTGCAATCCTGACGAATGTGAGAAATGCATTCGGGAATCTAGCCAAGGAGTTTTTCAAGACACTATATACAACGTACGTCAGTTCATTCATAGAACATGTTGCGTCGCTATAAAACGCATATCTAACCAAAAAACATACAGAAGCTTTGGGAAGGTCAATGGTTTGCAACGACAGTAGTCCGGGACCTGAAGAAAATTATATACAAGGAAAACTAATTAGAGTTTGAAGGGACATATCAGGAAGATGAAGATCCTAATGACACAATGGGACGTTAGGAAATACGAATGAAGTGTAAGATTATTCAAAAAGCGGAATGAGTTACATGCGGAGGTAATGGAAACTAGTTCCATACTTAATATCAAATTTAGATATGATAGGACCCAAGAGGCAGGTAATCAACTGCGTCAGTAGATTAAAGGTTAAGAACAGTGTCAGAAGAAAAAACTCCGTCCTTGCAACACAAATCAGGGATTAAACATACACCCACCCACACTCACACACACTCACTCACACATACACACAGACAGACACACACACAGACACACACACAAACACACACACACAGACACCCCACACACACAGACACCCACACACACAGACACACACACACACACACACACACACACACACACACACACACACACACACACACACACACACACACACACACACACACACACACACGCACGCGTACACACACATGCATACATACACACGTAAATGTATGCTCACCTCAGGTCGGAATTTATGGGTCAAAATGAGCTCCTGTCTTATTCATATCACTGCTATTTCCATCCGAGGAAATTGCAGCACGATAACTTAGAAAATATGAAGGTTATGACAATGGCCAGACGTGTGATGCAGACTTTTATACGATAGAGAGAGAGAGAGAGAGAGAGAGAGAGAGAGAGAGAGAGAGAGGGGCATGAATCTGGTGAAGATAATTGTTTTTTCATGTTATTTTTAGTTACAGAAGGATAGTTTTACTGTGGTGTCGCGCCCTCAAAATTTAGTTTCTCATATATCATTTTTAAAGTTTCAGTAACTGCAGAACAACCAACCTTCTCTTGTATCACCGTCCAACTAACCAACACTGAATGGATCAAGAAACATTATATAATTTCCTTTCAACACCGCTTATTTCAAATGTGAAAATATTTTTTTTTTTCAATGCTGTTAATGGCAAGAAATCTCACGTATCTAGTCTCTTATATTTACCTTTTTTCTCCTTCGTAACAACAAAAGTATTTCCAGTGCTTTTCTTTATTACATATATTTCAAATTAACTTTTACTCGTGCCCATTTAACACTCCTCGTTACATTCTTCTGTATTTCTTAAGCTTGATATATTTTTGTTAAAATTTTCCCTAGTTATGTGGGTTAAAATTTTTCTTAGCGATGTGCGGCCTAAGTGATTAAAATTCCTGGAACAAGGAGACAGTTTCTCTTTTTATGTATACCTTACGTTTGATATACCTTTGAAGAGTTTCGAGAGTTTCTCTATTCTCTGAGCCCGGCCATGGGCCAGACTCGTCTGGTACTTGCCTGGTCAACCAGGCTGTTGCTGCTGGAGGCCCGCTGCCCCACATATCCATCACAGCCTGGTTGATCTGGCACCTGGTGAAGAGACTTGTACATGATTGACAGAAGGACAAAGATGGAGGCTTAGAGATGAATATCCAAACATTCAGAAAAGTTTAAAGTGCCGAGTGTTATTGAATAGGAAGTAATTAAAAGATTTAAGACAGGTGTGTGTGTGGAAAAAGAATTAGAAGAAAAGACGACGATGTGGTTAATGATGAATAAAGTATTGTTGAAAAAATGAAATAGTTTTTAAATCAATGATTTTTATTAAGAGGTTGTGAAAATTGAGAAATATTGTTACTGGAGCTGGAGGTGAGGAGTTAAACAGAGATTCTGTGAGGTATAGCAACTTCAAGTTTATATAATTTTGAGCCAGCCAAAAACAAAAGAAAAAAAGAAAAATTGTTTTGGGAGAAACAGATCTAGCAACTGTGACTCTGTTCTCTCTTTCCTTAGCTTCAGTAACCTTCATAGTACATCTATTTTCGTACCTCTGAAAATTATAAAGTCCATAAACTCAAGATAAGTTGTGATGACTTTTTCCTAGAGTTTATGAACTATATGACTGAGGGGTATGAGAATAGATGTACGATGAAAGCTTTAGGAAATGTGGGGCGAGACAGTTGGGTCACAATTGGTGGCTGCAGACGCAGGCATGTCACAAAAATCCTGTATGTTAGACTTTCCTATTGTAAGTCTTGTAGCTCGGTGGTACAACATTGAACCTGCTACGTGCCAGGACCACGGTTCGAGTTCCCGTCGATTCTTCTGTGCTAAATTCATAAGGGTCATACAGCGCCTAAGGGAAGGGTATAAAAGGTAATCAAGTCCGATCCAAAGAAAGGGAGGGTAGCTCCAGTTCCTTAGATCAAGAGTTCTTCACCAGCATCAAGGCACTCATCTTGAAGGGTGATGTGGGTTGAGGAAGTAAAAGTGGTGTACAGTGTGCTCCCGTGTTGCTAGAATTGATTAATATCCAAAGTGTTAAATCCATGTGGGTCACAGGGAATGGTGGAGGCTCGATGGTCTCTCCGTTAATTATGATGCACGTGACAGTATTGCCTGTAGTCGCGAGTGTGTCACTTGAGTTCCCTTTACAATACCGCTCGCTATTCGATTATCGTATATGATGTCTGAGAGAATGATGCACCAGTAATAGCTCGCTGGGTACTACTGAGAAAGCTAAATTTTTAGAGAGTTTGTGTGCTCACTTTTTGTTTACCACATCGGATGTCTCGCGCCAAGATAGGATTACTCCCCCACCCCCTCAAAAAAAAGGAAAAGGAATTCCTGATTATTCATTCAGTATGACTCACGAAATTGCAATGACACGATTGCAAAGAAACCACGGTACGGGCGGGAATCTAACTCGTAAAACTCCAGACCGGAGTTTTACGACTCACTAGTTGCGAGTTCAATCCCCACCTGTACCGTGGTTCATTCATTTAATAGCTTGCCAGAAGTATGCAGACATCACATTTCAAATGGTTTTCCGAACTACAATATACTTTTTATACTCACCCGTTTGGTGTCAGGAGTCTAGTCTCGATTCTCAGTCCTGCCTCTTGACCTCATTTGACTTCTTAAGTTTCTGGCCTGCAAGGCCTACAAGTCGAATTCTGTATAGTATTTACTTCCGCCTCTCATGTAAGTCATTCAACTTCATGACCATCGATATGTTGATGAAGCATATACTTAGTAACATCCTCGTTGTGTCTTTGTTTTCCATTTTGTGTCTGTACTCACTTATTTGTATTCACCTATTTGCGGTTGTAGAGGTCGATCCTTAGCTTCTGAGTTTGCCTTTTTAATTAGTTGTTACTGAATTCATTCACTCTTGGCTTTGTGAGCCTCTTTCATAGCTATTCTTAAATCTGTGTATAGATTCTGCCTTCACTACTTTGTTGCTCAAGTCATTACATTTTCTGATCACTCTGAGGCTGAAATACTTCCTGACAACCTTGTGATCCAGCTGTGTTTTTAACTTTAAACTATGCCTTCGTGTACCTGTTTTCCACCTCGAATGTCCTGACCCTGTCTGCCCCGTCAATTTCTCTGAAGTATTTTACACAGCGTTACCATATCTCTCTTGGTCCTTCTGTCGTCTAATGTCATCAAGTTTATCTCTATTAATCTCATATTCCTTAGTTCTGGAACTAGTTTCTTTGCAAATCTATGCATCCTTTCTAATTTCCTGACACGATCAAGTGTGAATTCCGTGCTGGTGGTACATACTCCAAGATGGGTCTGAAAATATCGCATATATTGTGAAGGAATTTGGCTGGGATTCCTGAAATTTAATCTTAGTTTTTCCAGATGAGCACATGCTGCAAAGTTTATTCGGTTGATGTGTACCTCAGGTACTATGTTCACACCAAAGTCCTTCTTGAGTGACGTTTGCAGCCTTTGTTTACCCAGAATGTACTCCATTTCTGGTCTTCTTTGCCCTTCCCCAATGTTAATCTTGTACTTGCTGGTGTTGAATTCCAATATCCGCTTATCAGCTCGATCCTGCAACTTGCCAAGAACCGTTTGTAACCTTTACTTCTCTTCTTCTTTGTACAATCATTATTTTCATATTTGCGAATTGGGATGTATCAGACGCTATCCCTTCCTTCATGTCTTTCAGAAAATAACTTATCTCTGTTCCATCCTTGTGGAACCTCGCTTGTCTTGCTCATTCGATGCCTCATTTCGGACAATAATACTTTACTGTCTGCCAGTTAGGTATTCCTTGATCCTTTTGTGGTGCTGTATCAAATATTTTCGTAGAGACCGATAAATTGAAGTCCACTGGAGTTTTACGACTCACACACCGCGAGGTCAAGCCCCAACCGTGGTATGGTTTGGAGTCCACTCATCTCTCTCGCGTCACGCTTACCACAGTTCCCTTCTAGAACTCAGGCAGGTTTGGGAGACGGATATATTTGCTGTCTTTGAAATCGATCCTTTCTGAGTGTTCCACTAATCTTATGATTTTCTTATCTCTTACTTTAGTATGCATGTCAGTTACACTGGCATGTAGTTTAATGCGAGTTTCTGTTCCCTTTCTTAAATAATGGGACGACGTTTGCTATCTCCACACTCCTGACAGTTGTCCTGTGCCGTATAAACATGCAAGTACGTATGTTTGTATGTCGTGTGTATGTATATGTGTATGTCCGTTTGTACGTACTCACCGAATTGTTGTACTCACTGTGTTTTGTTTGTTGGTCAAGATTTAGCTCCTGGTTCCTATATTTGATTGACAATACTGATTTCTGGCCTTTTAGGCCAGAGTTTACCTCCACCATTTCATCCAAATCATCCCACTTTTCAACTACCTTGAGACTAAAGAACTACGTCGTTATATCACTGTAGATCATCTGCGTCCTCGGCTTCTACTTGTGTCCCATTGATCTTGGTCCTCTTAATTCACTCTATCAGTTCCACTAATGATTTTATAGCCTGTAATCATATCTCCCATTGTCCTCTCCTGAATGGTCGGTCTAGTTCAGTTCCTTCAACCTCGCCGAATAATGCATCGTGTGTAGTAGTAATTACTAGTTGTCAAAGGCACTTGTCGACAGACACTTGGCCTGTAGTGTTTGTACTCAGTTATTTGTGGTTGCCGGGGTCGAGACTCAGCTCCTGGCCCTGCCTCTTCACAGATCGCTACTAGATCCCCTCTCTTCCTGCTCCATGAGCTTTATCATACCTCGTCTTAAAGCTGTGTATGGTTCCTGCCTCCACTACCTCACTTTGCAGACTATTCCACTTCCTGACAACTCTGTGACTGAAGAAATACTTCCTAACATCCCTTCGACTCATCTGAGTCTCCATTTTCCATTTGTGACCCCCTTGTTTGTGTCCCATCTCTGGAACATCCTGTCTCTGTCTACCTTATATATTCCTCGCAATATTTTGTATGTCGTTATCATGTCTCCCCTAACCCTCCTGTCTTCCAGTGTCGTAAGCCCTATTTCCCTTAACCTTTCTTCGTAGGAACTCTGGATCTAGCCTTTTTGCAAACCTTTGCTTTGTGTGTGTGTGTGTGTGTGTGTGTGTGTGTGTGTGTGTGTGTGTGTGTGTGTGTGTGTGTGTGTGTGTGTGTATGTGCGTATGTATGTATGTATGTATGTATGTATGTATGCATGATGCCTGGTTGTTTTTCCTCGTTATTGTTGAGTTCTCATCTTAGAACTGCATTACGTTAAGGTTTACGAAAATAAGTGTTGTATGCTTGGCGATTGATTACAAGGCATCAGCTGTCAGAAAGCTGATGTGTAATGAATCTTTGTCTGTCTGTCTGTCTGTCTCTCTCTCTCTCTCTCTCTCTCTCTCTCTCTCTCTCTCTCTCTCTCTCTCTCTCTCTCTCTCTCTCTCTCTCTCTTTTTTTACACAGGGTTTGACAAGGTTAACGATCCCTAGCTTTATTGACAAGCTATTTACAGGTTAAGGATTCCTAACTTTATTGGCAAGCTAAGAGCTGTTACCTACATCAGCTCATTTGAAAGCATTTTTATTGTTATGAGACATACAAGTAGGGAACAGGATGAAATTGGAGCCATCTGTGGGCCAGCATTTTCATTTGATCAACTGACTTTATCTCGTTGACATCATTATGCTGTACGAATGTGTTCCATACTCGAGTCATCCTGGGTATATAGGATCTCAGATGGAGTGAAGTTCTGTAGAAGGGTACAGCCAGAGTGAAGTTGCTGCTTTCTGCCCGTCTTGTGGCATAAAAGCTTGTTTCACGCTGTCCTCGAAGTGGATCGAAGTGTGGTACTTTGACAATATTGACCTTGTACATAACAGTAAGGCCACCCACATCCCTCCTATGTTGAAGGCTCTGCTGAAATGACAGATCTATCCAGGATGGGTCCAGGCGAGAGATGAGACGTCTTGCTCTGTTCTCTACTCTG